>CM057456.1:1583357500-1583957500 GCA_016271365.2 Neoceratodus forsteri | reverse complement strand
TTCTTTTCTCTTGAACCTTCACTGCCACTTCCTTTGAGAACCATAGTGGTTTCTCTACATCGTTTTGTTTTGTTTATTTGCTTCACATAAAGGCCTGTTACCTCTGTGATGGCAGTTTTATTATTCCCCATTGTTCTTCCACCCCTCCTTCCTGCCCATTTGCTAGTGCATTCCTTAGGCACTCACCCATTTGGCAAAGTCAGCCCTCCTAAAGTCCAGTACTTTTGCCTTTGTATGGCTTGACTCTATTGCTGTGTTATTGTAGAGCCATACTGTTCGATGGTCGCTAGTTCCCAGATGGCTACCCATTTCTACATCTGTGATCCTCTCTCCATCTCCATTTGAGAGAACCAGGTCTAAGATTGCTCCCTCTTGAGTGGGTTCCAATACTAGTTGTCTAAGGCATGTCCCTGTAGGGCATCTAGAATAACCTCACTCTTCCAGTGGCTGCTGCAACTGCACCAGTTAACATCTGGCATATTCAGATCACCCATCAGCAATATCTCCTTTTTCTGCCATTCTAAGTATACTTTCTATCATTTCCCTGTCTATTTCTCCCCTGAGAGAGAGGTCTGTCTAACCCCTGTGCAGATTGTGGTGCCATTGCCTATCTCTAAATTGACCCACAGTGCTTCTTCTCCTCCCTGTTTACCCTTTTGTTCTGTTGCTTTGATTCCTTCCCTATGTAAGAGCTACTCCTCCTCCTCCTTTACCCTCCCTGTCCCTCCTGTAGATAGTGTATCCTGGTATGTTTACATCCCAGTCATGGTTTTATGTGTACCATGTTTCTGTGACTGCCATGATATACAGATGTTCCTCCTCCATCAAGGCCACTAATTCAGGAAGCTTGTTCCCAGACTACAGGCGTTGGTACTCATTGCTCTCCATTTTTGATGGCTTTACCTTCTGTTGCAGCATCCCCACTGACCTTTCTACCTCAGTCTTTTCTTATTTAGTACCCTGTTTTGTAGGGAGGCTGGGATTTTCCTGCTCAGAGTATCTTTCTGCACTTTTGAAATAGGCCAAACAAATTTACTTCACCTCTTACAAATATGGCCTGGCACAGATGTGATTTGTAAAAATAATAAATATCTGTTTAAGTTAATGTGAGAAAGTAGTCACAAAGTGAAAGGGGGGCTAAGCTGGTAGTTCTGCTATTGTCTCAAGCTGCAGTTATGAGTATGAAACACCTGCTGTCTGAAATGCCAACAAAGTTCTGATGCTGCTCATTGATATTCTAGGTGCATTATTCCCTGGCTGGTGGGACTAATTTTACCTGTGCTCCCACTGCATGGCTCTGAGCCAATAAGGACACAGTATTTAACCTACCCATTTCATAAGGACTGATAAAACTAGGGAAGGTAAAATTATATTGGATGGGGATTTCATATCTTAAATTTAAAATGGACAAATCTACAAAACCCTCCAAAGAAGATATTAAAACAGCTAAAATTCTGGAGGAATTTATGATAGACTTTAAATTATCAGCTGCATGGTGAAATAACAGCCTGGCGGTGATGACGAGGACTTTTTCAGGTTTAAAAAAAACAGAAGACATGAGGACATCTTTTTCAGGTAATGTACCTGAGCAATTTTGGACACTGGGGTGGGCTCTCCAGTGTCTCATGCTGTTGGTGGGGACTTATAAATGCTGACATGGGATTGGACCCCTGATGTCAGCAAGTACATTAAAATAATGTGCTGTGGGTGGCAGGGGCATCTGACACTAGGCTTGGGCATGCTGGTGTCAGATTATACAAAAATTTAATACAGTATTTCTGGGCACTGATGGGGGACTTGTAAATGCTGACATAGAATTGGGCCCCCCAATGTTGCAAATGCATTAAAGAAGGGCTGCATGGGGGGCATCTGACACCAGGGTGTTGGAGTATACAAAAAATAAATAAATAAATAAATAATTAAACAAATGACTACACTGCCACCAAGTTGGGGCCCTGGTGTGCAGATAATAGTTTATGGCACAACACAGTCAGGATGGTGGGGCTACAATGACAGTAGCCCCATCCTTGACATACAAGTCATGGCAACAGCCAGTTCATTGTTGTATGACACAGCTGCCATTTAGTAAATGGCAGCTGTGTCATATATACTTGTATTATAACACAGCTGTTACTTAGTAAACAACAGCTGTGTCATATAGTGCAACCAACTGTTGTCACAAAGAAACAGTTATCCATAGAATGTTGATTTTTGAAACTATGCATGCTCACAAACAAAATTTTTTCTTAAATAATTTAAAAAGTACTGAAGTGTGAGACATGCAAACCACAAAAAGCATGTACCTTGGACCAAACTTTATCAAACCTGAAGTTTCAGGTTTAAAATCTTTATAGTTTTTCAGTTATTGGGTGCAAAAAGTCTTAAAAACTGAGACTTTAGGTTTTTGCACCTCTGTAACTTCTTGGCCTGAACCAATCTACATGAAATTTGCAGATCAAGAGATCCTGGCACAAAGCGCTTTGCTTTCCAAATATCATGTAAATCATTTGAATGGGACAAAGTTATTAAGATGTAAAAACTGTGGTTTAACATTAAAGTGCCTCCTGCACCCTAATATACAGGTGCAACCGTGCTTATATAATATCACGATCTACAAAATTACTGTTACACGATATTCCTGTTGAAAATACAGTTAAATATTTTGGCATATTATTGATGAACGATGCTAAGAACACATCACAAATCAATGTGTCTAACATTTATAATAAAGTATCCAACTTATTAGACAGTTGGCAAAATCTTTCCCTTTCCCTGTGGGGCAGGGTAGAAATGCTTAAAATGTTAGTTATGCCACATACTTTATATGCCTTTCAAGCATTAATTGGGTTGGTTCAAAAGCTTAAAATATGTTCTCAAAGTTTCTGTGGCGGGAAGGTCCCTAGTATAACATGGGCCTATGTGCATGCCTTGCTCTTAGGAGGGTATGGGTCACCCAGATACCTGGGATTATCATAGAGCCACCAAACTGTGTATAATCTGGCAAGGGTGACATCACACTTTATAGTCTTTCTATAAGAACAATCACTGGGGTTTATTTTTGAGAAAAATGGGCACCCCATTACCTAAATAAAGGAATTGCTCTACTATCCTGCCACCAAGGAAGTACTTAAACTGAAATACTCTATAATCTAAAGTGACGTGTTGCAAATTATCTAGTGTTCATCTGTCCGTTTTGCTCCTTGTGAATATGAGTGGCTAGCTGATTATGAATGATGTTTGTAACAATACTTTTAATTGTGTATATTTATTATTATGAATATGAATGGCTAGCTGATTATGAATGATGTTTGTAACAATACTTTTAATTGCGTATATTTTATTATTATTGTAACTTTACCTATGCTAAGGGACCTCACTGTAAATGAGCATTTTGCTCAATTGAGATTTTATCCTTGTTCATGTTTTATGAATAAAAGATACTACTACTTTTGAGGGAATATTACTTTGCCCAAACAAATACATAATGTTGTATAATGAGATCATAAGAGACTTTACATCCATTGTGAAGTCAGCTCAGAATAAGAATGGTATACCTCTTCCTTGGTCTTTCTCTCCCGTGGGTTATGACACAATAGACAGATGTCTCCCACATTTAACGTATTAATTAAGAAACTTTATGCTTGTGGGGTTAATGCATGGAAGGATATTATGAATTCCATCGTTTATACTCCAGAGATGCACTAAACATTACATTTTCAAACTAAAATGGATTGACAGTACAATCTCTCCCTGGAAAAATTATTTAGGAGATATATTAAAACTTTTGATATTACACCAATGATAAATAGGACATCCATGTTAAAAATGATTATGAAAAGTTGAAAATTATACTAAGAAGTCTCTCTCGAAATGTACAGTTGATACATGGATACAGCAAACATATCCTCTGAACAGAAAAGAAATTAGAGATATGGAACAAAGAAGGTGATGTCACACTGGACATGATCAGTTGTCATAAATGTTAGCTTAATTCTAACAAATATTATAATTACATAAAAACATGGCAATTCAACATAAAATTATAGCTTGGGATAACTATACCCAGAAGAGGCTGAATAGAATGGTATATGCCCCAACTACAGACTGATGGCATAATTGCAAGAAAGTAGAGACTCTAAGTCATTTCTGGTGGGACTGCCTGATAATACATAGCTGGTGAAATTCACACATCAAGAAATTTGTAAGTTCTTACAAAGACCCATTCCATTTGACATTACTGCTCTCTCATTTAGTGACTTTTCCAAATGAGACTTTAGTAAGGCAGAGGATATTGTGGCACTCATGATTATGACCACAAAAGGCAAATATTACAGAAATGGAATGCTCCACAGTTTGGAGTGCTAAACAAATTCAAATGGAACAGCTTATTAAAGGTAGTGAATGTAGAAGTTAATTCTAAACTTTGGGGATCTCTATGACAAAAACAGTCCAGTTACAATATGGCAAAATAATTTAAAAATTAAAACTGAGCACAAATAGCAGGGCTAGAAAAATACAGGATATGGAAAAATTGGTATTCGGTGCCACCTGCTCGCTTGGGTTGACTACAATACTCAATTCAAAGTACAATACAAAACTTTGACTTTTTATTCAGAAAGGAAATGTTTTACATTTTATCTATATTTAAAAAATGGCACTGGAGAATCAACCAACATGATTGGCTGAAGCATGTCACATGACCACACAGTAAATCTTTATAAACACATGGTCAGGTGCCAAATCTCAATTTCCTCCATGATAAACTACTAAATCCATTTTATAATTGTAATAAGCCCCACCTGGGTATGCATTATAAGTTTAATGTATTTCCCAGAATTTGGCAGGATACTCAGCCGATCCTTCTGCCTTACTACACCCTGAGGTTTGCATTAAAATCCTATAATGCACACTCTGCCATGGCTTATTACTTACTTTTTCACTTAGAAATACACTGTTTTTTATTTACTTACCTAAAATAGCAATGAGCTATTAAGTGTGATAAGTCACTCCAGGGTGAGCAGTACAGAATTTTAATGCACTTCCTGGAGATGTAAGAGCACACACTCAGCCTTCAGCCTTATGACCTTCTACACCACTAGTCATGCATTAAAATCATGAATGCCTATCCTCTCATGACTTATTACTTATATAACTTCTAGACTGATATTGTATAAACTGAATACACAATGGCTTGACTGAAAATACACAATTTATTTTCACTTGTGAGCGGACATGACTTTCTAACTCACTCGTGGCCTCATCACTCATGAGTTATGGTCTTGTCCTTCAAACCTGGAGAGAAATTGCATTTTTGAGTCAGGCCATTCTGTATCACTCATTTATTGCCTCCTTTATTTGATGGCTTTGAAGGAAAATCAGCTAGAATAGATAAAGGCTAAAGGACAAAGGTCCAGTTTACATGAAAATCTCCTTAGTAAGAAAGAACCTGTGACAGAGAAATACAGAAAATATGTAAAATATAAGCCGAGTTGTGCCTAAATAATACATGTTCGTAGTTTTCCGGAGGCGTCAGGGCTCTTCAGAATAACTAATATACACATAAATGATTTTTGCTTGTACTGTAGTACTTTGAAAATCTGGTAATACTACAAAATAAAATAAAATTAAAAATGTTTTACCTTTTCAGATTAACTTATTGTTCTGCTTTTATTTATTTATTGAATCTCAGATTAACAACCTTTGAGCATATCTGCTCCTTTACAAAGGTTCCATGTCAAATGATTAATATGTAAGTAGCCAAATGAATCACACAGATTACAAAGACAAAGGAGTATTGAATAGTTATTTACAGGTAATTCTGCAACAGTGCCCCGAGGTGCAGTACAAAACACAAAGACATCGGGAGAAATAGCATTACAATGATTAAATTAGCAGTCATATTATGTTAAACAAAATATTTACAAAGGTGCAATAGTACAGTGTTGCAAGAATTAGACACATTGTTTGTGCTGGTACCATGAATAAGAAACAAAAGAAAAGAATAGCACAGCCCAGGAGTTACTGGGTGAGATAATGGAGGAAAAGCGGGAAGACTGTGGGAGGGCGGCTACCAGGGGCAGAGTGGGGGAGCTGAGAAGGGGGATGACAAAGGAAGAAGGGGACTTGGTGACACTGGGACCAGACAGGTGAGGGGACAATGGGGGTTGAAAGGAGGAGCAACAGAGGGTATTGTTGTACTGTGAGAAGTGGAGAGATCAGAGTAGAATGGAGAGATGGTGTAACTGGAGCACTCGGAGATGGGTCAGAGGAGAGAATGGGCCATAGAGCTAGCCTCCCAGGAATTAGGAGTTGGACATGAGTAGTTGTAGGATGAAGAGGTCAAAAGCGGAAACTGGGGAAGTACAGGGAGCAAAGGAGGTGAACGGAATGAAGTACTGCAGATAGGGCTGACTAGGTAAGGCCAAGAACAACCTTAGGAAATGGGGTCACAGTTGCACTCACTGCATGAGATAAGATCATGCGCAGTTGATGATTGAAAGACCAAGCTTTGGTTCAGAAATGAGGGCAGTACTAAAGTGTTAAGCAAGAGGGGGCCCTGTACCCAAGGACCATTGCCCTTGTGTTGTGTGATGAAATGGGACTTGGAAGGCAGCTTTACAAGTACCTCTGGTGAGTCTAGAATTGACTGAGGGGCTGAGGAGAGTCTGCACCCCTGGGGTGATAGGCCAAAGGTGTCCTTTTTGCTAGTAGGCATACATGGAACTGGATTCTGTTCCTAAGATTGAGCCACCGGTGTTGGAGTAGAGTGTACATGTATGGGTTGGCGATGGGCCCAAAGTACAAGCCTACAGGCTTTGTTGAGGGCAACTTTATACGCTATGTGCAGTGTTAAAAGCAGCTCCATAGAACTATTAGACCATAGTCAATGACTGACAGGACTGTGCTGGTAACTGCCAGTTTGATTAGCTAGCAGAGAAACAATGTTTATGGTGGTAGAGCTGCCTTAGCCTGGCATTTACTGCCTTGGCAACATGGTCAATATGCTGGCCATAAGAAAGAGCAGTTAAGTGTGACTGAGGTATTTGAAATTGCTGACTGTTTGCAAGAGGTCATTGCTGCAGCTGTGTCTCTTGAGGGGATGAGCCTTATGAGTGCTGTGAGGAGAGGCGAACAACATTGCCTTTGTTTTCTTGTAGTTCAGTAGTAGCCTGGCATTACTCAACCAAGTCTCAACAGCGGTAGTTAGCTTGCTGCTGTTTGGTGAGCAGATCTGGAGCAGAGGACGTGTGTACAGCACAGTGCTGTCTGCATACAAGAGCATGTTGTACTGGAAAGCTTTGGGAAGGTCATTTAGGAATAGACTGAATAGCAGGGGCCCAGGATAGACCCTTGGGCTACCCCTGTGGTAACAATCTGATGGTCGGATAGAGCTCCTTGTATTTTGACCTGCTGGGTTCTCATGGAGGTAACTCCTGAACCAGCCAGGGACACAGAGGAAATCCCAATACAGGCCAGCTGACTTGACAGTAGATAATGATTAATTGTATCAAAGGCCTTGGTGAGGTCAATGTAGATAGCCCACCAGGACCCTGGTCCAGTGAGTGCCTCATGAATGAAACTTGATGTACTCCACAAGGGCTATAGTCATACTATGCACCTTCGGAATCCATGCTGATGACACTGTAGTTTGTGTTTGGTGAGGTAGTCGTCTGGTTGGTTTGTTTACCATTCTTTTGAGAGCTTTTGAGAGAAGCAGGAGAATTGATATAGGTCAGTAGTTAATGAGACTGGAATGGTCGCCACTTTTGAATACAGGGTGACAACTGCCGCTTCAGAGAAAAGGAAATTGTCTGTGCTGAGCGATAAGTTTAGGATCCATGTTAGTGGGGAGAGTATGACATCCAAGGTTTGGGCAACTAGTTTGAGGTCTAGTGTGTCACTACTGAAGCTGGGTTTTGGAGGACTCATTTAAGGTATTTGTGATCTTCAGCTAGACTAATGGCTTTGAGGTAGAAGGGGATAGGGGCTTGTTAGGGGAGGGGTGTTTTGACGATGTGTGTTCCTGAGGTGGGCTACAAGAAATCAGGGGGGTAGAATGCTGATAAGGTTGGAAAAGCCTTGTTGAAGGCATTAGCAATGTCTTAAATCTCTTGGGTGATACTGTAGTTCTATTGGTGTTGTATATTGTGGGAGGAGCTTTGCTGGTTTTCCCAGTTAGGAATTTGGTGTTTTCCCAGAACATATGACGGTCATCAGGAGTTGCTTAGTTCAGTTTTAAAGTGTACGCTTGGCCAGACAGACAGCACTGGTACATTTGTTTCATGTGGTTTTATAATTTTGAAGGTCAGTGAGGGACCCAGTACTTGCAACATGACAATAAATGCTAGACACAAATAAGCACTTTTAATTGGAGCAATAGCAACAGCTGACCAAGAAGCAACAAGCATTAATTCCTAGTAATGCCCTGTTGTTCTTTGTGAACCAGAGTAAATTCTTTGTTCAAGTGCAGTTCCCATGGCAGCCAACCCGATGGCTGTAAACAGTGCTGTGCTGTGAACATTCTTTCACAGCCATCTGTTGGCCTGCCAAGGGAACTGTAGGAACAAAACATGAAAATGTACCCTAGCATGGTCCCATCATGCAGTGCAACCCATATCTTGTAATACATGCAGACGAAAATTGAAGTATGTAGCACCAATTCTGACAGTAAATTAGAGAAAAACTACCATATTAGTAAATGTAAAGCTAATATGTATGGAATTACAGGTTGAAAATCGTTCAGGTTCTACTCACAATATTACAGTTATCAGCAATCACAGCCATCTGTTGGCCTGCCAAGGAACTGCAGGAACAAAGCGTGAAAATGTACCCTAGCATGGACCCATCATGCAGTGCAACCCATATCTTGTAATACACACAGGTGAAAATTGAAGTATCTAGCACTGATCCAGACAGTAAATTAGGAGAAAAAGTACCATAATAGTAATTATAAAAGTATATTTGGTAATAATAACATCATGCACTAAATCAAAATGTTGCAAAGTAATGCCTTCCTACACCCACAATATATGTAAAACAGGATACATTCAGCAGAATGTGTACTATCAATTCACTGTTAAAGATAAGAAATATAATAACTATATGTGTGTCTTTTTGCATTACAAGTTAGCAGTACAAATAATAAATCTGTATTTCTGGAAATGCTTGCCATGTTACAAGTGCATTAAGCCCACGACAAAGGAGGTTCTACTGGGGAATTAATGCGGATGTAGTGGTTGGAGGCACTCAGCCTGCAGCCTCATACCCCACCCCCTCGCCCCAACCAGGCATTAATTCCCCAGTAGAACCCTCCTTTGTATGGTGGCTTAATGCTTACTTAAAGCAGCTTATATTTCATAGCTTTTTATGACTGCCTCAAGAGGCTTAGAGTGGCTTAGTCTTGGACTGTGGAATTTAAGCATAAATGATATCATTTTCCTTAAGGTCCTGGCAGTTTAGAATACACAAAGGACATCCTATTATGAAATGGCAAAAATCAGTTGTCACTTCAAACAGTTAAGCACAAATCCACAACAGGATATGTTTTATCATAGGATATCATCACACCTTGGGTGCATTCTGAGGCACAAGGTGAAACCGGTGCCTTACGCACCCAAGAAGTGACAATATTCGATGATAAACCGCCCTGGAGTGTATTACTGTGATTATGAGCTGGATTAATTTGTGTATTTAAAAAATTGAACAAATTTTTTTTAACTATTTAATAGTTTTTAAGGTTCTGGGATACATCTTTAAATTCATACTGTGGCCAGTAGGCGGTGCTGTTATAGGAGTAGATAAAGGTACTAAGTTAGGGCAGATTACTATGAATCACCTGTTGCAGGAGTTTGTTTGTACCTGTGATTTTATGGTTCAATATCATCATGGGTAGAGAATGCACTCACCCAATCAGGTTTCAGCATTGTTTTCTTCTAGTTCATAATAATAAATATACTACAACATATTAAAGCAGCAGTGCACGAAATTGGGCAAAAATTTTACCATAACCTTTTTTCACTATAAAAGATTCCAGGCATCTTCCAGTTTTATTTGGTGGTACAATTTTCAGATTTCACCAAAATTTGACTATAATTCAATTTTTGAAAAGAAAAATGATGGCCGCACATTTGCATAGAAAAGCATTGTAGACCTGGCAAGGGTTAGGAATGAGAACATGATAATGACTCATTGTGCTCAGCATAGGAGATACTTAGATGAGTACATTTGACATATATACTAATATTTTAGTAATTGCAGCTGAAACTACCTTTTTGGAAAAACTTTTTAAGCTGCATTGCCGCTTTAAATGTCCAGTACTCTCACAGGCTAATAAGTAAAACTTTTGGGACAATATTAAACAAGAGAGGGGTGCCCAAATGTCATCAGGTCATGTAATTTCCTCCATTTTCCTGACCAACTGACTAAATGTATAGAAACATAGAAACATAATTTGTCATCAAATAAGGACCAACCTGGCCCAGCCAATCTGCCTTTTGTCCCTGCCTATACTGTCACCATAGACACTGCATGATTTCTGGCTACCTCTCCACCCCACCCCAACCCCATTTCCCAACTAAGTGTCCTTTGTGCCTATCCATGCATGCTTGAAGCCAACTACTGTTTTCGCCTCCACTATCTCTGCTGGAAGACTGTTCCAAGCATCCACCAATCTTCCAGTGAAGATGTACTTCCTTGCATTCCTCCAAATTCCCCTTTCCAGCTTCATTGCATGTCACCTCATTCTTGTGCATTTTCTCCTCTGTAAGATACTCCCTCCAATACCTTGTTCAACCCTTCAAGGTGTTTATAAGACTGTATCATGTCCCTCTCATCCTCTCTTCCAGGGTGTACAAACAGAGGTCCCACAGTCTCTCCTCATAGAGCTTCTGATGTGGCCCTAGAAGCATTTTAGTTGCCTTGCTCTGGACAGTATCTACCCTAAGTTCTTCCTAAGATGTCTCCAGAACTTGGCGCAGTACTTCAGGTGGGATCTCACCAACAATCCACACAATGGCAGCACCACCTTCCTCTTTTGCTGGTGATATCCCTCACTATACACCCCTGCATGCCACTGGCTCTACTCTGCCTTTTGCACTGCCTCACCACCTTGAGGTCATCAGATATGATTACTCAAGGCCCCTTTCCTGTTTGGTGACCTCAGTACCTCTTTTCTCATTAATACTATGCCTCTGGGTTTCTGTGCTCCAGGTGCATGATTTTGCACTTTTCACATTGAAGCCCAGCTGCAATACCCTTGAATGCTTCTCAAGTTTCCTCAGGTCTCTGCACATTCTCTCCACTTCTTCTGGAGTGTCCACCCTATTGCAGATTTTGGTGTCATCTGCAAGAGGCATAACTTCCTTCCAACTCTTCTGCAATGTCCTTATAAAGACATTAAAGGGGACTGGTTCCCAGTACTGAGTCCTGAGGTACCCCACTGGTCACTCTCCTTTCCTTTGGGTGAATTCCATTTACCACCACCTTCTGCCACCTATCCATCAACCAATTACGTACCCAGTTTACTATCTTATGACCTACCCACAAGCTGCCCAGTTTCCTTATGAGCTTCTTATGTGGTTCTGTGCCAAAGTCTAAGTAGGCCATGTCTACTGCCCCACACTGATCTATTTCCTGGTCACCAGTCAAAGAAATCAGGTTCATTTGACATGACCTCCACCCCTGAAACCATGCTGCCTCCGGTCTTGTAATCTGCTGGATTCAAGATACTCTATAATCCTTTCCTTTACCAGCAACTCCATTAACTTCCCCACCACTGATGTTAGACTGACCAGCCTATAGTTGCCAGCCTCCTTCCTGCTACCGATTTTATGATGTGGGGCTATATCTGCCCTTCCCAGTCCTCTGGAACCACTCCTGTTTCCAGTGAGTTGTTAAAAAGGACTGTCAGAGGTGCAGCTAGTACATCCTCAGCTCCCTCATCATCCTTGGGTGTACCCCATCAGGCCCCATAGCTTTGTCCACTTTCAGATGAATCTGATTGACTTCTTTGACTGGGTCACTAAGACAGTAGGCAGGGCCAAATGGTGAACATCCTCTATCTGGATTTCAGCAAGGCCTTTGACTCTGTGCCCACAAAAGGTCGATCAGGAAGTTGACGGATCTCAGGGCTGAGGATAAGATGTCCAGATGGGTAGAAAACTGGCTGAGGGACAGACCCCAGAGGGTGGTTTTGGGAGGGTGTTATCTGGCACTAGAGAGGTCACCAATGGTGTTCCACAGGGCTCGGTGCTGGGGCTGGTGTTCTTCAATGTCTTCATCAATGACATTGGGGTGGCATTAAAGAGCTAGTGGAGCCAAAACAGGCAGACAGGAAAATAATACACATTTTAAGTAGTCAGTTGTAACTTTTTATTTCTGAAGTATTTTCTTTTTCCTTTTGCTCATCAGAAAGTCTTCTATGTGGTAATATTATGCTGGATGTGTGGAACAGCACTTAGCCTGACAGCTGACATATCTAACTGCACTGCCCACACTACATCATCAGCATTATGATCTCACTGACAGTGATATCACAGGTGAATGACCTGGCAGTCACTCACTTGCTGTTCCTAAGTAGCAGTGATGTCACAGTCAGTGAGGTCACAATCCTGATGATGTAGTGTGGGGCAGTAGGCAAGATATGTCAGCTACCAGGCTAAGAGCTGTTCACACATCACCTACTAACATCAGGTAAACAATCTTCTAATTGAACAAAGGAAAAGAAAAGGTACCTCAGATAGAAAAGGTAATGTTTGGCTGCTTTTAAAACCTAATATTAGTTTTAGGCAGTACACTAGCTCTTTAGGGCAAATGTGCCTATTCACAGACACAAAGCTCTACAGGAGAGTGGACACAGCTGAAGGGATACAGAGCCTACAGGATGATCTGGAAAAGCTGGGGAGGTGGTCTGGGATCTGGCAGCTTGGCTTCAATGCCAAGAAATGTAAAGATATGCACACTGGAGCCAAGAATCCCAGGACAGAGTACTACCTGGGTGTAGTACAGGTATCTGCATCAGAGGAGCAGAAAGACCTGGGAATGATGATCACTGTTGACCTGAAGCACTCCACGCAGTGCAAGAAAGCAGCAACAAGGGCAAACAAGATGCTGAGATGCATAGCTAGGAGGGATCAGTTGTAAGAGAGAAGAGTTTATACTGCCTTGTACAGGTCACTGGTGAGACCACATCTAGAGCATGGAGTTCAGTACTGGTACCCATACATCAAAAGGATATTAACCTGCTGGAGAAGGTCCAGAGGAGGGCTACAAAGATAATGGCAGATCAGCAGAGTAAGGCATACAAGGAGAGGTTGAGGGCACTTAATATGTACTCCCTGGAGGACAGGAGAGAGAGGAGCATGATTGGGACTTTCAAGTACTTGAAACGGATGAAAAGGGGGATAAGGAGTGACTTTTAAGCTGAGTGGCAACCATAACATGAGGGGCACAGTCTTAAGCTGGTGGGGGAGGTTTAGGAAGGAGGTCAGGAAGCCCTTCTTCACAGAGAGGTGGTGGACACTTGGAAAGTGCTGCCAGAAGAGGTAGTCTCATTGAAGACAGTGGGCAGCTTCAAGAAAGGCTGGGACAGGCATAGGGAAAGGTAAGGATCATGGATATGGAGGATGGGAGGAGGGGAGGGAGGTAGGGACGGTAGGCTCAAGCTGTGGACTCTGCAATATGAGCAGACTAGATAAACCAAATGGCCTTCTCCTGTTGGCTTTTTGTATGTTCATATGTTCAGATTTCACAAGTCCTTTCAAGACTCCTCTGTAAATAGGCTTGTGTCTACTTCCTCCCAAGTGTTACTGCTGTTTCTATGTGGTCCATCCCAGTCCCCTTCCACTGTGAAGACTGAACAGTAGTACAGTATCTGTTCAGGATATCTGCTTTTCCTGGTCCTCCTCTGCACAGTCCCTCTGTCCTCCATGACCTCACAATCCTCCCTTGTCTTCCTTTTTTCACTTATGTATCTAAAAAGGTAGTGTCCCCTTTAATTACCCTTTGACTATTTATGCCTCAGTTTAGCCTTTGTGCTCCTTGCCATTTTCTTCTCCTCTCCTTTTCCTGCGCATCTCCTATTCACTTCAACTGCATCCTTTGTACCTCCTGAATGATACCCTTTTAGCCTTAACCTTTTCAGCCACTTTCCTTGAGAACCATAGCAGTCTCTTTTTCTCCTGTTTTTGCAGTTTTATTTTGATTTAACCCATTTGCTGGGGTTCAACCACACTCTCAGTATGTATGCATTTTCTCTGTAATGGGTTCTCCTTCTCCCAGAATGTGTACCACTGCCCATGTAACCCTTCCACAATATTTATTTTTGTCCTGCACCTCTTCTTTATTTGTAGTTCAGGTTCAGATTTCAGATTTCCATTTTGAAATGTATGAAATTCATGCAGAATTATGTTGTTTAGTACCTTAAAACCAGTAACATCAACTCTTATATAGACATGCAGTTAAAATGCATCATAAAAAGTTAAATTATAAAAGCATACTGGCATACAGTAACATTTAATAGAAACATCACAGATTTGCAACTATCGCATATCAAGTAATAATAATAGCATTAATACTAATACAGCTGGTGAAAAACTAGAAAGGGACTTTAACATTATACAAATAGATAATATTTAATTTTCCTAGCAAATTGTGCTGTTGCATACAGTACTTTGTTTTCCATGGAGGTCATTATATATATATATATATATATATATATATATATACTGTGTATATATAATATATATATATATATATATATATATATATATATATATATATATACACACACACATATATATTAGAGGCAAAAACTCAGTTTAATGCATCAGTTAGGGTTGTTCCTGGCGACAAAAGTGAATAAATTCGATGTTGGGGTTGAAACCCCTTTGCACCCTCCAGCCACCCCCCAACCGGAATCGGGTGCACGCTGGAGTCGCCGGCCCTAACTCCTCACCCCATCACATGTAGAAAGAAGCTGAGGAATAGGAGAATGGGTGAGAGTTAGGACCGATGACCCCAATGCGCGCGATTCTGGTTGGGGGTGGGCTGGAGGGGTGCAAAGGGGTTTCAAGCCTAACAGCCAATTTCCTCGCTTTTGTTGCCACGGAACAACCCTAACTGAAGCATTAAACAGAGTTTTTGCCTCTAATCTCCACTCTTTGAGAATGATAACAAGCAATAGCAAATGTAATGCAGCAGGGGAAGAGCCCTCATGCTCCCCGCACGAATGCAGCGGCGGAAGGCCGGGCCCCGCGCCACGTGATGTCTTGTCACACAGTAACATTGTGCCCGCAAACGCAAATCGTGATTGTGCATGGTGACGCAGCGAAACAGAAAGAGAAACAGTACTGTAGACAGAAATGTTAAAAACAACGCAAACGCAACTGCAAATGAAAATGCAAAGGGTACCACATGGTGACGAGACGTGAACGTAAGTGAACGGTACAGAACCACAAGCGGAAACGGTAATGGTAACAGTAATGTAAGCACAGGCTGGTTTTCCCAAAAGCTGCATAGAGAAAGACAGTGAGTACAAAGAAGGTATGCAAAATAATGACTCTCAGATCAGAACTTGGAATAGTAAATTGCTTATATCACAGGAACTGTACGAGATAGAAAAAAATTTAAAAGTCATATGAATTATCACTTACCTGGCTAGCTTTATGCTTAGCATTTTCTGACAAAAGTCCATATCTCGCACCGCTTCCGTAGATACGGGCCCCAAAGCGCGAGCTAACGCCAGAATGTTATCCTATGGGAAAAACAGAAGTTCGGAGTGCCAACTTGTCTCCCTGTAATATTGTTTCACCAAACCACTGAAAGGCACATCTGTGGGATAATGGCTGTGTTCCTGCAAATTTCAGCCCAAAAGATCGAACTGTTATTTTGCAGCAGTAAGCGATTGCTGCAATCGTCGTCACGCCGTAATGTTATCCTATAGGAAAAGCGTCAACTTTGAGTACCGTACCTTTGCGGCTGTGTAATATTTTTCAACAAAACACTGACAGGCACATCTGTGGGATGTCGGCTGCGTTCCCTCAAATCTCAGCCCAAAACTCCAAACCGTTCTTTTTGCAGCGGGTGCCAAAAGAATTGCTGTCTTTTCCCACAGCCTAGAAAAGTACTGTCGCAATTTGCGAAAGCTTTCATAAATTCATTAGACAGTGTATGCAAGTGCGAAAGTACTTTGTGAAAGTACTTTTTCCAGAAATGTGAAAAACATATTTCTGGGGTGTTTTACCCAAAATAAAGACAGCATCCTCAGGATCCAACTAGGTGAATACAAAAGAATTAGGTTGCTAGAGGGTCCCAAATTTAAATGCCAAGCATTTTTCTGATCACCAACTGAAAACAAAATGGCGGATTTATGCGACAGTAAAGGCCATTGCCCGAGTAAAAACTGCATTTGCGACACTGTCGAACTTTTGTTAACTTTTCACATTGACTTATAATGGGAACTTGTTTTGAATAACTTTTGAACCGTTTAATATTTTTCACGAAATCTTGAAAGGCACATCGAGGGCCACCACGTTCCCTGAAGATTTTGAACCGTCAGCGCAAACGTCGACCTGTAAGTATGACCGTAGAATTCCAAAAAGTGTAAGCGTATGTGCAGATCATGCTTAATAACTCCGCGGCCCGTATAAGCGACTGTGCGAAGCGTGGCAGATCCCAAAGCGTATGGGTCTTGATCGTGTATTCCAAATTTCAGGCAAATCTGTCAAAGCAGTTTTGCAAAGTTATTAAGATTAAAATTTTGGGTTTAACATGTAAATGGCTCCTCAACCCTAACTATGGTAGACTACCGTGCTACCATAATATATATATATATATATATGTACATATATATATTAGAGGCAAAACTCCATTTAATGCATCAGCTAGGTTGTTCCACAGCGACAAAAGTGAGGAAATCGATGTTAGGGTTGAAACCCCTTTGCACCTCCAGCCTACCCCCAACTGGAATCAGGGTGAACATTGGGGTTGTCAGCTAACTCTCACCCCATCACATGTGGAAAGAAGCTGAGGAATAGGAGAATGGAGTGACAGTTAGGATATATATATATGGGATGCATGATGGGCAGGAGTGAGATATGGAAAATATTCTCACTCCTGCAGAATGAGATATCCATGCCTCACGATGCAGGCATGAGAATATGTTCCTATCTCACTCCTGCCCATCATGTGTTCGATTGATGCAATAGGGTAGAGTGCAGTTTTGTGGTTATTTTTGTGAGAAATTGCTGAATGTGTAAAGGAATGTGTTATTTCGTCTGTGTGTTTCCCGCTGTGATTAGGCTGTGTTGTGAATGCGGAGTGTCATTTTGTATGAATGGAAGTGATTTGTGTTATGTGATTGGTTGCCATTGTGTGGTTGTGGTTTCAATTGGTTCTGCTTGTGGGATAAATGTGTCGATAAGTTGTTACTTATGTGATGTGACTGGTTGGTTGTTGTGACTGTAATTGTAAACTGTGTGTTTATTGGTTGTGGACATATAGTGGGCATGGCTTTGTAGCAGAAACAGTTCGGGATGGTGGTGTGATGCGTTGCTTTTATTATTTTATTTTATTTTATTTTTATTTTAGATTGCTTTATTTGTGGTTTATGTGACTTTATTTGAAAACTGTGGTGGTTCAGTTAATATATGGTACTGCATTCAACGGACTTCATGGGTTTCGATGTCAGACTTCTGAAATGCTTGCTGCTTCTCAGGTACTTCTGTTCTATTTGGTATCGCTGTCTGAGGCAAGCAATTACATTTCTTTCTCATCGGCTATGGTTGCACAATTTTTCCTCTGTTCAGGATGTTTTCGTTCTGCAGTTCACTGCTTTTATTGCTAGAGGGATTTTAGATTTGTTTCTATGTCATGTGTCCGCGATGCAGTGTTCTGTGCTACAAGTAACTTTAGAAGAATTGCTCATTATGCAGTGTGTGATATTTTACAGCATTTACTTAAAACAGCAGTCAAATTACTAGTATGTGTATCTCAGGGTCTTTAATGTGCTATTGATGTGTTTGTAGAGGTGATTTATATTTTTTTGGTTGTGAATGAAATGTACTGCCTGCACTCCTTTTACCAGTTAATGTAGAGTAAGAATATGACCTGCTGACGTAGCAACTGTGTGTAAATGTAAATAATCTCACAGTTGCTACATCACCAAGGATTTATCTCACTGCAGCGAGAATATGTGTTTTTATTCACAACGTTTATCAGCCACCCATTGTATAAATACATATATATAATGATGACGTGGCAGCCTCACTATAATTAGGATTGAGGAGGTTTCAATGTTAAACCTCAAACTTTGGCGTTAACAACTTTTCAGCTGTTCAATGGATTTGCACAACATTTGCATGCACAGTTTTGTGTGGTAGATGTCTTTATGTTCCAAGTTTTGTTTTGATCGGATTTGCAGATTCCAAGCTGCATAGTGCTAAAACGTTAAAAATCGCTGTTTTTGTACTTTTTGTCATCCCATTGTGCCCAGATAGTTTGGAATTTTAGTCTGATATTTTCAGGGTAGAAAGGGCTTGCCTCACAGAAGTGCCTTTCACTGATGTGGTGAAAAATATTAATCTGTTCCAAAGTTATTTAATTTTACAGTTTTGAATTTTCAGTCTTTTGGATAGCTTCCTGGAATGGAAAAAGAATTTGGTCTCACACAAAGTTCTTTGTTGGAGTGGCCAATCCTTTTTCATGAGATGCCACATTGCACATTAATATCTTTGCAACTGTTCAACAGATTTGCATGAAATGTTGCATGCATGCATGGTCTCAGAGGGTAGATCTCTTGACTTGCCAACTTTCCTTCTGGCCGCATGTGTGGATTCTGAGATCCGGATAGGGTAAAGTAAAACAAAATCACCATTTTACCTGGTGGTGAAGAGGGTTGAGGTGCTGGATGCCTTATCTCATGCTACACTGGCAGCCAGGTTCGGGCACAACCTCAGGTCATCAGGGGACTGGTGTGGGGGCAGAGCAGGCTTGAGTATGCTGGTGGGTGGCTGTCCTCTCCTGAGGGTGGTGAGGGTAAGTTGGTGCCCTTCCATAGTTCTGTTTCCACCTGGTGGAGGTCCTGTGGGTAGTGTAGGTGGAGAGGGGCAGCGTGTTGGGAGGTGGAAGGGCTGAGCTGGCACCACAGGGTGCGAGCATGCCTCCACACCACTCGCACGGCAATGTGCTGGGGCCTTGGGGTGGGGTCAGGGAAAATCCATAAAAAATACATGTGTCCCTGTCGCCAGTTAGCAGGAGGAGGCGATGGGACCAAAAACTTAATAAAAAAAATCACAATTTTTGCTGTGTTTTGTCATCATCTAGCGCCCAGCGGTTTGGAATTTGGTCTGACATTTTCAGGGTAGAAAGGACTTGGCCCACATATGTGTCTTTTACCGGTTTGGTGAAGAGATATTAATCCGTTGCCAAGTTATAAGTTTGAAATTTCAGTTCTGAGCATGCCTAGAAGGATCTTTTAGATAGACCTTTGATACCCTACTGAGCATGCTCAGAACCAACATTTCAAGTGCTTATAACTTGGGAACAGGTTCATATTTTTTCACCAAACCAATGAAAACACTATTATGCTGCATACACTTTATGCCCACAAAATGTCAGACCACAAGTCCAAACCATTTGGGCTGTAGATGATGACTAAAAGGCAACCCCCAGTTTTTCCTAAAACACACTATCCGGATCTTGCAATTTCACATCCGACTGGAATGAAACTTGGCAGATCAAGACACTTTGCCCCAACTGTGCATGCAAAATTTATGCAATTTCCTTGAGCAGGGGCTAAGCTATTAATTATAGTGGTGCACTAGCATCTCTATAGTTAGGGTTGAGCAGTGGTTTCTATATTAAACCTCAATTTTGCACTTTAATATCTTTGCAACTGTTCAATGGATTTGCCTGAAATTTTGCATGCACAGTCTCATGGGTAGATCCCTTGATCTGCCAAGTTTCATTTCAGTTGGATCAGCAGGATTCCAAGATGCAGACAGCAAACAAAATGTAAAGAAATCACTGTTTTTTTGTCATTACCTTGCACCCAGATGGTTTGGAATTTTGGTCTGAAATTTTCAGGGTAGAAGAGCATGGACCACAGATGTGCCTTTCACTGGTTTGCTGAAAAATATGAATCCATTCTAAAGTTATTAAATTTTAAAAATGTGGGTTCTGAGCATGCACAGTCATCACTTCAAAATAGCTGTATGAAGTTTTGTATGGGAACCCTGTTTACGTATGGTTTTCGTTTGTTTTTTTGTATGGCTGCCATCTTGTTTTCTGTTTTTCTCTAAAAACTCTAATTTGGAAAACCACAAAATGGCATTCTGCAGAGTGACCAGCATATATAGCTTGCTTATTTGGAGCCCTAAGCTGGATTCTGCACTTAACTGTAGGAGAAATGCCCTTGACATGTTGTTTTTAAGACTATAAATCTTTTTCATTACTTGTAATATGAAAAGGATTCTTCTTCATATCTTGAGCTGTGAAAAAGATCCTTTTCATAAGGGAAACATTGTTTTTCTTTTGTTGGCATCTGTTCCCTGGTCTGGCGCTCCCCACACTCCAATCAGCATTCCAGTAATACTATTATATTTCCCTGGTGTCTAGTGGCATCCCCCACCCTCTGATTGCCCTCCCATATTTTTCTTTTCTTTATTATTCCATGTGTCCAGTGGCTCCTCCACCATCTGATTGCCATCCTGTATTTATTAGTTATTCCCTGGTATCTTGTGGCACCCCCACCCTCTGATTACTGCCCCCATAATTATTTATTCCCTGGTGTCTAGTGGTGCCCACCCAGCCCTGCCATCCTCATCCTTGTAATATGTTCCTTTATGGTCCCTGGTGTTCAATGGCACCCCCATGCTCTGATCGCCGTCCCCATATTTGCTTTTCTCATTGGTGTCCAGTGGTATCCCCCATCTTCCAATTCTCTCTCTTGTTAGACCTGTAAATTAAGAAAACGTTCCAATGGCTTTTTTAATCTATAAAAATAAAACGCTCCCTTGCTGATCTGACCCCCAAACCTCAACCTCCCACTGATCAACCATACCCCCGCTCCCCCCGCACAGTCTCATTAACCTGAACAGCTCTCTGGCTGAAGATCCAGTCTTCTATTTGAAGACACATCTTGCTACTGGAACCGCCGATTGCAATATGAGAAACTAAGTTAAATGCAGTTCAATGTATTTCAATGGGGTTTTCAACTTTGATTCATAACTTGGACATTTTTGCATATTTTAACCAAATGTTCAACATGACCTTTTGGGACTCAACTCATGAACAATGTCAATGAAATTCTGCAAATCCAGCCCAAAAGGTGATTTTTGCAGTTGCGTGGTGAAATCACTTTTCAGACAGGATTTGAAAAATATTACTGCCCTCGTTCATGAGGCTGGAGTCGTAAGAAAGGCTATGTTGAAAATTTGGGGTCAAAATATAAAAATGACAAAGGTATGAGCATGCTTGAAATTTTGCTATGCTTGCCATAAGTCTGGTAATTTTCAATATTTTGACACCAATCTGTTAACATATGCATATTTTTACCACCTCATGAATGTGTCAGCTGTTATTTTTCAAATCCTGGTGAAACTGTCTTTTGCACCTATGGCATGGAATGACATTGCGGTGGTGCAGAATCACATTTTGGTGGAGATTTGGAAATTTTCAGTACCAGATTCATGAGGTGGGGGTAACAAGAAATAAGAAATCTATGGATCAACAGGTGTCCATTAGATTTGCCCTCTCCTTCAGTTCTCCCTTCCCTACTTCCCCTTCCTCTCCTTCACATGCACACCTCCTCCCTGCCAAACTTATCCTTCTCCTTCTGTTCCTCAAAGCTGGTAACATTGAGCTCAACCCCGGACCGCTCATTCCTACCAGTGACCTTCCCAAAGGTCTATGGGTGGCTTACATAATATTCAAAGTCTCTTACCTAAAATTGACCTGTTCCAACCCCATATGATCTCCCTCCACCCTGATGTCCTTATAGTCTTGGAATCTTGTCTTTTCCCTAAAATCTCTGACTCTGCCATCACCATTCCTGGCTTCTCCATCTCTTGTCAAGATTGTGTTAAAAGGGTGGAAGTAGCTAGCCAAGTGGCACTGAAGTTGAGGCACTGGAAGCCACACCTTGCGCCACACTGGTGACCCCAAGTTGTGAGTGAGCTCGGCCCACTGGGGAATCAGCAGGGGAGGGAGAGGATTAAACATCTGATGGCAGCTCTCCTCTCCTGGGGATGGGCGGGCATGTTGTCCAACTCCTGGCTGCCTCTTGGTGGAGGATAGGGGCAGTGCCAGAGCCTAGGAAGACAAAAGCATGGCATTGTGATGCACATGGGGCTCCATGGCCACAAGTGGAAGAACAGAAAAATGCAAAATACGGCTGCCAGGCTACATGAAGCCCCTCCAGCATGCTGGCACCGCTGCCTGGGTCCTGCCCATATTGCCCAATCTGGATATTTGTATGGGGGAGGATGGCTCCTCCCTTCCACTCCACCACAGGGGTAATCTGTGGGGACACAGGGCTCAGGGTGCCTGGGGCAGCAGCTGGGAGACTGGAGGAGGACAGAGGGCTGCCTGCAGGCCAAGGGAGGAAAAATAGAAGATGGAAAAAAAGGTGGTGGTATTGCGTCTATATTTCCTCTTCCATTCAGTCTACCCAGTGCTCTCAATAACCTCCCCTACTGCTTATGATCTCCTCATGCCTAAACTCTCCTTCCCTTTCTCCATCCCTGTCTTTGTGGCAGGTGTCTACTGTTGCCCATGGATATCTTCTGCTTCTGTCACTGAATTACTAACTACTATCTCTTCTCATGCCTCTTCTGGTGAGCTATTCATTCTGGAGGTTTTACCATTAACTGTCTCTCTCTCTCATTCAAATCTCTGCTAAAACATTAAGTCCCTACACCTAACACAGCTTATCTCTGTCCCTACCGCCTTAACTCTAGATCCCTAAATCATTCACTACTGGACTGGGTGCCTACTCACCCCCACCTCCCTGATGCACTCAGTGACCATCACATGTCTAGTGGCACCTTGTTTACTGTGTTTACTGTGTGCATAAAATTCACCGTCCCAAAACTCCTCCAAAATTTATTCAAACCAGGTCCTTCAGGTCAACTGACCTATCCTCATTGCATGCTGATCTGCTTTCCACTGACTTGTCCCCTATTTCCATGGCCAGTAACATCAATCAAGCCCTCAATATTTCCACACTAAATTCTTACAAATCAGGGATCGGCATGCCCCCTCAGAAAACTGGGGTCAGAGGTTCTCACCTCCCTGGATCTCAGCTGAATGTATGGGCTGCCTCCATGCACGTGACCTGGCTTGGATGTACTACAAGTCCTCTGGCACTCCAGCAAATCTTAACAAAGTACCAGCTGAGAATGCCTTATTAGGGCTACTAGGCTATCTAAGGCTGAGTTCTTTCCTCATCTTTCCAGAAAACAAATTATCCAAATTATCCCTCTAAGTTCAGGAAAGTCATCCATGCCCTCTTCTTCCCCAGTCCTCATGGTGGTGACTCCACTGTTCCGACCCCTTTCTGTTGCTTCTGCTTTCAACTCCTACTTCACCACCTGTGCCTCCTCTCACCTGTCTGCCTTCCACCTCCTCACCTCCCCTACGTCCCCATTGACCCCTATACACTTCCTTTCTAATTTTGCCAATTACCCCATCTTCTTCTCTAAAGGCCCTCTTGGCTCTAAATCCTCAGAAAGGTGGGAGCCCTGATGATCTTGACCCCAAGTTCCTGCACCTGCCATTGCCATTTCCCATCTCCTCCCTTCTCAACCTTTCATTCTCCCTTGCCTCAGCCTCAGACCCCTGGAAGCATACAACAGTCATCCCTTTCCTTCAAGGTGGTGACTCCTCCTCTCCTGGCAACTTCTGCCCCTATTCCCTTCTTCCTACCCTATCTAAACTACAAGAACACACTGTTCTTTCTCAACTGTCCCCTACCAGATTCCTCCTCCTCCTTCTTTACCCCATTCCAGTCTGGCTTTCACAAACTTCATTCCATCACCTCTTCTCTCCTCAGGCTCTCTGACTCCATCCTTTCTGGTATGGATCATGGCCACCTCATAGCTGCTATCTTTGTCAATTTAGTAGCTTTCAACACTGTCTCCCACATTCTTCTTCTTGATAAACTCAAGACAGCGGGTCTTTCAGACTCAGCAAATAATTGTTCAGCTCCTATCTGGTATGGTAGGTCTCAATCTGTGAGAACTGGAGATTCTTTGGCCGCCCCTCCAGATCCATACTGGAGTACCCAGGTTCCATCCTTGGCCCGTTGCTTTTCTCCATATTCCTCAATGACCTTCCCTCCACCTGTTCTTCTGCTTCCATCCATATGTATGCAGATGTACAGTCCTGTTTGCATCTGGGTCTTCTTTCTCGGAGTTATCATCCAGGCTTCAACTTGATTTTGACACTATCCAGAACTGGTTCTGCTCAAATCAATTAACACTAAATGCAAAAAAAAACTGTCTCCATGTGCTTTGGCACCAGGCAAATGCTTTCTAGGCTATTCTCCCTCCCAACTTCCACACCTTGCTTGGGGTACAATTGTTGATGCACCTCCTTAAATACCTTGGTGTCTGGCTTGGCAGACACCTTGGCTTCTCTCAGCACATAGATGCTATTCATAAAAACTCCACCCATTGTTTAGTGCCCTTTACAGGAATAAAAGCTTTATCCTTTACCTGTTCACTGGAAATCATTTCAAAGATGATACTTCCAGCTTTGATTATGGTGACATAGAAACATAGACTTTGACAGCAGATAAGGACTGCTTGGCCCACCTAGTCTGCCCATTTCCTACCTACAGGATAGGCTGCAGATCCTAGTTAACCAACAGCCTATCTTATCTTCCTACCCCACACAAGAATTGCCTTATGTCTGTCCCATGCATTCTTGAATTCTCCCACAGTTTTAGACCCCACAACCTCCTCAGGAAGGCTGTTCCATGCATCCACTACCCTCTCTGGAAAAAATACTTCCTCACATTGCCCCGGAACCACCCCCATCTTTAAATTGTGTCCCCTTGTTCTTGCACGTCTCTTTTCTGAAAGATGCTACCCTCTTGGACTTTGTTGATTCCACTGAGGTACTAAAAGTTTCTATCATGCCCCCTCTCCCTTCTTTCCTCAAGGGTATACATATTAAACTCCTTTAGTCTCTCTTATCGACTTCTCTTGCAGACCCTGCACCATTTTAGTTGCCCTCCTCTGGACTGCCTCTATCCTGTCTATGTCCTTGCAGAGATGGGGTCTCCAGAACTGGATGCAGTACTCCAGATGGGGTCTCACCAACTGTCTGTACAGAGGGATAACAACTTCCTGTTTTCTGCTGGTGATGCCTCTCCCTATGCATCCCAGTATACCTCCAGCCCTCCCTACTGCCTTCTCACATTGCTTGCTAACCTTAAGGGCTCTGATATGATTACCTCCAGGTCCCTTTCCTTTTATGTTGCTTGCACATGTGCAAAGCATAGTGCCATCATCCGAGTTTTCAGAGGTGTGGCACCCGTCTTCAATTCAGTCAGTGTGTTTGCAGGCACGGCCCCAGTTCCCCAATCACTGCTGCAGCTGTCTATGACAGCAGTTGAAAATGCAGTGGCATACAGTTGAAAGGGAGGCTCCGCTTCGGTGAGCAGGCTCTCCCTCCCCACACACCACGCCAGAAGCATGCATGTGCCGTGCTGATGCGCCCCCCATGCACACACTGTGTGTGGGCCGACGAGGGTGCTCAATCCCCGTCGGCTCTACACCTCCACCCCATATTTTATAGTTTCACGGTGCAGCACCAAGTCCGCTTTGCCCAGACTGGATCCCCTCTTCCCTCCTTCTGCCGGTTTGCTTTGTCCTGTCCTTCCCGTACTTATCACTGTTCTCTGTACTCTGATCTCTCCCTCCCATCCCTGGTAGATTGTCTCCTAACCCACCTTGCCTCCTTCATCTCTAAATTCTGTCTGTCCTCCTCCCCACTATCTCAGTTCTCTTCTCTCTGTGCCTCTTTCCTCTTACTCTCTCTCTGTAACTCAAGCTACTGCTCCTAATGCTCCCTTCTTGTAAATCCCTTGCAGGACAGAATGCCTTCTCTACCGCTTTCCTAAAATCTGGAACTCTCTTCCCCTTGCAATTCACTCTGCCTCCTCAGACACTCTCTTTCCTTGTTACTCCAAACTCCATACATCTCCCACCTGCAATTGCCCTTATTCTCATGTATTGCCTTTCTTTTCCCCAACCACTGCCAGACCCCAAGCTACTATACTACCACTACTAAATGTTTCAACCTCTGCACTCTTCCTCTTCCCTGTCTCCCCTCCTTTCCCACCTCCTCCTTCCACTACCTTCTTACCTTCAGCCCTTTTCCTCCCTAACTCTCCCTCTCCTCTCACTACTACCTCCATTCTAGTCACACTATCTTTCATCCTCTCCTCTTCCCGCTCCCTACCCTCCTTTTCTCCTCCTTTCCTATCTATCTTTCTTGTTTAGTAATTTGCATTTATGTTACTGCACAGACTGTACATAGCTGTACCTTTTGCTTATCAGATTACTACGATTTGCTTATACTATGTATTCATTACCCCGTTCCCCAGGACACATCTGGAAATGAGCTTTATGGCTCAGTATGTAATTCCTGGTAAATCTCTTTCAATAAATATATGCATCTACAGAGGATGGGGTGAAGGACCCTCCACAGGCAAATAAGGATATGATTACACTATCTCAAAAGTATCAATGGATGGGAGCACAGGTGCCGAAGAACAGTGCGCTCCCACAGTCAACTGAGGATGTGATTATACTATCTCAAAAGTAAGAAGATTCATTGCAAAAACTTTGTTCATGCACCAGTTAGGGTTAAAGTGAAAAAAGTAGGGAAATGGTATTAGAGTTTCCATTCTAACACCCCACCCCTACAGGCAGCAACAGGTGTGGGGTGTGTCTTGGGGTTGTCAACCCTAATGCTCACCCATTCTCTTATACTGTACTCATCTCAGCCTATTTACTCATGGAATGGGGTGAGTGTTAGGAACTGACAACCTCGAGGCATGCCCCATACCCATTGCTGCCTGTAGGGTAGGGGTGGGGTGTTAAGATTGAAACCCTAATGCACATTCCCTACTTTGTTGCTTTAACCCTAGCTGGTGCATTAACAAAGTTTTTGCAAAGAATTACATGAACATGATCATGCCCCTATAGTTATGGTTAAAGGATACCCAACCATCTTTTTTACACATTTCATTTTTTTTAAATGACTCCATAGTCTTGTAAAGGAGAGATTGTTGTTTACAGTTATACTGAAACTGCATTTATTAAACCAGGATAAATGCAGTTTCATGGCATTTGACAATTGTAAACACAGCCTCTCTGATTCAAAAATCCTGCTCAAGAATCCTAAAATGACTATCATGATGATGTAATTGACTGAGAGAGATGCCCAGCTGTGCAGATGTATTCTAGCTGTGCTAACCTTATTCAAATGTGAATAACTTTAAAATGAAAAATGATAGCATGGTACTGTGAGCACAAAAGTTGTTCAGCACAAACATATCTCCAAAATGATTGGTGTTTCGTTTATACATATTGATTAGTTTTTTTTTAATTAGTAAAAATAGCAGCAGAAAATTCAATAATTTTCACTTTTAAACAAACAAATGCAAATAGCTTTAAATTGAAAAATCATAGTATGGTACTTGAGCACAAAAGTTGTTTAGCACAAAATAGCTATCATATGAGTAGCATTTCATTTATAGATACCGTTGAGATTTTTTATAATCAGCAAGTCCATTTTTCACTTTTATTGAAGGTATGGCATAAATGAAATAAGCTACTCCCCTACTGGAAATATTATAAAAAAAGTTTGTTCTCGTTCCTCCTCAAATTAACCAAACTGTAATTTGCTTTTCAAATAGCTCCACTTCCTGCCTTCCAAACAGGGAAGGAGGTGCAAAACTGTTGTACGCTTAATGTTTCTATTTCTATTTTCCCTTCTCTGTCAGCCTCACAGTGACAAGCTGAGCCACTAATTCTTGTATTCCCACTTTACGTTATCAGGCAAAGTGATCTAGGGCTTGCTGCATTTCTCATGCAGCCACGCATTGACACTTTCTTGTCTTTCTTGCATTTAGTCAGTGCACATGAAAACTGCCTTTGCCATACTACCCAGAGCTACATCTCGCTCTGATGCCATTTCCATTTTTGGTTTCATTTTGTGTCATTCAGCTGTGTGCCATTTAAGTTGGAATGTTACCTCTTTTTCCAGTCAAAGAAGCCAGGGGCCTGGTCCTACTCAAAGCAGCCACCTTCTTACTCTCCCACATCCTTAGCACTTCAATGGCAGCATAGCTGCCTTTGCACCTGAGTGAAGACATCCACATTTCTCAGGTGGTTGATGGCACTTGGCTGCACCTCGTGCCTCAAACCCACCTGGGGCATGCGGTAATTTATCACTACCACACACCTTGTTGTGTGTTATTGCTTACTTATAATTTATAATATGATCCTATGGAATTTTATATTGTACTTTCCAGGTGGTTAAAGACACTCGGCTGTACCTTTAGCTTCACAATCCAACTGGGGCATGCAGCAATTTAACCTTGATGCACACCTTGACGTGGTACTGATCTCTTAAAATTTATAACATAATCTTATTCAGATTATATACTATGCTTCCCAGGTGCTTAAGGCACCCAACTTTGACTCATGCCTTATAACCCACCTGGGTCATGTAGCAAATTAGGCTTGCTGCACACCCTGCCATGTGTTATTGCTTGCTTTACAATGAGATCCTATGGGAATCATATACCACACTTCCCAGATGATCAAAGGCATTCAGCTGTGCCTCATGCCTCAAAACCCACCTTGAGGTGCAGTAATTTAGCACTGCACACACACCCTGCTATGTGTTATTACTTACATGTCGTACCTCCAAAAAGTAAAACAAAAATTAATTTTCTGCCATTTTTTGCTGATTATAAAAATCTAAACGGTATCCATAAATGAAACACCACTCATTTGCTAGATATTTCTTGTGCTAAACAACTTTTGTGCTCAAGGTACCATGCTATAATTTTCAGTTTAAACCTATTTGCATTTGTTTGTTGCAAAAGTGAAAAGTAATTGAACTTTCTGCTGTTTTTGCTTAATTATAAAAAAACTTAGAGGCACATATAAATGAAACACTACCCATTTTGTAGATATTTCTGTGCTGAACAAATGTCGTGCTTACAGTACCATGCTATCATTTTTGCTTTAACGTTATTTGCATTTGTTTGTTGAAAAAGTGAAAATATCTGAATTTTCTGCTGCATTTTTACTACTTAAAAACAACTAAACAGTATCTATAAATGAAACACCAATCATTTTGTAGATATTGTTGTGCTGAACAACTTTTGTGCTCACAGTACTGTGCCATCATTTTCATTTTAAAGTTATTCACATTTGAGTAAGGTTAGCACAGCTAGAATACATCTGCACAGCTGGGCATCTCGCTCTTCAATGACATTATCAAGGCAGCCATTTTAGGATTCTTAGACCAGGATTTTGAATCAAGAAAGGCTGTGTTTACAATTTCAAATACCATGAAACTTCATTTATCCTGATTTAATAAATGCAGCTTCAGTATAAATGCAACAGCAACCTCTCCTTTACAAGGTTATGGAGTCATTTTTTAAAAAACAAAATGTGTATAAAAGATGGTTTAGGTATCCTTTAAGTAGCCTGTTTAATGTTAAACCTCACATTTTGGACTTTAATAACTTTGCAGCTGATTTGCACAAACATGTGGCATGTGCTGTCCTGTGGGGTAGATCTCTTGATGAAGTTTGGTTCCAGTTGAATGTGCAGATTCTGAGATCTGGATAGTGCAAAAACCTTAAAAGTCACCACTTTCTGCAGTTTTTCCTCATAGCCTTGCACCCAGATGGCGTGGAATTCTGGTGTGATTTTTATGGTATAAACAGCTTGGGAAACAGAACTGCCATGCATTTGTTTGGTGAAAAATATGAATCTGTTGCAAAGTTATTCAATTTTAATTTCCCAATGTTTTCAATGGGAAGATCACACTCAGGAAAGAGGAATGGGTTAGAAAAGGATGTGGCCTCATGAAATGGATTCTTTTTCACGAGGGGCCAATCCTTTTCACCAGAAAAATCCTTTTCATGAGCTGCCATCTTGTTTTTTTTTTTTTTCATACAACAAACTGTCATAACACTGTCCAGGGATATCTTTTACAGACATCCAAACATGTATGTTGCTCATCAGAAGCTGATGAGCGTCATTTAGATTTTTTATGGCTCCTTGGCCTCTGAACATTTTTTTACTATTTAAATCCTTTTACATCACTCGCTAAGATCCTTTTTCGTGAATCATTTTCATTCAAACGAAAAAGGATCATGAATGCAAAAGGATTTCGGACACAGAAAAGCATTTTCACAGCCTTTCCCCATCATTTTCTATTTCTGAGTGTAGTGGTCCCTCCCATTCCCCAGACACCAATACCATATATTTTGTTTTCTGTAATGTAACGGTCCTCCCCTCCCAATCCCATATGTAATATTAATTTTCCATAGTGTAGTGGTCCCTCCCTCCCCCTCCCTGGTCACCGATCCCATATGTAATACTTCTTTCCGTAGTGTAGTGGTCCCTCCCCCACTCGCTGATCAACGCTTCCTATTTTCCCTGGTGTCTAGTGGCACCCTCACCCGCTGATCACCGCTGCTCATTTCCCTAATGTCTAGTGGCACCCCCACCCACTGATCACTGTCCCCTTACCATTTTCATATTCTATAGTGTCTAGTGGCACCCCCCACTGTGGCCAAAATCTGACATAAAGAATGGTCCCTCGATTTTTTATTAACCTGTAAAAAAATGGTCTTTTAAATCTGCCCCCACCTCCCACTCAGCACCCACCACCCCACACTCCCAGTACACCCCACATACCCTCACGCAACTGAACTGGTCCCAGGTTCAAGACCCACTCGATCGAAGACAGGTCTTGCTGCCGAACTGGCGGCTGAAATATGAGAAACTAAGGTAAATGTGGTTTATTGTATTTCAATGAGGGTTTCAACTTCTATCAGGTAACCGCCATTTTTGAGATTTTGACCCCAAATCTTCAACATGGCCTTTGGGACCCACCTCATGAACAGTAGGACTGTCATTACACAACTCCTGTCTGAAAGATAATTTCATGGTTGCTTGGTGAGATCACCTTTTGGGTGGGATGCAGAAAATTGTTTTGCCCTTGTTCATGAGGTGGGGTCATAGAAGCTGTGTTGAAAAATTTGGGGTCAAAATATGAAAAATACTAAAATTATGATCATTCATTGCAATTTTGCTATGCACGCTCGTAACTTTTGAAATGTTAAATATTTTGACCACAGATTTTCAACATAGCTTCTTATTACCCCACCTCATGTATGTCACAGCTGCCATTTTTCAGATCCTGGCTAAATATGTTTTCACACCTGTGGCATGGAATGGCATTGCAGTTGTGCAAAATTACGCTTTGGCAGGATTAAAATTTTTGTACCGGTACATGAGATGGGTGATAAGATGGCTATGCTGACAATTTGACCACTGTTGTCCTTATAAATGGAAGTGCAGACCTGGAAGGCTTCCACAGCTACATACTGTACATATATGCATCTACTCCACAGTAAAATAAGGATACTATTATACTTTTTCAAAAGTAGAAATAAGTTCAAAAATATATATGTATATTTTTTTTTTGTAAAAAGCCGTTAATGTTCCAGTTAGGGTCAAAGCAACAAAAGTTGGGGAAATAAGGCATTAGGTTTCCAACCCAACCTCTCCTCCCAAACCAGGCAGGGAGAGCAGGTGTGGGGTGTGCACTGGGCTTCTTAAGCTTAACCCTCACCCCATTCTCATAAAGTCTACATCTGACCTTATTTACAGCTGGCAGGTGTTTTACATTGACTAATAGGGTAGGCTATTGGGGTCAACAGGTGTGTGATGTGCAACATTAAGCTGCAGATCTAATAACTATGGTGGAAGACTCTATTGGCTGTCACTGTGTTTATAATGCATGTAATATACTGGGTGTTTATGGTGGTGGGATGAGGAAAGCAGCTGCTACTGTCACAACTAGGTGTCTGGATGAGCTAGCACTAAAGAGCACATAAGCATCGATCTTATATTTTGTCATTTACTCAATGGTATGTGCACCATGGAGTATGTTATATTAATTTATGGGGTGCGGGGGCTCTACCCCCCACATTTTTACATGTTGCTTGCTGTTCTCCTAGAAGTTGTTGTTGGTGTTGAGGTTTTCAGCAATTTTGGTAGCATTCTATTTGTTGTCAGGGTAATGTTGTCGCTGTAAGTGCCATCACGGTTTTTTATGTCAAATCGTCTTGGTGGAACCCTTAGTAATGGTGCTCACACTCAGTACCGACAGTGACATTCACTACCACCACAACGTTCCTACCCCCTCCTGACTGCCTTTCTTGTTCAGCTATATTTTATCATATTTTAGTAATATTAAATGCATGCTGGAAATAGAAAATGGAGTTAGATTTGAAATTTCAACCATAGGTCTTCAGGAATTATCTAAACACACAAAAGTAAAGTCTTTGCTTTTTTCTCTTTAGATAATTCTTGAAGACCTATGGTTGAATCATTGATTCTAACTCTATTTCAGTGTGCATTTAATATTACCATTTTGTTTTGTTTTCTGACCACATGCTGATGCAGCACCATGTTTTTTATCACATTTTACAGAGAGAAATGAAAAATAAAGCAGCACACAACTATGTTACGTTGACTGAAAGGCTATTAATTGTGCACTTTCCATTTGGTGTTTCTAGTAAACAGCTGCTGCCAATTTTAGCACAATGTTTGATAACGTGTTCCTGTCACAAATAGAAGTTAGTGAGTGGCTCAAATTGACAGTGACAGCATATGCATTCAAAGGTGAGGAAAAGTTGTGGTATTGATCTGATGTCAGAATGATACTACAACAAATTTTCCTAACATTTGAACTGTACTACAACAAGGTTTAGAAACTTACTGAATTCCATTCACAGTTGAAGACAACCACTTGCTATTAAACTTTTCATAATCTGAAAGAAAAATCTGTGTATTAAGCACTGGTGTAATCCATTTTAGCCTTTCATATGAAAAAACAAGGCAATGCAATCAATATCAAGTGATTATATATATATATATATATATATATATATATATATAAAATACAAAATCACACATGCCCACACAATGCAAAGCATCCTGGGCTGTATATGCAACTCACCACAGAATATTATGCTGGTTCAATTTTAAGCAGATTGCATGGTGCGAAAGCCTCTCACACAGTTTGCAAGGGTGCTAACAGATGACATGAGACACGTGTTTTGTCCTACCAGGACTCATCAGTATGCCTCATCTGTTTGACACCCCAGTGGAATGAACCAGCTACCCCAAAGGCGGTCTGTCTGGGTTATGTTGTAGTGAACCCATTAAAATAAAAACTATTTAAAGACAAAGAACCTCTGTCGCAAACACTGAGGGCAAGGGGTTACCCAAAGGGCATTTGGCTGGGAAGCCAGGTTTCAGAAAATACAAAAATCACACATGCCCACAAAACAAAGCATCATGGGCTGCATATGCAAATCACCACAGAATATTATGCTGGTTCAACTTTAAGCAGAATTCATTTCACTGGGGTGTCAAACAGACGAGGCATACTGATGAGTCCTGGTAGGGCTTAAACACGTGTCTATGTCATCCGTTAGCACCCTCTGCAAACTGTGTGAGAGGCCTTCGGCACCATGCAATTCTGCTAAAGTTGAACCAGCATAATATTCTGTGGTGATTTGCATATACAGCCCATGATGCTTTGCATTGTGTGGGCATGTGTGATTTTGTATTTTCTTGAAACTTGGCTTCCCAGCCAAATGCCTCTTTGAGGTAACCTTGCCTCAGTCTTTTGTGCATAGAGGTTCTTTTTGTCTCATATATATATATATATATATATATATATATATATATATATATATATATTGTATATATATATATATATATATATATATATGTATGAACGAATGACTGTCTATATTACGTGTACAATTGTGTTTTTCTTTCTGTTTTCAGAAATGTTTGGCCTTGTGCCTTTTAACAAGACTAGTCTCATATTACTAGAGCATTTCTATGATCTCTGTTTTCACAAACAAGGATATTTTTTACGTTGGCCAGATTGTTAAATCTCTGAATACCAGACATTATCTATCACATTAAATTTTTCCATGTCATTCTGAGTAAAAATATCACCAGTGGTTTGTTTTGTTTCGAGATACAATCAAGGAAAATTACAGGCTTTAATGGATCATACTTCCCATAGACTTAGCTTTTTAATTATATTATTTAGTTTATAAATCCAGTTAGTTAAATTTTTATTGGTACTATGCCTTTTACCACAGCCATCTGGCAACATTTTGGTAGTCTGTGGCTATCCATGTTCATAATTCTCCCCATTGTCTCACAGCATTTATCAAACCTTTGATTCCACTGACAACATTCCCATTTCAACTCAGAGAAAGGCAGATGGTGTGCCCTTTGGCATACCTAATACGTTTATAAAAGAATTTTGCATAGTTTCTATGTTAACAGATTTCAAATGAATACTTCACACTTTACAGCCATACAAATTCTGGCTTATTGTTTTAGCATCAAATGGGGCCTTAAATGAATTATTTGCATATTTAAAAGCAAATGAATTAATTGTTTGAGTGGTTTTGTACATATTTTCTTTTACCACAGAAAATTAAGGCTTCCATGATAAATTTCTGTCAAACAATACATAAATATCACAAAATGATATGAAAATTGAAAAAGCCCACAGTTGGGTGAAGGTGAGAAGTTTTGTTGTGTCCTATTGTTCCTGTACTCTGCTACTGCATCTAGTAAAGACTGAGGCCCAGATATTCAAACTGCACCCAAAAATGCGCAACAGCAGGAGAAAGTGCAAGTCCTAAGCCCATGTGCAAGAAAGCGCAATATTCAAAAACTACACTGAGCCAAGATCGCCTATGGCCAATGACTGAATATCGCACCACCTGCACCATAGTGCAACTAGGGAGGTGAAGCTGAGCATATCTGATGCGCCATAGAGCAACAAGAGATGCTCAGTGGAGCAGTCCAGATGCGCCATAGTGCAACCAGGGATGCCCCCAGCTGCAGGGCAACAATGCAACAGCACAACCAGGGATGCAGGGGCCCACCACCCATGCCACAGATGGGCAGAGGAACACAGAGCAGAACAGACATCGTCCCCCACACTCTATGCACTGCACAACTGGGAGAGAGCTGGAATAACCACTGGATCATGGATAGCAGCAACCAACCCACAGCCGGGCCATGGTGCCCCAGCACACCCCTGGCAAGCTGTGACCGGCACACAAGGAGGGCCACCACCCTGTACCACACCATCCAACCAATGCAAAGCATTAACCCTGCACCATGATCCCCATACACCCTGCCCAGGGAGTAGGTGCCCAACAGTGCAGGACACTATGCATGCCACCACCCTCACTGTGACAATGCAACCCTGTGCACCATGGAGCCATGCAAGGCAGCCCCACCATGAGCACCCTGCAGTGGGCGGCAGCAGACAGTGATGCAACAGATGCTCCACAGTGCCACCCTGCACGTCCCCCGAGGTACAGCTGAGAGACCGACCATGTGTCAGCACATGAGGTACCCCACATGCGACAGGGCATGCCGGGACCCCACCTCCAGTGGTACAGCACCCTGCACACCTCCCAGGACACATCCCATCCCAGCACTGGCCACAACTGCCAGCACAGTCACGCACAGTGTAGCATGGAGGCATGCATCACAGGATGCAACACAGTGCATGGACAAACACCCACCCATATCCAAGGGCACACCAAAACAGGGACACAGTAGCAGGTCAGCCAAGCCACTGGCGTGTAGGCCCACGGCTGGCGTGCACACATGGCCAGCACCCTACATTGCACAGGTGTGCCAGCCACCCTGTGCAGGCACCATGAAACTGTATGCCACCAGCATGCTGCTGGAGCACAAGTGACAGACACTGGAGCACATCCCTGCAACAGACACAAGTGACAGCATGGAGGGGACAACAACAGTGGAGGCCACAGTGCCACTGGAGATAGATGTGCACCATACTGGTGATGGCAGGCAACCTGGCATTGTGCGGTACAGTTGTTATCCAGCATGGACAGCCACCACTGACCGCCAGCAGACCGTGCATATCACAGACATGCAAGGGTGTCAGCTGCACAGGCAATGGATGGTCAGACAGGGGTGCCATGCACACAGTGCAGGCCCGGGACCACTGCACACAGGCATCCAGTGCACAGAGCACAACACACAAACCACAGACAGTGACTGATCCCCTGCCCACACCATGGCGGTTCACCTCTGCACACACACACACACACACACATCCATGCGTGCACCACCCTGACGCCATGCACACCACTGCAGCTGAGCACCTGTAGCCCGCTGCAAATCAGAGACCACCACAGCTGTCATAACAAAATGCATATATTTAAAAGATGTAACAAAAACTATATACAATTATTTACAAGGGAAGGGCCACATAACAGGTGGGGGCGGGTAAATGGCAGGGTGAACATATGGGAGAGGGAAGAAGGGTGTGAGGGTGGGTCAAGGGGGAAGGTGGCAGTCGGGGCATGGGGACATCAACGGGTGCCCCAGTCCTCCTCATCATGGCGCCAATGTGTGCTTCTCCATCTCCTCCTCACCCCATGGCGGTGGATCCTTTGAAAGAGCTGCAAGGTCTCCCTCACCACCTGGAGCAGCTCACGTAGACTCGCTGAATTTCCTGGAGGCGCCATCCACCTGGGGCGAAGGAGCAGAGTCAATAAGTGTGACCATCCAGCCCCTGCAGCCCACTCATTGTGCATGACATACAGCCCTGTGCCACGCCCCTGTGATGGTGTGCGACCACCCACAGTGACCATGTCCACAAGACCTGCCCACCCAGTCAGCCACAGCCATGTGGACCACTGCACCACCACGCCCATGTCCTGCACAGCACCACCATGGCCGTACAGTGACTTGGCTATGCGGTGTGAAGGCAGTGCCACAACCATGTGCCCGGTGCACATGGACCACCATTGGCGCACTCTCAGACATGCAGTGCCACTGGACAGTGCTGACTGTAACAAGTTGTGTGCATGGCAGTGGTGTCAATGGATGGTGGCCATGCCCACTGCCTGCCCAGTTATACAGCATGCAGTATTAATCATGGATGTAAGGCACTCACCATCATCAGGCTGGTCCACGTGCTGCAGACCACCATCATCCCTCCTGGCCCACTGCTCCTCCATGCGGTGCCTCCGGTCCCAGTTCTGCGGTGTTCTTCTGGCCCTAAGGTGTAAACATGGAGAGAGGAACATCAGTACAATCCGGTAGCAAAAGTCCCCCTGCCCCCCAAGCGTGTGCAATCCCACACAGCCATACCCATCCACCCACCGATACCACCACCACGGCCAACACGGATGGCCCCCCATGTGCGGACACATGCAGCCGTGATACCCGTATGGGCGATAATAGTGTATGGATGTTGCACCTACCTGGCCGTGGCACTGTGCCCCTCCTGGCACATGCCCACAGGCGAGCAAGCGATACGGGTCCCTGTACCTCAGGTCCCCCATAATGGTGGCGGCACTGCTCGCTGTTACGCCCCCGCACGGTGGCCTCTTCCAGGGCGTTGGCCACCTCCTGCCAGACCGCACACCTGACCCTGTTCAGGTACCTTCCATACAAAGCCCCAGCATGGGGCTCAACTATAGCCACCAGGTTGGCAAGTTCAACCTGGCTCCAAATGACTGCATGCCTCCGTGCCATCTCTGCTGTCTGGTTGAATCAAAATGGCGCTCAGCAGCACAGTCCTGCCACGTGCAGATGCTGCGCGATACAGCGCTGCCATTCCCTATCGGCTGTCGCGCAGCGCGATAGTGTAACACCATGCCTGATGCATGGTGCCTAGGGAGCAGAGTCGGGCACAGGGTCAAGGGTCTCTGGCGCATGGACAGCCCAGCGATTGGAACCCAATGCATGTGGCGCGGTGGGTGCCTGTGTGCAACCTCCTGTAGTGGTCTGGCGCTGTTGCCCCAGTGCCTCGACACCCCAGTGCCACAGCACCATATTGTGAACAGTGCTGTAACGCCACTGGCACAATGGTGGCCATGCCCTGCATTGCCTCCTGCACACAGCATGTCAGCAGCATGGCAGCGCCTGCATCATCCACCGGGCATGCACAGTTAGGTGTGTACTCGCATGTCACAGAACTGCGCCCTTGGCTCAGCACGTTCAACACAATTGCAAGCGCAACAGCACGATATTCAGCCAGCACATGCAAATCATCTAATCAGACATTCAATGGCACAGTCACTGCATTTGCATCCACATAAAGATCGCCTCGCCTCATTTGCATGGGGTTGCGCTATAAAAATCGACATTGGGCTGCACTGGCCATAGTCGGTTACTGCAGTCTATTGCGGTGAGTTGCATGCTGTTTGGGAGTGTGGACTGTGGTGTTTGGGACATGCATGGGACTGCACAGTCACAGGTAACACCTGTCATTCTCACAGGATGAATCATGACCAATTGTGTGGTGGAGGAAGAGGAACAGAGTCGTGGGAGGAAGAGGAGGCCAAACTTTACAAAGGCTGAGACAGATGCCCTGTTTGAGGCCTACCTTGACCAGGAGCCGCTTCTCAGTGGGCGCCAGGGAACACCACAGGCCCCTGCGGCTGCATGGGAGGAGGTGGCGTGCTGTCAACCTGCATAGCAGCCACCAGCGCTCCGTGCAGGAGTGCAAAAGAAGATGGGCACAGACAGGCAGAAAATTAAAGAGAAGGTGGCTGCGACCCATGGGGACAGCCGGAGTGCAACGCCTGACCTCACAGGAAGAGCGGGTTGCTGGCAGCATGCAGCGTTGGCCATTGAGGGTGTTCAGGTGGTGGATTCAAGATGGGTGGTAGCCTGTCTCTGCATGGTAGGTCATGGTCTGTCTATTGGTGGGGGACAGGGTAGGTCACATGCAGTAATGCTACTTTTTCCCCTTACAGCTCCTGAGCATCTACATGGGTCAGCAGTGGTGGGCTTCTCCACTGAGGCCAGTATCATGGAGATGGAGGAGGCCATCCACCTCCACAGGAATACAGGGGTCAGGGCGACAGTGGCCCGCCTGGATGTCCGGACTGATGTTGGTGGAGCAGGTGCAGAGGCCGTGCCCATGTCCCAGCATGCCAGCGTCCATGGATGCCAGCATGCTGAGACTCGAGGCTGGTGCGGATCCATCACCCGATGATGATGGAGCTAATGTCATGGGCAGTGACGTGTGGGCCACAGGATGACCACACAGCAGGTGACAATGCTGCCATGGCTGTGGGTGGTGCCGCCGTGGAGGCCTGCATGTCATCACAGTCCCAGCCTGTGCCTGTCTGCACCAGTGGGGCAGCACTGGTGTGTGTCAGAACAGTGGGACTATTGCGGCCACTGCGGCGGCACCATTGAGCCCTGGAGAGTGGCAGCCAGAGGCAGTATCAGCAGTAGGCCAATGGCCATGGAGGTACAGTGTCAGAGGGGGCATCAGTGCACTGCCTTTGTACATGCCCAGGCCTGGCCCTGGTGTGCAGTGCCCACCCTCAAGGGGTGATGAGCATCAAGGCCACGAACACCTGAGGGACAGCATGCCAATCAGGCAGATGACCTCTTAGATGAGCACACCCGCATACTGCAAGCATCAGTCAATCAGCAGATGCAGCTTGTGACAGCGGTGGATGCACTGAGTGCGGCTTTGCGCCAGGCAGAGAGTGGCGCAGCAGAGACACCGCTCTGCTCCTGGCAGGGATGGACCGGTTGTGGGAGGATGTGATCGCTGCCATTGATATGGCGAACACAGGCATTCACAGCTGTCATGGCCACAATGGGCACACAGTTGTTTGCCCATGCGTCACGACACCATGCAGTGCAATGTCCACCCCCGTTCCGGCGTCATCGACACCATCTTTGTCAACACCAGGTTCAGCTATGGGCATCCCAAGCACGCCTGGTGCAGGCATGTTCATTGTGCTGCAGACCCCGCGCAAGCACGGTTGCGTTCACACAGTGGAACCCCTGGGGACCGTCCGGTGCCACCCCATGAGGCCAGTGGTCAGCCTGTCACTGCTGGCAGGTCTCAGCAGGGCTGCCCATGCATCCGTGGTGGCCGTGGAACTGTGGCGGCGTGACTGACCTGTCTCCCAGCACATCTACTGTCTGATGCTGCCCTGTGTGCATTGTGTCGTTCAGTGGGCAATGCGGGTGGGAGTGCCGGCCCTGCGCACACATGTTTCATCTGCACCACCTCAGCTGCTGTCCGCTGTGGCGTGTGCGTGATGATGCCTGCATTAGCTGTACGCCACTGTGCAATGGTGTCCAGCGCCTGACACATGCACAATGATAGGCAGTGGGCGTGGTGGTCTGTGGACGTGGTGTGTGGCTAGGGTGGCGGTCTGGATAGTCGCCTCCTACCCTTTGTGCATGTCTTGTGAGGTGTGTGTGTGTGTGTGTGACCGTGTGTCATGTTAGACCTCTCCCATCCCTGGCAGTGTGTGCGGTTCCATGCTCAGCCACTTCCCTTGACAGCATGCACCCCTGGTGTGTGTCCATGTGTGTTTGTGGGTTGTGCCTTTGCCACTGGTGGTTGCACATGGCCCCATGACTTACCTGGGTTGGCTGAAGTGCTCCTCTGTGATGGTGTCCCAGTGCAGCTGTGCCAGCCGGAGCAGTCGGGGTCCAGTCACCCAAGGGGGCTGCCCATCACCATCGTCACCAGCGTCCTCATCGTCCCCATCACTGTCCCCTCTTGACCTGTACAGCTATCCCACAGTCGTTGGTCATGTTGTTGCGGGATGCAACAGACCAGAATAGCCCGCAGTCCTTTGAGGAGCTGTACTGTAGGGCACCACTGGAGGTGTTCAGGCAACGGAACGTGCCTTCAGCATCCCAACACCTGCTCGATGACACTGCATGTGGTGGCATGTGCCTCACTGTAGCGTTGCTGCAATGGGGTCACAGGCCACCGGTATGGTGTGAGCAGCCAGGGACGGAGTGGTATCCACTGTCACCTGTGTGTAGAGGGTGGAGGTTAGTTTGGTGATCAGCGCCTCTGCCTTGGGCCATCTAGGCCACTACCCATGTCACCTCTGACCATGCCCTCCCAACTCTATGTTTTTCTGCGTGGTTTGCATACTCACCTACTAAGTGGCCAGTGGGGATGTCCCCACTCTCGAATCTGTGGCACAGTGCCAACTGGTGCCAGATGAAGCATCATGTGCTCCCCAGGGTGCACGGCACAGACATTGATTGTCGACCCCTGGCATCGCAGACCACCTGGCAGTTGATGCTTGCATAGCCCTTCCGATTGATATGTCGGCCCCTCAAGGCCAGGTGGTGTGCGGATGGCCACATGGGTGCAGTCTATTGCCCCTAGCATGCCAGGCATACGTGCTACCCTGTGGAACTCCTGTATGTTTGCTGTTGCTCCCCTGTGTGCGGGAAATGGATGTTCTCCGCAGTGTGGCAGCAGTGCGCTGAGGAACTGGGTGAGGTGGCGTGATCGTCTGACTGGGTTATGCCTGTGGTGTCCCCTGTTGGTCTCTGGAAGGTACCCATGGCAAGCAAGCACATACAGCTGTCACTTTAGTCTCCACTGACAGAGCATGGCTCCGTGTGGTGCCTGCATCACATCACTGCACAGCTCACAGAGCCGCTCCAGAATTGCCCAATTTCAGGCGGTACCAGCCCACGATCTCTGTATCGCTGTATGGCTCAAAGCTGGTGCAGGCTCGGTACTGCCTGTTAGGGGGCATACCGCCAACAGGCCCTTCCACGACCGCGCTCCCTGCTGCCTGCCTTCTCACCCCTCATTACTGCCTCCATCTGGATGGTGGCACTGGCCATGTCCCCGGCAGCTGTTACTGTATTCCCCCGCTGTCCTCACTGCTACTTCCTGCACTAGGAAAACCTTCCTGTGGTGGCCTCAGTGCTGTGTGGCACTTCCCTTCTCGGCACTGGCTGTGGCTCCCCACACCTTCCCGTGCCTGTGGGTCCAGGTGCCCTTTCCCTGTCCTGCCCTGTGTGTCCTCCTGCCCTGTGTGTCTGCTTAGCGGTCAGCCACATGTGCCCTTCCCTGTAGCGTTCTTGCACCTCTCCTTGTTCCTTTTATTTTGGCTCTTTTCGCTATCGCGCAACTTCCGCTTGCTCCCCTATTGCGCATGGCGCATGTTGTTGAATATCACACTGCATTTATGCATGGTTCCTCCCTTCAGTTGCACATGCATTCATTATCATTGCGCTCTTGCTCCAGCGTGATTTGGGGCGCATCTGCCTCCTGCTGAATATCTCAAAATGGCGCATTTTTGGACTTGCACTGGACCAATCCTCTTGCGCATGGCGCAACCCTTTTGAATATCTGGGCCTGAAAGTTTTTGCACAGATCTCTGACTTAAGTCTTTATTTATGGTGAATGGTGAGTGCTGTGACTACATTTTGTGAAGTTCAGATACATGTTACAGAGCACCCCATACCCTTGTCGTCTCTGTCTCAAAAACAATTTACCTAAATACTTATACACATCACTTCTTCAAACGAATATCCATTAGTAGTCCAGTTCTTTATTGCTTTTTACTTCAAATATAAATTGTTTTGTTTTATCAAAATGTAATTCCAGATCAGCCTTGGACAGGTGATTCGTAACAGTGGGCCCTCTCGTAACCCATGGGGATTTGTGACAGAATTATGATGTCATATCCTCGTGCACACATAATTTTCACACTTTCACCATTCAGTATTGGTAGAAGAGTCTCAACATCATTTAAACAACCTACTAGAGAGTCTATATACAGATTAAAATAGCTGAGGCACACCCTGCTTTACATCATGTTCTGTATCAATAGTATCTGTTAGTGTGCCATCCCTAGAATATCTTACCCTTGTACTTGTTTCTGTGTGTAGCATTTTTAAATCAATAGCAGGTAATTATCTATGTTGAGATTTTGCAGTCTATCCCATAATATAGCTCTGTTCACTGAACTGAATGCTGCTGTTATATCAAGCAAACAGATATATACTGTAGTGTTTTACCCTTATTCAATACATATGTCTCCACTAGATAGTTAAGTGTGAAGCTCGTTCTAATGTACTATAACCTTTGCAAAAGCCACACTGAAACTTTGATATTTGACTATTGTCCTTTATCCACTTCTCAAGTCTGTCCAGAATTAATCTTGTGTAGGTTTTCTGAATAACTGGAAGTAAGGTCATGGGTCAGTAACACCAGGTTATCCCACTGACCTTTTAGGGACTGTGGGCGGAGTCTACAGCCATTTTGCTATTTGTGGCTTGAAAACTGAGTTTTGTGGAACACATTTGTTGGATTTTTCAATTTATCCTTCCACATCTACAAATCACTCACGACAACTAAAATAAAATAATCCCTTCTTTCTGTTTAGAATGTTGGAGACATAACTCCAAGCTACTTATCTGATGGCCATTAGGAAACTAAAACAGCTTGTTAAATATTGGTTGCCAATTAAACTGGAGATTTGTTTATCCCTTTGAAATGCAACAGCTTGCACATTTAAATGATTACATTTAAACATTTTTGCTATTGACTTCAGTTGGGGATGAATATCTTTCAAGAAAGATTCATACTTCATAAATGTTACCCTTTCCCAGCAAATTTTGTAAAGACTTACACTGTTTTAACCTCTGAAGACATATCTGATAAAATGCCACGTCTTCAGTGAGCTACCACACTAAATACATAACTTTCTTTTTGATAGAAAGGGCTGCGGCCTGCTTCCTAAACATAACAGATAAAACTACTGAGATCTCTTATAGTATAGTAGAGTGTGTGTGTGGGTGTGGGTGGGTGGGTGGGTTGGGTGTGTGTGTGTGTGTGTGTGTGTGTGTGTAGTGTTGGCTAAGTTACTTTTTCTATTACTTTCTATTACTTTTGGAAACTTGTTCCAAGAAGCTCTGTGCAGTCACTATGAGATGGAGAAGTACTAGAACAAGTAACACCTTGATTACAGTAACTTATGTCTTTTTATACAAAAGTAATACTGTACGTAACTGTAACCGATTACATTTATTTTACAGTAACTAGTAACTAACCTACTACTCTCAAAAATGTAATCTGTTATAGTTTTTATTACTTTATATTGTTCTTGTATGCAATGAAATACATAACTGTAACTGTAAGGTGTATTACTTTTCTAGTACTTCTCCATCCTTGCTAGTGACTGTACAGAGCTCTGAAAAGTTTTCAGAAAAGAAAATCTACCCAACACTTGTGTGTGTGTGTGTGTGTGTGTGTGTGTGTGTGTGTATATATGTGTGTGTGTGTGAGGGTGGAAAAACAGTCAAACTCTGGCAAAGGAGACCTCATCTAATGAATTAACTGCTGACAAATCATGAGTGATACAGAAGCAAATGATTTGATACCTTTATTGGACCAACATAGATGTAACAAAAAATTCCTGATCAAACAACTGCAAACAGTAGACTATTTTTGTTATTTTATAATATGATATAATGAGCGTGTATTTACTGAGTTGCTGGATCAGGGCCTTGATAAAATAATAACATTTACTTAACTCACTCAAGATTCCATCAGGTGGACAGAAAAAATCTATAAGAATTTGTCTGAAAATAACCACTATAAGATGCAAAATTGCATTTGTGTATATATATATATATATCGCCTCTTTGCAATAAATTTGTTTATAGGCATTACTAGTATCTTTTGAAAGATTGTCTGACATGTGATTACTAATTTTGAGTATAGTTCATGAAATAATGAGCTTGATATTTATTTCATATATTTCTATAATCCCCATTACGCCTTATGCATAGCATGTACAGTAAATTCAAATCATTCCAAGGCCATCGTGACATATAATATTAATACTAAGCAGCACACCAGAGTTCTTTTCCTAACAAAAGGCTGCTGATATAATAAATAAAGAACAAAGTCATAAATAAGGAACCAGTGGCTTATGGAAAAATCTACAGGGATTTGATTCTGCCTTTGTGGGGAAAATACGGGAAAATGAGGGTTTCTTACAGAGTAATGGTTATTTGGATCTGGGAGCACTGAGTATTTCTTATCCTATATGTTATATCCTGGATAGGGCAGGAAATGCTACATCTCATTGTCACAGGGATGTTCATTTACATATTTGTGCACTGTATTTACTCAGGCTATCTCAGATTAGATGCAATATCTTGTTTTCAGTGGGGTCATGATTTACTATTTTTATAATGTATTTATTCCGCTACCTAGTCCCGGCCCCATATTCAAAGAAGATAGCAGCACATCCCTGTGGAAAAGGGAGATGTGCTGCACAACTCCAACAATGCGCAGCAGCATGATATTCAAACGCAAGGGATGCACCAGCCACAAGGGAATGGACCAGGGCACACACAAATGATATGCGTTCAAGTCAGGGGCATTCCTATGCATATGCCGTGCTGCAGCATATTCAGGTGGGAATGTGCCCCTCACAGTCCAGAGCACGCAGCCCACAATTAGGCCATGAATAGCTGGCCTAACCTGGCCAACCCACACAGGCAGGCTGACGATGTGCACCCAGGTGCACAGCAGCCTGGCAGTCCTGGTGAACTAGAGGTACCCCTTTCCATCCCCAGTCTAGCCAACTTCATCCCTGAACAGCTCCATAGTGTAGGGTCCCCAGACCTGATTGCACCAGAGGAAACTATAGTCCATTACCATAGTCTAGAGGACTCCCATTCACCACCCCTGTACACAGACACCCTCACCCCCATACCGACCTGTTGCAAAGACTGGCACTGCTTCCACACCCTGCCATGGCCAGCCATTGACTGCACTGAACCAGGGCTAGGGACCTGCACTCTGGAATGACCCAACTGGCTATTCCATGCATTGGGGCACCATGTCAGCTGTGGATCCACCAGTGTATGCAGCCGTGTGTACATCTCTGGCAAACTGAAGAGGGAATTTACATACCTCCGATGCATGCCTTGCCAATACTGTATCTTTCTGCTGTCATACACCACTGCAAGTCCACACTCTCCCTGTTTCCCTGTATAACATGCCTCCACCAGACTGCTGAAGTATCCTGGGTGCCATGCGGTGTGGTATCCTGTAATGCCATTTGCAGTGTACGCTGCAGGCTTTAGAAAGTTCATCCACAGTTCCCAATTGTACAAACGAATGAGAGGTCAGCTGTAACATGCCTGTTTTGGGACCTGTGAGTGGGTACAACATCGGCCATCACCCACACTGAGCAGTGCAATGGCACCGGATGATGGATCCACATGCAGTGCCTGAGGAGTATGGCCACTGGGTGTTATCACCCACACACAGCACATGCCTACGTATAATACAGTACAGCATCCTACTGCAGTGCTCCACCACCCACCAATAAGGTGGTACGATCCCATTACAGAGCCAGTCATCATAATGGGATGGGCAGGGGCAGGGAGGGGTGTCTGTGCACCGTTGAGGGGGAGCGGGGCCACTACACTATGGACATGGACTGTAAGTATATTCAAGTGCAATTAGGATGGCATTGGGTCCCTACAGTATGAAACCGATAGAGCCTGGACTCCAATACAATCAGGGCTGGTAGAACAGGTGGGGGTGCCACTATACCACCAGAGACTTCAGGGCCTGTCCCACATTGGAGTGATTGGGGTTGGGGCTTGAGGCGAGAGCTTCTCTGGTGCATTCATCCCCATGCCAACATGCAAATGGGCTGGTAATGAGCATTCATAAGGCCCCTTGCACCCTGCATGCTCAATTAGTTCATTTGCATTTCTGGAATGAATATCGCCCATGGGGCTGTGGTGCATACCAGTATGTGCCACACATTCCCCTGAAGGTATTCAGTCAGGGTAACCCTGGATGCACCTAACTTGGCAGCCTGCACTGCAACTCCGTCCAGGGTCACATTTTCAACAGGAATGATGAAGTCTACAAGGATGAAGTGCAGTGTCACAGGTTTGCTGCATGACAAAAGGTTTATTCCTTTTGAAACTGCATTGTTTGCTGCAGTAACTCTACTGCAGGAATTCTGCAGTGCTCTGCTTCATCCTGGTGGGCTTCACTGTATGCATACCCTGTACCAGTGGCATTCTCTTTGAATATTGTATCAGTGCGACCGCACACCCTCTTTGTGCAACACATCTTTCTGCTCATGCATTGATCTGGCACTTAATATATCCCCAGATGTAAAATATTGTTTTTAGTGCATTCTGATTTTACACAATACAACATAATATTGTGTAGATGTAGAGCCCACTAAAAAGAAAGATGCCATTTCTTCTGTGAACTGTCCACGCTTAAATATATAGCAATAAGCAGGCATATTCCAGGAAAACACATTGCAAAATGTGTAAAAGGAAGACCACATTGAAACTGCCTCTCCACAAATCTGCATTGTGCAATTCATTAGAAATAATGAGTAAAGCATCCAAAAGCTCTTCACAGCCATATCTGCTCTGACCAGAGTTTGTTTAAATAGTGGTACAATAATCCCACATTTCTGTCCTCAGGTAGTATTACATTATTATTATTATTATTATTATTAATATAAGTGAAAATGGGAGCAAGTAGGTTAGCCAAAATCAGGATCAAACTGATAAATCCATGCTGATAGGCCAGCTATGCCAGTGTCTCTATTTCTCCTTTGAGATAAAATGGCTTCCTAACTTCTCTTGCATTTATGGGTGGCCACATTGGAGTAGCAGAGCTTAGAAGCTGCAACCTTCCTGCATCATAGCTTACAATTGGCTTTGTTTTTCTCACATCTCTAGATATTTTTAGAATGATTCACCCATTCCTTAGCTGTTGCTGCTGCACTAATATTGACTTTCTGTTGTCTTCATTACAGACATGTGCTACTAGTGACCAAAACATTTGCCTGTGTTTCTCTCAGAGGAATCTTGAAGCAGTGACCAAAGCAAGGTCTTTTACAACTTTTTCCCCTTTTAGAGCTAATTTTACAGTTATATCATCCATTTTACAGATAGCCTACCCAGCTTTTACATTCATAGTTATACCAGATGGTATGTGCTCCAGCCTGACAGTGACCCTGCTTTCTATCCATTAGTGTCACTTGGACAGAGGCATAACTTAGAAATTCTGGGAATTCAGAAGTTGTACTTATTTGTTGATTGATATTTATATAGTTACCACTCATTATTTTTATTTTCTCAGAAAATTCTAAGGCACACTCAAAGAAATAGCCATAGCAAGCTTTAGCTCTGTATATACATCCCATCTTATTTTTTTGCTGTACAGGATGCCGCGTATGTCTATCAGCCTCACATTCCATTAATTTGCTCCTTTTGTGGGTTACATGCTCTATCTGAAAATAGCATAGCACTAGGAAGTGGTCGCTGCACCAAATTTTCTGCACCTTTATTACCAGTACCTAGTCATAAGAATAGGCATCAATTAGAATAAGATCTAACTACCTCCTTTAGTAGTTGGCAATGTAATTTCCCTTCCCAGTCCCTTCTTGCTCATCCATTTAACACCCTAAGAATTTGTTTTGAGGCAACTTTCAGTAAATTAATCCTTTTTATTTAAAACTTTGTCCCTGGATTGTCTATGGAATTCGGAATTCCTTTATGTCATTCAGATTCCAGTCATCTGTTTTATCCTCTAATTCTTGCCCTATCCTTTAGATAAATGCACCAGCCATAATAATGGAAATGTTACGATACATTTCTATTAAAGTCTCAATTTCATTTTCTTTAAACCCTAGCACTTTTGAGAACTCCCCAAAGACGGTTGATGGTGGAATATAAATGTTTGAAAATATTTGTTTTTGTCTGATCAGACAAACAGCTAAATACATATAAAGCAATTCTTAGCATCGCGTTCCGGACAGTCCATATCTAGAGTAGCATTAATACAACTAGAGAGCCCCCTTTATATCTCCCAAATTTAGTAACTTTACTAGCAGGCATATGCCAAGAATTAAACCCTGCCAGTAGAGATGTGGGTGTACTTTCCCATGTCTCTTGAAATGAGAGTATATTGTAGTCTGCTATTTCTTTACCAGCATGTATCCTCCCACTTTTTCTTTACCCAGTAATATTCCAACTCAAGAGTGACACAGGATGACAGTAGAGTTACTAATATTTAATTTTATGTTAGAATTAGAAATGTTTTTGTACTGTTGGATCTCTATGATTCTTGTAGAGGGCTTTTCATCTTGTAGTATCTATTTCTAAAGTATCCCCATTACTTAGGATAATGCTACTATTAATATGCTGACCCTTTTGACTTCTTCCTCTTCTATTTTTTTACACTATCATCCCTTTCAAACTGTGTTCCTACTGTATAGGTTACCATGTACTCTGCTGATGTTAGACCTTTAATCATCTTTCCCAAAATGTGCACCTCTTTACTGCACCCACACAATATTATTAGCTTTAGCTCCTCTCTCAAAATGTGCACTGTTACTCTTGCACCCATCCAAATATAAACACCCTCTTCTGCACCCTGTCTCAAAATTAGTATTTTAGCCCTCACCACCATATATGTGTACATTTACCTCTACACTCCTCCCAAATGTATACCACTTGCACCCTTCTCCAAATCTGTACTTACACCCTCCCAAATGTGCACTGATACTCCTGCAGTCTTTCTGAAATTTGAACTTGCAGCCCCAGAATTTGCACTTGTACTCCTGAAACTGTCCAAAAGTTGCACAAACACCACTGCATCCCTCCCCAACATTGTACTTGCCCAAAGCATCCCTCCCAAAATTCATACTTGCACCCCTTCCCCTTCCCAAAATTTATACTTGTAACCCTGCACCCTCCCCAAATATGTACTTGTACCCCATGCAACCTTCCCAAAATGTGCAATTGCACCCCTCCCAGAAATTTGTACATGCATCCCTGCACCCTCCCAAATTTGTACTTACACACCTGTATCCAACAAAATTTATACTTGCACCCCACACCCTCCCAAAATTTATACTTGTACCCCTGCTGAAATAGGCATTCCTCCCAAACTGTTTCCTTACCATCTCACACTTAAACTATGTAAAGAAATGGGGTGCAGACTACAAGAGTAGTGTGTAAAACGTACAGTTCATATTTTGGCATAGTGGGGAAAAGGATACTAAAGTATGGAAGGGTATAATGGTAGAAGTGTAAATTATGTAAGCATTGCAAGAGAAGCGATGCAGATTTTTGGCAATGTTGCATCCATCGAATTCTGAGCCCCATCTTCTGCACCCTCTCTCAAACTTAGTACTTTAGCCCATACCACTACATAAGTGCATTTATCCCTGTACTCCTCACAAATGTATACCACTTGTAACCCTCTCCAAATATGTATTTACACCCTCCCAAAAATTACACTTGCACCACTGCAACTCTTCTACAATTTGAATTTGCACTAACCAAAATTTGCACTTGTACCCCTGCACCCATCCAGAACTTTTTAATTCACTTTCTATCTTCTTTTCGCCCTGGCTGGTTTTCCTTCCCACCAATCTTCCCAGTCCCATCACCCTACTTCTCTGGACTTGTCCTCCTGAGTCCCCAACAGCATGCCCTTCATGGCAGGGTGCTGGGGAGTCCTCAACTCACTATTCATGAATCTAGATTTTGGGAGGTGCCTGGGTCACCGGTGCAGGGCCTGCAGAGAGTCAGTGATGCTCCTGCCAGTCAGAGCGATTTCTGACTTTCTTCCCTTTCTGCTGTGCCATGTATCCCTCCTCCCTGTAGGAATGCTGGCACGGAGATGTAGTCCCTGACATGAGCATGCATCAGCACGCCCACATGGCATGCCCTCCATCCCTTGTGTCCTGTGCACCCTACCACCACATGTCTGTAGGTGGAGTGGTGCACTGTGACAAGGCAGTAGGCAAGACTAGCGAGATGCTGGTGCACAGGGAGAGAGATTCTAGCAGGAGAAGGGAGCTGGTGTTGCCACTGTATTGCTCACTAGTAAGACCCCATGTAGAGTACTGTGTCCAGTTCTGGAGGCCACACCCCACAAGGACATTGACAGGGTGGAGACAGTCCAGAGGATGGCTACTAAAATGGTGCGGATTTTCACGTAAAAACATACAAGGAGAGGCTGTGGACCTCAACATGTACTCCCTTGAGGAGAGAAGAGTGAGAGGGATATGATTGAGGGCCTTTAAGTACTTCATTGGGGTAAACAAAGTGCAGGAGGGAGTCTCTTTCTGAGGAGGAGGAGCACCAGAATATGGCAGCAAGAAGCTTGAGGTGGGAGTTTAAGAGGATGTGAGGAAATATCTCTTCACAGAAAGTGTGGTTGATGCCTGGAACAGCCTGTCACAGGAGGACTGGATGAGTACGAGCTGGCTGAGGTTGAACACAGATAAGACTGAGGTGTTGGTGGGACCCAGATCATCGGGGTGACAACTGGACAACCCTCTGGTCTTTAGCTCGGTGGTGTCCAGCTTACCACTTCAGACCGGGTGCATAACCTGGGTTTTTTTTTGACAACAGTTTGACTCTTAGAGCACAGGTGTCAGCCATTTTCAAAACCTCTTTCTAACACCTGAGGAATATCACATGGGTGAAGCACCCTGGTCCCTCCTGAAGATCTTCTAACACTGGTCCATGCCTTCATTACCACTATCCTTCACTACTGCAATGCCCTTTACCTAGAGTTACTGGGAACTGACATCCACCGCTACAGCTGGTGCAGAATGCAGCTGCCAGGCTTCTGACTAGTATGTCTAGGACCAGTCATATATTACGCTTGTGCTTCACAGAGACTGCACTGGCTGCCTGTGCGGTGGCTTATCATCTTCAAAGTCAGCTTGCTGACCTATAAAGTCCTACATGACCAGCTACTCGCTATCTGCAAGATCTCCTCTGTCCCTACTGCCCTTCCTGGCCACTCTGATCTACAGACAGAAGGATTGCTAGAAATTCCCAGGGTGCATTTGAAGACATCTGGGGCTCGCTCATTCGCCTTTGCAGCCCTCACCCTGTGGAATTCTCTACCTCGTTGGTTAAGGGACTGCCTGACCATTCAAACCTTTAAAACAGCATTAAAGACCTATCTGTTTGGCCTGGCATTTCCTGATGACTGCTAATGTTGAATCAGATGTATTTTATTAATATATTTGACTATGATTTGTACTGTGTTTTAGATTTGTGATTTTATGTATTGTTTTTAAATGTTAATGTTCATAATGATGTACAGGTGCCTTGATCTGTGGAAAGGCGCCTTTTATAAATAAAATGTGATTAGATTTTATCCTGTGCACACAGCTAGCAGGTTTTTCTTTTCTTCTGTCCATAGGTTTGCAGTGGAGTTAGGAACAACGCTGGTGGCCTGAAGACTATGGCAGCCAGGATGACCTCCTCCAGTGCATTGTCAGGCAGCAACACCTCATGCTACAGCAGCTGTGGACTCTGTGGGAGGCTATCCAAGCAGTTCTGACAGAGGCCCACCGACTCCACCCCACAGCACCTCCTGCACCACCCCACTCCCACCAGCGCCATGATCCTGCCTTGGGCACAGCCCCTTTGCTATCCCTAGTTGGACCTACCCTACCCCATGTTGTTCTCCACTATTGTTTACCCTCCCATTACCTCTTTTTAATGGCCTGTTGCCGTGTTTTGTAAAAAAGATTATTTTGTAACTGATGCAGCTGTGTTGTGTGTTTGTTCTTTGTGCCCTCTGCCTACCCACAGCCACCCGATGTGCTGCTTCATAGCCACTGCACGTGAGGGCCACACCTTTATGTATCCCCTTTATAGGCTACACTGCGCTGTGTGTTCTGTGCAGTGTTGTGCCACTGTGCTACGCTACACATGTTTGCACTGTGTTATGGCTGCCCTATATTCAGACATATTTGCGCTGGCACCATGCCTCTGAATATAGCATGCTGTGGACCTGGCACAAATGCTAATGGTGATGCAATGCAAAGTTTGTGCACAGGCAAACTTTTGAATATTTGGTCCATGTTCTGCTAGTTTTGTGTGTTTTGAAGAAGTGGTGAAAGATTCTTGTTTGATCTTAAGAGATCTGGTATACAGTGGTGGAAATGTGGGGCTGAGGATTCCGTTGCAGCAGTAAAATAAACGTCTTAGTTCCAGGAGCACAATGGGCAAGGATTGTGCCTATGTAAAATGTAGCCCCACTGAAGGCATAAAATTAACAAAATGAAAGTGTAAAGTGTTACATGTAATGAGGAAACCTCTGCTCCCACATCAGTTTTACCTTCTCCTTGTAATTCCAGGGCAATTTTCCTGGGTTCTCCTATAGATTACACTGTTTCTTATGAAAGACAAATTGCTCTGACTAGTGCAAGTCTACGGGAACAATTTCCTGTAGATGGCTCAGTCTCCCTGTAAAATATGGGAATCTTGTACATCTGGAAACCCTGGGCAACATATCCCTAGACCCGTCAGGTATGTTCATCTTACATCAAATGTGGTGGAGTTCCCAGTTATTTTTTCCATTTCCAACTGCCCCTCCCGGAGGTTAAATAGCTTATTCCTGATTTTCTTCTGTGGCCTAAATTGGCCCAGTCAGGGAACAGTTAGCCCCTTGTCACTTGGTCGAGATTTCCCATGGGTCGGAAGGTTGCTGTTGGTGTGCTGGGGGATTTAAGGCCAGATTTGGCAGGAGCAGGGGTCTGTCTTTCCTGCCAGGGAGTGTTGGTGGGAAGAAGAGTGTTCTGGGACAGGGTGGGATAATTACCCACCCTGGCCCCAGTTGGTCACTGCCAATCTTTGTGGCAATCAGTGCAGTGGTGTAAAAGTAAAGCCAGCTTTGTGCCACAAGTTGGGAGAGAATCACCTGGTGTTTGTGTCCTGTCACCAGGGAAGAATGCAGCTGCAGTGTGAAGGAGCTGGACTGGCCAAGCCTTGAACGTTGGTCCTTCTGGTCGTGTAAGTCTGCATACAGCTGAGAAGTGGCGGGGAAAAAGTGTGGTGGTAGTCCTCAGAAGCAGGTGACCGCTTGAGATGTGTTCCTCTGTAGTTATAGGAGACAGTCACCAGTTTGAGTGCTCCGCAGTTCGGGTCCGCAGTTGAAAAGTATGTCAGACCCAATCTGCTGGGCTGCATGTGCCAACAGGACCCATGGGGTCAGGAAGTCAATAGAGGAGAGCCCCAGGAAAATAGTGTGGAGCCCGTGGGAAGATGTTTGGGGTGCTAGGCCTGGGGACACTGTGGGGCTGCTGCCTGCCATGACTGTGACCTTTGCAGTCCTCTACTGCTGCCAAGATTGTGAGATCTTTGCAGTCCAGGATAAATTTATGCTGCTGAGGCTGTCTTGGCCACGATATATTAGCTGCTGCCTCCACTGTTGAAACTGTACTTTTGGAGCAATGAGTTCTCTGGTTAAACAAATTGTGGGATCCCACCAGTTTTAAGAAAATGTGTGGGCATTCGCTTCCTTTGAGCCTGTTGAGACAAGTTAACCTACATGTTTGTTTCCAGCTCCTGCACAATTTTGGGCACCCCTCTGTACACTAGGTCCTGGGTAAATGAGGCCTGTGCCTGGAAGTGTTTCTGCTGCTGTATGTGCCCCTCCCAAAGACATTCCAACATCAAACCCCTAGACACAGGGAGGGGAGCTACAAAAGGGGCTCATCTGGGATTTATTTTGGGGTGTCCCTGAAGCTATGTGAACTGTGGATGTTGTCTTTTGTTTCTATATCAGGACTTTATTGGAAATTGCTAAATCATCATGGCGCTTGGGACTGGGCAGTTCGCACTTTGGGGTCAACTGTAGCACCAGGGTATCTGCTGTGTTGGGGCACTAGTGTCAGAAAAATGTGAGGAGAATGCAAATGGGCCCATTAACATGCTGTGGATTGGACTGTTTGGTTCTGGCAGGAGGTGCTGAGTTTCCTGGCGGTGATTGCTGCCCTAAGCTTCATGGAGCAGGCAGATTAGCCCTGTGACCTGTGGACTGTGTTGTTAATTTTTCAAGCAGAGAGATCTGATGTTGTAATAATGGTGTGAGCACCTACCCTGTTGGCAGTGACCATTCAACCAGAAATGTTCACCTGGATGTGGCCAGGTGGGCAGAGCTGCAACAACTTCAGAGTGTGCCTTCTGTCATTCAAGAGGCCATGAGATACAGTAGAGCTAATGCCCGTGTGCAATGTCTGTGGAGATCTCAGTGAAGATTTCACAGGTTCCAGCATTTCATCTACCTCTGTGGCCTCTGATGATGTCTGCCTGGAAGGTTGGGAGAGTGTGTTATGCTTCCAGCACATCGCCTGCAATTGCCCCCACCGTAGGATTGCCAAAGAATTGAGGTATAAGATGTGGGCTGGCATCTGCAGCCCGCGCTTTATGATTCCTGATGACTTTGCACAAGCTGGCCCCTGTGAAGAGGCCCTGGTCTGGCTTCTGAGTGCAAATGTTCCTCGCTGCAATCTGTCAGAAAGATAAACTAGTGGATGCCACTTCCCAGAAAGCACCTTCACCCCCAAAGCCTCTGTCTAGTCCACTATAAGAGCAGTCAGTCCCTAGCCAACAACTGAAGTCAGAAAGTGAGAGTCCAGCTTCAGTGGAGGTCAAGGAAGAGGAGAATGGGACCTGGAATGTGAACTGGGAAGGGGCCCTTCTGTATTCGCCCAATTGTTTCAGCCAACCAAGGAGTCTGAGGGAGGATGCAGCTTCAGCCTTGTCTGCCGGCAAAAGGCAAGCTGAAGAAGCTAGTGACAGAAGCAGGAGTATGACAGCAGAGTGTGGCTTCCACAGGGACAAATCAATCAATTATCGCTTATTTGTAAAATAATGCTATTCGAAACCATAGCGCTAGTACATAGCCATAAAATTCAGAAAACAACTACGCATGTAAAAACAGCTGCAGCAGGTCAAATAAAATCAGGGAACGCCAAAATAAAAAATGAGTTTTTAATGCAGATTTAAAGCTCCACCATCAGGAACTGTTGAATCCGACGAGGTAGAGAATTTCTGGGATGGGGCCACAAATTCAAATGCACGGGCCCCAGATGACTTTAGACGAACCCTGGGAATCTCTAGCAATCCTCGCTGGTGGAGCAGGCGGACGGAGGGGCAAGATCTTGCAGATAACTTGGTCCTTGTCTGTGTAGGGCCTTATAGTCAGTAAACCAACCTTAAAGGTGATCTGCCACTGAATAGGCAGCCATTGCAGATCACGCAGCACCGGGCGTGACATGACAGCCACGAGGTAGCCCAGTCAACAGCCTAGCTGCTGCATTCTGCACCAGCTGCAAGTGGAGGATATCAACCCCTGGTAGCCCTAGGTACAGGGCATTACAGTAATCAAGGTGTGAGGTTACAAAGGTGTGAACCAAAACTGGTAGGTCATTGCTGAACTAGGTGCTTGATCCGGCTATATTCCTTAGATGGTAAAAGGCAGTCCTGACAACGGACAACACTTGATGTTTAAGCCTCAGTCTGTCATCAAGAATCACACCTAGATCTTGCACCAGTTCAGAGGTCATCAGCTGGCGACCACTGAGCCAAAGCCCTGAGGCTCGCCCCTCTGACAGCCCCTCTACCCGACAGCCCGGTCCACCACCAAAACCTTAGTCTTGTTCAGATTCAGCCTCAGCCAACTGGCACTCATCCAATCCTCAATCTCAGAAAGGCAGTCATTAAAACTCGAGACAGCTCCACCCTGATCGGGCACAAAGGACAGGTAGAGCTGAGTAACATCTGCATAGCAGTGAAAACTCAGCCCATACTGCCTTATGATGTCTCCCAACAGCAGCATATACACTGCAAACAACATGGGGACAGTACAGAGCTTATGGAACCCCACACGGCAGGGAGACCTGTCCTTGTCAGAGGAGTAAACCCCACAGACAACTCTCTGAAACCTGCTAGTGAGGAAAGAATGGAACCATCTGAGGACTGTACCAGACAGTCCACAGATTGACTGCAGGCACCGACCAACACCCCATGGTCCACAGTGTCAAATGCTGCAGAGAGATCAAGAAGAACCAAGATGGAACGGCTCCTCCAATCTCTTGCTGTTAGGAGATCATTGAGAACCTGAACAAGGGCGCTCTAGTACTATGCCGCTTCCGAAACCGGACTGGAGAGGATCAGAGATGTCATGGATGGTCAAATGATCCTCTGGCTGCAGCATGACCACCTTCTCAATAACTTTACTGACAAAGGAAGGTTATAGATGGGTCTGTAGTTAGCAAGACAGTCTGGGTCGAGAGATGGTTTCTAAGAAGGGGTACCACTACCACCTCCTTCAGGGTGTCTGGAAACATCCCAGAGTCTAATGAACACCAGACTATCTCTAGTAAGGACCGGGCCATGGTCTCAACACACCCCACAAGGAGGCATGTTGGCAGGGTCCAAACCACAGCAGGTCGGCTGCAAAGACTGGATAATCTTCACGACATCTCCAATCACCGCCAGCCAAAGTCAGACCAGACAGACCGAGGAGCTGCCACCTCCACGATCACCGTCCGCCCCATTGGGGCATCCATGCAAATCTCAGACCTGATGTTGGCAACCTTATCGGAAAAAGCGAGCAAACTTGTTGCACTTGTCTTGCGACAATGTTTCTCCGAGACTTGCAGATAGACTGATTGCATAGTCTGTCTACAGTTTGGAAGAGCTGAGCCGGTCAATTTTGTGCCACAGCAATCTCCCTAAGGAACTCTGCCTTCTAATGGAAATAGCCAATTGATAGTCCTTATAATGGGCTAACAATCTAAGTCTGCCGACATCCAGGCCCAATTTTCGCCAGCAACGCCTAGTCTTCATCCCACTTTCCTCAGCTCCCCAAGCTCCCAACAAACCAAGGGGACCAAGGGCGCTGTTAGAGGATGAACGCGACAGGAGCGAGACAATCCTGAGCCCCAGTCACAGCATCATTATAACCCTGCTCTAGGGCATCTGGGTCACCATTATTCCTCGGCAGCCCCGGTAGGTCCAGCACTGCTAACAGGCCATCGGGAAAAACCTTTAAAGGGCGGTACCGACCATCTCCGCCGGTAGGCCTATACGGGGAGCCTGAAACTGAACCTTATGGGTGATGGTCCCACCAACTGACTGGCTCCACCACCAAATCAGAGGTCTCTATACCCAGAAGGAAGACTAGGTCCAAGGAATGACCGTGACTATGGGTCGCAGAGGTAATCACCTATGAGAAACCCAGTGAATTCATCAACTGGAGGAAGTCTTGACTAAACTGTAAGAGTTCATCATCGACCCAGGCATTGAAGTCCCCAGCACCATCCATCTGGGGACTCCAACACCATGTCAACGATGAAGTCCATGACTTCCTGCAGGAATTGCTTCACCCCCGGTGGACGGTAGACAAGAAGAATCCTGCACCCCACACCTGCATCCATGATATGTTTGAAGGACCGAGTCTCCACCACTGGCACCTCCACAAGGCTCAATTCTGATCTAAAACCAATGGCCACTCCCCGCCCCTATGATCCAACCTCGGGTGTATCACCGAAAACCCAGCCATAATTGCTGACTCCAGGATAGGGCCAGAATTTTCATCCAGCCAGGTCTCGATGATGCAGGCCAGGTCTGATGATCCAACAAGATCAGCCATTACTGCGTCTTGTTTTTAATACACCTGACATTGCATAACACCACCCGAGTTGGATGAGACTCGAGTGAGGCGAGTCATCCGCCCTAAAGTGGAACCCTTGGGAACCAGGCTGGGTGTACCCTACTGGGAACCCATTTCACCCAGGGTGTCTCCTAGTCCCCTCTACTCCAATCCGACCGCTTGGTTCCACTCTCCTGAGAGGTCCGCGTCCTCGCCCATACCTTCTCCTAACAATCCCCAATGCACAGCATCGAGTAAAAACGCCAGCTGGCAAATGAGGACAATCAAAGGGACAGAGGCCACTGGAGCTCAACAGGAGAATAGCGCCTGATGGGAGAGACCCTGCCAACACATAATAAATAAACAAACAGACAAACAAATTAACTGAACAGTTTAACACTACTAACAATAGATTAAAAATCCCCACCCAACCACATCTAATACTTTACAAAAACAATTACAATACAAATACAATTACAAATAAACGCAAACAAAAAAATCAATATAAAAAGGATTTTAACGATGGGTCTCTCACCCCACCACCACCATTTAAAGTCCAAGCACTGTTCTCTCACAACAGTAAACAAAGGCTACAAGTAAAATATGCAGATTAGAGGCCCTCTCACGACCCCACCAGAGAGCCACTTGAAATAAAGCCCATTAAGTCACCAGAGTACTTATCTCTTTCCTGGTCCAGATAAACAGATGAAATCCAGAGTTTGAAATAACATGCCGCACAGTCCAGGCAATAGGTGAATTCAGCTGTACCCCAGAAACTGGACCAGCCCTAGTGACAATCCGAACCTCCACAGAGCGTTCAGGCCACACACCAGTCCTCTCTCACTGCCAGCAACTGTCTCTAGTCCCATTATACCAAAAATCTAGGAAAATGTGTGGTCTCCCAAAGAAAGCAGCAGCCAAAGCCGAAAGAACCCTGAAGCCCTCGTGACCGCTTGCAGCTACCCAAAACCACCACTCCCCAGGGTCAGGGCCCCAGACCTAAAGTGGCCCAATGACCACCCCTAAATTGCAAACCCTCGGGCGGACAATGACTTCACCCTCCGGTGAGCTTCCGACCAACCCCTCACCCACTGGGAGGCGAAGACAGAGCACTCCTCCCCGCTGCGGCAACGAGACTAGGCCCAGTTCAGTTCTTCTGCTTCCGACAGTATGCAGATAGTAAGGATAGACACCAGTCTCGGGCCAGCTCACCACCTCTTTCTGGATCGGGTACCACCAAAGGGAAAACACATCCAAAACACAGGACTCCAGAGCATCCAGACAGTCCCAAGAATCCTCCTCCAATACAAACCCTGAGAAACTCCCAGAGTAGTCTCTGAACATCCTGTAAGTCCACAGAGTCTTGGTAAATCCACAGAATTACAGAGTCACAATTGTACAGCTTATAATTCGCACCTTCAAATAACCGGTTTCAGGGAGAAAAGCAGGCTTACAAACGGCCCACAGTAGCAGCAGGGGTATGTCTGGATCCAAAATCAGGAAGTCAAAAACAAAAACAGCAAATACAAAATAAAACAAATTTAGAACAAAAATAACACTAAAAATTAATCTGTTGCTGCAGCAAACTCAGGGCAGACCCACACCGTCGGAGCAGAGTAAAACCACTATGGTTCTCAAAAGAGGTGGCAGGGAAGGTTAAGGAGAAAAAGGCTGCATTCAAAAGTATAAGGCATCACAGAAGGAGCACGACAGGAACTGTATCAATTAAAACAGAAAGAAGTGGGAAGGCAGTCAGAATAGCAAAAAGCCCAAACTGAGGAAAAAATAGCCAAGTCAGTTAAGAAGGGGATAAAACCTTTATAGGTACATTAGGGAGCATAGAAAGGTTAAGGGAGGAATAGTGAAGATTAATAAGGGAGAGGGAGGTGGGCAGAGGGAGACAGTGAAAAGGCAGAGTTACTGAATGAATACTTTTGCTCAGTATTCACAATAGAAGATGAGGAGGAGTTACCTAAACCAGACAATAGAAGCACTCTGGGTAGGGGGTTGACACCAGTCCATTTACAGAAGAAAGAGTCCTGAAAGAACTCCTAAAACTCAAGGTGGACAAAGCAATGGGGCCTGATGGGATTCACCCCAGAATCCTAAAAGAACTAAGGGAGGACCTAGTGACACCACTGACCACACTTTTAACAAATCATGGGAGGATGGGGTGGTACCTGAGGACTGGAAGAGGGCACATGTGATTCCCCTTCACAAAAGTGGGAGCAAGGCAGAAGCAGGAAATTACAGACCTGTAACTTTGACCTCAGTGGAAAATGATGGAATCACTTCTGAAAGAAAGAATTGTTGAGTACCTAGAGGCCAGCAGGGCACAGGACCCAAAGCAGCATGGATTTACAGCAGGAAGGTCATGTCAGACGAATCTAATAGATTTCTTTGACTGGGTGACCAAAGTAATAGACCAGGAAGGGCTGTGGATATGGCCTACCTAGACTTTAGCAAGGCATTTGACACAGTCCCAGCAAAAGATTAATAATCAAGTTACCCAGCTTGGGAGTGGGTCCCAGGTGGTAGCCTGGGTTGCAAACTGGCTGCACAACAGGACACAGAAGGTAATAGTGAGTGGAACACATTCGAAGAAAGGGGGTCACTAGTGGAGTACCTCAGGGCTCAGTACTGGGTCCAGTCCCTTTAACATCTTTATAGGTGACATTGCAGAGGGTCTGGAGGAAAGGTATGCTTCTTTGCAGATGATACAAAGATCTATAACAGAGTTGATACACGGGGGAGGGGTAGAAAGGATGAGAAGGGACTTGGCAAGGTTGGAGGAATGGTCAGACATATGGCAACTTAGATTCAATGCAAAGAAGTGCAAAGTAATGCACCTGGGAAACAAAACACAGGAGAAGAGTATACAATAGTAGGGAGGTACTAACAACAACAAAAATGGAACGGGACTTGGGGTAGTCATATCAGATGACCTAAAGGTGGGTAAGCAATGTAAGAAGTCAGTAAGGAGAGCCAGGGGATACTGGGATGCATAGGAAGGGGCAACACAAGTAGAAAAGGGAAGTGGTTATCCTCTGTACAGACAGTTGGTGAGACCCCATCTGAAGTGCTGTGTGCAGTTTGGAGACCTCATCTGTGCAAGGACATAGACAGGATGGAAGCAGTCCAGAGGAGGGCAACTAAAATGGTGCAGGGTCTGCATCAGAAATCATATGAAGAGAGACTGAGAGAGCTTATATGTATACCCTTGTTGAAAGGAGGGACGGGGGACATGATAGAAATGTTCAAGTACCTCAAGGGAATCAACAAAGTCCAGGAGGGTAGCATCTTTCAGAAAAAGAGATGCGTAAGAACAAGGGGACACAATTTAAAGATAGAGGGGACGGCTCTGGGGTAATCTATTTTCACGGAGAGAGTGGTGGATGCGTGGAACTGCCTTCCTGGGAGGTTGTTGGGGTAAAACAGTGGGGAATTCAAACATGCATGGGACAGACACAAGGCAATTGTAGTGGGGGTGGCAGAAAATAGGCTGTTGGTTAACTAGAATCTGCAGCTTATCCAGTAGGTAGGGAAATGGGCAGACTGGGTGGGCCAAGTGGTCCTTATCTGCCGTCAAAGTCTGTTTCTATGTTTCTATGCCTTCATTATGAATGACAGTGATGATGGCTGGTGGCCACTGCATGGATGCCTAGGACCACCTTGAGGAGCATCCCTGAGTGGTCCCAAGCTGAGCAGGTTGTCCATAAGTGTATCATGAGGGACTTTCCATGGCCTCTAGTGACATTAGCAACCTAATGGCTGCCTGATTTTACTGCCCTGTCTGCCTTCCAATCCAAATCAAAAACATCTGCCTGCAAAACTATGGATTCAGCTGGACAAGAGCACCAGATCTAAAGCTCTCCCGGAACCCCAGGACACCAGCACAAAAGCTAAAGGAGCTCTAATTCAAGAAAAAGCTCTGTTCCTACCCTGAGGCGGCAGACTCTGAGGGCCGCATAGCTGCCACACAGTAGGCTGAGGAAGAAAGTGTGGATTTAATTGCATCAATCCTGCAGACTGCCAGAATAGTAACCAAAATAGATCAGACCCTTACTGATCTCGCTCCTACATTGGCAAAATTGAACACTGGACTGACCAAGTTGAGTCATGTCTTACAAAGTCTTGGAACAGGCTGACAGACATAACCACCTGCTGCTACATTTGTTGGCCCAGGACTGGGAGCTCACAAACCGCCTCTGACAATTTAGAAGGCCAAAGCCGCAGACAGAATATATGGATTTACGGCATTCTGGTGGGAGCAGAGGCCGGGCCCTTAGCGTATCTCGTTCTTGCAGTCACTGCTTAGAGAAGTACTTCACCTCCCAGAGGACTTTGATTTGGCTATGGATCAGGACCATCGTTCTTTGGGCCCCAAACCTAGTAATGCTGGAGCATGGCCCTGATCATTTGTAGCTAAACTGAACTCCTATACAGTTAAGGAGGAACTAGTGAAAAAGCATGGCAACTAAGAGAGATTCAATGCAAAACAGCCTAATCTCCTTCGACAATGATTATACTTCAGCTGTTCAAGAGAGCCGACGGACCCACTGGCCAATATTAAAACAACTGAAGGCGGAGACCTTCGCATTCAAATATTATTCCCTGCCAAGCTACGGATGGAAACAGAAAGGGCTCCTGCAATCTTTGCTGACTTGCTAGAAGCCTTGCCTTATTTGGAAGAACTTGGGTTTGCCACACCCTTCCTTGCTAAGGAGCATCTTGAGAAGGATGTCCACAATCAGCCTGGTTTGTGGCCCACAGAGGGCTCTCACACAAGAACACAGAAGAATAGACCCACCAACCTGCATGCCGACATTGGAGCCATGCTGAGGGCATATGGAGACACATTGTAGATTAATAGGAACACGCCTCATTTACAGAAATCCATGGCACCCTCCACTTCCGACAACAACACAGAGACCCCTTGGGACACTTGATTTGGGACTGCTCACCCGGGCCTCCAACTGATGCTCGCTTTGATTTCACTGATCCTATTGTGGAGCCATTGGCATTTAGGAACTGGCTGAGACACCTGCTAATCCAACTGCTTTTCTCCCCGACTGCAGTCTGCTCCATGTATCAGTTGGTAACTCCTGTGTGCCAAGACATTTCGTAAGTACTCTTAAACCAACTAAACCAACTAAACCTTTGATTGCAGAATACTGGACAAGACCTTGACAAACTGTGACTCTGTTTCTGCTTGCTGGCTTTGGAGATTAGAGCCACGCAGCAATATCATCGAGACAAGCACCAACATTATAACTTTAATTCATGTAGCCTATTCCTTCTAAGGCATTGTGTTTCTTTTTCTCTATTTTGGGCTGCCTCTGTAATCAAGTAGCTCTCACGCCATCTCCAGTGACCTTGGTAGAGCTTCTGATGACTATAAATTGACAGGCATATTACCCATTTCATGCATTGTTATGTACAAGTAACACCATGTCCCTTATGCATGAAGGAGCAGAGCGCCTCCAAGCAGCTGACAGTGAGGCACATTGTGCCCCCACATGGGATGCACAAAGGGGAAGCAACCCCATGCACCTAATCCTCCCCGTGCAGGCTGCTACACAACAGGGGCGGTGGGGCATGCCAGCACCATGCGGCATGCACATAGCCGCATAGAGCTGTGCACCGGGCATGTAAGGGGTAGCTGCACACCAGAGAAACCCCGTCAGAAGCCCACTATGTGCCCTGCACCTCCATTATTCGACAATGGGACCCAACTGAGAGCCAGGACAGTCCACCTAGGGCACCCACCCCTGCACCCAGTCGTGCCATCCACTTCCCCCATGCATGCCAACCTCCCTGCATGCATACACACTCTGGGGCACCAGCCCCTGAACTGCAGCCCCTGCAAATCTCCACTAGCCTGCCTCAGTGTTTCCCCGCCACGCAGCACAGCCCTGATGGTGTGGTGAGCAGAATGTACCCTCCTTCCCCCAGCACACACCTAATGCCAACGCCCCAACCCCCATTCCTGTGTGGGAGCATCGCACGCCAGCAGCACAGCCCATCTCTCATTTCCACAGCCGCCAGCCATGCAGACATCCACGGGAGTGCAGCCAACGCGCCCCCACTGTGCAAGGGATCCACTGAGGGATCCGGGATGGGCATCCTATTGATACCCGCCCAGGTGCACGGCTCCACCTACTGCCACCTCTGCACGATCCTCGCGCATACCACAGCACTAAGGGGCCTGTGGACAGGTGGCCGCGGCGGTCGTGGTGCGCCAGTGCGCACCTGTCCGACAGGCAGAGCTCCATGGGTGGGATACGCGCACTGGCATGTATTTCCTGCCCGCTGGAGCATATGCTCCAATATGCCTATCTCAAATGGGATAGCTAAATGTTATAGGTAAAATGATATAGTTAAATTGTTGCAGTTGACATACTTATTTGGTCTGCAGTTTGAGCGGGTCTATGATGTTGATCTCTGGGGAAATGGAGTTTGGGATGGGGGAGGAGCACCCATCCTTAAAGGGTCGTAGTTTTCCATGCGATGATATACTAGCCATGGTCCCTAGACCTGGGCAGTAGTTTCCCTCAATCCAGAAGCTACAGACATGCTTAGTCATCCCCCACATTACAGGGCTTTACAGGGAATAAGAGACTCCTGTCAGAAGGGGAAATAAGGTGGCCCCCGCTACTTTATTCTGTTTGTTGCCTCTGGGAGCCCTGGCTGTATTAAGGCCTTTGCTTAGTGGGGATTTCCAGTGTGTTTCCTGGCAGTTTGTCATTAATATGATGCCCCATCTGGTGTTTACCTGAGATCTTTGTGGGGTGGCTTACACCTTCAAATATCATTTGCAACTCTTCTCGGTCACCGGGGAGCATCTCTGACACTGCAGAAAGCACTTGCAGGATTCATTACCAGATGATCTCATAATGCCTATAAATACGTGGGCATGCTGATGTGCTGGCGCCAATCTGCCCTTGTCCAACATTAACTTGGTTCAGTCCATCCCTCAGGGACCACAAAACTCTTAACTGGTTCAGAGCCTTGGACCCCGATAGATGCCTCTGGGAAGAATTATCATACAGCAAGGGATGAGTAGGTGTAAGGGCTGGGGGTTCCCAAGCTTTCTCCCTTATTTTTTACCATTACTCAGTCCCTGTTGTCCCTGGGAAAGATAGGCGTCCCGGCCTGGAAATGGTTAGAAGCACTCCCGCACCCTCTGCTGCTGGCAAAATACTGGAACCACCTGCTCTAGTACAGTGGAACAACAATTGTCACTGCAGGTGGCCAAACTCAATGGAATACAGTGGATCGGGTTACGGAGTAGAGACAGACACGGAGGTAGCCCTAGGTTATTTTTGCCTCCATTACCTTTGGCATTGCTGATGTTCGGGTGGCCAAAAGGCTCATGACTGGTTTACATGAGCCTGCTACTTGACTTTCCCACCGAGGTGGGAAAACTGTGCCACAGGAGTGGTGACCCTCACACTGGATGAAACACCTCAGTCTGCCCTAGGAAGCCTGTGTCAGAATCTGATTGAGACAGAAGAATTACATGTCTCACAAAATGTATTGTGGATTAACACATGGCAGGGCTATTAATCCTACCTGCTACATGGAATGTTTGGTGGGATCTCCAGGCAGCCTCTCACTTAGTGGTGTGGAGTGCCTTTTGAACTCCTGCATTTTGTTTTTGTATTTGCTGTTAGTTAGGAGTTGTGCTGTTACTGTTGACGTGAATTATTATTGTTGGCTTTTTCCTGTTCCTGGTACACTTCTCTACACATAGTAATCACCCTTTCTACTATTCCAACCCTAATCATCCAAGCTAAATCAGTAGATCTAAATTTAACTTAATAACAATGGCATACTCTAGCAATCAAATTATGTCGTACAATATTAATGGCATAAATAACCTGATTAAGAGGAAACAAGTTCTTAAATATATTAGCTCCCAATGGTGTGATGTCATCTTCCTGCAGGAAACCCATCTCTCCCAGGAAGTGTTAAAACTAGGGCATTTCCCAACCTGTATCATGCTTCCCTGGAGCGAGGAAGGAAGAGGGGTGTTGCGATCCTGCTGTCGGCCTCCTTCCCTTTTGAGGAGGTAGAGGTGGTTGCAGACCCAGGGGCCCGTTCCATCATGGTTATAGGTAGGGTACAGGACACCCTGGTGACATTGGTAAATGTGTACATACCTCCTGGTTCCCTGCCAAACTTTTATTCCTCTATGATACAGCAAACAGTGGAAAAATCAAAGGGCCACACTAATCTTGGGTGAGGGAGGCGACTGGAACCTGATCTTCAACAGGTCCCTTGACACCACCTCACAAATCCTTAGCCCTAATACTAGATCAGTTTGTTTATTTATGAAATTGCTGCCGGATTTGGGACTGGCAGATGTTTGGCGGGTAAAATACCCTCAGGCCAAGGACTATACATACATTTCACCCAGGTTTAAGATTTTCTCTAGACTGGACACTTTTTGTTTACACAAAGATATGTCCTCATTTAGCTCAATGTGGATGGACACATCTAACCTCTCAGACCATTAAACGCTCTTTCTCGATGTTAATTTTATGTTACCACAGAAGACTACCCACTGAGGCTGAATGTTTCCTTACTTGGACCAAGAACAGAAACTGAAGTTAAAAATGTAATCAAATGAACACTAGAGCATAACGATAAACCAGAAATTACCCCGAATATTGGGACACCATAAAACGATGGTTATGGGAAACTAATTTTTATAACTGCATACAAAAAAATTATAAACAGAAACAGTTAGAGGAGTTACTAGATCAGCTGTGTCAATAGAGACCAAACAGGAACAGAAATTGTCCCAACAAAACAGAGAAGAGCTAAAGCATTTGAAAACCAGAATACAAAACATACAGAAAGCTGAAACCGAAAAAGCCTTTTGGTATTTAATACAAAGGTATTATGAAGGGGTTTATAACGCAGTTTCTGGCCTTCCGCCTCAAGCAACAGGCAGCCAAAGCCAACATTACTAAGATCAAACACACTGTCACTGGTCAGGTGACCCATAGAGGGATCAAATTGCGGACGCCTTTGTATCATACTACCAGCAACTATATCAGCCTCAATCTGAATCTTCGCCACTGGATAAGATAAGATTCCTGCAGGTATTAAATCTACCCGCCTTAACCGTGGAACAGGGTTAATCCTTATCGATCTATATCCTAGAACGAAATATTGACCACTATTAAAAATCTGGTAAATGCCCTTGCCTGACAGTTTTGGGGAGAATTTTATAAAGTGTTCTTACGGAAACTGTCCCCTCTTAAAAGAAGTCTACAATGATATTTGGGAGGAGGAAGGACTCTACCACCATCATGGCATAATGCCACTATAACAATTCTTCATAAATCTGGTAATGATCCCACTGAGTGCGGTTCTTACCGTCCGATATCTCTCCTCAATGCGGACTATAAAGTCTTTTACTCTATCATAGCAAGCCATCTTAATTTACTGCTCCCTAATTAATTCATCTAGACCAGACGGGCTTTGTCATTTGCAGGCAAGCCCCTGACAACGTCCGCCACACAATCAACATCATAAATACAATACACCGTACTTGCACACTGGCCTGTACCATGAGTTTAGATGTGGAGAAAGCCTTTCACAAGGTATCCTGGAGCTTTCTTCCTTGTCCTAGAACATCTAGGCTTCTTGCAGTCTTTTATAGACGAGGTTAGAGCATTAAAGGGACCTCCGGGCCCAGTGGGCCTACCGGTCAACAAAATTCAATAAATAAATAAATAAATTATACACTGCCCCACAGGCCTATGTGAGGAGTCAATGGAGGCATCTCAGATAGGTTTAGTTTAGGTAGGAGCACCCGCCAGGAATGTCTCCTGTCACCTATCTTCTTTGCCCTATATATTGAGCCCTTAGCAAAGGCTATCAGAGAGGACATGTGTGTCAAGGGAATTGAAGTGGGAGGTACTACCCAAATGATTTCGCTATATGTGGACAATGTTCTTTATACCTTTCTCACAGAGACCTCGATCCCAAGGGTCTAGACTCTTGTTGAGGAGTTTGGCTTCCATGACAGCTATGTTCTTAATAGGACGAAGACAGAGGTGCTCTGCTTCCATTATAATCCACTGCCTGCTATACTTCAGTTATTCTCTTAATTGGAATGCTACCTGAATCAAATACCTGGGAACACAAATTCCTAAAAATGTTGGTAAATTATTCTCTGTTAGCTTTGACCTGCTAATGATTCAACTCCGCAAGATATAACTAAGTGGTCCCTCCTTAATTTCCCAATGCACTCTTGCATACAATCTGTAACTATGAATGTGCTGCCCAGGTTTCTGCACCTCTTTCAGTGACTGCCCACAATATCCCAAAACACAATTTCAGTCCTGGCAAAAGAATCTAACTAACACGATGGAAATCAAAGAAGCCTCAAACTAAATACTTAATTATGCAACCGCCAAAACTTATGGGGGCAGAGCACTCCCAGACTTAGAGGACTACTACCTGGCAGCACACTTGAAGGTGGCTCTTCTCTGGTCTATACCAGAATATCAAGCCAACTGGAAACTAATGGAGCTGGGAGGGGGTCCACCTTTGGGGCCAGACTTACAGACCCTTCAATTAAGGAATACACTGTGGGATGCCTATAGAACATGGGGAAAATACAGACTCTTGCCTTTGTTGTGGTCCCTCAGTGGGTCACCTGGAGTGACTCCTTTTGCCTTCAAGGATGGACCACACCTTTCGAAGGTAGCCAAGGTTGGGGCTGTGTTATGCAGGCCAGTTATATCTGGTGGGGTGATTCTGGATTTTCACACAGTTAAGGAATCCTTTAAATTAAACAGTTCAGACCACTTCCACTTCCTGCAGTTAAGAACATATATTACTAATTTTCTAGATGCAGAACAAGACTCCTCCTGAACGACTCTTCTGGTCGAGACAATTAAAGCCATTTTGAATTGGAAAATAATAAAAGGTCAAATGTCAGCTTTGTATAAGGCCCTAGGAGCTTATATAAAGATTGCACTGCCCCCTAAAATCTAAGTGGCAACAGGAAGGTGACGTCCACCTAGCTGAGGAAGACTGGGACAGAATATTTAAAATAGCCTGTAAAACAACTCACTCCCCTTATGGCAGGAGTTCACATGGAAGGTCAGGACACATTACTTTTACATGCCGGTTATACAGAGCAAATGGAGTCCTGACCACTCCCAGGCCTGCTGGAGGAAGTGCTCCGAGACTAGAGCTCATCACTCGCACATCTTCTGGCAATGCCCGTACTCCAGCCTTACTGGCAGCAGATAGTGATTGTGGCCGGATCTGTTTGCCATTGCCACTTCTTAAATATGTCCAATGTGATCCTGGGCTTACCGCCTAGAAATCCGTGGGCCGGACCAAATATACTTATGGAATATCCTCCTGGCCGCCCATAAGGTCATCACAAGTAAATGGCATAGGAGGATCACCTCTCTTTAACACTGTCTAAACATAGTTCAGGACATCCAGTCAATGGAGGCGCTGACCTACAAGGTCAACCTGAAATTACATATATTTGTCAAAAATTGCCCAGATGGACACTTTGGAGGAAACACCCCACAGATAGTAACTGACCAGACAATTTCTGTCTGGCTGGAATTCCTTTTCTTTCTATATGTACCTGTTTGACCCCTCAGGATCCAATGCTTGTGAGCTTACTATCACCAACGGAATACTAAAATGTCAATAATTGCAGAGAGCATTCTGTTTCTTGCCCATGAGAAGTACTGAAATGCCATTGCAATTAGTCTATGTCTAACACCACCGCTATAGGATGATCTGATTGTGATCTATGTGGTTGCTATACTCTATGTATGTATAACATGCTTCATTGTTTCAGTTGTATCCAAGCTTTTCAAAAACGTGAATTAAAAAAAAAAAAAAGAGGACTTTCCACAATATGAGTACCTGTACCTCTCAGAAAAGGTTTGGGACCATATAGAGGAAAGCGGCCGACTCGTCTACCATGGACTATTGGGAAAAGTATACAGGCGACACAATCTCGTCGCAGAGTGAAATCTTTCAACTGCAGCATGCACAGAGGATTGCCCAGGAGATCTACACCCAGAGTGGATTTGAAAGTTTAACTCTGTACAAGAACTACACAATAATGCAAGACATTATGGGCAAAAAAAAAGTTCAGTGTGCCAGCTGTGGATTCGTTCACTCAGCCCTGTACAAAGCCTGACCCTCAGTATTATTTCAGCCAATGGGAAGGACATCCTCAGAAGGAGGCCCGTGGTACAGTCCGCAAGTGATCTGTCTGGACTGTTGCCCACCCTAAAACAGTTTCCTCCTCGGAGGTGTAGCTGCATTTGTGTTACTGGACTGAAAGCTACCGCATAATCGGGCGAGTAACTTTTTTCTTCTTTCTTTCGATATACATTTTTAGGCATTTATCCCCATTTTCCTCCCACCCACGTCTCTTGCATGCATGCGCGTGCAAAGGCTCGTGTATGCTGTGTGTTGAGACGCCTCCCTTCGTGTTGCCCCTCTGCCGCGCCAACACCGGACCTCCACCTGGTGGCAGCGGGACTATGGGAGGCCACCACCTCCCCTAGGAGAGGAGAGCTGCCGTAGGAGTTGCTCAATCCTGCCCCCCATGCCGGGCCCGATGACCCGAGGTTGTTCCCTAACCTGGGCTGCCAGTTGAGTGCAAGGTAAGGTGCCCAGCACCACAGCCCTCTGCACTACCGGGCCAGCAAGATGAACCCTTTGTTCTTTTGTTTCAGCAGGTTCTAGTGACTGCCAACTGTGCCTGTGGGACTTGATTTTCTGTACTTGATGAACTGCACCATGGTGTGAATGGGGGATTGGTATCTAGTCATATAAAATCTGTTGCACTGTTGTATTCTGGAGCGGCTGCTTAAAACAACAATGCTGTTTCAAACCATGCTGTTAAACTAAAGTTTTGCCACTGTTAGTTTAGTGTTAAATGTAGGAGTAGCCAAGTTATCAATAGGAATGTTAATGCGTGCTACTCTTTAGCAGTGCTTATGGTTGTTTATTGCTTTATTGTGATCTGTTGCATTATAGTTATTAATCGTGTGCAAGATGGGAGGCAATGTAAGCAGCTTGGCAGCCCCAGGGAAGAGTAAGTAGCAGTTCTGGTGGTCTGGGAGTGGGACGCCTCTATAGCTAGGGGTAACCGCTGGTGGGTGGGTGGTTGGGCTGCCACGGTCCCTGTTAGTGAGAGAAGCTGGTTTTGGTCGTGAGCTGGGAGTTAGGGGGAAAGTTTCCTGTCTGGGCAGTATGTCCGCGGTAAAACTACATTTACGTAATTTTCCTAAATATGGCTCCAGAGCATTTGACAATTGTAACATCAGCCTCCAATGTTAAAGGAACTGTTTACCTGCTTCCTAAATGGCCGCCAAATGTGTTATGTGATGACATCATTGAAGCCAAAATCAGAGAGATACTGTATATGGCTCTCTATAGTGCTAACTAGTTCCTTTTTCCCTTTGTATAGAATTGTTTCACCCAAATAGTCAAAAGCATGTGCATTATTTTGTATAATGCACATGTTAGGCTATGGTTCTGTTCATTTTGTTTACTCTAACATGCTGAAAATGTGTTTTAATCAATTGACTTTCTCTGTGGCAAACCACAGTGCAGTACAAATCTTGAATAACCTGGTGGTCTAGTGGTTATAGTGGATCCAGGATGCTACAGTGGGGATGTGGGGTGGTGTGCATCGTAATATGCACTTTTAACATTCTTATTAAACCTTTATATTTTCTCATATTATTCTTTTCCAGTACGTTTTGACAGAACCTACAAATGTAATCCATAGTGTGAATGTAAACATTTGTACAATCAATAAATCGGACTTATTCAACAAACTGAAATGCAGCATCAGCAGCAAGCATGTTATTTTGTCGGGGTTGAAGCCACACCCTTTACCACCCCTAGAGCCACCACTTTTTGTAGCAAAATTTTGTGCAGTCCAACGTTAGGTTCATACTTTCAAACTCAAATATATGCTTGTCTTGTCTTCTTTTCCATGGGAAATAATAAGAAGAAGAAAAGAAGAAGAATCGCATTTATATAGTGGTTTTCATACACATTGTATCCCAAAGTGCTTTACAAGCAATACTAGACTGGTAGTGAAGTGACTGAGCGTGTGTGGCAGCCATTTCATACATTAATATCCACACAGCCTTGGACAATTGCATGAACTGGTTTTATGGGAAGTGGAACATTGGCCAGATAATAGGGTCAGATAGTGATCAAGGTGCTGGCAGCCCACATCTTATTTCTCACAATCTGCTCATATTTTCTCTTTCTGCCTTCCCCTTCCCTGAATATAGCAGTACCTTGCAGGAAGGGCCTTCCTCAGTCCCCTCTGGTATTTATTCTTCACTATTCCTCCTCACACTGAAAACTGGTGAGCTCATCACCCTTCTACATCATGAATGCAAGTAGTGCAGTCCCTGTTTTATTTTGACATATCAGATATAAACATATTTTCCAGTAAGTCAGGCCCATAGCAGCAGGAACAAGGGAATGATGGGTTTCCTAGCATTAAAGATCTAGGCTACCTTTGATTAGGCACTATTAAGTGATGGGTGCTGCATCATTATGCACATCATTTAATAGTGTCTAATCAAGGTGGCTTAGATCTTATATGGGCAGGGAAAGCCTATTTTTTCCACTTGTGCCATGCTGCTATCAGCCTGGCTACCAGAAGATCATGTTTATTATTAATATGTAACTATATCACAGGAGACTGTACTGTCCACATTCATGATGCGGAAGGGTAGTGAACTCACCAGTTTTTGGTGTGGGGAGCAGGTGAGGAAGAATGAATGCCAGAGAGAGACTGAAGAGGCCATTCCAGCAGGGTACAGCTATATTCAGGTTAGTTGAAGACATGAAGGAGGACGCTGAGCAGATCACTGTGAGATCTGAAATGGGGTTGCCAGCATCGTGATCACTTCCTGACTGTGGATGAGAGCCAGCGATGACAAATACTCAGAGGGTAGGGCTGCACCCAACTGTTACTTGAATTCAGTGTAGGGAGATTACCCTCGGTGGGGTGGGGGTGTTGACGCTTGTTAGGATAGTATTGAGGAGTTGTGCATAGCTCATTCAAGATTTGGAAGGGTGGTAACCAGCTGACTCACATTGTGGAGTAGAGCACAGAAAAGTACTGGAGAAGAATTGCTGGGAACTGTCCTGAGGGTTCTGCAGATCACAAGTAAAGGAGTAGACTGACACTTGAAGTCAGGTGGATTTGCTAAACGTATTAGTATGCCTCCTGCTAATAATATTGTTATCCATTGTAAATGCAGCCCTTATGAGGGCATGAACAGCAGTTTTTCTTGTGGGTCATGATGCTTATTGTTTGTCCTCCAGGAAGACCTAGTTGTTGGTTAATAAGGTGGGAAAAACACAACAGGAACTGTACACTACCTTCACTGTGCAGAAGGGTGGTGATCCACCAATGTTTACTGTGGGAGCAGAAGTTAAACATTTAGAATGTGGACTGAGAGTGATTTGAAGCATTTTTAACAGTGCCAGCTGATGATGCGTATCAGTATAGGTGTGCACAACTCTCTGAGGTCAAGATTACAATCTAAGGTGTGATAATTCTCTTCACGAGACCATAAGCTCATAGGCAGCCCCAGGCAGTATTAAGGACAGGGTGTGGATGGTGGGGTGTTCAACAGAAGGCAGGCTAGGTGCAGGGGTTCATATGAAAAAGAAAGCCTTATCTGTGGATTAACAAGAGAGCATGAGCTTTGGAACTGAACAAGACCGGTACTTTGCTGTGTGACCCTGAGCTAGTCACTAAACTTCCTTGTGCTCCCAGGCCACACCTGTAAACAAGCTTTCAGCTTAGTGTGTCTCTTCTGGTTAACAAAAACAAAATTCAGTGTATCATATAACCATTAGATCATCAGGTATTTGAAGTGTTGTACTGTAATGCAGTTTGCCAAAGAAAATTCAGCTGGATTGCAAAACATTTTCTGCAAGTTAAAGTAAACAAAATGAACAAAATCATAGCCTACCTAACATGTGCACTGATCAAAATAATCCACGAGGTAATACATGGTGTTGATCATTCTGGTACAACAATTCAAAATAAAGAGGAAAGAAGAATTAGTTAGCACTATAGAAATATATGTGGATCTCTGTCTCTGGCTCCTATGATGTCATCATGACTCATCATTTAACACACTTGGCAGACATCTTAGGGAGAAACCAAGGCTGTTTTGAAAGTGAAAGGCTGATGTTTACATGTTTCAAAAGCTATGAAACTGCATTTATGTTATTTACATAAATGCAGTTTTAGCATAAATGTAAACAGCAGCCTTTACTTTACCATAATGAAACCAGATTTTGGAGTTTGCAGTTTTAAAAAATGCTTGTTTAGGTACCCTTTAAGGCCAGATTTGGTGGGAGCAGGAGGCTGTCTGTCCTGCCTGGAGGCATTGGTGGAAGGAAGAGTGTTACAGAGCGGGCAGGGCAATTGCCTGCCTGGCCCTAGACAGTCACGACCAACAATGCGGCTATCAGTGCAGCTGTGTGAAGTAAAGCCAGCTTTGTGCTGCAAGTTGTGAGAGGATCAGGCGGTGTTTGCATCCTGTCACCAGGGAAGAACGTAGCTACAGCAGGAAGGAGTTGGATGGGCCAAGCCCTGCACCATTGTTTATCCAGTCGCAAGTCCGCAAGAGCTGGGAAACGGCTGAGAAGAAAGTGTAGTGGTAGCCCTCAGGAGCAGATGACCCTCGGGACATGCTCCTCTGCAGTTATGGAGACAGCCACCAGTTTGAGTGCTCTGCAATTTATGGAGTCCACAATTGAAAAGTATGACAGTCCCAATCTGTTGGGCTGCAACATGGTAATGGGACTCTGGGGCTCAGGAAACCTATAGAGGAGAGCCCCAGGAAAATAGTATCGAGCCCGTGGGAAGATGTTCGGGCTGCTAGGCCTGGGAACACTGTGGGAGCTGCGGCCACCTGCCGTCACTGTGACCTTTGTGGTCCCATACTGCTGCCAAGATTGTGAGACCTACTTGGTCTAGGATAAATTTATGCTGCTGAGCCCATCTCGCCACAATATATTAGCTGCTGCCTCCACCGCTGAAACTGTGCTCTTTGGGATCCCACCAGTTTTAAGAAAGTGGGTGGATTTTCTCTCCTTTGAGGCTGTTGAGACAAGTTAATCTGCATGTTTGTTTCCAGCTCCAGTACAGTTTTGGGCACCCTCTGTACTGTAGCAGATTAACAATGGCTCTGTGAAGCCAGGCCCACACTGGAGGGGAACCACTTGCCCAAGGGCAGCTGCTGCCTGCATGCCTTGTGGAAGTTGGGATTATTATTTGGTGTGGCATAATTTTTTTTGTTTTGGCACAATAAGTGCCCTGCCTGCCCTTGTGTGCACTCACACTGTGGCTGAGTTGTTAGTGACATCAGCGTGATGTGGAGGAGCGCAGTGTGCAAGTTGTGCGACACATACTTTCCCACTGCCACAGACAGGCTACAGCTCAGTTGGTGCTGAGGTGAGCTCTGCTTGGTGGCATCAAAAGAATTTTGGTCTCCTCAGTCTCGCTTGGATGCTCAGCAAGCAAGCACAGGACCGTTCAGGTCGCAGTTGGGATTGTTCGGTTCTAGCAGGAGGACAGGACTCAAGAAGGAGGTCTTAACTGGTGGGCTGGTGGCAAATGGCAGGCCTCATGTTCCAGCTGGATGGCGGGTAAGTAAGTTATTACCTTTGAGCCATAGGCTCATTTACAAAGAGTACCTTGTCACGGTAAGACAAGCCAAAATACACAGTAATTGCTCTTTCACAAGTATTTTCTACTTGAAGCCTTTATACAAAGCAGTGCCATTTCCATTCTTTTTTTCTATTGCAATGTCTATGAGTATTTGCAGTATCCTTTCACTTTCAAAGACGCCCAGATTTGCATTACAGTCACGTGCCCCACGATGGGCGGGAGTATGGAGTTATGGTGGTGTCATGCTTACGTCACACAAACACGCGATCTGAGACCGACTGACAATAAGGAAGTACGTCGACTTGCTTTCTCTCGTATTCGTTTGTGCTCAGTCAGGTTGGTTTAAAACGCACGGTTCGAGATTACAAATTCTCGGGTCCAGTCCGGTGCCCGCGGTGTGCTTCTGTAACAGTTTCACTGGCCGATCTCGTCGGAGATCGTTCGATCTGGCGGCCCTGAGTGGGCCGGCCTGATTGGTGCGCGGCCGCGATCTGCAGATGTTGCGCCGTGTGGGGGCGGCGCTGACGAGCTGGTCCTACTGCAAAAGCTACGCCGTGGGAGCAACGCGAAGCTTATGGTGTGGGCACAACTCGGCAGCTGCTGCAGCAAGAGGGATCGAGTAATTGGGTCTTGCTATTTCAATTGGTGAGTCAAGCAGTAAATAATAGGAAAGTCGGCGTTGCTCCTTAGCATATCCCGTTCAGAAATAAGGTAAGGGTAAGGTTACAGGAATTTAATTTAAAGTTTCAGAAAACTTAACTGTCGCCTGTAAGGCAGTGTACTAGGTAACTGAGTAACAAATTGTGTTAGAACAACATCACCCATACTGAAGTAATACGAGGCAGCTCGGATATTTGCCATATTTATTGTCATTCTCATAAACCTAGTGGTGTTGAAAACAAACCATCATTTACAGCCCGGTTCTCTGCTCTGCTCTAGAACACACCGTGAAAGTGTTTTATCTAGTTTTCTGCAAAACAAAAATAGGCATCAGAAATGTATTTGGAAAAAACAAAGAGGCCATTTAGCACTTCCTGGTGATGCCGATTACCATGTGAAAAGATCCAAGAATGATTCTCAATGCCAGCTAGGGAGGAGCCTTCCCAACACGAGTGGAGGTGATGTTGATGATGTGGGTTGCCACATGACCACGGGCTAGGGTTACCAACATTGTATTTGAAAATAAGGACCCCCACCAGACCGGGTTGGAAGAGGTAGTACTACGAGTTTCGCTTTCCCAGCTCCCTACAGATTGGGGACGGTGCTGACAGTTTCCCCTGGGCTTTCACTTGCCCACCAAGCCCTTACCCTATCAAAACGAGATCTTCCCAGAGGAGGTTGAATCAGGCGGTCCAATGAAACCGCCTCAGCTCTATAATCTCTGTGGTGGAATACGATCTACTACTTCTTCCACCACCTCCCAGCCACAGAGATTATAGGGCTGAGCACTTTCTGTCATCTACTCTCTCAGTAGTACAGCATCATTGTGATCTTCAACACAGCTTTTCTTTACTTCCTCTCTTGCTGGCTTCCTTCTGTCTCATAAAGGTACAGTACCCATGTCCTTATATCTTCCCAATTAGAGCAGAGTGCTCCTGCAAGTGCTAAGTCACAGTATTTAAAACTGCCCATCTTGTGTTTATGTAACCTCCCCCACTCCTCCCTGGTGCCTTACCATCAGTTCCTGCGCTCCTGGTGTTAGCACTGTGCCCTCGATGTCTTCGGTGGTTTCCTCTGCTCCCTGGGACTTTTGATGTACGTCATGATTGAATGGGTTTAAAAATCCGTATGGGGGAGATTGAGCAGCTCGTCGGCTGCATGAATGGAGCAGCTTGCGGCCACATCAGGAGGCGGCAGGGAAAGCCACCCACCAGACCACCAACTCTGTTGCTCTGGGCCCCACCCCAAACTTGCCTGAAGAGGGTGGTACATAGTGAAAAGGAGAACCCCAAATCAGCACCTCTGCTTCATAAGACGAGCGTGACACTGTAGAATTTCTGCTTCAAGCTAAGGTCAGCGTTGTGCCTGGCGTGCGTAGGTGCTGTGGCTAATGTTAGCTGCTGGGGAAAAGTGGTGAGTCCAGCAGCTTATATGGGCAAGTTAACCAAGCAAGCATGAAATACAGGATAAAAGGCATCGTGTATTGATTTAACACAGGACAGCCACATTTTTATTGAAATACAGGATGTCCCTTAAAATACAGGACTTCTGCAACCCTACCACAGGCACCTCCCCACCCACCTATGGGATATGGTGCTGCAGGAAGAGCTGCATAGGATTGGGTGGTGGGAGGGCTTAAGGGGGAAAAAAGCCAGCCTTCTGATGAATGATGACAACAGCGCCAGCCATCCACCTCAGAGCCGCTAAATGTCTGCCATCCCTGCTCATCACCTTTGATTGCGGTACCCCTTGGAAAAGCATTAAAGCTACAGAGAAATGGGAAAGTGGCTGAAGATCTGGCCTAGTGGCAACCAGACAAGTGAGTGTACAGGCTGTTTGCTTCTCAGTGTTCATTTTACCTGTTCTGAATTCATAATCATCAGCTTGTCACACTTGGATCCTTTCTGTGGCAATAGGTTGTGACATAAGCAGAGCAGTATGACTTTATAGTGTATAGTAGAACACTGTTGGACGGAAATCCATGCTCAGAACAGCATTGTGCTTGACTCGTGTGTCACAATCTTGTGCTGCACTGAGTATGTCACTGGTGCAGCACAAGATTGAATGCATTTGCGCATGCATGATGTTGGGCAGCGGCAGTGGCAATGGCTAGGACACAAGCGCACTTGAACTGCGCCAAGAAGGTATTTCCCATACTGCTAACAATTGGTATAGACTCACCATACACTATAAAGATTGTCTATGTTGAGTTATTCACAGACTAAGATATACTCTGATCTCGAGGTCTCCTTGGCAGCGGACGACCACTTAAGCTTAGCTCTCGAGGTCTAGCTTTGCTAAGGAGCCCTCTCGATCAAGAATATCCTTATTGTAAATGACTCCCCATAGACTATCCTCTTATGGTGTAATAGTACAGCATTGTTCTAAACAGAAATCCATCCTATTCAAAATGCTGTTGTACCACAGTTCAAAGGTCACGGAATGTAATTGTACCCTTCTGTGGTATAACAGCATTCTAAAATCTCTAGAGACTGCACAAATCAGTTTCACTGTGAAGGAGAAAAAAAACAAAATGCACACATTTCACATAATATTATACACTATAAAAATACAGGATGAGCAAATTGATAACCAGTGTGTTCTACCACCTCAGTGTTCTGATTCCCACGGACCTCTCGAGGCTTTGCTGTCGAGGTCAGAAGGAATCGGGACCCTCTGTGGCAGAACACACTGGTTGTGCATAATTGCCCATCCACTATTCTCTATGTGGCAGATATATGCAAGAACAGGAAGTGTAAGGGAGAAGAATAGATACTGACCTGTAACGTAATTCTGGGACTGGTATATGGTTTACATCCACACTCTGGCAGTTCCACTGGAGCGTTGTTATTGGCGCATGTCTTTAAGCTAGCTTCTTCCACACCGGTCAATATATCCCCAACTCTGCCCCATGACATTAGGTCTTGCATGCTGGAAGCTGAATCTGTGTGCCTCTTGCCAGGGAAGGCGGGTGGGTTGTGTGGATGTGAGCCACATACAACTCTTAAGAACTATGGTTACAGGTGAATATTCTTCCAGGAGAGTGGATATGGTTCACTTAGCCACACTCCGGCAGACTCTAGCAGTTCTCTGGGGGAGACGTGCATCCCTACTTGGCTAACAAAGGTTGGAGAACCGAGGTCCCAAAACCTACCACCCAGTGGGGCTCCAGGTCGATGCGGTAGTGGGAAATGAAGGTGTGTGCTGACTTCTAGGTAGCAGCCCTGCAGATCTCCTGGATAGGGAAATTCCTGGAAGCAGCCACTGAGGCAGCAGTATGTCTGCTGGAATGAGTCCTAATCCATATGGGAGGTTCCCTGCCAGCCAGCGTATAGCAGAGGTTGATGCAGGATGTAATCTGCCTTGCATTTATCCACTTTGCTGACGGTCTTCTAGGTGTAGTTTCAGTGCATGTGACAAACAGCTGGCGAGCCTGTCCCTGAACTCCATCCGTGCACTCCATGTAATAGGAGAGCACCCTCCACAGGTTCAGGGTATGGAGTCTGCAGTTGGCCTCCGAAGATGGGCTGGTAAAATACACGCAAGTTAATCACCTGGTTAAGGTGAAACTCCGATACCACCTTCGGAGGAACTCGGGTTGGGGTTGGATGACTTTGTCCCTGTGGCAGACTAGCCAAGGAGACTCCACTGAGAGAGTCTGGAGCTCCCTATTCATTCTGACTGAAGTAATGGCCACCAGGAAGGCCGTCTGTCATGACTGGTGTGACATCTCACACCTGTGCATTGGCTCACAAGGCTTACCCATGAGCATAGCCAGTACCAGCAGCAAGTCTCACTGTCAAGGTGGAACATGCACTTACTAGGATTTATACTAGGATTGTAAGATGTGCAGAAGGCTGTTAGCCCATTATGGCATATCTTCCTCAGAGAGGATTCAATTATTCCCCATAGTTGGCAGCAAGAATCTGTCCAACTTCTGTTTTAAAGGCATTGAAGGTCTCTGCCTTAACTATATCTTTGGGCAATGAATTCCAAGATGTGATAATTCTTTGTGTGTAAAACTGCATCTTAGGAGCCTCTTATGGAATGTTTACGTTAGTTGGTAACCATGTACTCTGAGAAAGTAATCTGTATTGTTTATAGACAGACCAAGATCTGCCATGAGTGGTTTATCTTGTAATAAACAATACATTAATAAAAGATCACCTCTAGTTCTTCTAAGTTTGAGGACTATAGATTTAATTCAACCAGTTTCTGATCATAGCTCTTACTCCCATCATGCTGGGTTGGGGAGGGGGTTTAAGAGAGATGTGAAGAAGTACTGGCTTCACAGAAAGGGTGGAAAACACCTGGAACAGACAGCCAGCTGATGTGGTGGAGGCAAAAACAGTGGGAGGCTTCAGCATGCATAGTATAGGTATGAGTACATTAGTAAATGGGCAGGAGGGTTGCCAGAGAACAATTAGGGTCTGCAGAGACAGATTAGGCAGGGAGCATCTGGGTAGACTGGGTGGGCCAAGTGGTCCTTTTCTGCCGACAAATTCTTTGTTTCTATTGTGCTTATAAAATGTAAAGTAAATATTTTAAAAAAACTGATTAAAAAAAAAAAAGTTTTTCTACTGGTTTTGGGGAAAAAAGTAGTGTGCCTGCGGATGTGTTTAATAGGACAGGAAGATTGGGGTTGCTAGTTTTCCACTAGATATAGAGGTGCGGGACTGTTGGAGCTTAGGTGCTATCCCCCGTTACGGACTCCTTTCTCCCTCAGTTTTGCTGTGCTTGTTCTCACCACCACCTGTAACCACTGTCTATTTCACCTACTTATGGGCATGCCCGTGTTGCCCAGCATAACTTTCGCTTTAGGAATATCTGAATGTTTCTTTCTGGCAACTCAAAAGATGTGAGAGATGGCGCTTTGGTGGGCAGCTTGGCAGTGGAAGTAGAAGAGGTTGGGAGGATGCGACAGTGGGAAGTGAGCACAGCTGTAACAGGATCACACTGGTGCGTGAGGAGTGTTACAGGTTTCATGGAGGCGAGTGGAAACAGTGCAGGGTGGCAAAAGACAGACTGCCTTGGACTGCTTAGTAAACATGTATACGAAGGACTGAAGGCCTAAAAATAAAAATTGTTCTAAACAAAAAAGATGATTTGATGGGAGTAAGTATTTGTTAGGTGTCAGGGTCGTAAGGGAACTTTAAAATTAGAGAAAGTTGTTTTTAAGGTAAGGGCAGTGTGTATAAAGTCTTGTAGGCTACACCTCAGTGCCACCGCCCGCTAGCAGATATTTCTCTAAATGTAAAAAGTTTAAAATACAATCATGCCATTCTTTAAAAAGAATTGTGTTGTTTTTATATCAGTAAACATTTTGAGTTCCCAAATATACAAAGAAAATCCTAGAAATACAATTAAATTAGTAACGATTAACCATATATTGGACTACCAAGCACTGAATCATACAAATATTCCCAAGTATGTGCAATAAATAGGTAGACAGTAATGCAAATTAAATAACATACAGATAAATAAAACACATTAACAGCTAAAATTTCATACAGTGTTGTGCAAACATTTTATCAGGCTGCACTATGATGCCATATAGGGGACATTAACCTACATGTGCCACACATTGTGTTGTTGTATTTTCTGGTTACTTTTGCTGTTTACGCAGATCAGAGTGTTAAAGCCATGAGATGGCACCCAACAATCAACCACAGCTGACATCATTTCTTATAACCCCATGTATCTGGCGAAATTTATTCTCACTGGTTTGGTGCAACTAACTTTAGAGGAACTTTTTGAGGAAAGTTGTACAAGAACAGTGAAATGCAGCCTGTGAAATTAGATGTATTTATTAGCATTGCCCAAAACAAATACGTTTTGGCTTTTTTGTTTTGTTTTTGTAATGAGATTGGTTTGGGACAAATTATGACACACCAAGAGTTTAATTGCTGGTATGACAGCACCTCCATGTGTTTCTGCACTTTCACTATATCTGGCATACTGCTGCTCCATCTTGGCAAGTTTCAAGTATCTAAGACATCGTGTTGCAAGCCAGAAAACTATTCTAACTGGAACTGTGGCAATGTGGTCTAGTGGCTCGAGTACATCTGTAGGAAGCAGAGACCCTAGTTCACGTCCCACAACAGACGCTTTGCTGCTGTGTGTCCTGCAGACTTGTATCCGTCCTATGAATCCTTAATCAAGTCACTTAACTTCACTGTGCTTCAGTCCTCCCAGCTTGAAAAAAATGGTAGAAGCAGGTCCCCACTGAAAACAAGATGTACAGGTAGGGTGCTGGAGTGTCACTGCTGCCAGCACTGCTAGCAGGCAGCCTGCACTCTGCTGCTCTCCAGCTATGGATACACGGTCAGCTGCTCACTGACACGTACAGGAGCAGGTATTTAACTGTGCAGCAGGCTGGAGCAGCTGACAGTGTGTTTATAGTCAGAGAGCAGTGGAGTGTTGGGACTGCCTGCCAGCAGTGCTGACTGATTGACTGACCTCTGGCACACCACATTTCCAGTTAGAAATGCACTCTGGCACGCCACATGTTCACTGACATTCTTGCAGCATCCATGAGGAAGCAACAGCATGTTAGGCAGCGAAAGTACTAGAGTGGCACACTGCAGCACACAGAGGTGCTGGCACTCACTCTGTAGTGTGTTGCCACTTGTCACCCTCCCCCCGCAGTTATTTCCCTGTCGCCTTACTGATGTTGCATTTTGTTTCAGGCTGTTTGTAAACAGGAAAGCACTGCAGCCATGCCAGAGATAAACACGGATAATCTTGACGAGAAGCAAGTCCAACTTCTGGCAGAGATGTGTATCCTGATAGACGAAAACGATAAGAAGATAGGTGCAGATACCAAGAAAAACTGCCACCTGAATGAAAATATTGATAAAGGTACTGAGATACATAGTGATGGTGGGAGGGACTTGGGGACCAGCTTGTTTGCCCCTACTGCCACATGACCACGACTATACCCAAATTTGAGTATGGACACACATCCAAGCTTAACAACAAGAATGTTACCCCTACTAATGCTGTGTAATCCTTAACTCTGTCCTCGGGAGTCTGATACTGCTTTAAAGCGTGAGCAATGCAAGCTTCCACAACCTCAGTGGGAAGGCTTGTTCCACATGTTAACCACCCTCTGTGTAAAGTGGGAATTGAGGTTTTGACCTTGGTCTTTTCAGAAATTACTAATGAAGAGAAAATAAGCAAAGTTAGTGGCGAGGTAGTGAGGAAGCAGGCTATATATGAGGAGGAGAAAAATCGGGCGTGGTGGATCTTGGAGAAAAGGTGAAAATAAGCAAGTATAGAGCTAGAAGACAATATGTTGTTGTTGTTGTTGGGGTAGGGGAGACCAACGAGAAAGAGCAGGAATGGGTGAGCTGAGACTTGCTCAAGTAGTTTCCAATAAATTGTACCTGTGTAGTTACTAGAAGGCCGAGAAGGTGACGTGGGGAGGGGGAGTCCAGAAACCGAGAAAATTAAAATAGATATGCTTACAAGCCAGAGGTATGCCACACATGCTCTATGTAGTCATATGTACATGGGGGGTGTGTGTGTGTGTGTGTATGTATATATATATATGTGTGTGTGTGTGTGTGTGTGTGTGTGTATATATATGTATATATACATATATACACACACACACACACACTGCATGCACGAACACAGATTTATCTATCGCTGTTGTGCAATCTAAGCTGTCACTGAGTTGCTCACTGATATGTGGTGTATTGTTCTGCTTGTACTCAGTTACTAATTTTCAATAGATAATTGGGCTAAAAGGAAATGAGTTCAGTGGTACAACATAAGGCAACTTACACAGGCTAGTAGAAAACAAGTCTGTCAGTTAAACCAGAGGGCTGATGGGAACCTCGCGGGTGAGAAGCTTGGTTTCATTTTTTCCTTTGGTTAGCATCCCAGAAACCCTGCTGAGGGACACAAACGGCTCTTTTGCAGAAACCGCCGTCTTCTCTCTGAAGAAGAACTCTATAGGTTCTAAAGCTGGGTTTTCTGTGAATCTCAGTTGGTCCAGTAAAAGCGATATCAAATCACCTATTTTGTGCATCCTCTTGTAGAAGGACCACTACGGCAATAAACTTTTTATTTTTTTCACATGTACTATATTAGTGAGCTTTTGTCCCCCGCGAGTGGACTATACAGAGTACACAGATCCAAATAGTGATGTCACTCGGTCTCCTACTGCAGGTCCAAATAAATCCAAGATAGTTCCAAGTAAATTCAAAATTAAAATTTATAACGGCAGGGAGTACCAGCAACATCAAGGGCTCCCTCCTGACCACCCTGCCAAGTCAGTGCAGCATCATTTTGTTTGACTACAGAGTACACTGCTCAGACTCTGAAAATTTGGTTTAAGCTTCACCTTCTTCCCTCTCTTTCCCCAGTGTTTTATTTCTGCCAAATTCTGGCTGCAGACTCCTAATTTCTACCCACCCAAATTGACCACACCTTTCACAGATGGAGACAGTTGACCATTACGTATTTGGATGGATGGAATAAAGAAATTGATTCCACAATTTTCTGTCCCACATTGCTGAAATATGCTGTCCCTGCCATCAAGTGACATCCTCCATACAATGGAGGGAATTTGCATGGCAATGCTGTTACAGATTTTTCCACTCCAGAGTATGGATACTGCTGTTGCAGCTGTGCTCATTCTCTGCAGACCAGGCCCACATATTTTGGTTATGTCCTATTCTCTCGGGTATATGGGAACATGCTGGCACCCAGCTTATCCTCTTATCCTGCCCCAGGAATTGCATCACCTTCCATTGTGCTTCTGTCGATCCCTCCTCCCAGGATCCATGTACTATTCATGCTAAAAGGCCATTAGTCAACTTTGGATGTAAAGGAAACTCTACTGGTATAATGGTAGCCAAATGTTTAATAACATTATGCCGTGGAATGTATTGCATCCCAGTTACGTGGGCGGCCCTCAATTCCAGGGCAGATGGTAGGGGCTGGGTTATATGTAATGAATATAGATGATTCTCTGTGCCATGATTCCAGAGTTGTCCTGTTGTAGTACTTTATTTTTTAATTACTTGCCATGGGGTTTCTCTTTATCCTGCCCTGTAATATCTCAGCTTTTGGATTACTGATGCTGTATTGGCATTGGAGGACTGTCTATGTTATTTTACATTGATCTACCATTGTTTCACTCTTTACTAGACTGACTAATTATTTTGTCTAGGTTTTGCCCTCCTTTGCGTGCTGTAACACTGACCGTTGTTGCTGTGTATTTGACACTTATATGTCCTTGTACTGATTTCTGTTTTTCAATAAAGAACAGGTTCCCCACAGCCTGCAAATATAGGGCGGTGTTTGTGGTGATTGGGGCTGAAGGTGTATTATTCCTTGGGCCTCCTGAATACACTGTAGATGTACATAAGCGGTTTGAAGTAAGGTTAGGGCACTGGTATCAAAACAGTGGTATTGGTGCAATAAAGGATGGTGGTAAAAGCAACTTTGGAGCATTTTATAACAACAAATTAGGCCAATGGCTACACATATAGAGTGGTGGTAAAGAAATATAGGGTGGTGGCCCACCATGCTAAAATAATGAACAGAGAACATGGAGTAAATAAAAAAAAAAAAAAAAAAAAACCTAGCAGTAACAGTAAGTATTTACCAGTACAGTTGTACCCCATGAAGCCATCATATTTTCCCTGGAAAAAATGGCAGAAATCTTTTAATTTACTAAATCTGCCAAATTTTTCCAGGGATCTTTTAAGTAGTGGCTCAGTAGGTAACACACTCGCTCTGAGGCCGGAGATCAGAGGGCTGTGGGTTTCAGTTCCCACATCTAGCACTTGGGTTAATATCCCAGTACTGACACTGTAGTTGCAGCATGGAGAGTGCTGCACTTCTGAGGTGCCGTCTCTTCGGATGAGACGCTAAACCGAGGTCCGCCTGCCTGGATTGGTGGTAGTTCAGGTGGATATTAAAGATCCCATGGCAGTTATCGAAGGGTATGGGAATTTCCCCGTGTCCTGGCCAAATTTCCTCATTCACTAAAATACCACCAACAGCTTAATCTGGTTCAAGGTCAGTTAGCATTCATCTGTATCCTCCGGGTCGTGCCTGAAAATAGGCAGGATTTGTCTAGTGCACTTATCCGTCAACAAAAAATAAAATAAAAGTTCAGAACTATATCTGTCTCTGCCTAGTGACACTAGGGAGGTAGCACATTAGGTAGGAGACCGGGATTGCACAATGAGCCTGACTCCCTCAGTTGGACTGATGGAGTCTGGTATATGGAGGGGTGGACTGCAGCGGCATAGTACGTTGTGGGTAAAAGCACATCATTTCTTCCCCATGGCACAAGCTGGATGGCCTCTGTTAGGGGGGTGAGTGTGCTACAGAAAGATGAGTCCAGAAGCCCCATCATGCTACTGTGGCCTGAATCCATGCCAGTCCTCATTCGATGAGCACACTGGATCCTGTAAGGTAGAGAGAGTTGTCCTGCAGTATGTGGAAGCCACTGGGGTGTACCTGGCAGAGATCTGGCCTGAGGCTGTGATACAGCAGTGGTGTTTGGTAAAGAATTCTGGAGCCCAGAGCAAACTGCAGTCCTCAATTGGGCAGAAAATGTTTGAATAAAAACAAGCGTGTGTCAATGTTCAATATTCACAACTTGCATTGCATTACAACAGTTTAACACCTTAACAACAATGATTAGTTTATATTCATTCAAAGCAGGCAGGTCTTTTAAAGTGCAAAAGAGTATTTCAGTGGATTTTGAACCTTAAAATAGACACACAGACTACATGAAATTTTATCAAATAACATTCAAGATATATTGTGTAGTTGCAGCATTAATGTTTGTTGTCCATCCTTATTGTATAGCTGCAGCATTACTGTATTAGCTGCCTAGTATTATTGTATAGCCGCGTATTACCATGTTGGCTTCCTAGTGTTACTGCACAGCTGCAGCATTACTGTATTAGCTGCCTAGTATTATTGTATAGCTGCAGTATTACCATGTTGGCTTCCTAGTGTTACTGCACAGCTGCAGCATTACTGTATTAGCTGCCTAGTATTATTGTATAGCTGCAGCATGACCATATTGATGCCTAATGTTACTGCACAGCTGCAGCATTGCCATGTTAGCTGCCTAGTGTTACTGCACAGCTGCAGCATTACCATATTGGCTGCCTACTGTTACTGCACAGCTGCAGCCTGCAGCATTACCATATTGGCTGCCAGTGTTGCTGCACAGCTGCAGCATTGCCATATTGGCTACCTAGTGTTACTGCACAGCTACAGCTGCTGCCAGTTGCCCAGTGTTACTGCTCAGCTGCAGCATTGCGTTAGCTGCCTAGTGTTACACACAGCCGCATCATTACCATATTGTCTGCCTAGTGTTACTGCACAGGTGCAGCATTGCCATATTGGCTACCTAGTGTTACTGCACAGCTGCAGCATTGCCATGTTAGCTGCCCAGTGCTACTGCACAGCTGCAGCATTGCCATGTTAGCTGCCAGTGCTACTGCACAGCTGCAGCATTACCATATTGACTACCTGGTGTTACTGCACAGCTGCAGCATTACCATGTTGACTACCCAGTGTTACAGCACATGGTGGACACCCTTGACCTTCCATCTCAGGAGACCACCCAGGATGAGGAGGAAGACAAGGACTACAGAGAAATGATGGGTCCCTCCTCCAAAAGAGGCGGTGCTTCCTATCTATAAGACTTTCAGAAAGAATACCATGAAACTCCGGCAGACATCTACTTCTGTGTCTGGACTAGATAAAGAACAGACAAAAAGTACCAGCTATCTAAAGCTGATACTGACTTCCTGTATGTACACCCAGCCATGAAGGGTAGTACAACATGCAGCCTGCGACAGGCTAATGTCCCCTCTCCTCTCAACCCCCGAGAAGGATTTGAGGAAACTGGATTTCATGGCTAAAAATCCTATATTTCAACTTCTCTTCTCCTCCGCTCTTTCCTCTTACTTGGCATACACAGCCAAGTATCAGAGGGCCCCTTGGAATTTGTCCTGGCCGTAGCCAGCAGATGTCTGACATGATGGTACAAGACTAAGTGGAGACAGCTAAAACTGCCCTGGAAGCCACCAAGTACCAATCCGGTATGGCAGCTGATAACAATGATGCAGCCTCCAGGGTTATGGCCCATGCCATCTTCCTGAGATGTTTTGCTCGGCTGAGAACAACTACCGTTATGGGATATGGGAGGCAGTATAGCGCAGTGGTTTAAGGCTCTGCGCTGCAAATCTGTTGACATCCAGCAGACCAGACGTGGGTTTGAATCCCACAGCTTCCACTTGCAGACTGTGTGACACTGAGCAAGTCCTTAACTTCCCTGTGCTCCCAGGTGGCACCTGTAAAAAAAAAAAAAAAAAAAAAAAAAACTTTCAGCTTAGTGTGCTAGTCCTGGTTAAACAACTAACAAAATAAATAAATAATCTGACACAGGAATACAGTCCAAAGTTTGTGGACTTCCACCATGTGATCAGACTGTCCTGTTTGATTCCAGGACGGAGAATTATATGAAAAAGTTTAGTGTAATACAACCTATCTGAGCAATATGGCAAAAGGGAAGGCATATGTCACCCACAAGCCTCAGAATAAAGGGAACAGGGGCAGAAGGTACTACCCCAGACCCTCTTTTCCCTTTTCTGTCCAGGTTGACTATTCTCAAAATGAGAGGCTTTTTAGAGGAAGAGGCAGAAGGAAAGAGAAACCCAACCCATCTCTTGCCTCTGCCCCTCAGCCTAAGCCCTGACTCCCAACGTTCAGGTCGCCTCTTCTCTGCCTGTAGTGGACAGGCTTTCCTGCTGCTTCCATTCATGGACCCTCATCACTTCAGACAAATGGGTCCTGGAGGTAGTAGAAAAGGGCCTACCACTTCAGTTCAGAAAGCTGCCAGCCCTCAGGGGCTCTAAACTGTCAAAGTCCTTAACCCCAACAGAGAAACTCTTGTTGGAGTTAGAAGTAAAACACCCTTGGGCAGTTCCAGATACTTTCTGATTCACAGAGAAAATAAAATGGGAGTGGCGACCTGTTCTTGACCACAGATGCCTGAACAAGCATATTCTCAAGCGAAATTCAAAATGGTCACCCTAAGGATGGTAATACATTCCTTCAGCAGGGAGACTGGATAGCCTCCCTCGACCTCAAGGGTGCCTATTTCCACATCTCAATAAGGCAGTCCCACATAAAGTTTCTGAGGTTCAAGCTCCCTGGCCAGGCAGTATCAGTTTGTAGCCATGCCATATCGTCCTGACATCTACACCAAAGGGATTAACCAAATGTCTGGCTGTGGTGGCAGCACATCTCAGAAATCAGGGAATCTCAGTCTACCCCTACTTGAACGACTGGCTTATTGTGGGGAGAACTTATTTGCAGGTAAGAGTCACTTTCCTAACAAAGGACACTTTGCATTCTGTGGACTTCTCATAAACCAAAAGAAATCCCACATGGATCTAACCCAACTCCTCACTTTCAAAGGGGCACAGTTGGACACTCAGCAAAGCAGGGCTTTTCTTCCACCAGAGAGAATCCAAAACTTTCTAGCAGTGGCAAATTCTTTCATGCTGTACCAGCCCAGGTTGGACAGACATTTTTGAGGTTTCTGGGATACATGGCATCTATGACTGCTGTGGTCCCCGAGTCCAATCAGAATGGGGACATATAGTACCACCTGCGGTCTCAGAGGTCCCAAAAGAGCCATCCTCTGTCCAGACTGGTTCCAGTCACAAAGACATTGCTTCAGACTCTACAATGGTGGAAAGAAACAGCCAATCTTTCGGTAGGAATTCCATTCCAGGATCCCTCTCCACAAAAATCATCACAACAGATGCTTCTCTGCTGGGATGGGGGCTCATCTGGACAGCACTTCTGTCAGTGGTACCTGGACTCCAAAGGAATCAGAGAGCCACATCAATCTGATGGAGATCAGAGCCATCTACTTGGCTGTAAAGGCCTGTGATCCACGGGTCAAAGGTCACAGCACAAATCAGAATGGACAACACCGCTGCTGTGTTTTTACATAAACGAACAAGGTGGCACAAGATCCAGTGTATTGTGCATGGACACCATGAGAATTTGGTCTCTGGCCTACTCCTGGAGGTCAGCCTATCCGTTATACACCTTCCAGGCAAGGATGACACCTTGGCAGATGCCCTCAGTCGCATCAGATAAGGGCACAACAAATGTACTCTTGAACAAGCAGTCCTTGCCACAGTTTTTAGAAGGTTGGGCGCCCAGAAATAGACCTGTTTGCCTCTCACCTCAGCCATCAACTTCCTCTGTACTCCTGCAGGCCCTCAGTTCTGGGAACCCTTCCAGTGGATGCCCTTCCTCTGGACTGGTCAGGGAAGTTTCTTTATGCCTTTCCTCCATTTCCTCTTGATTTTCATGGTGTTACTGAAGCTTGGGAGTCAACCAGCAACAATGATCCTGGTGGTGCTGGATTGGCCAAAGTAACCTTGGTATCCTCTCCTGCTAGCCCTCTCTCTGCAGCAAACCTGTTCGCTTCCTCTGTCACTCACTTATGACTCTGCCTCAGTTAGAAGTGACTTACCCAGACCTGCAGTCTCTTCACCTCAAAGTTTGGCTCTTAGAGTTCCCTGCCACTCAGTACTCCAAACAAGTCCTGAAGAGCCTGACGATGGCCAAAAAGCTAGCAACAAAGATGTGTGCAGTCAAATGGAAAACATTTTCCCTCTGGTACAAAAGGAAATGGATTAATCCTCTTACAGCTTCAGTCTCTAATCTCTTGGATTATTTGGTACATCTTAAGGCCTAAAGCTGTCATCCCTGGGCTTCATCTGGCTGCAGTTTCGCCTACTTTCCATTGGAAAGGACACATCTGTTTTATTCCAGTTTGTGTTTAAAACAGTTTTCAAAGGCTTCCTTCATCTTCAGCCCCAATCGAACCAGTTCCTTCCTGGGATCTTAAACTGTGTATTGCCAAGCTCATGGAGCCAGCTTTGAACTCATGGCTATGGTTCATTTAAAGTATATCTCTTGGAAAACTGTGTTTTAGTAGCCATTACCTCCCAAGGATGATTTCAGAACTATAAGTACTCTGTACTGAGCCCACTGACATTATCTCTCATAGGGACAAGATTGAGCTCAGAATGAACAGGAAGTTCCTGCCTAAGGTGGTTTCACCTTAATCAGTCCATTACCATACCAGTATTCTTTACTGAGAAATCCACTACTGGGGAGCAGAAGTTCCACAGTCTGGATCTCAAGAGGGCCCTGTTTTATTACTTGGAACACACCAAGCAGTTCAGGGGCTCCTCCACACAGCTGTTCCTTACCTATGGGAGGTAGGTAGAGGAAGGCCAGCCACTAAGAGAATTATCTCTCACTGGATAGTCTCCTGCATTCGTTTTGCTATGACAAGGCTGGTAAACAACCCCTGAGGGCTGAGGCCCATTCTACTAGGGCACCGCTACCTCTGTGACAGCTGCAAGGACATTTCCTTACTGCACATCTGTAAAGCAGCTACTAAGACTGTACACACATTCACAAAGCATTACTGCCTGGATATACAGTCTAGATCTGATGCCAAATTGGCAGGGTGGTTCTGCAGAGCCTCTTTCCTAAGTAGGTTCTCTACCCGCCTCCCCAACTGTACTGCTTTGTAGTCTGCACATTGTTACTGATGCTAAAGACCCTGGGGTGAGAAGAAAAAATACTTGCCATAGTAATCATCTTTGTTCCAAGGTGTCCTTTAGCATTAGTAAGCTCCCACCCATCCTCCCCTGATAAAACCTTACAGAAGAGGACTCTGCTTCTTTTTTTCTACCACATTTGTTGTACTAAACTTTAAATTACATTTAAAGCAGTTTTTATGTTTCTGTTGTTATGGTTCATGCTGTTGCATGTTTTTAAATCCTATTGGTTCACACCTAAGTGGGCATGTGTCCAGTCTAGCTTTGAAACAATTCTGGTGCCTTCTAGGCAGGCTCTGTTCGGCACACTCTCAAGCTCTTTCCTGATTGGCTAATTCAGTATATTCATTATCATTATCTTCACCTCCAAGGCAGTTTAACCTAGTCAGCTAACTGCGATTGTTACTGATGCTAAAGGGCAACTTGGAAGAAAAGATTACTATGGCAGTACTTTTTTTTTTTTTTTTTACTGCATAGCTGCAGCATCACCTTGTTGGCTGCCTAGTGTTACCGCGCAGCTGCAGTATTAGTGTTACTGTACAGCTGAGAGCATTACCATGTTGGCTGCCTGGTATTACTGTACAGCTACAGCATTAGTGTTACTGCACAGCTGCAGCATTACCATGTTTACTGCCTAGGGTTACTGTACAGATACAACATTAGTGTTACTATACAGCTGCAGCATTAGTGTTACTGCAGAGCTGCAGCATTACCATGTTTACTGCCTAGTATTACTGTACAGATACAGCATTAGTGTTACTATACGGCTGCAGCATTACCATGTTGGCTGCCTAGTGTTACTGTACAGCTGCAGCATTACCGTGTTAACTGCCTAGGCAAGGCAGAGCAGTGTTATTTCTGTAGCACTTTGTCCCTAAGGGCTTTGAGCCCTTCAACAATACATATGATCATATACTGCATTTTTTTTCCAAGGCAAAACTATGGGACTTCAGAGGAGCTGACTTTGATAAGATGGCCAACAGAGTTAAGCTAGCCCTGGCAAGAAGAAGTACAGGTGAGGGGTACAGGCAAAGTGGGCAAGCATTAAGGGTGCAATACTTGTAGCAACATCCCATTGTCTTAGAGAGACAAGCAAGAGCAAAAGGAGGAGAGAAACCACTTTGGTTCTCAAAAAAGTAGCAGAAAAGGTTCGAGCCAAAGGCTGGCTCTTCAGGAAATATAAGGGAACGAGTGGGATGAAGATAGAGAGACCAAACTTCCTTTAGGGAAGCAGGGAAGGCAGTAAGACAGGCAAAAGCCCAAACTGAAGAAACACTAGCACAAACAGTAAAATAAGGGGACTAGACTTTATATAGATACATTAGTGAAAGGAGAAAGTCCAGAGGGTATTGCTAAGATCAAGTGGATAAGGGGAGTGTGGAGGAGGATCAAGGAAAAGCATCTATTCTAAATAGATACTTCTGCTCTGTATTTACTGAGGAGAAGGTGGGGCAGAGCCCACAGCTCAGCACCAGGGACACAGGAGGGAGGTGTGCTAGTCCTTCACAAAGAAGGGTCCTACAAGGCTCGCTAAGCTCAGGTAGACAAGGCAATGGGACCTGATGGCATACATCCCAGGGTACTAAAGGAGCTAAGGTGGAACTAGCGTAGCCATTGGCAGAACTGTTTAGTGAGTCTCTGAGCACAGGAGAGGTCCCAGAAGACAGGAGAAGGGCTCATGTGATCCCACTCCACAAAAGTGGTAGCAGGGAGGAGGCAGGGAACTACAGACCAGTCAGTCTTATCTCAGTAGTGGGCAAGATTATGGAGGCACTCCTTAAGGAAAGGATATTGCAACACCTGGAATCTGTAGGAGCACAGGATCCAAGACAGCATGGGTTTACAACAGGAAGGTCCTGTCAAACTAATCTCATAGATTTCTTTGACTGGGTAACCAGAGTGGTGGACCAAGGGGTGCAGTTGATGTCGCCACGTTGACTTCAGCAAAGCTTCGATACTGTTCCACATAGAAGATTGATTAATAAGCTGGGTAGGCTCGGGTGAGTCAGAGGTTGGTCAACTGGGTGGCAAACTGGTTGGCCGGGCAGAAAACAGAGTGGTGGTAAACAGTATACAGTCAGAAGAGATGCAAGTCACAAGTGGGGTACCTCAGGGATCAGTCCTGGGGCCAGTCCTCTTCCATATCTTCATCAGTGACATTGCAGATGGACTGGCGGGTAGGTTTGTCTGTTTGCAGATGACACCAAGATCTGCAACAGAGTAGATGATCCAGATGGGGTGGGCAGAATGAGAAGAGATCTGGATAAACTGGAAAAATGGTTGGAAGAGTGGCAACTGGTGTTTAACGCAAAGTGATGCAAGATTATGCATAGGGAAGAAACCCTGAAGCTACCTATAGGTTGGGAGGGAGTTGCTGGCAGTCACAAGGGAAGAAAGAGACTTGGGCACCATCATCACAGATGACCTAAAATCATCCAAGCAGACCACTAAAGCAGTAGGTAAGGCTAGGGGATGTTGGGGTGTATTAGTAGGGGTATCTAAGTCGTAAAGGAAGGTAATAATCCTCTTTACAATACCAGTGTTAGGCCCCATCTGGAGTACTGCGCAGTACTGGAGGCCCGACCTGCACAAGGACATTAACAGAATGGAGGCAGTCCAGAGAAGGGCAACCAAAATGGTGCAGTGACTGCATCAGAAAACATATGAGGACAGATTAATGGAGTTCAATATGTACAGTATACCCTAGAGCAAAGGAGGAGAGAAGTGATATGATTGAAACATTCAAACACCTTAAGGGCATTAACAAGGTGAAAGAGTCTAACATGTTTCAATATAAGAAAAATAGCAGGACAAGAGGACACGGCATGAGATTAGAGGGAGGCCGAATAAGGAGTAATGTGAGGAAGTTCTTGTTCACAGAAAGGGTGGTGGATGCATGGAACAGCCTACCTCAGGTAGTGGTGGATATGAATACAGTGCAGGGCTTCAAACAGGCATGGGATAAGCATAAGGGAGTAATACAGATGAGTATGAACAGACAGGCCATTGACAGAGTAAAGGACTATGGCACATTCTAAGGTAGAAAAATGGGCAGACTGGATGGGCCTTGCGGTCCTCATCTGCCATCAACTTCTATGTTTAGATAAATGAATGATTTTGTAACAGAATACTAAATGTATAACAAAGGTAAATAATTAATTAAAACATATAATCACCACCTAAGCTTAGATCACACAGTGTCACACAAAGCTGCTGAAAAAGGTGGGTTTTTAACCCTTTTAGATGCTCTCACCGAAGGAGCAGATCAAGGCCAGATGGGAGGGCATTCCAAATTAGCAGTGCAGCCATTAAAAACAAACAAAACAAACGAAAACCTTATCCTCTGATTGTTTAAGCCTGGATTTAAGAATACCCAGTAAACCTCCCGCAGTGGATCGGGAGGGCGGCCAGTAGCACAGAAACCCAAGGGGTCTTTTAAGTACTGTAGTTAGCCCCAGTCTGCCTAGCCTGTTGTATAGTGCATGCATTACTGTATTAGCTGCCTAGCCATATTGCATAATGTGTCCAGACAGAGGGAGGGAGTCCTGAAGAGGGCTACCAAAATGGTGCATGGTTCATCAAAAGCCCTACGAGGAGAGGTTAAAGGAGCTCAATATGTACACACTGGACGAGAGGAGGGATATGATGGAGACCTTTAAATACCTCATGGGGGTTAATAAGGTACAGATGGGGGTTTTCAGAGGAAAAACATGCTCTAGAATAAGGGGACATGCTATGAAGCTGGAGGGAGGTAGATTCAATTCAATTCACTTTATTTACCAGGTAAGATCACTGGGCCAGGGCCCTTTTCAGGATCGACCGAGCTTCAATCCAAATGGAAGCTAAGATGGTAAACAAAAATGTAAACAGATATACAAAATATGTAACAATACATACAGTATATCGGAATAGATTCAGGAGAGATGTGGTGAAGTACTTCTTCAGAGAAAGTGTGGTGGACTCCTGGAACAGCCTTCCAGTAGTGAGTGGGGGTGAAAACAGTGGTGGGGTTCAAAAATGCCGGGATAGGCACAGGGAATCATTTGGGTAAGGGGGAAGAGACCGTGCCATAGATCAGGTAGAGTCTGCAGGAAAAATTAACACAATAAAAATGGGCAGACTGGGTGGAACCAAGCAGTCTTTATCTGCCACTGGTTTCTGTGGGCTCGATTTTCAAAACTCTGGTGCTTGTGTCCAAATGGTTGGCACAAGGGGCTGCTCATCAAAACTTGATGTGTTCAATTCTGGAAGTCTGGCTGCAGCACAACTAGGGACCCAGTGTGCCAGACTGGCCATAATGTGAGATCTGTGCCTAGATCGGGAGCGCTAGGGCACCAGGGGCTTAGGCGGACGCATGCTGCAGCATCCCTTAAATGGGATTCTGACAGCCTGCGGAACTGTTAGGACTTGAATCACCCAAAAGGTGGTCTAGTAGCCCTTGCGCCATCCCTGCAGACCGTGCTGGGCAGGGGCTGTAGTGTGACAAACAAGGGTTCTGGGCTACAAGCTTGAGCAGGGTGCGAGTCGGTTGCCACCCCAGTGTTAGCGCTAAACAACAGAAAAGACCGCACTCCAGAGCCAGGGAGTGTGACCCCAGTGAAGGTAACAGTTTTGCCAAATAATCCTCGATACAATGGAAATAATGAAAGAAATAAAGTTTTAATCGGCATGAATGGCTGCACACACTCCTACACCCAGGAATGCTGCTACAGGTACTAGCGCTTCACCAATTAAGGCTTCATCAGATGCTGGCCTAGTGCGTGGGACAAGTGGACAGCTGTCTGACCACCGCACAACAGAGACCCGCCCAATCATGTGACCCGGCTGCAGATCGCATCAGGGTATTGCCACCTGGTCCCCTGCCATATTACCCGCCTGCCTACTGGACCTGCAGTGAGCACGCATGATGGCCTCGTACCCCTCCCTATCTACTGCCTGTCCCCTTGTGCACTACGGCCTCGTTGGCTCCCTAGAACTAATGCTTGTTCTGGTGCTGTGGTCCATGTCACCGTGTTGCATACTCTGTCAAACTCCTCATAGTAGCTTTTGTGTATGTTAATACCACCATGGAGACCATTCTTACACTTGTGGTCTCACACATTCTTAGGTATGAAAACCACAAACTGAAGGTGATCATAAAAGTGGTCTCTGGCATATTAAAATATTATTGATTGAGCTCAATCTATCTGTCACTCTTCCTCTTTCTCTCTAGGTATATATGTATGTATTTATGTGTGTGTGTGTGTGTGTGTGTGTGTGTGTGTGTGTATCTACAAATATGCATACATACACGGTGTATATATATATATATATATATATATATATATATATATATATATATATATATATATACATATACACATATATATACATACACACACACACACACACACACACACACACACACACACACACACACACACACCTGGTCAAAGTTTTAGAACACCCCCATTTTCCAGTATTTATTGAAATTTAAGCAATTCAAGTCCAGTGAATAACCTGAAATGGTACAAAGGTAAGCGTAAACTGCTAGAGGTAAAAAAAAAAAAAAAAAGATTAGGTTAGCAAAACTGCTTTAGAGAAATTGCAAAGAAAGCCAAGGTGTCAGTGAGTACAGTTTCCTACACCATCAAAAGGCACTTGGAAACTGGAGGAAACTCTGACATGAAGAGGTCTGGCAGACCCAAAGCCACAACAGAATCAGAAGACAAGTTTCTGAGAGTCAACAGCTTGCGTGATAGGCGGCTCACAGGACAACAGCACAGAGTGACTGGCACCCTGAACCAAAAGGGCTACCACAGCATTTTGCAGCGCCATGCAATACCTTCTGGTCTACGCTTAGTTGGTCAGGGGTTCATCCTACAGCAAGATAATGACCCAAAACATACCTCCAGTCTATGTAAGAACTACCTTCGAGGAAAAGAACAAGACGGTAGGCTTCAAATCATGGAATGGCCAGCACAGTCTCAGACTTAAACCCCATCGAGCTGGTTTGGGATGAACTGGACAGAAGGGTGAAAGCAAAGCAACCTACAAGTGCAACACATTTGGGGAACTTCTGCAACAGTGTTGGGAAGAACTTCCCAAACAATATTTGATGTCCATTGTAGGAAGAATGCCACGAGTGTGTTCGGTTTACAGTATATCTGCAAAGGTGGCTACTTTGAGTCAAAATTTAGATTAAATTTTGTTAAACAAAATGATTCTATGATTTCTTTTTATCTCAATTGTTTATTTGTTCTATGCTTTAATTTCAGAGTACATTGAGACATTAACCTCGTAAATTTCAATAAAAACTGGAAAATGGGGGTGTTCTAAAACTTTTGACGGTTTGTGTGTGTATATATATATCTATGCAATGGGGTGAACATGTATGCACTATGATAAATTCAGTTATCTGAGTAACTGTGTATAAATAGGGGATACATGATGGGCAACTATGGAATATGGAAAATATTAGCATGAGTGCAGAGTGAACTGTGATAATATATCAGTGGCGAGCACCAGTGATAATATCATAATGAGTGCTAATATTTGCCATATTCCATGTCATATCTTAATGTACAATTTGTACAATAGGGGCCCTTATTTTTTGTTATTTTTAGTGTGTTCTTGGTGTTCTTTTCTGTTACAGTGTTCTTCCTCCCTTGTACTTTCGTTTGTGAATGAAGTGTATGTGGTTACTGATGAATGGGATATGTGTAGTTTTCTATTGGCTGTATTTTGTGAATGGTCTTGTTTCCTGGGTTTTGATTGTTTGGCGGGTTGTCTTGTAGCGTGATGCATGTGGCATGATTGGACTATTTCTGTGTGGTGGGTGTGTTTCTGCGGAACTGAGTGTGAGGTTTCTTACTTGTCTGTTTTTGCAGCATATTTTTAGCTATATTTTGGTGTGTCTTCGCTTTTGTTTTTTTTTTTTTAAATTTATATTCTTTTTATCATTTAGTTTGTCCTTCGTACTATACTTCAAACAACATGAAGTCTTGCTGTATTCTGACCTATGCAGTTAGCCCTAGTGCTTGAACTGCTCCGGAGAGAAAGAGTTCATTTCTATGCCAGGCATAGACGTTAAGCTCAACTCGGTTTCAGACCTCTGTCTGTGGTGCCTCAGAGTGTAACCGTCAGATTCTTTACTCCGCCCAACTGTGAAGTCGCTCCGAGATTGCACCTTTGCTCGGTTCGGTAAAGTTTCAAAAGCGTGTCGGTTTTTCAACCGATTTGTTTATTTTTGGTTTCGAGCATCTGTCTATGGTACAGTAAGTAGTGTAGATAGGTAGTGAACTGTGATTTTGTGTTTTCTTCTGTGGAAATTGTAAACTTGGTTCCTTCTCGTCGGTTCGGTTGGGAACTGACCTTTTGTTTTAAATTTATTTTCTGGGATTTTAGTAGTGGTGTGCCAGTTCCTATCTGTTTGTTTATTTAAAAAAAAAAAAAAACTTTTTCAGTTTCTATACACAACCTGTGACACGGTTGGTAACAGATAAGGTGTATTACCTATCTCAAAAGCTATACAGGTAATTTTCTAGTCTGGCCATGTCTGAGAAACCCAAGAAAAAAAACTGTCCCGCTGGGTTTCAGCACTGTACAAAGTGTGGGGAGGCCTTTGCTAAGGCTGCCCCACCTCATCTGTGTTTATTGTCTGGGCTTTGACCACCTCAAAACAGACTGCCAAATCTGCAAAAATTTTCCTAAGGCCACTCTGGGGAAAAAAGATTGGGTAGGCTAAAGGAAAGGAGGCAGAGAAGTCTGCTGACCGGATGTGCCAGCCTGGTTCGGTTCCGACCGAACCTGAGGAGTACCACTGACCTGGAGAGGGCGTCCTCGGGCAAAGGAGAGCCGACCCGAGTGGTCGGTTCTGTCAAAAGATTAAAAAGTCAGCGGTTCGGATCCAGCATCCCTTACTCCAACTGCTGAAAAAATAGCCAAGCGATCAGTATTGTGAATCGCTTTGTCTGGTTCCATCAAACCGCGCCGTCGGTTAGGCGCTCGGTTCGGTCAGATACAACTCCATCATATTATGATCTGGATGCTTATTACAATTGGAGTGGGAGGGGACGGAGAGTTACCAGATGATGATTATGAAGGTCTGGATGTGCCCATTGAACTGGATCTCTCCCAGTCAGACCCTCCAGTGTCTCCTCCAAAGCTTTCTGAGTCCCTATCTCACTTTTTGTTTTACAAAAGGTGGCTGAAACCCTCCAGCTCCCTATGGTTGAGGCTGTTGAGGAGGAAGAAGAGCCTGATTTTGTGGAGATGATGGACATCCCAGAGTCCAAGAGGTTGTCTATTCCTCCATAAATCCCTGGGGAAACAGACACACAAGATTTTATAGACACCAGTTTCTTTACCTCCTGTGGATAAGAGAATGGACAGGAGGTATATGCTATCAGGCTCAGGTATGGAGTTTTTGTTCAGTCATTGCAACCATGTTGAGGTAGTGCAGGCTGCAGCCTGTGACAGGAGCTAATGTACCTTTGGCTTCACACCCCCAGATAAAGACTCCAAGAAGGTGGATGCCTATGGCCAAGAAACAATACTTGGCATCCTCCTTGGGACTGGGCAGACTAGTTATATGGCCTACACAGCCAGATACCAGAAGTCCAGGTGGGATATGGTTCTGGAACTGGCTAAACAGGCTCTCCCCAGCTAGCCAAAGAACTGGAGGAGGTGGCTGCTGATGGAATTGAGGCATCCAGAGTGCACTTCCATACTGCTGTAGACTCTTAACGATGTGGCATTGAGAGTCATAGCTACATCTGTGTCTTTCAGGAGATTTGCTTGGCTCAGATGCACTAGCCTTTCTCAGGACACCGGGCTAAGGCCATGGATTTCCATGTGGTGGGCAGCTCTCTGTTTGGGGAGCAGACAGAGGCTTACATGAAGAAGATGAATGAGTACAGGACCACCTACAGGTGCACAGGCCAAGGGCGGCAGGCCACTCCTCAAAAGCAGCAGTCTAGGGGCAGGCCCTTTCACAGGCCTTTCTACAAGCCCTGGCCTCCTCTCTCTTCCCACAGAGGGGTTCTTTCGAGGAGAGGAGGAGGGGATGAGCAGGGCTGCATCCTCTTCCCAGTCCAAGGCTCCTGCCAAGCAGACACCCTGATGTGTCAGCCCAGGTCGACTCACCAACTCCAGTAGGAGGCAGGCTGGCTTACTACTTCCAGTCCTGGAAGTCTGTTACCTCAGACAAGTGGGTCCTGGAGGTAGTAAGCCAGGGACTGGCCCTCAGTTTCAAGAAATTTCCAAAATGAGGGTCAGGGCTTTTCCACCTGCAAACATCTCCAAAACCATTGCTCTAGAAGCAGAGGTTTTCTTTCTGCTGACTCTCAGAGCTGTGGAGAGAGTGCCTACTCTACACAGGGGCAGGGTCTGTACTCCAAATATCTCCTTACCCCAAAAAGACAGGGGTGATGACCCATCCTAGACTTAAGGTATTTGAACAAACATATCTTAAAACCAAAGTTCAAAATGATGACTCTGGGAGTAATTCTTCCTCTCTGAGGCCAGGAGATTGGTTAGCATCCTTGGACCTCAAGGATGCCCATTTCCACATTCCTATCAGGTGCTCCCACAGAAAGTACCTCAGGTTCGTGCTGCCTTCAGGCCATTGTCAGTTCAGAGCCATGCCTTTTACATTTCTTGCTCGGCTCAAGAGTGTTTACAAAGTGCCTTGCAGTAGTAGTGGCCTGCCTCAGAAGGCGGGGGGGTCTCTCTATTCCCAAACCTGGATGACTGGCTCATTGCAGGGCAGTCTCCCAACCAGGTCAGGTCAGCTCTTCAAGTCACTCAAGATTTGCTCAGTTCTCTGGGATTTCTTCTCGAGCTGCCAAAGTCGGTTCTGGAACCTGTATAACTCCTCACTTTCATAGGGATAGAGTTAGATACTGTTCAAGCAAGGCCTGCCTCCCACTAGCAAGGGTAAAGGCCCTTACAGATCTTGCTTCCTCTTTTCATCCTCTGGTTTCTCGCCCAGCAAGACATTTTCTTCAGCTCCTAGGCCACATGGCAGCTTCCACTGCAGTGATACAAGAGCCAGGTTCCAAATGAGAGACATTCAATTTCACCTAAGGTCTTTTTGGTCTCAGAAAAAGATTCTCTCACCGGAATTGGTTCCAGTGACTCAGACTCTGGTCCAAGCTCTCCAGTGGTGGCTGGATCGGGACAATCTCAGACAAGGTGTCTCATTCCTCAATCAGTCTCATTCAGTGGTATTAACCACAGATGCTTCTCTCCTGGGCTGGGGAGCACTCACAGCACAGGGTGTTTAGTCTCCACAAGTCTCTCCTTCATATCAATCTTCTGGAACTCAGGGCAGTATTCCTAGCCCTTCAAGCTTTTCCGGACTCAGTAAGGGACAAGGTGGTTCAGGTCAGGACAGACAACACTACAACTAGGTGGTACATCAGTGAGCAAGAGGGGCACTCGGTCTATGGCCTTGTGCACGGAGGCCATGAAAGTATTGTCTCTGGCCTATTCCTTGCAAACCTCCCTAATAGCCATCTGAGAGGACGACCTGGAAATGAGTAACTCAGCTCAGTGTGCCTTCCTGGTTAAAATTTTAAATAAAGAGAACTGGCAGCAAAGAGCTAGCTCATTTTGAAATGTCCTTTACCCTCTCAAAAAAAAAAAAAAAAAACCATGACAGCACTATGGGTAGTCACTGGGGTACAGTGTTGGGAGGGAGAACTGTAAGCTCTAAAATGTAGCATTAATCCCCTTCCCACTTTGAATCTGCCTTATTTGCAAGAGACAATAGCCACACATTTAAAACAAAAACAGGAAAGAAAGAAAAACGAAGAGTCAGTCCCACCAGCTTAATACAGCCGGTTCTGGACATCGTGATTTTAAAAGGGCAATGCGCCTCTCCTTACAGGCTATATTCGCAACTGCAGCTTGCCCCAAAATAGCCATCACCCACAAACAAATAAAAAATACACAGAAATCCATTCTTTCTAAGTTCCTCGGAATGTCCTGCTTCCTCTACAAAGCATTTCACGTCAGGTCTGAACAACCCCTACATGAAAAGCAGGAAAGATAATTTTGTCTAATACACACTGCGCTTCCAGAGATACCCATCCTCTGTCTATCGTTATTTTCCGTTTGCAGGCAACTTACTAATTTAACTATGGCAACAGGCTACAGAGGCTCACATAGCACAGTAGACCCCAACTCAAAAAAAAAAAAAAAAAAGCATTATAATCCAAGCGGAGGAACTATTTTATTTCAAAACATATAAGAGTTAACAATTTTAACATTTCAGCATGAAATTATTTTTCTTAATACAGTTTGTCCATTTTCTAAGCGCGGTAATACCCTCCAGGGTGGATGGTATTGGGCAATGGACCGCCCAGAGCTATAAGGCCCTCCGCCCTTCAGCGGCGCCTCATTACGCCCCTGGCCGGTCCGGTATTGCCCAGTACCGCCCACCCTGGAGGGTGTTATTGTTGCAGAGATACTAAAGTGCGTTTGAACTGTTAACGATGGCAAAAAAAAAAAATGCCGCATCATAGTCATCATTATTGCTGTGTTGCAGATAGCCAAAACATTGTTATCCAGCCTAAGATTCACACCTGGTGAGATTACATTATCAAATTTCCTTCCCAATTTTAAGCAATTCGTTTCAGCTACTGTGACTCCCTCCTTAACTAGGAATTGATGGTGTTTGCTAAATGTTTTCATCAAGTGAGGCTGTCCAGGATCATACTTTTCCAACTATCCCACATTAGGAGGAGGGAGTTCTTCCTTTTTATCCATCGAATTGGCCCACATTCCTCCTACATGAAAATTGAATAACAACAAAGAAAAAAAAAACTCTAGTAATAATAATAGTAATACTCTTGTAATATGATGCCAATGCAAAATTAAATGGTGCAAATAAATGCAGTTGTTTCCATTGTTCTGGGCATTTTTATCTCCATAATTCAAGCGGCCCGTTTCACACATACAGTGTGTTGGCATCCCATGTTTCGAGGCAGAATGTTGGTGAAAGTGGAACTTTTTTTTTTTTTACTGTGGTTGCATTGCCTGGTTGGCCCTATGAAAATCTGCAGGAAGCAGGCGTAAACTTGCTGTTTGTTTCCAGTGCTGTTGCTGCTAGGAACTGTGTGCGAGAGATGCGCTGCTGCTAACTGCAGCTGGAGGCATGCAAGGATCAGCTTGACAGGGGCCCTGGCAAGGTTCACGAGCCAAGAACTTACAGGAACTACTGCAGGTATAACCACAGGAAATGGAGATTGTGGTTTAGTGCCAAATAGGACAACAAACCAAGCGATTTACACACTCTGGTGCAGTACAGATCTGTGATGCACAGGAGAGTGTACAACAAACAAAAGTGGGGGCGTGGGGCAGGCTAATCAGGGCGCTGATCAGCTGTGTTCTGGGGTGGGTGTCATGCGGATCAAAGAAAAGAGCTACCCTATGATTGGGTCATCTCTTTCCTTTGAACTACATGAAGTTTCTGCCCAGCAAACCAGAACACAGTCATGATCAGCCTGGTTGATTATTGGTGTGACACTGACTAGCCTCTTGCAGGCTGTCCTGCATTAGGGAACAGTGGCGCAACCATGAAAACTATTTCTAACATACCGCTGCAGGCTATCTACAACATACAGGATGACATGTGGACTGGTAAACATTTAATATCACTACTGGAGTTTAACAGAGGGGATTTAATTGTTGAGGTTATCTATGTAGTACTAGACCTTTAATTTTCGTAGTCCTTTAAATGTTCTCTAGGCATTTTGTTTGTCATGCAGTACTTTATTCAGGCATGGGGTGAGTACTCTATTACACATTATGACCATCATGCCTGCTATAGGTCTTCAGCGTATATAACACAAATAACTGAAATCTGAATCAATCTGCTGTTTTGCCTTAAGTACAGGGTATTAAGGTTTATACCTCTGAAGGCGTGTTTGGGTAATACATAGGTTGGTTGTTTGGTGGAGGAGCAGTCCTACCCATTCTATACTCTGGAGTGTGTGTGTTTTTTTTTTTTTGTATACTTTATTTATGCTCCTCATTTTCTGGCCCCATAGACCTCTCTCTCCGTGTGGACACACTAGGACCAGCATTTCTCCTGCTCTGCCTGAGGTCTTCCGACCAGACCCCGTCTTGGGAAGCTGTCACTCCTACACACACTGGCGTGACCAGCCCTTGGCTCGCTGAGTCCCCGAGGTGGGACCAAAGCTCCTCAGTGCTCTTGTCTACAATCTAGTAGGCTGCTGGGGTGAGGTCTTGGTCGGGGGCAGTCGGAAAGGATCCAGCATTGACTGTGGGTGCTGTCCGTGGGTCCCGCCTTCACCTGTCCGGGTACCAGAGTTTTCTGCTTTCTTCCCTGAAGCACGACTGTGCAGTGGCACCAGTGTGCAACAGGTGTGCTCCCGCACCTGCCCACAGGGCGTCCGCCGCACCTCCCCTTGTTACTTGCCTCCTAGACTGCAGTGCCCCCAGTCTCCACTGGGAGCCACTGGATCCTCAAAGTCCACAACCCACCCTCCCCAGGAAAGGAGAGCAGTCCACGGATGTACAATCCTCCTCTACCCCGACCAACCCCAGCGTCCCTGTCTGTTCCCAAACATGAATCGCCAGTGTGGTGCAGGGTTTGGCATTCAGCGCCTCAACCCTCACTGTCACCGGGCCAGCTGAGTTTGCATGTTTAACCGAAAAAGATTTGTTAGTTTGAGGTAATGAGGTAAGGAGGGTTCCACTGATAATGGAGAGTGATGCAGGTGTGGGCTACTGGACCATCAGAGAACAGAGCCAGGCAGTGATATAGCAGCAGCTCAGAAACTGGCCTTCAGTTATAAGACCAGCAAGTAAGAGGAACTTGCAGCAGCATCACTGGCTGACATGTGCTCACTGCATGGCATGCAACATCCTCCCTCCTAGCGGTCCAGCCATGTACTTGCACCTGGGGTTCCCTAGGTGCCAGTGCTATGCTGGAAACTAACGCTGGAGGCCCCCCAAAAAAATAGAAAATGCTCAATCCCGCCCCTGGGCTCAGGCTCATTTTGAGCTGAGGTTGCGGCGTCTTTGATGGCAGGTGCTGCCTCTGCGGGATGGGCTGGCACAATTTATAATGTTTATATGTACAGGTATGACATCTCTTACAGTTACAAATGTGCTTTCTGTCTCCCAGTGTAGTTGATAATCATTAGCGATGCCGTAACTCTACATAAAACATATACTATATATGAGGTGAGGATTTATCTCAGTTGCGTTGCAGGACTATGCATCCTGAGATGTCTCCACATTCAGAGATCTGCAGTCCTTTTTCAACAGGTGGCAATTTACATACTACTTCAGAAACCGAATATAGATTTACACAACAGAGTTTCTTTGAGAATAATGCCCCACATGTGACTTTTGTTTTTGCAGGTTTGTTGCATCGGGCTTTCAGTGTTTTCCTGTTTGATAGCGATAACAGACTGTTACTACAGCAAAGATCAGATGCTAAAATAACCTTCCCTGGTAGGTCTTTCTGTCAGAAATGGAAGTGTTCATATTTTAATGTCTTAATGAATATGCACACATGTTCAGTAATGGTACATTTTGTTATTTAGATACCTATTAGCCCAGGGCCTGTTCAACAGAAGAATATCACAGCGGATATCTTGAAGACTGAACACCAGAATGGTGCAGAGGCTTGGTGCTGTTAGCTAGGGCAGCTAACCCCCAAACATCAGGACAAGAAATGAAATGCAGATGCACTCAGTTATGCAAAAAAAAAAATTGCTGGGATGCTGAATTGTTGCAAAAGTTAAAAGTTTAATAGTTAATTCTGTGCAAGTAACGGTAAAATGTAATATGTATAAAATGCCAAACCTCCAAATAAAGCATACATACATCCAATAAATATTGATTGATGATACTTGATACAGACAATGCACAGTTGCAACCCATCTCTCAAACTCCCCAGTGCTTCAGGGCACACTACCTCTTTATCCAGAGTAAAGTTTGAAAGCCCAGGATCTCTACTTTTTAATTTGGAATGATAAATGTGGGACCCTAGGATTTCAAAACCCCGCTCCCTGATGAAGAGGCTTTGTGCCCTCAAAGGGCTGGGGAGTTTGAACAGTTGCAGCTGAATGTATATCTGCTGTATTTGTAGGTGTGGAATTTGTATTTCTTTGCTGCATTTTCTTTCTTTCTTGCTGCTTTCAAGATACATGATCTACTTTGACTACTGAAGTCTTCATAGCTACTGGTTGCTGTGGTTCTACTGCTGCTGTTTTGTTACCATCTTTATGGTTTGGGTCGGCCCAGAATTGCTCCTTGGGACCAGTGCACCTACCCGATGAACAAACAGATAAGTAAATTGGATGCACTTTGCGTTACGCTGTTACCTGCATGGAATGAACTATTAAAATCTGTACCTTTTGCATCAGTTCAGCATCCCTGCGATCGTTTGCACAACTGAGTGTGTCTGCATTTCCTTTTCTTGTTGGGACATCTTGTGCTAGAATCCTCCTCCCAAGATTGGCACAATTGGGTAATAAATTAATCTGTATAGACCAGTCTTCGTAGTAATTACTGAGTCTTGGTTAAATAGTAAGACTCCCAACTCTTTTATAAATGTATTGCATTATCAGCTTTGGCGGAATGATCAAAATAAAATGTCAGGGTCTTTAATATATGCTAGAACTGCACTTAGTATACAGAAAGTCCAACTTAATTTGGATTTGAATGGTTGAGAGAATTATATTAGAGATTTGTCTACCATTTTCCCAACCAGTTTTGTTGATAGGATTGTATCGTCCCCTAAGGGAGATATTAATGTCTTTAGTAACCTCCAGGACACCCTAGTCACTTGTAGAACTAGCTACAAGTCTTGCTGGTTGGTGACTTGAAATTAAATGGAGCACTGTGGGCCATTCTCATGGGGATCAGTCAATTTGTCTGTCATTTTGCTCTGTGGCAGCTCGGCGCGGCTATTAGCTACAGCATCAATTGGCTCCCCGTCAATTCATCTCCAGACAGTCCGCTCCACTGCATATCATAGTGCACTCCAAAAACAATTATAGTAAAATTTCCCTGCTACAGCCCTCGAGCACATTGCCTCATCTGGTGGGTGGAATGTGCCCAGCTGGAGTTATTTTATAATATTTAACGCTCTAGGCAAATTGTCTGGGGATGAATTGACATGGGAGCCGACTGAAACCGAGCTTAATTTTCTGGGAAGAATTGTCATAGAGCAAAATGACTGGGATGAATTGTCATGTAGCCCATTCTCATAGCCTTCATGATTTGCAGTTAAGGGATAAAAGAATCTTCCTGTAAAATGTATCTCAAATAAAGTCTTCAAACATTTTGATTATATTGATTTCATGTTGGATCTAGAATCAGTCAATTGAGAACAATTGGAATGAATCCAGATTGAAGAGGAGGCATGGTCTTACCTAAAGGGAACAGTCATCATCAAGTGTCCTACACTGCTGGTCCTAACATGCATTTTTCTGGCAAAATATATACATACATTTAACTTACAATCTACTGTACTGCAATAAACCATATCAGGCTAGTTCTGTTGACTTGTAAGTGGACATTTGCTGTAACAAAATGCCAGCTGACATCGGTAGCAGGGCTGCAGTAGTAGGAGACTAATTAGCCTGCGGTGCATGTTAGAGTTTTTATAAGCTCAGATCAGATGTTTGCTGATCCGCAGTTCTCCTAGGGCTAAGTACAGTCCTCTGTGACTGTACTTAGTCCTGGGAGGAGGACAACAGTACCTACAAACAGCAGGGCTCATAGATATCTAGCATGCACTGCAAACTGTTGAGTCTCCTGCTGCAGCCTCGCTCAGTTGTCAGTTGCAGGAATTCGGATTTCTTGTTAAAGCAAATGCCGGCTTGGAGATCACCAAAATCAGCATGATACACTACTGTACTGTAGTAAACAGTAAGTTGAACCAAAAAGTTTTTCTACACAAAGTGTAAATTGTGCCCAACCCCAGACTTGGGTATGAGGCTCTTAGGGCTGACTGTTCCACATTAAGACAGCTAGGAATATCTGGTGGTGTGTAATAGACACATTGCATTAGCATAAGCGTTTAAGAAGAATAATGCACCCAAGTATAACTGCAAATTAACTAAATTTAGACATTTGAGCAACACGTTAATGAATAAGGCCAGGAAAAACTAATTTGCAGACTGACTTGCCAGTAATTCCTATCTAAAGGAAATCAGGAATGCAAAATCAGATTATTTTAAGGACTCTCCTGGCAGGACTCTGATCTCAGCTCAAACCCTAGGGCTTTTGGAGGCAGATGAAAACCCTTCATGATCCTGGCAATTATGACTTGCCCAGTTTGTTTATGGTGAGGGTAAGTTGACATCTTTAAATACTTCTGTGGCAGAGGAATTTAAGATATTTTTTATTCGAATGGTACAGAGACATTAACTTCAGATCTGATCCAGTTATTATTTTATACCAGGGCTCAAAGTGATGCCCAAATCTGTCCCACCTTCATCTCTGTTGGTGAGGTGTTAAAGGAACTGATTGTAAACCCACATAAATCCGGTGGACTTGATAATATCTCACCTAAATGATTTCAAATTACTGCTCCTTTAGTATACATTTTTTATGTTTGGTGGCCCTGGCAAATTCCTGAAGCCTAGAAACAGGCTCAAGTCATTCTGACCCATTAATCATATTCCCAATGCAAAATTGATAGATGTCACTTGAGATGGCGCTCTTGCAACAGGTAATAACCGATAGGACTATGCCGCCAGGCACTAGGACCCCATGGAAAACTTCTAGCTAGCAGTCCAAGGCAGGGGACCACCACGGCGTCAGCCACTGTATAAAGGGGGCAGTCCCTGGCGCACCTCGGTTCTTTTCCGCTGTTGACCCAACATCTCGGCTCCATGGGCGCTTCCTGTCGACCGCCATTTTTCGACGCTCACACAAAATCAATTTATGAGTATTCGATCGAGTCTTTAATGTCTAAACACTGAACCTTTTACATCTACACTGCAGCTGAAGGCTAAGTGTGCGTCACGGCAAGCAGATTCCAGCAAAGGGCATTCACTCAGTCTGCCTCTTGTGCCTCGGACCAGAGCACAAGATAGATGACTGCCCGCACTGCCAAAGCTTCAGCCAGCTCACTCACATCCACCGTCTGAAGACTCTAAAGACCTACCTCCTGGAACAACAAGTGGCTGCAATGCAGAAGTCACATTCTAGGCACAGCTTCTCCTCGTCCTCCACTCACGACACTTCTCCCGAAGGAGAAAAGGCACTTAGGAAGCACCACAAGAAGAATAAGGAGAGGTCCAGGTCAGACTCATGGTCACAATCCCCACACAAGGGTAAGGCCTTCTCCTCTGGCTGGAAGTAAGACTCTGCCCCTCCTCAGTCGCTGGCTCTTCCAGGGCTTCAGCCACCAGACCCTGCTGCCTCTTCCCAGATGTCAGGCGGGAGCTCGGGGCATGGTCCTTCTCAGGCCCTATCTTCTGTTTTGTTGGCCATCGGACCCACAAACAATCGATAGGGTCTAGGGTCCAGGACTTGGCCGCTTGTTCCTCCATGACGGGAGACTAGTCAGGCTCTTGCATCGTCAAATCCTCATCCTCAAGTTAATCAACTAAGTCTGATGACTGAGGCAAGCACCAGGGTGTCAGTCCTCCAAGCAAAGCACCCACGACACCTGACCTGTCGTCCAGATTAAGTTTGACCGATGGCAGGCTACCACGACATCTGCCACCACGGCTGTGGTGCCAGCCAAAACTCCTGAATCACGTTGCCGTCAGCGCCCAAGGGCCTACACCAGAGGATCCGATAGCACCTGACCTGACGCCGGAACCTTGAACCCCTGCCAGCGGGTTCAGATGACCAGACTCTGGCCGATCCCTGACACCAGGTCCCAGGGAAGATGACCAGCTTCCAGTTGATGGGACCGATGGCGGTCGGTCACGGAGCCTCCTCAGACACCAGACCGACCGTCTGCTCGCCGGGACTGATCAGCAAAGAGCCAGAAGCGATCATCAGGCTCGATGGTTCTCTTGACAGAGGTCAGTGCATTGTTCACCTTCTGGTGGAACACCATCAGAGGACCTCCTCCCTAAGCCGGAGCATAAAGAGGCACCATGGGCTGTCCACCCATTGCAGCCTATGCCTCCCCTAGATCACCATCGCCACACCTGACACTGGCCTGCCCGACTCCAGATGGCTCGGACCATGGCTCAGACGGATGATCTAGCCATGGTGCACCTCCTCATGATCTTCCTCGTGTAGGAGAAGCAGATCCAGAGGCGCAGCTCCCGTGGATGGAGCAGGTCAAGGGGCGCCACTCCTGGCGTCACAGTAGGTCTACTGACAGTCAGTCAGAACACTTAAGGGGCTACAGCGACTTCTCTTCAACCTATGCCTCTTCGGACGGAGGATGAACTCCCCTGCCCTCACCGGCTCCCAAGAAGGACTCACTAAGGTCACCACCTGATGATCCTCACTTCCTGGAGGTGGTGAGGCACATACAGTTCCTCAATTAATGGGAAACTGAGGACTTGGATCCTGAGAGGAGGCGCTAACTAAATTCCTGGGGCCACTGACCCGAGCAGCTGGTCATCCCCTCTCTTGTGCAACCCTTTCAGGCGTCACAAAGCTAAGTAGACCAACTGGGGCGAAGAGTGTCGTCGTCACCTGTACCATCAGGTCTTTAAATTTTCTGGCTCATATGGTCATGTACCAGAAGTGCCTGTGGCAAAAGGCCGTGGACCTCACAAAGACCAAGCCAGACTGTAACACAAGACAGAGCTCTTGGCAGTTTTACAATCTAGTTCTGATATGGGCAAGCTCATTCGCTGCAGTTCCTGTTATGCAGGGATACTGCAGCCGCGCCGCCTCAGGTGTGTGCCTCAGGTGATACTCCTGGCTGAGGGTGTTGATTCAGGCAGGACCTTCAGGACACCATCCTGGACTTGCCCTTCCAGGGTCCATTTCTTTTGGGCAAAAAGCCGAAAAGATTATAACAGGCCTCAAGATTCAGGCAAGGCAGTTTCAGAGTGCGGAAGATGTACAAATCTGAACCTTACCTTCCTGGGTGCAGACCCTTTTGGAGCGTCAAGGGCAACAATCAAAGAAACAGCCACAACAAGGAGGCTTCAAAGAAAGGCACTCTCTCAAGCAGCGGGCTCTCGGAGAGAGTACCGTCCTAAAGCAGCCCAGAGCCACCTCTCTACCCCTTCTGCCTCTGCCTGTGGCCTTGCCCACCCCCTCCTCCAGCAGAACTGTTAGGGAGGCAGTGGGAGGACGTTTCTCCCTTCACCTCGCAGAATGGTCGAATATCACTACAGATCAATGGGTGCTGCAGCTCTTAGAAAAGGGTTATGCTCTGGAGTTCTCCCAGTTACCGCGGACAACCCACCAGTCGTGTCGACCTGCTCCCCATCCCATGTAGGCATCCGGGCAGAAATCCAGGCTGTCCTGTCCAAGCAAGCCATTCAAGTAGTGCCCAGAACCCCAAGGGGCTTCTTCCTGGTCCCAAAGAAGATGGGGACCTTCATACCATCCTAGACTCAGTCAGCTGAACCTTTTATAAAAATACAAAGGGTTCAGGATAGTGACACTCAGGAGCTACTTCCCTTGCTGCGCCATGGAGGCTGGCTCAGCTCTCTGGACATACAGGATGCATACATGCACATAAAAATCCTGCCGTTTCAAAGGAGAGATATCTCAGGTTCACGTTTGAAGGTCAGCACTACCAGTTCAGGGCCCTGCCCTTCAGCCTATCCTTGGCACCTCTGGTGTTTACCAAGTGCCTGGTGGTGGTGGTGGTGGTGGTGGTGGCCGCTCTCAGGAGGCAGGGACATTACATTTACCCCTACCTAGATGATTAGCTACTGTCTGTCTCATCCAGAGAACAACTCTTCCACACACTGGGATACATCTTCAGCATGTTTCAGAACCTTGGGATTACACTGAATCTCCCAAAGTCCACGCCATGGCCATCCTAGAGGCTCCAGTTTATAGGAGCCATTTTGGACACGGTTCAAGGAGAGCCTTTCTCCCACCAGACAGGGCAGATTGCCTGCAGGCGCTGGCTCGATTGGTCTCTGTAAACCAGACTTCCACCAGAACGGTCCCACAGCTCCTGGGGCACATGGCCACTGCCATTGTGACCGTGCCTCTTGCTTGTCTGCACATGAGAACTCTCCTGTGGAATCTGAGTGCAGTGGGATCAGTGAAGCGACAGCCTCGACCAGAGAGTCAGGATCTCGGGCGGTGCCTCAAACCTTAACATGGTGACTGATCCCTCCGATTTATCAGTAGGGGCACCATTCAGCAATCCCTGTCCTCAACAGGTAGTCACCACAGATGTGTCAGGCATGGTATGGGGTGCCCACTTCCGGGACCACCAGACCAGGGATCCTGGACTCAGGCAGAACTCTCGCTCCACATAAATGTACTAGTGATGAGGCGAACTCCTTCCAGGCCCCACTTTAATCCAGACAACATGTGGTGGTGTTCTACATCAACAAGCAAGGGGCACATTCTTACCCCTTTACAGAGAGGCCATGAGGATATGGTACTGGGCAATAGACCACAACCTGGAATTTCTGGCAGTACCGTTCCAAGTCTTCAAAACACGCTTGCGGCAACCTCAGTCGCTTTCATAATCCCAAGCCCATAAATGAGGTTGCTACAGGACGTAGCAAAGCGATCTTTTCGACAGATGGGGTACTCAAGAGTTGGACCCTTTTGCGTCCCGCTCAACACCAAACTGCCAAGTTTTTGCTCGCTAGAGCCAGGGCATGGTGTGTTTCTGTGAGACTCGTTGTCCCTCTCCTGGATTGGGAAGTTCCTCTATACTTTCCCGTCCTTCCCCTTCTGCAGCGAATCCTGCTCAAACTACAGTCTGAGCCAGCAGCCCTGATACTGGTAGTACCGATCTGGTTCCTGCTTCTGCAGCAGATAGCAGTAGAACCCACAGTTCCTCTTCCACTGTCCTCTTGCTTGCTATCCCAGGAGCAAGGCTCTCTGCAAACTTAGGAGCAGGTTCAGGGTGTCAGAGGGGTAGCAAGTGTTGTTAGCCGCTGGAAACTGTCTACTAGGGCCACATCGCCATGAAGTGGAAGCGGTTCAACCTCTGGGCTACTACCTGCGACCTGGATCCATTCTTGTGTGAGGCCAGGATAACAGATGGAAAGCCTACAAGGCTGCTCCTCTACCCACCTCTGGAATGCTTGTGAGCCGCTACACAACACCTGCAGACAGACTGCTAGGTCACTCAGCGTAAATTCTACATTAATCAATTGAAAAAACTTTGGCAGTCAGCGCAATTTCTGGGCCTCCATTGGGTCTATCCTTAACCCAAGTCCAGAGTCACTAACGCCAGCTGACATCTCCTCTGGTCCTATTTCAGGCCCCACTGATATTGCAAACATCTTCAACACAAAGTTCACGGATTTATCCGCTATCTAAGCATGCTCCCACCTCAGGCATCCTCTGCCCTGAACAACCCACCTCCACCCCCTGCTACTACCCTGCCCCTTCCGTTCCACTTCAGAGTCATCGGGCATAGAGACACTATTAAGCTCCTGAAGTCTCTCCTTGCCAAAGGCAGTCCTAGCAGTGATGGGCTATACCCTGCTTTCCTTAAACTCATCGCCCCGCATTGATTAAACCCTCACCTTCCTCTTCAACCTTGCCCTTACATCCTCTATGGTTTCCGACTCTTGGAAACATGCAAATGTAGTTCTTGTCTTCAAAAGCGGTGACCTCTAACCCCTGATAATTACAGGCCCATCTCCCTACTCCTCACCTGAGCAAACTGCTTGACAAAGTTGTGCACCTCCAGTTCTCAGAGCATCTTGAAAAGTATAACCTCTTGTCTCCTGTCCAGCATGGTTTCCATAAGCACCACAGTACCTCCTCTGCATTGGCCCTTTTCTCTGATCACGTGCTACTGAAATATGGACCAAGGCAAAGCCACAGGAGCTGTCTTCATAGACCTGTCAAAGGCTTTTGACCTTGTTGACCACCACCACCTCCACTCTACCCTGCCTTTCTTTGGCTGCTCCAGCGAAACTGTAGCCTGGTTCCACAGCCATCTATCTAGTCGGTCTCAGTCCGTCATCAACAAAGCTTCCTCTGCTGCCCTCCCCATTCGCACTGGGGTCCCCAAGGTTCTATACTTGGACCCTACTCTTCTCCATATTCATTAATGCACTCCCAAGGGAAAGCCTCAGCTGCCAAGCGCTCCTCTATGCTGATCTGGTTCTCTACCATAGCGACAAATCCATCGAGCCCATCTCCTCCATCGTTACACACAATTATGGCTCTGCTCATAAACGGTTCCTATCCAACAGGCTTCTAGTCCACGAAAAGAAGACTTAAGTCCATGCTTTTTGGTTCAAAACCTTTCCTTGCAAAAGTTGCCAGATCCAACTCCTCCCTCCTTGTAAGCACTCCAGCAAGCCCCCTCTTGAAAGTGTCCCATCTTTTAAATACTTAAGTGTCACTCGTTACTCCTCCCTTTCTTTCAACGAGCATATCAGCAACACTGTGCAGAGAATCCACCAGAAACTTGGTGCTGCCTACAGACTTAAATACTTCCTATCGACTGAAGCACGCCTTGCCACGCCCAGGGCAACCTTCTGCCTCTACTTGACTACAGCTCCTCCGCCTACTACCTCGTATCCCCCACTTTGAAGTCAAGCCTAAACACTACCTATAACTCTGTCATTTCATCCTTCAAGCTCCCCACGGACCCACCACTGCACTCTTTACCAATCCTGGGCTGGCTCCCTATACAAGGTTGCTTTGACTAAGCCATGGGCTGCCTAGTGGATAATGCTAAGGTGCCGACACCTATCCCCTACTTTCTCCTCCTCCAAATCTCTCCTCCTGACAGACAGAGTAGCTCCTGGAACACTCAGGGCATCCTCAAACCCCGCCCCGGGAGGCTCCCCACGTCTCCATGTCAATGGGAAGCAGAGCTTTCTCCACCTCTGCACCTTCCCTATGGAACAAGCTCCCACAGTCTGTCCAATCATCCCCTTCACACTTGGCTTTCAAACAGGCAATGAAACACTGACTCTGGATGGTGAGGACTGCCGCTGAGCCTGGTGATCAATACTTTGGCACTGTAATGCCTGTGTCTCCAGCCCTCCACCTATGTCCTCTCATCTCTGTATCTCTCTAAACACTCCTGAACCTGTTGTGAGTTTCTGACTATATAAACCCACACAGCTGTACTGTTGACCTTTACTAACTGGTTTCATATCATACTCCTATAGCCACATATGTTCTTCTGCACCTTGTAATCTCCTGTATTTCATGTTTTTCTGTTGCTCATGGCCCTATTTCACACTCGTGTGTGTGGCCATTGCCACTATTACTTTTCCACACTGCCTCGTGCCTGAGGTGTGAATTTACTGCATGGATTATTCAGTATCTTCATCAGTGACATTGCGCAGGACCTAGAAGGCAGAATTTCACTGTTCACTGATGACACAAAGCTCTGTAACAGAGTAGACACACCAGAGGGTGTAGACAGAATGAGAAGGACCTGCAGAAACTTGAAGAATGGTCAGGGGTTTGGCAGTTGAAATTCAATGCAAGGAAGTGCAAGATAATGCATTTGGGGCACAAAACCTGGCACAATATATCAGTTGGGGGTGAGGATATAGCATGCACCAAGCAGGAAAGGGATCTTGGAGTTATCATCTCTGATGACCTCAAGGCAGGAAACAGTGTGACAAGGCAGCAGGTAAAGCAAATAGGATGCTGGGATGCATAGGCAGGGGCATCACCAGCAGGAAAAGGGAGGTCATAATTCCATTATACAAGACACTAGTGAGGCCGCACCTGGAGTACACTGTGCAGTTCTGGAGACCTTACCTACATAAGGACATAGACAGGGTAGAGAAGGTTCAGAGGAGGGCAACAAAGATGGTGCATGGATTGCATCACAAGTCCTATGAGGACAGGTTGAAGGCACTGAACATGTACTCCCTGGAGGAGAGGAGGGAGGGGGATATGATAGAGACATACAAGTATCTTACAGGGAGGAACAGGGTGCAGGAATGCACTATTTTAAGCGAAAAAGATGTTCCAGGACTAGAGGGCATGGGATGAAGTTGGAGGAGGATGATTCAGAGGAAGCGTGAGGAAGAATTTCTTCACAGAGCGAGTGGTGGACAAGTGGAACACCCTGCCAGAGGAAGTGGTGGGGCTGAAACAATCACGGATTTAAGAATGCATGGGATAGACATAAAGGAATTCTGGAGGTCAGGGGTAGGGGCAACAGACTTCCTGGAAAACATAAACTGAACTTACAAACTTAAATGGGCAGACTGGGTGGGCCATAGGCCCTTATCTGCCGACACTGTCTATGTATCTATGATTGTATTTACCTGTATGTGCTGCTGTGTTCCCTGTATTGCCTGCCACACTGTGGCCGGTGAGATTGAAAATGGTCCTCTGGATCAGTGCACTTACCTGGTAAACAGACATAAATAAAGGTTAAATGGGCCTTGGAGTATCTGTTATCCCTGTCGGACTCTGGTCTAAGCTGCTATTCCATAAAGGTACACCTTTCTGCTATCTCAGCCTATCACATACGGTGGATGGTAAGACCTTGGCGCAGCTTGATCTGTTACGTACCTTCCTACGAGGTATCCTGCGTATTAAGCCTCCCATATGGGATCCTGGCCCTCCATGGGATTTGCTATTCTTGTTAGAAAAGTTGACCACCCCCTTTTTAACCAGCTGCGAGTTGCGAGCTTCACTTGCTGTCTTGGAAAGTATTGTTTTTAGTTGCTGTTACTTCAGCCTAGAGATTCTCAAGCTTCAGGCTTTCGTGTGTAAGAGCGTACTTGGTTTTCACAGGGACAGGGTGTCCCTTCGTACAAATCCTAAGTTTCTTCCAAAGGTGGTGTCTGAGATGGCGCTCAACCAAGACATCAACCTGCCAGTTTATTACCGGAGTACTTCAGCAGAGGAGGCACTGCTACATACCTTAGATATGCATAGAATCCTTAGGTACTTTATTGGCCGCACCGGTCCATCAGAAATCGGACCAGTTGTTTGTTTCTTTTGCCCAATGGATGTTGGGAGCACCAGTCTCTAAGCAGACCTTGTCAAAGTGGCTGGTCAGCTTCAGCTGTATTGTCTTCTGCCATGAGAGCATGGAAAACCCTTGCCGGGGCCTGTGAGAGATCACTCAACAAGAGGGATCGCTGCGTCGTTCTTAAACTCAAAAGCGTGTCCGCAACAGACCTCTGTGCTGCAGCCACCTGGAGTTCGGTGCACACCTTTATCCGACACTACAGTTTGGACATTGCTTCCAGACAGAGGGCAGGCTTTGACCTGGCAGTCCTCCAAGGGCTTCTATCTTAATAGCAGGGGGTATTACCTTCTTTTCCACTGTCTGAACTGGTGACATTTCAGTACTGCTTGGGACTCAGTCCTATTGGTTTTACCTGCTGGAAGAGCTCTATCTTGAAGTGAGATAGTACAGTTATGTAAGAACTACCATAACAGTAGATCTTGGGAAGAGCTCTTGCAGAAGTATTCTTTCCCTCACTTCTTCCCCAGTGCTTTTTTTCTGGTTATCCCTTCCGGGGATGACAAAGCCTCCTCAGTTTGTCCAGTCCTTTAAGTTAGCGGGTCTCCGGTGGGCGAACTGAGGTGGCGCGGGGACCGCCACCTTTATACAGTGGCGGACATCGTGGAGGAGCCAACGTCAGGGGTGGTCCCCTGCCTTGGTCTGCTGGCTAGAAGTTTTCCGTGGGGGTCTAGTGCCTGGCGGCATAGTCCTATTGGTTATTACCTGCTGCAGAGCTCTTCTCGAAGATCTGCTGTTACGGTAAGTTCTTACGTGACTGTACTTTGAGATTTTTTTTTTTTTTAAATATAGTTTTGTTTTATTCCCAGTTCCCCACAGGCCCGCCCCCACCCCTCCATGCCCAGGCTTACCCCTGAAGCTTAGAAACGGCTCAAGTGATTCTGACCCATTAATCATGTTCTAAATCAAAATTGGTAGTTACAGGGTGTTTTAAATGTTTTTTTCTTTGCCTGGTTTCCCACAGGCTTCCCCCCCCACCCTGTCGCCACCCCCTCCCCAGGGAACATGGTCTCTAGCCCTGGCTTACCCACAGGGTGGGACCCCAGCAGACTTTAAGTCGCGCTGGCGGGGCCGTCATGAGCAGGGGCCAAATTTTAATATGTTTACCCTTGGGGCAGGGACATGCAATGATGTCCAGCGTCCGCCCCCGTGAATGACAGCGCGGAGCAGTGATTTCCCCAGCCTCCACGGAGGTCCATGGTGTGCGGACACTACCCTCCCTCGGAGAGGAGAGTGATCCCTAGGATGTTAATCCTTCTCCCCTGGCTGGCCTCTGACATCCCGAGTCTGTTCCTGAACTCAGGTCATTGGCATTGCAGATGGGCACCCTGCCTCTGGGCCGACCTGTTTAAATACAGTTTTTAGTCAGGAAAGATGCACTAAGTCAAGGCTTGTTTCAAACAACATGAAGTCTTGCTATATTGTGACATATGCAGTGAGTCCCAACCCGAACTGCTCGGAGGTGAAAGAGTTAACTTTCCATGCCAGGCATGGAACTTTGACCTGAGCTCAGTTGAAAACTCTGTCTGTTGTTCTTCAAACTCAAACTGTCAGATTCTTTACTCCACGTCACTGAACAGTCACTCGAGATTTCTCCTTCTGCTCGGTTCATTTTGTCGGTTAAAGTATTAATTTCTCGTTTTTACTGAATTTAAACCAGCCGATCGGTTCAAGCTCTGTCTGTGGTATCGTAAGTACTAGATAGGTTTACATTTCTTTCTGTGTGGAACTTGCAAGCGGTATTATCGGTTCGGTTTGAACCCGATCAGGTTGTTAAATACATTAAATCTGTCTTTTAGAGTGGTTCCCAGTTCTTATCGGTTCTAAAAAGCAGTTTCATTCGGTTTTCCGACCCGTGATACGGTTGGGAACCGATAAGAGAGTCTTGTGGCGGATTGCCATAAATGGGCAAGTTTTGGTTAGGCTGGCATTATGTCTGAGAAACCCAAAAGAAAACTGGGCCCACTGGGTTTCAACACTGCAGTTTTGTGGGAAGCCTTTGCCAAGGCTGACCCCACACCACTGTGTTTATTGTCTGGGGTTTGACCACCTCAATGCAGACTGCCAGATTTGCAAAACTTTTCCTGCAGCTACCCTGGATAAGAGGTTGGTAGGCTCAGGAAGAGGCCAAAAAGTCCGCTGACCGGATGGCCAGCCGGTTCGGTTGTAACAACCGGAGGAATACCCTCTGACCAGGCGAGACTTCCTCGGGCAAAAGAGGCGAATCGGAGTCGGTTCCAGCAAAAAGTACTAGAAAATCAGCAGGTGTGGAGCCAAAATTTCCATCTCAACCGCTGAAGAAATAATAAGCGATTAAAATTGTCCAGTCGCTTTCCCTGGTTCCGACCGAACGGCACCATCAAGTAGCGTGCGGTTCGGTCGGTTCCACTGGTTCAGAATATGATTTAGAGGAATTTTATGAACCGGAGGAGGGAAGAGGAGTATGAGGAGAGTGAATGTGGATTTGAAAGTCTGGATGTGCCCATTGAACGGACATCTCCCCAGACAGACCTTCAGAGTGTCTCCCCTAGGCTTTCTGAGTCCCTTCTCATTTATGTTTTATAAAAAGTGGCTGAAACCCTCCAGCTCCCTATGGAAGAAGCTGTGGATGATCAAGAGGAGCCTGACTATGTAGAAATGATGGATATGTCAGAGTCTAGGAGTCTGTCTATTCCTTTGCATAAATCTTTGGGAAACAGACAGTAAAATTTTAAAAACTCCTCACACTGTACCTCCTGTGGATAAAAGAATGGACAAGAGGTACACATTGTCAGGCTCTGATACGGAGTTCCTTACACAACGATGCAGCCATGTTGGGGTAGTGTAAGGCCTGTGACAAGGCAAATATTCCTCTGGCTTCACACCCCTGACGAGGACTCCAAGAGGATTGATGCCATGTTAAAGAAACAGTACATGGCAGCATCTTTGGGACTCAGACAGGCAAATTATATGGCTTATGTTGCTAGATATCAGAAATCCAGATGGGATACTGTTATGACTCTAGCAAAACAGGTCCCTAGCCAGCTTGCCAAGGAGCTGGAGCAGGTGGCTGCTGATGGTATTGAGGCATCAAGGTGCAATTCCATGCTGCAATGGACTCTAATGATGTGTCATCAAGAGTCATGGCTACATCTGTGGCACTTCGCAGAATGGCTCGGCTCAGATGTACTAGCCTGTCACAGGATACCCAGACTAAGGCCATGAATTTTTGTTGTGGGTAATTCTCTGTTTGGGGAGCAGACAGAGAATTACATGAAGAAAAATGGATGAGTATAGGACCACCTATGGAGTGCACAGGCCAAGGAAAGGCAGGCCACTCCTCAAAGGCAGCCTTCCAGGGGCAGGGGCAGACCTTTTCATAGGCCTTTTACCAAGCCGGGCCTCCTCTTCAGCTTATGCCCAGAGGGGTTCTTTAGAGGAGAGGCAGACTGGTACAAGCAGACCTGCTTCACCCCTCAGCCTAAAGCCCCTGCCAAGCAGGCACCCTGATGGGGTGGCCAGGGCCGATTCTCCACTACCTGTAGGGGGCAGGCTGGCTTACTTTGTCCAGGACTGGAAGTCTTTAACATCAGACAAGTGGGTCTTGGAAGTAGTAAGCCAGGGACTGGTTCTCAGCTTCAAAAATTTCCAAAGATGAGAACCAGGTCCTTCCACCTGCAAATCCATCAGAGGCACTTGCCCTAGAAACAGAAGTTTCTACCCTCCTGGCTCTGAGCTGTGGAAAGGGTTCCACCCCTACACCAGGCGAAGGTTGTACTCCAGGTACTTCCTTACTCCAAAAGACAGGAGAATGGTGGCCCATCCTGGATCTCGGATACCTAAACAGCACCTTTTAAAACCAAAATTCAAAATGGTGACTCTGGGAATTATTTTACCTCTCTAAGGTCAGGGGACTGGCTAGCGTCCCTGGACCTCAAGGTTGCCCTACTTCCATGTTCTTATCAGAGCTCCCATCGAAAGTACCTCAGATTCTAACTGCCCTCAGGCCATTACCAGTTCAGAGCAATGCCCTTGGCCTCACCTCTGCCCTGAGGGTATTCACAAAATGCCTGGCAGTAGCAGTTGCCCACTTAAGAAGGCAAAAGATTGCCATTTTTCCTTACCTGGACAACTGGCTCATAGTAGACCAGTCTCCAGAACAAGTCAAACTACACCTTCAGGTAACTCAGCAACTGCTCACATCTTTAGGTTTCCTTCTCAATCTTCCAAAGTCAGTTCTAGAGCCTGTCCAGCTTCTCACCTTCATAGGTGCAGAACTGAACACAAAAAGACCAGAGCCTTCCTCCCTCTGGAAAGAGCAAGGACCCTGGTCTCTCTGGCCTTCTCTTTCACCGTACAGGTCTCTCGACCAGCAAGGCATTTTCTGCGCTCCTGGGGCACATGGCTGCTTCTACAGCAGTACTGCAGGAACAAGATTTCAGATGAGGGACATCCAGTTCCATTTGAGAGCCTTTTGGTCCCAAAGGAGAGACCCTCTGACAAATTGATCCCAGTGACTCGAACCCTGATCCAAGCCCTTCAGTGGTGGCAGGACCAGAGCAATCTGAGACAGGGGTCCCCTTCACCCTCAGTCTCACTCCTTAATCCTTACTACAGATGCATCCCTCTTGGGGTGGGGAGCTCACATGGGCGAACTCACTACCCAGGGATTGTGGTCCCCTCAGGAATCTCTGCTCCACATCAATCTGTTGGAGCATGAGCAGTTTTCTAGCACTTCAAGTTTTTTCCACCTCTGTTCAGAACAAAGTTGTACAGGTCAGAACAGACAACACCACTACAATGTGGTACATCAACAAGCAAGGAGGCACTCGGTCTACGGCCTTGTGCACTGAAGCAATGAAGTTGTGGTCTCTGGCTTATTCCCTGAACACCTCCCTTCACGGCAGTTCACCTCCCAGGCAAGGACAATGTCCTGGCAGATGCTCTCAGAAGGATTTCCCAGGGCCATCACGAATGGTCACTAGATCCCCTAGTATTGGAGGTAGTATTTGCCAGATGGGGCACCCGCAGATAGATCTTTTGCAGCCCCAGTCAATCACCAACTTCCCTTTTTGCTGCAGGCCCCAGTGTTGGGCTCAGTCCCTCTGGATGCCTTCCTTCTCAGTTGGGAAGGGAAGTTTCTCTATGCTTTTCACCCTTCCCTCTTCTGTTCAAGGTGCTAGTCAAAATCAGATCTCAGCCCTGCAAGATGATCCTGATTGCTCCAGATTGGGCCAGACAGCCCTGGTACCCACTCCTTATGTCCTTAGCCGTCCACCTTCCCTGTGTCTTCCCAGGAATCACAACCTGTTAACCTGTGCTCAGGGGAGGGTTTTGTCCAGATCTCAAATCTCTCAATCTCAAGGCCTGGCTCTTGAAGAGTTAGATTTGCTGACCTACACCTCTCCCAAGGTGTATTGGATATATTGAAGGCTTCTAGGAAGCCTTCCACCAAAGCTACTTATAATTCCAAATGGAAGAGATTTTCCATATGGTGCTCTGGCAAGCATATTTCCCAGAATCTGCTGACTTACCCATGATCCTGGATTATATGGTGCATTTGAATACTTTGGGGCTGAGACTAGCTACCCTAAAAGTGCACCTGGCAGTCGTGTCTGCTTTCTTATCAGCAGGTAAACCCTCTTCTCTTTCAGCTCATCCTGTATTCTCCCAAGTTTTTCAAGGGGTTGCTTCACACCAACCCTCCATTCAGGGACCCTGCCTGGGATCTTAATATTTGCATTGCTCAGCTTATGCAACCCCTTTGAGCCCTTGTCTTCAGCAGAGCTTAAGTACTTGACTTGGAAAACTGTGTTTTGGTAGCCACCACTTCTGCCAGGCGCATAAGTGAATTACAAGCATTGTCAGTGGAGCCTGATTTTATCGCCTTTCATAGAGATAAGGTGGTCCTCAGGACTAACGGAAAGTTCTTGCCTAAGGTGGTTTCAGACTTCCACCTTAATCAGTGTCTCTTCCTGTGTACTTCACTGACCATTCCTCCTCTGGCGAGAGGAGATTGCACAGTTTAGATGTCAAAAGAGCCCTTAGTTACTACACAGAGATGCCAAGGGTCACAGGTTTGACTCCTCCAACTGTTCCTCACTTATGGTGAGGTTGGTAAAGGAAACCTGCCACTAAAGATCCATTGCCAGGTGGATTGTCTCTTGTATCAATTTTGCTATGAAATACTGGGTAAGGTTCCTCCCTCAGGCCTGAGGGCTCACTCTACCAGAGGTACAGCTGCATCTCTGGCTGCTGCCAGGGCATCCCTATCCTAGAGATATGTCAAGCAGCTACCTGGAAAACAGTTCACACTTTTACCAAGCATTACTCCTGGACATCCAGGTTAGGAGTGATGCTGGTTTAACACAACTGTGCTTCAGAGCCTATTTCCTAAGTAGATTCTGTCCCTCCTCCATGGAGGTACTGCTGTGTAGTCTGCATATGTCATAATATAGCAAGACTCCATGAAGTTTGAAGAAAAAATTACTCACCTTAGTAATGTTGTTTCTTCTAATGGAGTCTTGCTATATTATGACCTCCCACCTGCCCCTCTCAGAACCTCTGCTTTTGGGATGTGGGTGGGCAGTGCAGTGTTGGCACTTAGTAGATGCCCACCTATTTTTCACCCTCCTTTTGGGGTGTTTGGTATTAGGTTTTCATTTTGGATCCCCTGACTTGAGTCTTTGTTTTGGGACCAAAAATGTGTTCTTATATTTAGTAGCCAGTTGGCTAGTGTAGGTTTACAGCTTCCACACAGAACCTTAGTGAGTTTTGCTCAGAAGATCTGACAGTTTGAGTTTGAAGAACAACAGACAGAGTTTTCAACCGAGCTCGTGCTCAAAGTTCCATGCCTGGCATGGAAAGTTAACTCTTTCACCTCCGGAGCAGTTCGAAGGTTGGGACTCACTGCATATGTCATAATATAGCAAGACTCCATTAGAAGAAACAACATTACTCAGGTGAGTAATTTTTCTTCCAGGTACATCCTGGGAGCACTGGGAAGTTACTTAATTGCTCATTTACACAGTATTCAAGTGGTAGCTATGGGATTCAAACCCAGTTCTCCAGGTTTGCAGCTCAGTGCTCTTAACCACTGTGCCATACTGCCTCCCACCTCCTGCCTCCTCTGGCATGCACCAGCCTCCGGGCCTCAGATACAGGCAACAGTGTCCCTGCAGGAGATGCAGACTCCCCAGGCCATTGCAGTGGTCGCTGCAACCCTGTTGTAGACCCACTATAATTATTGCTAATAGACTACTTAGGGAGCAATTAAAGATTTCTTAGATTAAACAAAATCTTAAATTTCAGTCATGATTTTGGGTCAAAGCATAGCATTACTATGGCTGTAACCAAAGTTACTGGGAAATGCAAAGTGCATTGTGTAATATATTACACGTGGGTGTCCTTTTTATTATTTTTTTATCGATTTGTGGAATGCTTCTGACACATTGGATCTCTGCATTCTTTTGGCTAAGCTGAAAGCCTTGGTTATGGACCCCAGTGCTTTGAGGTACTCTGCAGATTACATCTGGGGACACCAGCAATTGGTGGCTATAAAAGACATTAATCAGATTTTTCTCGCATTATTTCCATTGTATTGCAGGGATCACTTTGGCGCCCACTTTTGTTCAATCTATAGTTAACTAGTATTTCTTTTAGTACCATCTATATGCTGATGACAACAATTCTCTGTGCTTCTGGAAGGTTGATTATCATATGCAAAGAGTGTTACAGAGGGCCTTTGGCTGTATTCAGCAATATTCTTCAGAACAGAGCCGTTTCTAAGTGCTGCCTCAATGGCCTAGCCGTGCTGCCATACAGGTGGCCGAGTTCGGAGCAAGTTTGGGAAACCGTGCTGGGGCTTGGGCCTGACCACAGCAACTGCCTCTCTGCAGTGCACTGTGGTCGGGGAGGGTTGGTGTTGCACAACTGGTGCTGCAGCAACCCCTGAGTAACCCAGGAGCCTGCTTCCTCTGCAGGGACATCATTGCATGCATCCAAGGCCCAGATGCTGGTGCACACGCCAGGTGAGGATGGAGTTGGGGAGAAAACCAGGGAAAAGCATGGTACTGCCTCTGTGATGGCCTAGGTTTCCTGGATCCCTCGCCTGCTGGCACTGGATCCCAGCTCATAGTGAATTGTCTTGGGGGGTAGGAGGACTGCCCTCCCTCTGGGAGCTTCTGCGACTGGGGGGGTAGCCATAGGGATTGCAGCTGGGGTGGTGAGTCTGGGACCAATGGGCCTGATCAGAGTACATCCCTGTGACCAGGGTAGATACTTGGTGGAGCATGGCCAGGAGAAACTACACAAAGAGGAAAAAAAATTAAAATGAACAGACTGTTTCTTAATGCTGCCAAGTCACAAGTAATGTTATTTGGTTAAGATAAAAAGATACATTTGGATTCATTAACTCTTGTTACTACCGGGGCAGCATTTGAAATTGCTCCAGTCATATAAATAGGTAGGTTTTGGCTGGATTACCAGTGCAGATAGGATGTACATATTGATAAATTACTAAAAAAAAAAAAACAACAAATAAAAACCCTTAGGTTGTAAATTAGGACTTGTATAAGCAACAGCGGGGTAAATTTAAGGAAAAAGGTATTCTTGGCAGAATACCAGATTCAGATACAGTATCCTGCCAGGAAATTTGGTATTCTGCCTAAATTCAGTGAGTTTTATGTTACGTGCGTGCGTAGAAAATGTGAGCCTGCATGTAACTTGGTCATTGTTAGGTGTTTTTCCACCAGATTTTCAACATGGCCTTTTGGGACCCAACCTCAAGAAGAGTACCACTGTCGTTTCTTTCATTGGTCGAAGGTGATTTTACTGTGACCGCACCATTCTCGCCACAGGTGTGAAACGCATTTCGGGCAGGATGTGAAGAATGACAGCTGTACTGTTCATGAGGGTGTGAAAAATGGCAATGTTGTGAATGTGGAGTGAAAATACTAAAACTACCCAATTTAGAAGCGTCGTAGAAAACTTTCAACGACGCATGTTACTTAAGGCATTTTGGTGTTTATACACCAGATTTTCAACATATGGCTTTTGGGACCCTACCTCATGAACACTAGCACGGTCGTTTTGTTACTCTGTTCTGAAAGCAATTCCGGCGCAGTGACTGTGAAATCACCTTTTGGGGCCGAGTAACAAAAGCGTCAGTGCCAGTGTTCATGAAGTGGGATGCCAAAATCCCATGTTATAAATTTGGTGCAAAAATATTGAAAATGGCTGAGATATCAACATAAGTTGAAAACGTCATTGACAACCATTATCGGCATGTAGCTTGATTCTTCAGTTCGCAATTTGGCGTTGGAAGAGTGCAGGCGTGTCCCAGGCCACAGAGGATGACAGCTGCCGACCTTGGATGGTAAGTATAGGACAAGGAGGAGGTGTGGAGTGGTGGGGTTGCTCAGTGGGAGGGTTAGGATGGGGTGGGGACAGGGACGGGGAGGCGACTAGGACTGTTTCTTTTTGCGGGAAAAAAAAAGACATCAGGTTAACCGTTTTCTTTTTATACAGAGAGGGATTACTGGAAAATTTCTGGACACTGAGTGGGTTCCCCAGTGTCCCAAAGTACTGGGAAGGGGGCTAGCACCGACGCTGGGATTGGGCCCCTGTTGGCCAGGTCTGATGTGCAAATAAATTCTGGTATTTCAGGCGGAGCACCAGGGCTCAATTTTGATATTCCAGTATGAAATTTGGTACCCAAAATGAACTGGAATACCGCTAAATTCGAGCCCTGAACAGGTAAATTCTTTTCATGTTTTTAGTAAATAAACTTGATACTACTACTGTTCAGAGGAGGGCGACAAAGATGGTACAGGGATTGCATCACAAGTCCTGTGAGGACAGACTGAAGGACTTGAATATGTACTCCGTGGAGGAGAGGAGGAGAGGGATATGATAGAGACATACGTACCTTACAGGGAGGAACAGGGTGCAGGAATACACTATTTTTCAGCGAAAAAGATGTTCCAGGACTAGCGGGCATGGGATAAAGTTGGAGGAGGGCGATTCAGAGGAAATGTGAGGAAGAATTTCTTCACAGAAAGGGTAGTGGACAAGTGGAACACCTGCCAGAAGAAGTGGTGGGGCTGAAACAGCCACGGGATTTATGAATGCATGGGATAGACATAAGGGAATCCTGGAGGTCAGAGGAAGGGCAGCAGACTTCTAGAAAACGTAAGGGAACTTGCAAGCTCAAATGGACAGACTGGGTGGGCCATAGGCCTTATCCGCCGACAGTGTCCAAGTGTCTGTGTAGAAAAATTGTATTGTGTTAGAGACTGGTCAATATAGTGAATTTAGCGATTATCCCAATTAAAACGATGGGAATTTCCTTTATGGTGAGGCCTTCGGAAGAGCTGGCAAAGCTAGATGTGATGTACAGTATAGCAGGTTCATCCACTTTATTCTTGAGGCCCCTTCACTAGGCAGTTTTGCTTACTGCACAGCGACTTGAACTGGTTAAGGCTGCATGACTGCATGCAACTGAACATCTTACCTTTCATGTTTAAATGCCATAAACGAAGGTCCCTGATTTTATTGCAGATTGCATGATGAAAAATTAATACAAAGACTGAGATCTTTACAAGGGCATAAGACCTGCTCCGCCATGTTAAAATGGTTATGGGACAGTCATTGTTTCTTTATATTGGCTCTAGAGCTTGGAACTCTGTTTCTGTTAATCTTGGATCCAAGTTAGAAACCACTGCATTTGGTCACTTGTGACCTTGGTTTTGTCCAAGGGATGAAGCCTCTTCGATGTTGTTTGACTTGGTTGAAGGAAATATTGGTATATTATTTATGGTTAAATGTATTAACTTGATATTTTGTTGGTGAACATGTCACATACTCACTCTGCTCAGTTGTAATGTTTTATGTTCCAATGTTTGTATTTATTTATGGATTATTTATTGCTAGTAACATTGTAAGTGTATGAACCTAGGAACCCATTGAAAATGAGACCCAGCTCAGTTAGGTAAATTCATGTTCATGTTTTTAGTGAATAAACTTGATACTACTATTGTACAGTCAGTAAAAAATGAATCATGGTTAGATCTTCTGTGAAAGAAACTATTTCTGTATATCCTGATTTTGTTTATACCACAGTAGCACAAGCAGTAACTGCCTTTCCAAGCACTTGGGTAGGGCTTTGAACCCGTTTACATTGCTGACTTTGCAGTGCATCGACCTATGCGCATGGGTTAATGTGCTGCAAAGTGGTAATCTGAACACTCGAACACCTTAAAGCAGCAGATCCTTTTTTGATCCGAGACTGTTGTAGGGATCAGCAGCGGAATGAGCGTGTTACATGGTGGCGTTGACGCTTTGCTGCGCTTGCTCGTTGCAAAGGCTATCTTCCTTCATCCTCAGTGAATTCACAGCCCCTCCTCAGAGCGACTTGCAGCGCTGCGAGGGTTGGCTGTGTAAACGGTGAATTATCATAGAAGCAGCAGTGCAGTGAGAAGGGAACAGTGCAGATGCCGGAGCACTGCCACGGTGCAAACATGGCTTTGGATATAGAAGTCTTATAGGAAGGAAGCTTCAGAAGACAGGGTCCTTGTCCTTCCAAAAAGTAGAGGTATCCAGCAGAACATTCCCATTCCCTCCTGCTGTGTTCCTTGCTGCAGTATTGACTGTCAGTTTCCTGCTCCAGTGGTCATGCATTTCCTTGCATCACGGTTGTTAGAGGTAGTGGAAGATGGTCTTTCCTTGTAGTGTTGACTCCTTGCTCCACACACAGTGTCTGCAGATCACTGTGCACAGTAGTTGATTAACAGGCCATAGAGCCTGTACTGGGCAGTCAAGCTAAAAGGATATTCGTATCCAGATTCTTTCTGGTCAGAAAACAAATAGGCTAATGCCCTACCATAGACCTTTACTTCCTCTACACTTTAGTTGGAAATGAAAACTCCACTGAGTGTTGACTCATCCAGATTATTTGGTCTCTGCAGGATGAATCATCCCACTCCTAAATTGTAACTAAATTATCAGTCACGGATTAGTGACTTCATAAATGTAATAGCATCCCACATTTTAATAGAATTGGCAAGATATTTGCCAGCTGCCTGGAGTCCTGTGTTTTGAACCATTCCTTAGGTTGAAAATACACCTTCATATATATTTGTGGCTATTTTTATTACAAGTGTTTCTCTTTTTGTAGGGTGTTTTACTAATACTTGCTGTAGTCACCCTCTCAGTACTCCGCTGGAGCTAGAAGAAAAGGATGCGATCGGTGTAAGGCGAGCAGCACAGAGACGAATGAAAGCAGAGTTGGGAATTCCTATGGAACAGGTAATTAATTGGGTATTTGAACTAGACATACCGAGTACTGTAATGTGTGTACATATTTACTTAATAACAACCACAGCAGGCTCACTATCACAGTTGTACATAGTATTTTTTTAAAGCTTACTTCACGTTGTCAGCACTCCAGGTACCATTCTTCAATTATTATTTTTTCCAGATTGTCACTGTGATTAGTCACAGATGCTGGGTTATTGTCATTCAGATAGGGAGGCTGACATGCAAACAAAACCGTGACATCCTCCCAAAATAAGCCTCTTCAGTTTTCCATTGACTGAAGGCAGCATATAGTGTATATTCCGTGCTTGTAAAGAGGAGTCCATTCTGACGTACCTAAAACCCTCGGACATTAACCTCACACCAGCTTTGCTAGCCCTTGTTAGTGTAGTGAAAATTCACAGCATCTCTACCATCAACTAGAGAACACAGGGGACTCGGTTGATTGGCTGCAGGGTTTTTTTGGTGGGTGGGGGAATGCCTGTATTTAATTGTTATTGTTAACCATTAACAACAACAAAAAGAGGAGGAATATTAGAGTGCTGAAATACAGTGATTAAATCCAAAGCACTGTGCAGGGTTAAGGAATACCATTCCAATGCCAGTAATTAATAAAAGGGTAAACAGTAGAGCATCCAAACAGTCAACAATGAAAGCAAAACTACAGAGTATTAGGCCAAAGTAGCCAAATATTTAGCACAGTAAAAGTACTTAGAATAGAATACTATATTGGTTATGAGACATACATTTTAACATGAAACCATACAGAGCACTTGGTCAAAGTTATAAGAAGTAATAGTGCTTGAATAACTGAATGTTGTCTACTTTAAGATGTCTGGACATGGTAACAAAAACAGTCATCTGAGCAAGCATCCCAGTGACAAATTGCATTGACATTAAATTATTAAAATTTAATAAACTCTGGATACTATACACACTAAATACAGAATACTGACCGCTTTTTGAAATATTATATTATGACTGAGGTTGCATAGGTGCTTAATCAAAATCATAAAAGGCATATAATCATTGTCAGCCAAAACAGCAAATAAGACCATTTCATCTGTGGGAACAGAAACAGTACCCTAGCTACACGTTACACCTCATTTATGAAAACCATTTTATACAAAATATTTAAAATCTTCCTTTACATTCAATCCAGAAGTTTGCACACTATTGCATTGAAAAATGGGTGTAGCCTCTCTGTAGGAGTACCTTTATGTAGTCATCAACCTCTTTTAGGAGTAAAAAATCTACCTCCACAAATCCGACATCAGCTGGATCCTTATAATGTATCAAAAAGGTTACAGTTGCCCTAATGTGTTTCTGCAGTGTAACCTTTAAATTGTGAGTAGTACACCACCATCAGTCTTATTAGAAGGACAGGTGACCCACTAGACAAGAAAATAGTGTGCCGTTTGTTGAAATGATGAGTGTTAGTAGATTTGCTGCCTTCCTGGGACCTGGACGCCATTCTGTTGTACAAGGTATTTGCAGACGGAGTAATACCCACATGTATAACAGCCCTTTTTGGGGAGCCAGTTAGAATGAAGGATGTACTTTAATTTCTCCCTATAATGCTACATTGACAAATCTTTGAGATTAGCAGTTTGTGAATGTGAGATGAGGATATAGATTTACATATAGAAGACACACCTGGGGGTCTGAACTTGAAATATCCTAATGCTTTGTTACAGTTTTGTCAATTGCATGACACAGATGGCTATATGGGTGACAAAAGTAACCCATGTTGGTGTTTTACCCTTACTTACTCTGTAACTGGTTATTTCACTTGGGTCTTTTTTGTTACCCTGAAATCATATTTTGTGCCCTTTGAGGATGCTGGTTTTGTAGTCCCTTTCCACAAAGTGCAAGTGAGCTCTTTTTCTTTTTCCTGAAATACATAAAAATCTGTGTAGTTCTGACATATGAGCATAGGACAAAGCCAGCAGAATAAGGCCATTAGGTCTGTTGAGTCTACTTGTATTGCAGGGTCCTCCGCATCAGCTGCTGACGCTGCCCTCCCCCAAACCACCCTTCCCTCCATCCGCCCCTCTCTTGGCCCTTATTTTCCTTTACTCTATCCTAGCCTCTCTTGAAGCTGCCTACTGTTTTCAGTGAAACCACCGCCTCATGAAGCCCATTTTGACCTGCCAGTACCCTCTCTGTGAAGAAGTGTCTACTAGCCTCTCTCCTAACCCCCCCCTCCCCAACTGAGACTGTCCTCTTGTGTTTGGGTTCCCACTAAGCTTGAAGAGACCCTCCTTGTCCACCGTATTTATTCCTTTCAAATACTTGAAGGTCTCAGTTGTGTCCCATCTCTTTCTTCTCCAGGAGTACATGTTCAGGGTCTCCAACCTCTTCCTGTACATCCTGCCCTGTTAGCCTTAATCATCTTAGTTGCTGTCCTTTGGACAATCTCCAGCAGTTTTACACCCTTTATAAGGTATGGACACCAGTACTGTACACTGTATTCCAGATGCAACCTCACTGGCAATGCAGCCCAACATTTTATTTGCCTTTGCCGCTTTCCTTGATTGCGTGGAGTATTTCAGGTCCCTAGTTAACATCAGTTCCAGGTCCTTCTCCTCCTCTGATGCAGATACCGGACTCCTCCCAGGATGTGCTCAGTCCTTGGCTTCTTGGCTTCAGTGTGCATAACCTTGCATTTCTTTGCATTGAAGCCAATGAGTTATGTTCACTTGATGGGTTACTGATGCAGCTGTGACTTCAAAATTAAATCTGACCCACCTTGTCCTATGACCTGATAAAACTAGCTCAATTTCATTGTTTTCCAAAGCTGTTATCTAGAATAAAAACTGGTTAACATACACATTTCAACTTTGGAACGAACAAACTTAAATAGACTACCAGCGGAAGTGGTGGAGGTGAAAACATTAGGGCGCTTCAGGCATGCGTGGAATAGACAAAGGGAATATAAGTAAATTGGCAGGAAGGAGGGTGCCACAGGACAATCAGGGTCTGCAGAGACAGAATAGACTGGGACCATCTGGGCAGGCTAAGTGGGCCAGGTGGTCCTTTGTGCCAACAAATTCTGTTTTTACGTTTCTAACCTTATATGTGAAGAATAAGACATGACAAAGGTGGTTTATGGGCTGATAAGAGCACACCAGGTGCGTAATGAGAACGTGGCACTTGCCTTTAGCACCTGGGAATGCTCTTGTCAGCCCATAAACCACACCATGGAGTGTCTTATTCCGCTTATTTTTTGCTGTAAGGACTAATAGGATAGTTTGTTTGTAAGTGTTCCTGACTACTATTTAACTCCCTCAGGGTGGTGTCAGTTAATATGTATGTGGGTGAGAAGCTCAGAGCAGTCATAAATTTGAATGCTCTTTTGGGTGACCTCTTGCCAATAATGGGTCAGGAACCGGCATTCCCATAGTATATGTGCTTGGTCAGCATGGTCACATCCACACTCCTCCTGCACCCTCCCAGAGGGCTGTGAAGAATGGCTACTATGACTGGGGTGCGAAAAAACCAGTTCATAGTTTACATGCATACTCTTTCCAGTATGGGGAACTGGAGGCCTTGAGCATCGGCAACAATGCTGCTTTCAGTTTGGTGACAAGATGTCAACCGACAGCTCCTTGGACCATGTAGTCCTTATGGATTCAATTGGATCCTGGGGCTTCTCATTTAAGGCTTTGTAAATGAGACTTATCACATGTTCTGTAGAAGCCCTAGCAATTTGGGATTGAATTAATGTTAGTATAAGGGAAGGTTTCTCCATACAGCAGAGAGGTCTCCTCTGATGGCTGCAGGTATGATTTAAGCCGTAGGTACTTATGAAAGAACGTCTGTGGTAGTTGAAAGAGGGATTGTAAGCATACAGATGGGTGGATACCCATAGGGCCCACTAGCAGAGAAATGTATTTCAGTCCAAGGCGGTGCCACTGTTCCAGGGATCTGTCAATTTTGTTAGGAGGGAAGGAGGTATCCATCGATAGTGCTTGGATATATAGAGCTTCTGACTGGGAAAGGTATTTGCGAGTCAGCATTAGCTAGTGCCAAAAGGTACAGCAGTGTGCTGAGGGAATTTGGAAAGTGGCTGGCAGCTGGTAGGATGCCCAAGAGATAGCCTGTAAGGTTAAAGAGGTCACTCTAATGAAATTCAAATTGTTTCCAAGGAGCTTCATATCCAGGATTTAACCAACAGAAAACAGTTCAGTAATTGGAATGCCAGAGCATATCTCTGTAAGTTAGGCAAGTTCAGTCCTCCTGCTCCTGGGAAGTTGAAGCAGGAGTACCGAATTCTAAGGGGTCGACCCTTCCAAATAAAGCGAGAAATCAGCCAATCCCAAGTCTAAAAGTAAGTTCTGCTGGGCAGTACTGGTAAGGTTTGTAGAAAAAACAATATGCGTGGGAAATACAGGTTACTCACCTGTAACAGGAGTTCTAGGAATAGTATATGTTGTTCATCCACACTGTCTGGCAGGTTCCTTGCCGCTTTAAATCTTGCGGAAGGTCTTCAAGCTGGCTCCTCCCACCCACCGGGTGGTAAAACTCTCGCTCCGCCCATGATGCCAGATCTGGCCGCTGGAAGCTCAGGTTGTGTGTCGAGCCGGGAGGTCAGGTGGAGTCTGTGGATGAACAACATATACTATTCCTAGAACTCCTGTTACAGGTGAGTAACCTGTATTTCTAGGACATGGATATGTTGTTCATCCACACTGTCTGGCAGACTCTAGCAGTTCTCCGGGAGGAGGGAGGCAAGGCGCACACCCCGATACTTAACTTGGAAAGAGAGACTGGAGAACCGAGGCCCCAAAACCAGCATCCCGGCGTAACTCAAGGTCGATATGGTAATGGGTGATGAAGGTGTGTGCTGACTTCCAGGTAGCAGCCCTGCAGATTTCCTGGATAGGGACATCCCTGGAAGCAGCCACCGATGCAGCAGTATGGCGGGTAGAATGAGCTCTTATCCTCTGGGAGGCTGCATGCCCGCCAACTTATAGCAGAGATCTATACGGGAGGTGACCCACCTGCCTATCGTCCGCTTGTGCAGGTCTGCCAGAGTGCGGCTTCAAGCGTGGTGACAAACAGCTGGCGAACCTCTCCCGAATTTCAGCCGTGCGCTCCTTATAGTAAGCGAGCGCCCTTCTAGGGTCCAGAGTATGGAGCCTATATTCGGCCTCAAGGTGTGATTGGGGTAGAACACGGCAGAGTCAACACCTGGCTAAGGTGAAACTCCGACACCACCTTGGAAGGAATTTCGGTGGGGCGCAGGACAACCTTGTCCCTGTGGAAGACCAGGTAAGGAGACTCGATGCAGACCGCCTGGGTTCTCCCATCCTTCTGGCTGACGTGATAGCCACCAAGAAGGTGGTCTTCCACGACAGGTGAGAGAGTTCACACCTGTGCATTGGTTCGAATGGCTTGCCCATGAGCTTTGCCAGTACCAGCAGTAAATCCCACGGAGGTGGAGGTTCTCGCACTGGAGGGAAAATGTGATCAAGGCCTTGAAAAGCGCCAGACCACCTTCTCCTGCGCCACTGACTGCTCCCGGCCCGCGCCCGGTAAGCAGAGATGGCTGCCAGGTGCACCCTTAGGGTCGTCGACCCTAAGCCCTTGACGAGAAGGGATCATAAATAGTCCAAGATGCTTGCCAAAGGACAGGAGGAAGGGTCCAAGCCCTTGCCCTGACACCAAATGGAAAATCTCTTCCATTTGAAGGCATAGCATTTCCTGGTCGACTCTCACGGAACGCCTCAACAACATTGAGGACCTCGTCGGAAAGACCCAAGGCCTGGAACTCTAGCCACTCAGGAACCAGGCGTCAGGTGCAGGGATTGAAGTCCGGATGGAACACCTTCCCTGATTGACTGAGAGAAGGTCCGGGCGAGCTGGAAGCTGCCTCGGGAGCCTGGAGCTGAGGCTGAGGAGATCTGGGTACCAGAACTGGCGGGGCCAGTCTGGGGCTATCAGAATCACCTCGCGCTTGTCCCTCCTTGCTTTGAGAAGCACCTTGTGAATCAAGGAAATGGGGAAGGCGTAGAAGGCCCGGGGTCCACGGCCTCGAGAGGCATCCCTGCAGCGAGCCCTGCTGAGGGGGCGGATGGAACAGCCTCAGCCGCGTTCTCCTGGAGGCAAACAGGTCCACCTGAGGTGTGCCCCAATGGGAGAACAGGTCTTGTACTACCTCCGGCAGGAGAGACCACTCGTGAGATGCAGCCCCTATCCGGCTCAGGGCATCGGCCAGAGTGTTGGAGGCTCCTGCCACATGAATGGCTAGGAGATCCGCCTCCAGGCTGCGCAAGTGACCAAATCGGAGAGCTTCCTTGCATAGAAGCATGGAGGCGTCCCCGCCCTGGCAGGTTTAGGTAGTACATGGTGCGTGTATTGTCCGTCTGGACTCGGACCACTTGACCCAGGAGAAGCGGAGCAAAGGCGGTGAGAGCTAGGCAGACCGCTCAGAGCTCCAGCAGGTTGATGCGGCATCGGGACTCCCGCGGGGACCAGAGGCCGTGCCTGATGTTCCCCAGATGGGCATCCCAACCCATCAGAGAGGCATCGGTCGATGAGAGACCGTCGGCTCGGGCGGACAAACGGGATGCCCTCCTGCAGATGAGATGGAGCGGTCCACCACCGGGCGTTCCACATCTCCTGGGTCACCATCACTAGCTGGTTCAATGGATGCAGCTGCCAGGACCACTGGCTGGCCAGTCCCCACTGAAGGGGCGTGATGCCAGCGTGCCCAACGGACCACACTGGTACAGGCCGCCATGAGACCCAGGAGGCGCAGGAAGTCCCGGTAGGGCGCGCTGCTCAAACCAGAAGTGATTGGGCAAAGGAGGTAAGAACCTCGGCCCTGTCCGCTGGGAGCTGTGCTCTGGCTCGAAGAGAGTCGAGCTCTGCCCGATAAACAGAATCACCTGCTTCGGCTCGAGTTCCGACTTGGCCTCGTTGATAAGAAGGCCGACTTGAGAGCAAACCTGGAGGGCCAGATCTCTGGACCGCCCACCTCCTGTCTGGAGGGGCTGCTATCCGCCAATCATCCAGGTAAGGGTACACGGACCCCTCGGCGCTGCAGGAAAGCTGTCACCACTGCAATGCATTTGGTGAAGACCCTGGGAGCTGGAGACAGGCTGAAGGGCATGGCTCGGAACTCGAAGAGGATCCCTCCGCTTCAGCGAAGGAATCTCCGATGTGACGGACGGATAGGGACGTGAAAGAAGCGTCCTGCAGGTCCAGAGAGCAGAACCACATGCCATGTTCCAGGGATGGTATTATCTGAGCCAGAGTGACCATCCTGAAGGTTCGAGACCTTAGGAACTTGTTCAGGTCGTGTAGGTTGAGAATGGGGCGCCAGCCCCTGTCCGCTTCGGAACCAGGAAGTACCTGCACACAAACCCGGGTCTGAGGGAGGGTCCGCCACCTCCTGATCACCTCCTTTTGGAGGAGGAGGCGATGTCGGCCCGACGAGCCGACAGTGAGCTGCGGACCCGAGGCCCCCGAGGTGCGACGGCTCTGAAGGGCGGGCCTGCTCGAATTCTAGGGCAGGCCTTTTCCCACCACCTCCAGTACTCACCTGTCCGTGGTAATAACGGACCAGGCGGAAAGGAAGTGCTGAGCCATCTCCAATGGGGAACCTGGGGTGAGGTGATGGGGCTGGGGCGACACCTCTCAGCCCGTCACTGGGCAGACTTGGAGGAGGGACCAGCCGAGGGACCTCCTGGGCCTTTACTACCCTGCTTCCTGTTGGAGGAAGCCCTGGGCTTGGGTTTGGGATGCCAAGCCCGAGCCTGCAGCCCCTAGCGTTTCTGGGCGGACGCGCCACAGGCGCCAGGACGAGAGAGGCTTAGGCTGTGGTTTGCGGCCTTTGTCCTTCTGAGTGGAAGAGACCGAGTCAAGGTAGCATTGGACTTCCGATCCTCTGCAGGTGACCTTCCACCCCAGGGCCGAAGAGGTCAGTCACCAAAAGGGAACATCCGCCAACTTGTGCTGGGTATCCGGCGTAAGGTGGATATCCTCAGCCAAGCCCGACGACGCATAGCCACTGCGGCCGCCACAGACCTGGCACATGAGTCCCCAATGTCTAAAGCAGTCTGGAGCTGCTGTTTGGCCACTGCCCTGCCCTGGTCCCGCACCTGCCTGACCGTAGTCTGCAGATCCAGCGGGAAGATGAGGGACAACCTCATCCAGGAGCCCAGCAGGGCATGAGAAAATGTGCCATGAGGACGGCCAGACTGGCCTGGCGAAGGCCGAGAGAGGATGCAGCATAGACTTTTAGCCCGGCATAGTCCAATTTCTTGGACTCCTTGTCGGGAGGTTTGTCCACATCCCTAAGCGTTCCCGGCACGCTGGAAAACGCTGTCGGTAACCAACCCCTCAGCCAAGGGTGTTCCGAAAAACCGGACAGGGAACCGGTAGGGACCGATACTTCCTGGCCATCCTGGCTGAAGGCGCAGGACAGGAAGCAAGGCACTGCCAGAGCTCCAAGGCCGGACCCACTATGGCCTCGGCCACCGGAAAGGCCTCCGTGGGAATCCTCGTCCAGAATCTCCGTGAGGGATACCTGGCCCATTTAGAACGGGTTCGAAGCTTCATCCCGTGGACTCCTAGATGAGCCAAGCAATCCTAGAAGGACTAAGGGCTATCGTCCACCGACTGTCCTCCTGAGGACCCAAGTCCATTCGCTTGGAGAAAGGGAGGAATCATCCTCGGACTCGGAAGAGTCCTCAAAGAGCTGCCTCGGGCCTGAACCACCCTCCACCTGCCGAGGTCTATCGGGAGTGAGGGTGACAGACAACCTATGGGGCAATCCTGAGCCAACCGAGAATTTTGGTCGGAGCCCCAGCCTAACGGCTGTGGAGGCGGAGGCTCCACGAATAGGTGGGGCAGCTGGAATGGCGAACAACGGCCTGGGAACAGGCTCCTCGGCTAAAGCGAGGGTTGTTTCGGCCGCCCGTGACAGCCACTTAATGGCCGGGAAGACGACGGCGTTGGCTTATTCCGGTCAGAAGGAGCTGCTGCCACATGAGTTCCTCATACCTCTGGACGCAACTTGCCAAGCCTCCCCTCATCCGAGGAAGAGGACGAGCGGCGGGCCGCTTGCCGCCGTACCGAGACCGCCATGACTGCGGGATCGGCTGAACCGCTAAGACGTCCAAGACGAACTCGGCTAGGCCGAGGACGGGTGCGGGAGGTGTCGCGAATCGCACTCCCCGGTTCGGACAAATTCCACCAAGGCTCTGGGAACCGGAGGCACAGACAAGCCGACGGGATCCTCAACTCCCACCGGGGAACTGGGAGAGGGATTCTCGGTTTCTCCAGCCGACAACCCATCCAACAGGTCGAGAAAATCTAGAGCCCGTCGTGAGGATCTGGTCCAACTGGCCTGGCGGGTACACCGTGAAACCAGTGGCCGAGCCGAGGGGTCGGCCCAAGTCGACGGCCGACAACTAGGGAGGATCTTTCCCGCTCCCAAGAGTGTCGACAGTGAGACTTACTTGTCTCTCTTTTGGACCGAGAAATGGTCCAGAAGAAGTTGGACCCTCACCTTTTGTCGAGAGGGTCAGACAAAGCTCCTTAAAAGAAGGCGAATAAGAGGCACCGAGAGATAGCGGGACAAATGCACGCAGCAAGGGCAAAGGCTTCCGTGCAGCCTCCTCTTCGAGGCGATCATCTGCTCGAGCTGATCCGCCGAAGCCCGCCCGCCGCTGGACACCTCCGACCGGTTCCCTTTTGACTTAACCGAGGAAATCTCTTCGGACGCCCAGTTGTAAACAGGCAGCACGGTCTTCGAGGACGAGGGTCAAAGAGGAAGAGCACAGGTCGAGGCTCGCGGCGTGCTCAAGGCCCAAGCAGTAAACGCACGTGAGTGTGGATCCGTCCGAGACATCTTCTGCCCAGAGGGCATCTCCGGAAACCGGAGTCGATTTGTCCATCGCAGCCGCGAGGGAGAGAAGACCGAAGTCTTTTAGCAAAACTTTTAATTTCGAAAATTCAAGAATTAGGAACCAGTCTTATACGCAGAGCGTTAAGGGAGGAACCTGAGCTTCAAGCGGTAAGGAAGATCTGGCGTCATGGGGCGGAGCCGAGGTTTTACCACCGGGTGGGTGGGAGGAGCCAACAAGACCTTCCGGCAAGATTTAAGCGGCAAGGAACCTGCCAGACAGTGTGGATGAACAACATATCCATGTCCCTAGAATATATTTTGTTTAATTGCTTCCACCCTTGCCAAGAAGCTTAATGGGATCTGTGACCACTTAGCAGTATCATCTGCAAGGTGTTAAGAGTTCAAAATCGGTCAAATCAGCGTGGAGCGGATCTTTGTTAACTTAATTCCTAGGTGCGCGACTAGTCGGCTTGTGCCACTTGAAGGAAACATTGATCTTGAGAAACAGGGGTATAGTTATACAGTAGGACTTTTGTCTTCTGCTGATTCACCCTGTTCCCAAAACGGGTAAGCTTTTCCCAGACTTTTGGGATGGCTGTTTCTTGTGAGGTCTGGGTTAACAAAATATCATCTGCAAAGAGAAAGTTTGTAGGATTTACCCCATAGGGATGCCCTTTATTTCCAGATGGATCCTTATTGCTTGAGCTAAGGGTTCAAGGTACAGAGGCGAAGAGCAGGGCGATGGGGCAGCCCTGATGAGTCCCATCGGCAGCATAAAAGGATCCGACAGGGAGCCATCTAATTTTAAATAGGCCTGAGGAGTGCTTTAGATGTTTTGGAGTTGCATAATTTCTTCAAATCCGAACTGTGACAGGGTTGCCCACAAAAGGCCAGGTGACCCTGTCAAAAGCCTTCTCCCATCAAGTCCCAGAGGTACAAGGGTATAGTCCTCTGGGAGGCATAATTCACCAGGAGGCAGGTGCGTCTGACCGCATTATGCGCCTGTCTGCCCCTGATAATCCCGACCTGATCAGGGTAACTAAGGTGGGAAGTAAGCTTCAAATCTGTGTTTTAAAACAGTCATGAATACTTTATAATCAAAATTAGCATAGATATCAGGCGATAAGACAAGGGTTTTTGATGCCGTTATTGGGTTTGGCTGATATTACGGCATATTTCAGGAGGGCAGGAGGCTCACCCTCTGTACCTCATGACAAACCGATAATAAAGGAGATAATAAAGTCGTTGAATGTTTTATAAAACTCAAATGGATAGTGGTTGGGGCCGGTGCTTTCAGGATTTTGGCCTTCTTCATTACCGTGTCGAGTTCTCCCTAGATAATCGGGGCCAACAGCACCTCTTTGGGATGAGGTCAATTTGGGCGACTGTAGGTTCTGCAATAACTCCTATTTGCGTGATGGAAGAAGGAGTCGGCCTTGTATAATACTGGCCATGACTTGCCAGATCTTCTGAGGAGGGTAATCTGCGTCCCGTTTCAGGGTCAAGAAGGCTACTCACATAGGTTTTAGCGTTATGCATTGAAGTCTATGGGCCAAGTTTCTCGCCTTTGGATCCCCCTCATGACAGGTGTGCTTTAAGTAAAATAGTTGTTGCTCTGTTTTGATCTACTAGCTTTTGCAGCTGTTGTTTTACCCATTGTATGTGGGACTGCACTGTCCGATCTCCCTGGGCATAAAGGACTGCAAAGTCCCATTAGTCCTGAAATTCAGGAGGCGAACCTCGTGCTCTTTAGCTTTTTGGAGAATGAGCTATAATCTCTCCACGGACAGCAGTTTTCAGAGTGTCTCAGAGTATGGTAGGCGACACTCCGACTGGGTGTTCTCCAGGAAGATCCAAAGCACTGAGTCCTGGACCATCTGGCGGAACTAGGTGTCTCTTTGATGTATTAAGTTCAATCTCCAGAGACGCTGTCTTATGACTGCCCCCAGTTTAAATTTTGCATAGATCAGATAAAACAGTTGCTCCATGCCAAACATCCTAAAGTGTTCCCAGATGTTCGGCTGTGGTAATCATATAATCCATTAGTGACACCACTCCCGAACCTGAGATCATGTGGGTATAACCACTGGTTGTGCTAAGCAATGGCCAGGCCAGGGGCAGGAGGGTCTGCCGCGAGATACTTTTGGAGGGATTAACTCAATGGGCCTTATAAGTGGAGACATCCAGTGCAGGGCTTAAAGTGGTGTTTAAGTCATCCCCCACCAAGAGTAATTGCCCTGTAACACACCAAGCAGGTGGAAGAGAAATTTTGCATCAATATTTTGGAAGAACCCAGAGGAAATAAACTGATGCCAGAGTAACCCGGTCGTGCGTGCAGTCTACCTGTTGCAATGGCATATCTACCTTCAGGATCCATGACACAATCCTGAAGTTAAAATGGAGTCCTCCCTGAGGATGAGAATGGCTGTCCCCGTTCCCAGAAACATGCAAGGAGGCCACAACGTAGAAAGCCTAAATTTTTAACTTATCATGATCAGTGGTGGATAGACAAGTCTCCTGTAAGAAGACGACCTCTGGTTTGTCTCTTCTTATAAATTGTATTAATCTTAAATGCTTAATGGGGCTATGGCTCCGTTAATATTGAGTGATAAAATTAAAGATGACTTATCCATGTTGCATCTGATGTGAAGCTCCTAATTTGAGAGGCAGGCTCTCCCTCCCAGAGGGAGCAAACTATATGATGTACAAGACCTATGGAGATACATTTTATGTTCTGGGGAATATATAAACTCTGTGCCTTCTAACCTTAAATTTGGGGTATTTTCTTGTTTGCATATAATGATACCATCAATTATTCCTATGTTAGTTTTGCCAAAAAGAAAAAACACCCATAAAATAGAGCGTAACAAACCATAGAGAAACATTGCATAACAGCTAACAGCACTGGTGCAGTCTTAACACTGCTGGACTGACCAGATAGCGAAAACTTGTGTAACAGATAAACCATTGATTTAACCACCTGATTCATGGCTTAAACTTATTAAAATACGAATTGGTGTAGCGGTGGTCTAAATTCTGTAAATTTATAAACATCAAACAATAAACTTGACAAAGGTACAAAACTGACTCCCAAGGTAGGGAGGATTCCAGTTCCCTCCTATAGGGAGATGATGGTGTCCCCAGTGGGGTATCTTACTTTCACTGGCCCCCAGCACCACTGCATCCTAGTGTCACTGTGGTACATATGACTGACCAGGATAGGAAAGCAGTATCAGGCCCCAAATAAAGGAAGTGTGGCCCCTACCTTCCCACCCTGGCATAGCAGCCATGGTCATCTGCCTTCAGGTACCAGCAACCTGTCCGAGCTGCAAAGTGTAAGTACCTCAGGATTTTAGCCCCCCCCCCAGCTCCTCCGGGCCATTTCACTTGTTGATAGGAGTTATCATGTTTTAAATCTAAGACAAGAAAGAGTCATTAGAATCGTAGGGTCTTAGCTGTTTACCTCGGCTCGTATAGAGGGTTCCTGCAGTAGGTCATAACATGTGGGACTCGCCCCTGGCGTCAGGACTGCCGCGGCAAACTTTGCTAGCAGTGTCTGGCGGGGACCGCCCACCTGATGTCGCGTGACGGATGTCAGTGTGACCCTGTATAGTGGGCGGTCCGCGTCCTCACCTTCCAGTTCTTTCCGCCGTTGACCTGCGCCAAGAACTTTCCTACTGTCATCTCTCCATGATGCCATCATTGACTTGAGCAAGTGGTTATTAAGCTAGTATTGTATTACTACTCTAACATGTATAATCTTGCCCAGTGTGTATTTTCATTTGCTTCTACTGTTTGATGTAAATTGTCCTGACTGTTTATTTTTTAATGTTTTTCTCATTATGTACAAATTGTTGTTCACTGCTGTTTTCCTCTTGTACTGTCCCGAGTCGTGCCTGAAAATAGGCAGGATTGTTGTCTAGTGCATTTACCTGGTTGCAGCTAATAAATAAACAAACTTTACGGTAAATGTTGCTCAGTCAATCACTATTTTGTACCTTATTTCACCGAGTTTTCAATCTGTTCTTAGATTCTTTTATGTCTTTTCCACCTCCGACTGAAAACCAAGGAGAAGTGTGGTGCACAGATCCCTCACAAGGATGGCCATCATCGCTGCCTCTTCTGCCTAGGCCTGAACCACGACACTACAGCCTGTCCTGATTGCAAGCCCTTCAGTCAGGCCACCATGAAATGCAGACAGCAGGCTTTAGAGGCCCATTTACTGAAGTCCAGAATGGCCACTCTTGAAAGAGATGCAGAAATGAGGATACCACTTCTTCCTCTTCTTTGGAGTCAAACCGAAGAAAGGACAAAGAGAAGCACAGGGAGGCGGGTGCGCATGGAGGATCGGGACTGTGTTATCTCAACAAACCTTCGACCAGCAAGGCCGTTCTCCCGCTGCCTGCCCTTGTGGTTGTCAGGCCGCTTCCGGGACTTCTCCAGGTTCCTCTGCTTCTTTCCAGTCTGTCTCACTGGTAAGTCCTCTGCCGGCTTCCTGGTGACGCCTGGTTTCTACCGCTAAGTCGGACCCTGGCTCCTCTGGGGCCCGCCCGGTAGTTAGTAAGCGGATTCAAAACCCAGTAGGGATCCCATGACACAGACCAATGAATCGGTCAAGGGTTCTCCCTCCTCCGCCTAGTCCCTCTGTTGTCCAATAAGCCGGTCGCTCAAGTTTCAGACGACCGCCCAGGCGTAGCTTGCTCATCAGGGTCTTGCCACCTTACCGGCGCCGGTTGGAGCCCGCCAAGCTCCCTTGGTCAGCCCTCCTTCCAGGTCCCTCCTGGGCAGGACTTCCTCCACCTTCACTAGTGGAACCTCCTATCCCAGGCGTCACATATGGGTGGAGGAGAGTGGCCCCTGGATGTGGTCTTCTCCTCTCCACTCCAGCGGCTGCCCAGGTCCCTCCCATGGATACCCTACCTGGGATACCGATGCAGGCCCAGTTCACACAGGCTTCTGGCCTCCTTTCTCCCCTGTCGGGACTATGCGGCTCCGCCGTCAGGGGCCTGCTCCACCAGGCACACCCTTTCTGATGCATGGGGCACTGCTGGACACCCTATTTAACCTCCCTCTGTCATGGCCTAATGTTTGCTCCCGACACAGGCTATACGCTACGATAGGCCTGACATTGGATCCCGGACGTCGACCATTCTGATGTCTGCCAGCCCAACACAGGATACCTTTCCAGGTCTTTCGAGGCCCCTGACGGAACAGAGTCTTCTGCCAGGGTATCATCCTCTTCAGGGTTCCAGACGCTGGCTTATCCACCGTTTGCTCAGACGATGAGTTCTTTTCCCCAGACTTTCTGCCCTGGGTATCAGACCTCTAGCTACCCCTATGATCAGGGGTATCCTCCTCCTCCTCATTATCCAGGGTTTGGCTCACCCTTTTACCACCCTTCACCCACCCTTACTCCTCCGCCTCCTCCACCTTAACAGGACTTTCAAACCCTTATACAGTCCTGGTAGAAGGACACCAGATCCCAGCTGGTCAACAACTGCTGGTCCCAGTAGTCTTCCCCCTACCTGTTCCATGTCACCAGCCAGCTCTCTTCACTCTGCCACGGTGCACATTTGGTGCAACCCCAAGGAGGTCACCCTGCCATAGAATGGAACCCCAAGGGAGAAGATTCCTTAAACTCTGAGGACTCCTCCTCAGGCGTCTCATCAGGTGAGCAGTCCTCTGTGGCCAAGGGTAAAGACTCTCCCAAAACCCTTCTGGAGGATCCTTCTTTTACTGAGCTCCTCCACATTATCCAACAATCCAGCGACTGGAGTGCGGAGGAGCAGGACCCAAAAAGGAAAATCTAGCGGAGTACCTAGACTTGGAGACTGCTTCCCCATCCCTGCCCCGAGGACCTCACCACTACCATTTGGCAGCTGCCACACTCCATTCCGGCCGTTCCAAAGAGGCAGACTGGATATACCATATGCCTGAGGATATTTCCTTTATGGACACTCATCCAAAGGCAGATTCTATAGTCCTAGCAGCTGCTCACGATCGATCGTACGCCTGAAACATATGACACCTCTCCTCCAGATAAGGAATCTCGGCAGCTTGACCAATTTAGAAAGAGACTTTATTCATTCTCTCGTGCACCCTCCATTCCCTCAACCATGTGGCACACATGGTTTCCTTTCAGAAGGTAACTATGGCCAGGCTTGAGGCCAGTTTCCAATCAGTGGAGGCCTCTGACCTCAAGGAGGATCTAACCAAGACTTGCTCCTGTCCAAAATCTCGTGCAGACATGCGCTCAGAGCCACTACGATTCGATTGGGCGTGGTGGTTCGTTCGCCACAGCTGTCTCCCTCAGAACACATGCTTGGCTCGCATTTCTGGACTCTCCGCAGACATCCAGTCAGCTATCCAGGATGCTCCTTCAGAGGTTAAGTCCTCTTTGGGAGACACCAAGGACATAATTACAGGTCTCAGGACAGCGGCCAGGCCCTGAGATCCATCAAGTCAGTGTACCAAGCGGCTTTCAGAAGAAACTGCCCTTCGGCGCCAAAAGCGAGAGCAGGGTAAACAGCCCTTTAACAGGCGCCAAATAAAGAAAAGCTACAGGGTCTCTCTTTCCTCTCCCCGCCTCAAAACCCAGAGAGCGTCCGGGGGTCTCTTCCCCTCGCCCTCAGCTTCCTGACTCGTCCAGCCCTCCCACCTCTTCCACCCTCCAGTGTGGAGCCAGTGGGAGGAAGGTTCATCCTCCACATGCAGGGTGGAAGGCATCACCTCAGATGCATGGGTTCTTCAACTCATTTCAAGAGGGCACACCATAGAGTTTCTGGTGTTCCTCAAACTCCCCTCCAGGTCGTTCCCGGTACTCTCTGAACCAGGCATTGCTGGTTGAGAAGGAAATCCTGGCCTTAAGACAGAAGTCCGCTATAGAGTCAGTCCCTCCATCCCAGAGAGGAAAAGGGTTCTACTACATTTCTTCCTGGTTCTGAAAAGACTGGTGACCTCAGACCCATCCTGGACCTCAGCCGGCTGAACCTTTTCATGGGAGTACAAAGGGTGCACATGCATGCTGACTGTACAGAGTCTTCTGCCCTTCTGCAGAAGGACCACTAGCTTTGCCGCTGGACATGCAGGATGCCTACCTGCATATTCCAGTGTTCCCAGGCCACCGCCGTTCCTGCATTTCCTTTTCCAGTGGAGCACTTCCAGTTTTCAGCCCTCCCTTTCTCCTTTCCTTGGCACCCAGTCTTCACCAAGTGCCTAGCAGTGGTGGCAGTGGCTTTATGCCGTCGGGGTTTCGCAGTGTTCCCTTACCTGGACAGCTGGCTCTTAGCGGCCCCATCCATGGCCACCCTAGAGGAACCGCTTTCCTTCGCACTGGATGTTTTCCCTGACTGGGATTACTGTCAGTTTCACAAGTCGTCCCTGATCCCCTCCCAGAGGCTTCAATTCATCGGAACAGTCTTGGACAGTGCAGAGCCTTCCTGCCCCAGACAGAGCAGACACTCTACGGAGGCGGGTCAGTCTAGTCCTCTTCTCCAGGCATATTCCGCCAGGCGTTCTTACGACTTCTTGGCCTCATGGCAGTGGCCATCTCCACGGTTCCTTGGACAGATTACACATGAGGATCACCCAATGGACACTACGTGTCCAGTGGGATCAACTCTCAGACTGCCTAGCTCATCCTGTCCTAGTGTCCTGTGCACTCCGCAAAGACCTTGTATGGTAGCAGGATCTACGGAATTTGTCCGGACCCCCCAATGGACCCTCACCACAGGGCGTCTGGGTTGTGGAGCCCACCTGGGGAATCACAGAACACGGGATTGTGGTCTCAGCTGGAGAGCTCTCCACATAAATATATGAGAGAGCTGTACTGTGCACTGCAGGTATTCCAGACCATCCTGTCGACAGGAACACTGCTAGTTCAGATGGACAATATGTCTGTGGTCTGGTACATTAACAAGCAGGGAGGCACCGATTGTACCCCCTGTGCAGGGAGGCAATGAAGGTGTGGTGCTTGGCAGTCCAGCAGGTCTGTTTCTCACGGCGTGCACGTCCCAGAGTGTCCACAGTGTTCTGGCGGACTGCCTCACTCGGACATCATCTGAAGCTTCACGAATGGGAATTGGAGTCAGGAAGTGGCGATCTATTGGTCCACCAATGGGGACAACCAAGTAGAGCTCTTCGCCTCCCCATACAACGCAAAACATCCCAGTATTTGATCGCGTTCCCGAGCTTGGTGCTTTCTGGCACGACGTGTTGTCGCTGTGCTGGACAGGCAAGTACTTGTACACCTTTCCCATTCTACAGCATGTTCTTCTAAACTTCAAGCAGAGGGGCTCTGATGATCCTGCCCCCTCCCCTGCCGAGACAGATCTGGTTCCCACTCATGCAGCAACTGGCGGCGGAACCCCAGGTCCCCTCCCTCCCTCTTCAGCCGATCTGTTGACACAGGATCAGGGCGGACTAGTGCATCTGGGACTCTGGACCCTGCATCTTGATGCATGGCTCCTTTAGACATAATTGGGTCAAGTTTTGGAGTTTCTCAGAGGGTAGCTCAGGTCCTGGTGGAATCTAGGAAACCCTCAGCCAAGTGTTTCTCCATCTGGGGCGCATCCAAGGGCTGGGACCCCTTCACTGCTCAGTTCCTCAGGTCATGTAGTACCTGTTGCACCTGTCTGACTCTGGTCTAAGCTATTCCTCCCTAAGGTCCACCTGTCGGCTATTTCAGCCTACCACTCCATTGTGGACAGGAAACCTGTCACTCAATTGGAGGTCTCGAAAACCTTTCTGAAAGGATCCTCCATTTGAAACTCTCCATCCATAACCCCACCCCACCTTGGGATCTAAATTTTATTTTAGAAAAGCTTACACTCCTCCTTTTGAACCAGCTATAAGCTGTGATATGTGCTACCTGTCATGGAAAATGCTCTTTTGGTTGCTATTACTTCCGCTCGAAGAATTTCAGAGCTTCAGACTCCGATGCATAAGGGCCTTGTTTGATTTTCACAAGGACCAGGTGGTCCTGCTTGCAAATCTAAGTTTCTTCCCAGGGTGGTTTCTGAGTTCACCTTAAATCAAATGGTTGCACTCCGGTATACTATCCGGTTCATTGAACAGGTGAGACTCTTCATACATTGGATGTACATACAATCTTGCGTTGTTATGTCCATAGGACCAAAGACATCACAAGATCAGATCAACTTGTTTCCTTTGCCCCAAATCTTTGGGGTCGGCAGTTTCTAAGCGGGATGTCTCCAAATGGCTGGCCAGCTGCATCTGCTTCTGCTACAGAAGTACAATAAACCTCTTCCGGGAGGTCAGAGGTCACTCTACCAGAAGCATGGCTGCTACTACAGCATTCCTCAGGAATGTCTGTGCAGCAGAGATTTGTGTGGCAGCGAGCTGGAGTTCAATCCATACCTTCATGAAGCATTACAATCTAGACATTGCCTCTAGGAGTAGGGCCAGGTTTGGCCTTGCCGTCCTGCAGGGCCTACTGTCTTAAGCCAATCCTGGTCTGTATCAGTTGTTTCTTCCTCTCCTGATTCTCTCGGTTTCTCTAGGAGTGAATGCTTGGGATTCAGTCCCACATGTTATAACCTACATGGGAACTCTCTCGAAGTAAGATAGTACAGTTACGCAAGAAATTACTGTAACAGTACATCTTCAAGAAAGGTTCCTGCAGTAGGTCACACTTCCTCCCTCCTTACCCCAGTTTCTGCATTTCTTACAGATTATCTGAACTGGGCTCCAGGATTTCATCCTTTTCTCCTGTCTCATCCTTCTTGGATCTCCGGTGGGAGAACTGGAAGGCGGGCTGAGGACCACCCACTATATAGGTCCGCTGGCGTCAGTCCGCGTGACATTGGGTAATCGGTCCCCATCAGACATTACTTGACAAAAGTTTGCCGTGCAGTCCTGGCGCCAGGGCACAGTCCTGACCTATTGCAGGAACCTCTCTCGAAGATCTACTGTTACAGTAAGTTCTTACGTAACTGTACTTTTATCAAAGTAGAGCCTCCTTCCTTTATACTTGACATCTTTCATTCTCACACTCGTGTCAGCAACTGCTGCTTCACTGCATAGTTCAGAAGCCTAATCACTATAGAGTGTGGTCTTTGTCGACCTGTTGTGGCTTCGGCCGAGGGCCCTATGAGTTCTCTTGATGTCCAACTTGAAAGCAGGATCTAATTGCAGGGTGTCAGGTAGGAGAGAGTCCACAAAAGCCAGCATGTCTCTGCATTCCTCATCCTCTGGAACATTGTGTATGCAAAGGTGGTTATGGCGTGATCTGTTTTCCCAATCTTCACATTTGTCTGAGATTGCTTTGTGCTTGTCCAAGAGATGTACACTGTTCTTTCCAGCTGTTCCATTAGTGTCTACCTCTGTATGATTAGACTAAAGATCCGAGACTCGCTGGCTTAATTTATTGAGCTCGTACCGTCAACTCGGTACAGAATGATCGCACTTCACTGCAGAAGCACTCAGCTCCGACAGGATAGTGGCATAGCTTGGCTGGGGGCCTGCACAGGAGAGGATCCGCCATTTCTTCCAGGCCCAATTGTCTGGTCTGAAGGCTGCAAATCACTCTGGTGGGCTGCACTGGGTTCAGTGTAAACTTTTCTTGCGTCTCCCATTCACTTTTGTGACTCCTGGTAATTAGTTTGAAGTAGTTTTAGTTGAAATTTGAATAGTTTTGAGTCTGTTTTAGGCCGGGTGCTGGAGCTGCTGTATCAGTGCTGCATACCTCATGGAGGCGTCACCGAAGATCCCTCTCTGTGGCCTGTTGTTAGCTGCCTAATGCCCTTTGGCCTTTGTTACATTATTAATTTTAGGGTCCTTCTCCAGTGGGAGCTGGTCTCCTCTGGACTGTCATACTAGCAGTCCTTGCCCAGTCTCCTCGGGTTTTTCATAGAGAGCTCAGGGTAATTGTAAGCCCACTATTCACATCCTCCAGCATCTGGTAGTGGATTTTGTGGAGTTCCCCTTTTCCTTCAAGGGTTCTTCCTCCGCTACCCTCCCTCAGTTGTTAGCACAGGCTCTCTATAGATTTATAACTATTTCACACCCTGTGGCCTCTGATTGTGTTGCTAACATGGGAGTTCTTGTGCTGTAATTGGTCTCTTCTGAACTGTACTGCGGACTGTCTACACCATAACTTCCCAGTTCTCTTGCCTGAGGAATTCTGTGGGCATTGCAGTCTATTACTCTTAAGTTCTTTTTACTTTGTTATACTGTCCACTGTTTGAAATCCTCTGTGAGAACCATGAATCCTGTAGTTGTTGCCATTTTAATTTCACTTGCAAACTTCGCTGGTTGATGATTTGTAACATATGCCCAGGAGGCAGCATATCTTTGATGGTTAAAACCAAGCTGTGAACCTGAAGATCCAGCAGACCTGGGTTTGAAACCCACAACCACCACTTGCATACTGTGTGACTCTGAGCAAGTCACATATCTCACTCTGATCCCAGGATATACCGTCCCTTCTGTAAAGACTAACCCTTATACCCTTGCACCCCATCTTATTCTCTTTTTCCACCAGGTATCTGTGAGTCTTGCTACATTGTAACTTGCCTCAGAAAGTTGGACCACTAACCCAAGTTTATTTTAATTCATCGGGAGTGTGTAGCTTGGGCGCTTTAACTTTGGTTTCAAATTAACTCAGAAATGGAAACATCCTGATGATCAGGATGCCACATCTGAGATCACAATGCCAGCCGGACCAGCTGTTGTTGCCCAAGAGACTCCCAGCACCTCCTGCAATAAAGATAAAAACACCTCTAATTACAGAGCAACCTTTTTTTTTTTTTTTTTTTACTGGCTGGCTTGCAAATACAGTTGGCAACAGTATAAAGAAACAATGGCATGTTTCATGCATTTTGCATAAAACATAAACAGATGCCCAAATCAGGAACAGTTTGGGTAACGACTGGGTGCAAAACATTGAGAAGATACCATAAAGAGGCATCAGAGCAGTTCTGTTCATGTCATTGCTTCTGAACTGGAAGCTAACAGCAGGACTTGATTAAAAAGGTGGAATAGAGCACGCAGTGCAACTGGCCTGACCCTGGAACAAGAAGATTTTGTGCATTCATTTGTTGCATTTACTGGTTAATAAAAATTAGTTGCCTCACACAACGAAATATGGCTCACTACTGGATCTCACCAAATTGTTGGGATGCAAATACCTGGACAATATACATATTGCAAATGTTGTTAAAATATAATTCTGATCAAACAACAAGATTAATGATCCTCTCACTGGGTGAGGTGGTCAAAAGATCACTTCTTACAGATTTGAAGTCTGCAGAATTCTTTTCTTATTTGGTGGATGAGAAACAACCGACATCGCTGTTCTGAAACAGCTCCTTTTATATGGCATGTACCGCAAAGAAGGAAAACCTTTCTTTCTTGGGAGTTGAGGAACTAATTGATAGAGAAGCGGACACAGTTGTTTATATAAAAAAAAAAAAAAAAAAAATGTTTTTAAATGCTGGAGTTCTCTGAAAACAGTTGAATCTCAGTTGATTGCTTTGCAGGGCTGGGCAGTGGTGGAGCAGCTGTTACGCAGTGCGGGCAAAATGGAGTGCCACAAAATTAAAAGATCGTCATCCCCATACTGGCTGAAAATCACTGTATGGCTCATCGGGCCTTGGCTGTAAAGTTGGCAGTGAATGGCGTGACCACAATTAAAAGTTTAATCAAACTCTTGATCATTTATATAGATACTATGAAAATTCTGCTGTTCGTTTGGCTTCCTTAAAGAAATTCAGAATGCAATGGAGAACCCTGTTTACAGTCAAAACAAGCAAAAACTGTTAGGTGGCTGTCCCACAATGCAGCCTGTGGCAAACTAAGGAAGATTTTCCCTCGGTCATTACATCTTTACATAGAAGCCTCTGAAACAAATGATTCTCAAGCTGTGGGCCTAGTAAGAATGGTGGAAAACTGGGAGATCTTACTTTGAGAGGGCTCTTGCAGTAGGTATTCACATATGGGACTGACCATGAGCATCAGGACCCCACGGAAAAATTTCTAGCTAGCAGTCTCTGGCGGGGACCCGCCCACATCAGGTGACGGCGTCATTCGGCGGCAGTATAAAGGTGTGGTCCCCACTCCGCCTTCCAGTTCTTTCCGCTGTCTGCTTGTGAAAGTTCCTCGCGGTAGAACAGCGCTCGTCAGTCTTCGTCGGTCCCTAAGTTTTGCACTTTTCTACCTAATTTCTCTGTTTTCATCTTTATTCACGTTTGCTGTGTATGTCATCCCGATGCCCTCCGAATCGCATAAGAATAAATGTGACTCGTGTGGTTCCCAACTTCCACACAAGGATGGCCACTCCTTGTGCCTCTTCTGTCAGGGCCCAGACCACCCCATGGAGAAGTGCCAGCACTGTCAGAAATTTTACTCTGCTACCCGCAAAAGAAGGCAGCAGTCCCTGGAAGCCCATATTCTAAAGAGAAAATGGCCTCCATGGAAAAATAGCTAAAGAAATTCAGGCAGGCGTCCACTTCCCGAAGGTCACAATAAAATAAAAAGCGACAAGGAGAAGCACCGGGGCGAGTGTCGACTTCCCAGCAGCCGACTCCGGCTGGACTCGTGGCACTAAGGTAATGTCCTCAGGGTATCACTCCACAATGGCCGTCTTGGTGGTTACCAGGAAGGCATTGCCCCTCCCGTCTGGCTCATGCTCGGGCCCTTCAGGAGCCTCCAGGGCAAAGGAGGCCTCCACTCCCATGAAGGCTGCTTCTACCATGCGGAATTCTGGTCTGGGCGGGTCCGTAAATGGACGTCGGTCCCACCGATGCCCGCCTGGACAAGGCTGCTAAGCTGCTTACCCTTCAGGGAGTGCCCAGCCAAAACTCTGCCCGACAAGTCCGCATCTCCTGCGTGGCCTTCCTCAGGCAAGGAGTCTGATAAATTGGGCCTTGGCTTCTCTGGCGCCTGCCTGGATTCGGCTGATAAGTTAGATGCTGGTTCCACCGGCGTCCGCCCGACCAAGAAGCCTCGCCAGGCTCCGCGGAACAGTCCAACGACCCAGGCTCTCGCAGCACTCCATGTTGCCCTCTGAGGTCCCCTCATCTCCTCAGTTGACCCTCGGGGATTATTATCCTCCTTCCCAGTCGTCACTGAGGGTGCTGGGAGCGCTGCCGTAGGGAACCCTCCTGAACAGGACACCCTGGCCGCCCACCAGGCGCCATCCAGCATCCCCTTACCTGGTGATAGTCCTATCCTTCCATCGGGTCCTTCAGACCTTATCGGAGATATACCGGCGGGCTAGACGCCCACGGGGCCAGCTTACCACCACCTGGCCCGCCAGCAGGGCCTCTGCCAGGTCCCTCTGCTTCATCAGAGCCCTGGCACCCAGGTACCCAACACCGCAATATCTGATGCTGGCAATACCTGACTCCCCAGTATCCGGCGCCACAGTACCGGCGGCGGGCTACCCGCTCATCGGGTTATGGATACTCCTTCTACAGATATCCTGAATATCTGTATCCTCCTTCGCCGCCCACTCTCCAGCTGCCAGCAGATCTGAAAGAGACCTTGGCCTCGTGATGGGCTGAGACCAAGGCTTAGCTCACTCATGAGGGTTGAGAGTTGTCTACCAACGCTGGACACTATACAGGATCCCCTATGTCAAGATGGAAGACTCCCCCCCGACACCAGAGGAGAGCCCTCTGGCACTCGAGAGGAGAATCCCACCCAGGAACTCCCCAGAGGCCGTCCCTCCCCCTCGTGAGGGAGGTCTTCTTCATCAAATGTGTCTGACTCGGACTCAGAGGCGGCGAACTCTGATCCCAGAGATGAGCCACGTACTCCAGAGCGCCCTCGGCCAAGGAGTCCTCCAAAGTCTCCTCAGAGGACCTCTACTTTCTGGAGTTGTTGAAGAAAATCCAGGAGGTCCATCATTGGCAGTCAGTGGAGCCAGACCCACAGCGTGAAACTCACTGCTCATCTGGATCTGCCGAGACCGCTCCTACACTGATTCTACCCTGGATAGAGCCTCACGTGGATCTTGTTTCTACCATTTGGAAACAACCGTCCATGCTAGCCCCCTTCGAGGAAGGCGGACAGGCTATATCAGGCTCCTGAGGCGTATACTTCCTTAGCCCCACCCCAAGGCGGATTCGGTCATCATCAGCGCCACTCACAGCCACTCCATAAATCCCAAGCACCTCAGCTCATCTCCGCCTGATAAGGAATCTTGGCTTTTGGACCAATATGGGAAGATACTCTATTCCTCTTCTACCCTTGGTATTAGGGCCATGAACCATGTGGCACTATCGGGGATTTTCAAAAGACCATCCTTAGTCAGGTGGAATCTAAATTGGACTCCTTTCCTGAGTCGCAGACTAAGCAGGTAAGGCAAATCTTGTCCGTTCTGCTCATTCGACCAGTTGGCACATGCTTCATGCCACCTACAGCGCAATGGACACAGCTGGAAGGAGCTCTGCCTCCATGGGCCTACAGCGTCACGCCTGGCTCCGCATGTCAGGTTTGGTCCCTGAAGTGCAATCTGCTGCAGGATGCTCCTTCAGGGGTTCTGTGCTATTCTGGGGTTATATCAAGGGCATCTTTACGAACTGCAGGAGAAGGGCACTGCACTAAAGTCTGTCAACTCTATGTACAGGTCCCTCAAGGGCAGTGGCGTCCTTTTCGAAGACAGAATCGACAAAGACAAAAACCACAGGACAGGACGGGCAACACAGGGCCACTCCAGCAACCAAGGACCCCTCCCCCAAGCTGAAAAAGCCACAGGAGCCTCAGCTGCTGTGTTGCCCCACCTCCTGACTCCTGACTCTCCCATTGCCTCTGGAGGTTCCAGAGGAACCGGTAGGGGAGATTCTCCTCCCATCTGCGGGTTGGGAGAGGATAACATCAGGCAGCTTAGGTGCTCCAGTTGATATCAGCAGGACACTCAGTAGAGTTTCTGCGAAACCACCCCAGTCGTTTACTCCCGCAGCATCTTCCTCTGGTCTAGAGGAAATCATCTCCCTTCTCTCGAGGCGGCGATAGAGCCAGTTCCCGCTCATCTCTGGGGAACAGGTTACTACTCCCATTTCTTCCTAGTTCCAAAGCGGGAGATCTGAGGCCTATCTTAGACCTCAGCTCCCTGAACATGTTAGTGGAGTACAAAGCGCTTTAGAATGCTGTCCTTGCAGAACCTTCTACCTCTTCTTCGGCAAGGACAGTGGCTATCTTGCTCTGGACATGCAGGATGCCTACCTGCATATCACCATATGCCCTTCCCACTGATTCCTTTGTTTTTGCTTTCAGGGGACCACTACCAATTCAAGGCCCTCCCATTCGGTCTGTCCTCGGTCCCAGAGTGTTTACCAAATGCCTGTCTGTGGTAGCGGCCACCTCGCATTACTGAGGAGTTCAGGTATTCCCGTGCCTGAACGACTGGCTCCTGTCGGCTCTGTCCAGGAGAGACTACTGCACTCCCTTTCCCTTACCCTGCAGGTTTTCACCAGCCTGGGTATCACCATCAACCAGGCCTAATCCCATTTGGTCCCTTGCCAACTCCTCCAATTTATAGGGCGATTCTGGACACGACCACCAGCAAAGCCTTTTGCCTCCAGACAGGGTAGACCTTCAGACTCAGGCTAGTCTTCTGTCCGGTTGCAGGAATATCGAGCCAGGTCAGTCCTCCGCCTCCTTGGGCTAATAAGCGGCTGCCATTCCGACAGTCCCACTCTCGGCTCCATATGAGAATCTCTCGTGGGACGCTCGGTGCAATGGGACCAGACCATGGACAGTCTAGACCAAGAGGTACTAGTTTCTGATACCATGATCAAAGACTTGCAGTGGTGGATGGTTCAGGAGAACCTATGCCTGGGAGTTCACTTCTGCATCGAACCCCCTCCCAGATGTTAACAACAGATCGTCAGGAGAAGGCTGGGGTGCCCACCTCGGGTCTCTCAGGACTCTGGGCAGCTGGTCCAAGTTTGAACAAAATCTGCATATAAATGTGCTCGAACTGAGGGCAGTCCTTGCCCTAAGGCTCTACACTCCTTCATCCTTCCAGGTCATCTCCTCATACAGTCAGACAACATGTGCGTAGTCTGGTATCTCAACAAGCAGGAGGAACATGTTCCTACCCTCTGTGCTAGAAGCAATGAGAATCTGGTATTGGGCAACCCAGCATTACTTTCACTTGACTGTGGTTCACATTCCAGGAGTGGAAAACACACTGAGCAGAACTCAGTCGGTCCTCAGCCAGGTCCACGAATGGGAGTTAGATCAGTAAGTTGTACGACATCTTTCAGCAATGGGGACACCTCATATAGACCTTTTCGCCTCTCCCAAAATGCAAAACTTCCCGTCTTCTGCTCGCTCGCTCAGAGGCGAGACATTTTTTAGCGGAGCGCTCTGTCTCTCGCTTGGAGGGACAGATTTGTTTATGCCTTCCTCCCATTCCTTTAATTCCGAGGTCCAGAACAAACTTGATCGGAGGAGCTCAGATGATTCTCATCGCTCCCTTCTGGCCCATGCAAGTTTGGTTCTCTCTTCTGCAGCAGTTGTCAGAGGAACTTCCTCTCCCTCTGTCGCAACAATTGTTGACCCAGGATCAGGGACCCTTGTTCATCCAGGTCTCAAATCCTTCATTTACATGCGTGGCTCCTGCAGGCGTAGCAAAAGCCCCCTGAGTCTCTCCTCTCGTAGCGGACATCTTGGTGGAGACCAGAAAGCCTTCCACCAGGACCACCTACGCTATGAAGTGGAAAGGATTTTCTAGTTGGGCTAATTCGAAAGACTTGAACCTTTCTCATGCCCAGCCAGTAAAGTTCTGGTCTACATGTGTCACCTCTTGATCTGGGTCTCAGCCATTCCTCGATAAAGGTCCACATGGCGGCAGTTTCAACCTATCATATCCCCTTTGGAGACAGGACTTTGCTCAGTTGGAGTCTCAAGACCTTCCTCAGAGGAGTTCTCCATTTGAGACCCCCAATCCACATTCCTGCTCCTCCTTGGGACTTGAATTTAATTCTGGAGAAGCTTACCCTGCCTCCCTTCAAGCCGGCAGCTACAGCCAATTTAAGTTCCTTTCTTGGAAGACATTCTTTGTAGTGGCCATTACTTCTGCTCGACGTGTTCGAGCTTCAGGCCTTGATGTGCAAAATCACGTACTGACTTTTCACAAGGGCGTGTTGCTCCCTTAAGGGGTGGCTGAATCTCGCTGAATCAATCAGTTGAGCTACCCGCTTTCTTTACATAACACTCCAATCAAGAGGAATACCTCTTGCATACTTTGGATGTTCACAGAATACTGAGATACTACACCACTCGGACTTCTGTTATAAGTACAAGAAGTCCCTGCGGATCAGGTCAGAGGTCATTCCACCAGAGGAGTAGCTGCCTCTGCAGCTTGTTTCAAGAATGTGTCAGCGGCAGACATCTGTGCAGTGCAACTTGGACTTCTGTCCGTGCCTTCACGAAGCAGTACAGTTTGGACATTGCCTCTCACTGTAGAGCAGGCCGGGTTGGCTGTTTACAAGGTCTCCTTTCATTAGACCCATTCAGCCTGAGGCTCCATGCTATGGATGACAGTCCTCTTCCAGTACTTTTCCTTGTTCCAGACTGCTTGGGACATTATAGTAGATCTTTGAGAGGGCTCTTGCAGTAGGTATTGTCTTCATGCCCTCCGTCCCCCTAGCTTTTTGGCTCCATTTCCATGGGGGAATATCCTCTTCTCTCTCATCTTGCCTCTTTTGGCCTTTGGCGAGAAGAAAAGAACTGGAAGGCGGGCGTGGGGACCGCCCCTTTATACTGATGTCGTATGACGCCGGTCACCTGAGGGCGGTCCCGCCAGAGACTGCTAGCTAGAAATGTTTCAGTAGGGTCCTGACACCTGGTGGGTCAGTCCTATATGTGAATACCTATTGCAAGAGCTTGTCTTGAAGATCACTGTTACGGTAAGTTCTTGTGTAACTGTACTTTTTCTGTTCTCAGCATGATGTGTGACATACTTCCACATCTCAGCATTTTATCTAAATACTTTCAAACCTCGGCTTTGAATTTTAGTGATGTAAAGAAGCATATAAAGTCAACTTTAGAGATTCTTTGGACACGATTACTGATACCTGGTCAGTACTTCTCCATATCGGTCTGAACTAATACTCCTGAATCATAATGGCCTCAACTTGCCATTTACAAAAACACAGCTAAATAGTTTTAGAACCTCTGTGCATGACATCTTTATAAGGGCCCTAATTGCTCAACTTGAGCATTTTTTCCAAGCACAGAACTTCTGGATGCTTTCAGTATCTTTGACACCTGCATGATAACCAGAAAGTGATACTGAGGAGCTGGAAGGCTGTGGTAGTGAGAGTCTTGACATTATTCTGGGTCATTATGTTACTGTTGTGAATGAAGATGCTTCTAGGCTAGAATGGGCTTCTCTGCGCAGTCTCATGTAGACTGAAAAGGTGGCCTTTAAGACTCTTTCAGATGTCCTGCACTAACTACTAAATATGCAGACCTGTATCCAAATATATGTACTTTGGCAGAAGTGGCAATGATAATACCAATGTCAAGCACTGATTGTGAGAGGATTTCTCAGCACTAAATTGAATAAAGACCTAGGAAAGAAATGGATTAGGTGCCAGTGTGCTAAGTGCTAAATGTACTCATGATCATCTCCACTGAGGGCCACGAAGTTGACAACTTCCTTACTTGGAAGCTGCTGCTCATTGGGCAGGACTACAAAACTGTAGGTTAGATCTTGGCCTTGCAGGCTGTAGTAAAGACTGAGATGTAGTCGCATCCTGAATCATGTCAAGACTGTCACAAACTGCTGCCTGGCCTTTAAAGAGAATGCTGAGGTGCTCAAGTATGTTATACAAAACTTGTCACACTTCATTTGCTATTGTTACACAGCCACAGACTCTGAATCAGTCATATTACTCCTATTGTATTGGTCTATTTATGCATTCCGTCGTCCGTGGCTGACTCCGCCCATTTACTACCGCTCTATATTTTAGAGCAATGGGAACACTATTCCTATAACCCCCTCCCCCACCACCACTAATTTGTAGCTGTGCCCTGTGGTGTTTCTGTTCTCACTTTTGCAAAAGATTCCCTATGTTGACAGCCTCTGTTCATATGGGGTATCCTGCTTTGCCTGAATCATCTTGGTAGCCCTCCTTTGTACTGCCTCCATCTGGTCTGTCTTTCTTAAGGTAGGGGCTCCAGTACTGCACACAGTACTCCAGATGCGGACAGAGCACAAACCTGTATAGGGCAGAGCGATCTTTTTCCTCCTGCTCGAGAACCCCTTTGATATGCAGCCCAGCATCCTGTTCTCCCTCCCTGTCACCTTTTTGCATTGCAGTGATGGTTTCAGGTGACTTATAATAGCTATCCCCAGGTCTTTCTCCTTCTCTAAGACTGTGACATTCGCCCCTCCCTTGCGACTGAATGCAGCCATGGTGTTCTTATGCTCTCTGTGCATTACCTAGTACTTTTTTATTTTTTAGGTTCTTTAACCAGGAGTAGCACACTAAGCTGAAAGCTTTTTACAGGAGTGACCTGGGAGCACAGGGAAGTTAAGTGACTTGCTCAGGGTCACACAGTATGCAAGTGAAAGCTGTGGGATTCAAACCCAGGTCTGGTCTGCTGGATGTCACTAGATTTGCAGCTCAGAGCCTTAAATCACTGAGCTATACTGCCTTCCTTGACTTTTTAGCATTAGCCCCAGTTGCCAGATTACAGACCACCATTACAACCTTGCTAGGTCCTCCTTAGAGCCCTTATGCCCTCCTCAATGTACTCCCTTCATGAGCTTGGTATCTTCCGCCAAAAAAAAATATCTTGCCTTTGATGCTGTCCCCAGTGTCACTAATTAACACCTGCACAGGGCAGGACCCAGCACGGATTCATGTGGGACCTCGCTAGCAACTTCTTTCATCTCGGAGTGCTCCCCACTACCACCACCCGCTGTGTTCTGCCCCTGGCCATTTGCCACCTCCTGGTTAGATTCTTCCCTGTCCCCATATCTTCCAGTTTTTTATCAATCTCTAGTGGGGACTGGGTCAAACACCTGCTGAAGTCCAGGTATAGTGTGTTCACCATTTGGCCCTTGTCTACTGCCCTTGTGACCCAATCAAGGAGCTCATCAGATATGTTTGGCATGACCTCTCTGCCATGAACCTGTGCTGTCTGCTATCGTGAAGCTGGTTTGCCTCAAGGATTGCAGCCAACCTTTCCTTTAGGATGATTTCCATCAGCTTGCCAATAACTGATGTCAGGCTGACTGATTTATACTGTAGTTCCCCAGTTCAATCCTAGGTCCACTCTTGTACAGGGGCACTGCACTGGCTGTCCTCCACTCACACGGAACAACCCCTGCATCCAGTAACCAGTTGAACATGCCAGTCAAGGGCGCTGCAGGACTGCTGTCCGCTCTCTCTCAGTACCCTCAGGTGCATGCCATCTGACCTTGAGGACTTGTTCACCCTGAGACCCTTGAGTGCTTTGAGGACTCTGTCCTCTGCTATTGCTTCCTCTCTCATCCCGCTGCTCCCATCCTTATTTCTCCTGTGGCAGTTGCCCATCATTCTCTTAGTGAAGGCTGAAAAGAAGTATTCATTTAGTACCTCTGCCTTCTCCTGTTTTACCTCAACCACTCTGTTCCCTTCTCAGCTTCACTATTTCTTTATTCTTTTCTTCCCTATGTATTGGAGGAAGATCTCGTCACCCTCTTTGATCACCTCAGCTATTCTTATTTCCATCTCCACCTTGGCTCACCTTACCACCCTGCAAGTTGATTTTATTCTGCCCAGTCTTGTTCCTTCTGGGTCTCCTTGTATTTCTTTTAAGAAGCCCTTTTTATTCCTCACTGCCCTGCCCACCTCCTCTGTAAAACCCATTCGGGTTCCTGCCCCCCCTTAAGATTTGAATTTCATTCTCAGAAACTCACGCTGCCTCCTTTGAGCCAGCAGCCTCACCAGACCTTAAGTTCCTTTCGTGGAAGACTCTCTTTCTAGTGGCCATTACTTCTGCTCAAAGAATCTCTGAGCTTCAAGCCTTTATGTGCAAAATTCCATATTTGATTTTCCATAAGGAGCGTGTGGCTCTGCGCACCAATCCTAAGTTTCTCCCTAAGGTGGTAGTGGAATCCACGTTGAACCAGTCCATTGAACTGCCTGCGTTTTCACACAGCACTCCAGTCACGAGAGTATCTTTACATACTCTGGGCGTTCATCAGATTCTGAGGACGAAGGATCTCAGAAAATCTGACCAACTATTTGTTTCCTTTGCCAGCAAAGAGGGGCAACGCTGTTTCCAAATAATGTTTGTCCAAATGGTTGGCTCATTGTATCACTTTCTGCTCGACAAGTATCACAAGACCTTGCCAGATCAGGGGTCACTCCACCAAGGGTGTCATGACCTCGGCTGCTTGTTTCAAGAATGTGTCAGCGGCTGACATTTGTGCAGCCGCTACTTGTACTTCTGTCCATACCTTGCGAAACACTACAGTTTGGACATTGCCTCTCGCCGTAGAGCCAGCTCGGGTTGGCTGTTCTGCAAGGGCTTCTTTCTTAAGTCCCTTCAGCCAGAGGTTCTCTGTATGAGTAGTTTCCTCCTCCCATGTGCTTCTCTTTGTTCCAGACTGCTTGGGACTCAGTTCTATATGTAATTACCTATTGCAAGAGCCCTCGAGTAAGATAGTACAGTTAAGTATGAACTTACCGTAACAGTAGATCTTGAGAGAGGCTCTTGCTGTAGGTTATACCTTCCGCCCTCCATCCCCCTTAGTTTTGTCAGCTCCTTTTCCAGGAAGGAAATATCCACTTCTCTCTTGTCTCGCCTTTTTGGCCTTTGGCAGGAAAGAACTGGAAGGCGGGCATGGGGACCGCCCTTATACCGACATCGCCTGGCGCGGTCACCTGGCGTGGGGCGGTCCCCTACCAGAGACTGCTAGCTAGAAATTGTTCCGTGGGGTCCTGATGCCTGCCGGCTTCAGTCCTGTATGTAATTACCTGCTGCAACTGCCTCTGTCGAAGATCTACTGTTACGGTAAGTTCTTATAACTGTACTTTCTGCTGCTAGTATTCAGTTCACATCCACACAGAAGTGATGAAATGTGTTCAAGCTAGTTGTCAGCCAGGGCACCATTACACACACACACATGTAAGCAGTACCCACAAGAAGGCATGGATTTCTTGAGAATTAATGCACACCAGGGTGCATTCACATGCTTTCAACCACCCAGGAAGTGCATTAATTCTCAAGAAACCCATGCCCTGTCATGGATTATTGTACTTTTTAAAACTAAGAAGTTGCTGAGGGTAAACTTATAGTCAGACTACCCCAACACTCCAGCATCATCACAGGAACACCTTTGAGCCGTGGGAAGAGAGGAAGTCTATTTCAGCTGGCAGTAGTCCTGGTGGTGGCAGTTGGAGTATCAAAGTGCAACACCGAATACTGTCACCACTGATGGATGTAACAGTGTGGCGCCATCAAGAGAGAGTCCACAGACAGTGTCATTCATTCATATCCATATAGTACCCAGACTGTGTTCCACCTTTTCAACCTTGCATGAGATGACAGATGTCCTGGCAGGGCACTGCACTGATTGAGAAGTTGCCATGACAATCACAATCCCAAAAGAGAACCTTTTATGTTGCAGGAATGGAAAATCATCTCTAAGCGTAAGTTGGTAGCACATCTGCCTCTGGGCCAGAAGGTCATGGGTTCTAGTCTCACACTGGGATTGGGCTTACACACTAAGCTGGCACCAGAGTGCAATACTAAGGGGTGCTGTACTGTAGAATGTGCCATCCTTTGGATGAGACATTAAACAAAGTCCCATCTGCCTTTTCTGGTGGTGGTTCCAGTGGATGTTAAAGTTCCCATGGCACTTCTTGAAAAGAGTAGAAATTTCCCGATGACCTGGCCAAATTTCCCTCATTCACTAAAAATACCACTAACTTAATCGGGTTCAATTAGTGAGTGGTTTACAAGATCAGAAGCTTTGGTTAGATCAGTAAAGTCAGAGCCAGTATACCTTCCTTTGTCCATGCCCAGCTTGATGTCATTAGTGAGTTGGGATAGTGCTGTGGGCCTGTCTGAACTCGTATAGTGCAGAGGATAGCAGGTCATATTTATTGAGGTGATCTGTGAACTGAAGGCAACAAGTTTCTCTAACAGTTTACTGAGAACAGGCAGGATAGCTATGGGTGATAATTTGCAAGGCCCTTAGGGTCACCTTTCTTATACACAGGAACTATTTTGGCCACTTTCCAGTTCTTAGGAACCGTACCTGTGGTTAAAGACATATTAAAAGTCTGGTTAGTAGGGTGGCAAAAGTAGGACAGCAATCTTGAGTAACCTTGACTCAAGCCTGTCGAGCCAGTACTCCCACAGATGACATGGAGTTTAGGAGCCTGAGGACTTCGCCTCGTGTGACAGCGTGGAGGTAGAAAGAGGAGGAGGGAGGATGGGCTTGTGGAGGAATATTCTCATGGGAAGGCAAGGGTTGATTTCCAAAGCTGGGTAAATTAGCAAAGTGGTTGTTAAAGGCATTGGCAGTGGTGACCATATTGTTACAACTGACACCATTAATCCTCATTTTTGACAGCGTTTGTTATCTTTACCAGTTCCTGTGAGACTTTGATATGGCTGCAGAAACTTTCAGAGTCCTGGCAGAGGCCTATAATAGTTCCTACAGTAGGTACCTTTAGCTGAGTGGATTTCTTTTTGCAAGTGTTCCTCAAGGCCGGTAATCAAGCCAGTTATTGAGTTGAGCTGAGGCTTTGAATTTGTTCCAGCATGCATCTCTTGTTTTAGAAGGATCAGTAGACTACTGTGTAGCCACCTAGTAGCTTTCCCCTTTCCGTCAGCTAATAATAAGGATATGTTTGTCATGAAGAGACAGGAAAGTGGCTACATCAACATCATTGGTACAGTAAAGTGGGGACCAGTCAACCAGGTCTTGATCTCTAAGAAGGCAGAAGGATCGAGCCTAGAAAGTCGAAAGACAAGCTCTTTGGAAAGGGTAGATGGGGCGTGGGCATTCCAGGCGCAGTGAACAGGTGCATGGCAGCTAATTTTGTTAAAAGCGTGCCAGCAGTTGCAGTCCTGTCCTTCCTGTTTGAAAGAACCCAGTCTATGAGGAGTGTTTGCCTCCTGTGGTAGATATTCTGGTTGGGTCACCGATCAGCTGGGAGAGGTGACGTTTATTTAAGAGTGATTCATATGTGTGATTACCATACCAATTTAGACCGTGATCCCCATTACTATGATATCCTTTTTCCAGTGGCAGAGGTCAGGTGATTGATTTGTATCAGCAAGGCCAGTTATACCATTCTTGAGAAGGATTGTGTACACATGCAGTATGTAGTTTCTTAGAGCCACTCAGTCAGGAGTTAGTGTAGAACCTCACAGGAGGGCAGGGGTACAACTGGTATGCTTGTCAGTTGCATGTGATTTGTGGAGTAGATAATCCCTCCTCCTCTTTTGGTGGAAGAGGCGGTCTAGCTGGAGTATGTTGTAGCCTGCCAGGCAGCCAGGTCTCGGTGATGCTGAGAATGTCTGGTCTCTAGTAGGAGACCCAGGCTTCCAGTTCAGAGAAATTTGCCGTGAGGCTGTGAATGTTAAGGTGGGCAATCCTGAGACCCTTGGTGTTGAACCATGGGGAGGGATTTGAAGTCTTAATGGGTGGAGGGCCAGCTCCTGATAAGGTAAGTGAGAGAGAGAGAGAGAGGTGCCATAGTGTAGTTAGAATTGGGAATGATATTCCAAGGGAGGCCAATGGGAAATAAATTTGGCGAGTATCGCAGAATATAGAACAGGTACCGGGGTTTGAGGCATCATGTATGATTAGGGTGGGTGGTTGAGAGAACCAGAACATTTGAGAGCTGAAAGTTCAGATGAAGCCTATTTGCCATGTGAATAGTATAGTCAGGTACAGGCATAAGGAGATTGGTAACAGTAAGTAGACAAATGATAGTAAAACCAGTATATGTAGTTGAGCCTGGGGACAGCTTTCTGGTGGCTAGTGAATTGACTGAGTGTAAGGGAGAGGGATGGATAGTAGACGGGAGTGCGCTGCTGCTAAAGTAAGTATTGGGGGATCCTAAATAGGGAGTTGAGGCAGCGGCTCAGGAATACTGCTTGAGAGTAAAAGTAGGGGACCCAATATAGGGAGTTGGAGTAACAGCCTTAGAAATGCTGCACCAAAGTAGAGGTATGGGGACCCTTTATTTGGGGTACAAAATAGCAGCCTAGAAGGAAGGGAAGAAGGATGGTACAGCACAGAGATAGGAGTGATTGAAAAAGCGGAGAGAGAGTGGTCAGGAGGGGTCACCTGGTGAAGAAGTGAGAGGGGCTATAGTGTGTGCTGGGGGGCAGGCAGAAGGGTAGGACAAGTGAGCAATCAGTATCACACTATCACTGTAAGATATACAGGGTTCAGAAATAATGCAGTATGTTTATATTCTGACTTTAAGCAGTTTGGCAAAAAACAATATAGGGCATCGTGATATGGACTGTGGCAGTAGACAGACCCTTGTGTTCAGAAAGTAACTCAGTAGTGCAGAGCAGTAATGCAATACATTGTATGTAATGGCTTTAAGCAGTTAGGCAAGAAACAGTATAGGGCATCATGGTAAAAGACAGTGGCAGTATATTGTCTCTTACAGAGAGGTTGCAGTTGTAAAAAGTCAGCAGTATGTAGTAAGTCAGTGTGGTCAGACCTGTATGGTGCAGACTCGAGGCAGACAAAGTTGCTATCCTTTTGCTGGGTTCCTTTGCATGAGCGCTTGCAGAAATCCTCTGAAATACTGAGGAGAGCCACTCCCCTTATTTGAAATGCAGCTTCCTGAGTGGCGGGAGAAGCCCAGAATCAAAAAGCTGCTGCAGAGAAGTCCATGACTCTGGTGATTGTTTTGGGGTGGGGCACTGGAAGACCAGTCTGTTTGCCCTCACGACTCCTTTCTGCTGCTGTCCGTGGAGAATGGGGCCATTAACTCAGGCTCTGCTGTTTATAATCTGGCATGCTGCTTTGGCTGACTCCCTTGTTTGAAATGCAGCCTCCTGAGTGGCTGAGGGAGAAGCGCACCAAAATCAGAGCTGCTGCAGAGGTCTGTGGCTTTAGGCGATCGTTGGCGGGAGGCTGGAACACCAGCCTGAGTGCCCTCACGACCTGCTGCTGCTGTCCGAGCTGTCAGTGTATACCTTTACTTTGCGAGCCACCCATAGAAAACTTGCAGTATATTTTAACGTAACGCTGCAGTTCATCTCCTTACAGGACATTTATAAATACAAAAATGACTATTGCATACAGATGTACATGATTCCTCTTAAATAAACAAGACCGGAGTGACGCATAATGACTGAAAATGATTTTTTGCCGATACTGGAACATAGACACACATACACACTCATTCTTCCTTTCCTAAAATGGCCATCCTAGTTCCTCTGGCATTGCTAACAAAATTAGTTAGTCTGATTATTTTTCCCTTAATAAGCTTTGTTGCCCTATTTAGAAATTCTTTCCAGATTCGGAGAAAGTGTTGCATTGGAAAACCGTGATCACACAAAACAAAGCATTTTAATCAAAAGTTCAAGCCAGTGGTTTGATGGGAGCAACCAGCCCCACTCCTTCCAGGACTGTATAAACCAGCTTCCCTCTGCCTCATTTTGAAGCTCCTTTTCTTTTGCAGCAGTCGTGGCTCTGCTCTCCCGTCCCCCACCCCTTGTGGTTGCTGCTTTTCTTTTGGTTGTTTGGACCTTTCTGTTTATTTTTGTCTTCAATTTCCGATTGGCCTGTGCCTTCTGCAAGTCTCTGGTTAGTATGTTTTGCCTTCTCTGGCTATGGCTTTGTGCTCCTTGCATTCACTAAGGCAGCCACTCCTGCTGTTCTCATGTCCTCATTTTACTCCAGTGCTTACCTGCCACGTGTTTTCACTATGCTGCCTTGATTCTGTGTCATGCTGCTGTATTTTGTTTCTGTTTTCTTAACCTGTTTTACCTGCATTTATAACCAGCACTAACAAACTTTTCACTGCAGTCCTTCTGCCTGCCTTGCATTCCAGTGAGCAGCTGCAATCTCTTAACCAGCTATTTCCCACTGCCTTTCCCAGACATTCCTTTTTCAACCATTCAGCCATCATCAGTGTGCCACTCCTGGTTAAACAATTGGAAAAAAATAAATCAGTCTGTTCAGTATTTTCACATTCATGCTTGTACTACAGCTTTCTGCAACTCCAGCTTATGGCTGGTGCTATGATAATGGCCTTTGATATGCATGCCTACTTTCAGTACCTTGTCATTCAGTTCATTTACTATCATACCTGTCATTCTTCATCAGTCCTCTTTCAGTAAATCCAGTCATCTTTCGTTCTCTCAGCATCATCATGCAGTCAGTCTATTTCTGCTTCCTGCCATCAGGTTCTGTGGATGCATTATTACTGGACATTATCATTTCCCATTCCTGCTCACTCCCCCACCCCGTTGAAGTACCCATCTTGAGAGTGAGTTCCTCACGGTGTGAATCCTTTCAAGACACTTGTCACCTGCAGAGCCTCCGGCAGATCCTCAGGGTGGTGAGAAGGTCCAGCACTGAGGGAAAGCAACAGCTGTACAGATCCAAGGTCAGAGGTGCCTTATGGTGTAGTATTTAAGATTTAGCTGCTGGAGGGTGGGGCCTAAGCCCACATGGGTTCCTTTTAGCTGTGCAGACCTCGTCAACAGCAGCTCTAAAGCTGCTCTCACTGCGCCTGGCTAAGATCCACCTAGTCTTGTGCCGTATCTTCTTTAGTTTCCAGTCAAGGTTATGTCTCCTTATGGTCTTGATGCTGGTTGGATGCTAGCCTATCAGCAGTCACTCTGTCCTCAGCCCATGGTGGGGCTACTTTTCTGAGGTATCTACTTGTGGCACTACCATAAACTTATCCTGCTAGAGAGATGGAGTGAGAGTAATCCCTTCAAAATGTTCCGCTGAGCTGGAATTTCAAATTAGTGCAGTTACCTAATAATAGTACCAGTGCCAGGAAGAATGGCAGCTGAGGCCATGGAACTCAGATTTCCTCCTTGGGGATTTTTTCTCTCCTGAGTGCCAGAAGCCATAACGTAGTTGTCTAGTACCATTTTACCCAGTATTAGAATTTCCGCTGTGAGTTGGGGTCAGATGATGTCTCACCATGTCCTACAATCAAGCTATTCCCTCTTCCTCTGGAAGTAACGCCTCAGTTTGCTGTCACTCCTCACCAGCTACTGGCTGTCTGTGTCATCATATTGCTCTTCTAGGTTTGCAGCTTCTACTTCAGTTCTTTTGGGCTCCTTCTAAGGCACCTTCAGCCAAAGGAACCACATTCCCACGGCACCTGTAGGTGGAACCCTTCTCAAGAGGGTTTCTTTGCCTTCCTAGTACCCTAACAGGGTGGTTGTCTCTCAGGGGACAGAGTGTGCAAGTGGTAAAGTAACTACAAATTATAGTCTGCATCCAAACATACAATTAGCCTTTGGCTACCAACAAATTCCACAAAGCATTATTCCACATTGTGGTTGTGTATGCCAATTAAACAACTATGCGTTGTACTACTCCATAGCACACATCTCTGATCAGGTGTTCTCTCCATTGATGCTGATTTGGTAGTGCATTTTATGATACCAATTGCTGTGGTGGAGAGTAACTCAGTTTGACAGTGCTGTTCTAATTCCCACTGCCATGGAGAGATGTATCCCAGGTTGACAGTGCAGTATTGTACTTAATTTCCATAATCATGGTTTTAAGAGCTGAGATTTGGTTTTGTAGTCTTAAGTAGATGATAATGTTTGAGGCGGTATACGTTTCTTTTCCTATTGTAGCTCTGATGAGCCTTAATCTTTGTGTAGCAATTTTTGTGCCATGGCACTGTTTATTAATATAGCTATTTGTGTTGCAGGTGACTCCTGAAGAATTAACTTACCTAACCCGTATTCACTACAAGGCACAGTCGGATGGAATTTGGGGCGAGCATGAAATTGATTACATTCTGTTTGTACAGAAGAACGTTACTTTACACCCTGATCCGAATGAAATCCAGAGTCATTGTTATGTCACAAAGGAAGAACTGAAAGAACTTCTTAAGAGAGCAGATAATGATGAAATTAAGATTACGCCATGGTTCCGTTTAATTGCAGAGACATTTCTTTTCAAATGGTGGGACAGTCTGCACAGCTTAAAGCAATTTATGGATCATGATACGATACACAGAATGTGAAGCTTGCACTGCATACTGTTGCAGTAATGCAAAGCAAAATTCTTAAGAAATGTGGGTAATTGGTGTCTAATTCATGGTTATTTGGAGTAAGGTAGTAGCAGGTTTTCATATGAAAACATGCTGTACTCCTAAAATTTTAGATCATAACTAGTTCCCCATGCACTGTGAAACCTTAAATATGCTTAGTCTGCCCTCCTTGCATCACAGAAGCGTGATTATCACTTTAATTCATCTGCTTTACCTGATAATAACATTTGTAGGCTGCCAGGATGATCTGGCTGAATGATGCTGAAATAGCTCTGTTGCTCAAGGATTTTATAAAGGGGTCGGATTTTCCCAGCTAGAAATAAAAAAAAAAAAAAAAGGGAAAACTCAAGAGTAGACTGAACCAGCTATTGTTGATCTGCACATGAGATGGCTTCTACATATACAGGAGCTGGGTTTGTTGTCCCCCCATTATCCAGCCGCCCAAAATTTGAAGATTACATATAAAAACACTTCAGTGTAGCTTTGCACCTTAAAGGAAGTGTTTGCCTTCAAGTAAAAAAATACCAGTTGCACTTCCCAAACTCCACAGTCACATTGAGAAGGCAGGCAGATAGTTTTTGTGTGGGGAGTGTTCATAATGTAGTACTATACAATACTCGAGCTGAGCAGCACAATTTCCAGGAATTTGCGCTTTGTGTAAGCACCATGCTTCTCAACCTTTCTTCAGCAAAATGTGTGACAAATAATTGAAATGTGACATATCTTCAGACATGGCACTGCAAGCTCATATTGTTATGGCTGTCAGTGCACCAGTGCTCATAATGTTTGCTGATAACTCAGCATAATAGATTGTTATGAATTCCTGCTTTAAAGTCTCAGTGGGAAATGTGGAATATCACCTTCCCCATGTGGGCAAAGGATTTCTGAGGTAAAATGGGTGATGTACCTCGTAATGTGGGACAGTTGAGGGGTATGGTAAGCACTTTTACCTGCTTCCATTCCTAGTTGTGAGAATAGGAACTAGTGAGGTGCTAGAATCCTAGAGAATGCTCTGAATTCCTGAAAATGTTGCCCAACATTCTGTATTAAAAATAAATAAATGTGCACCTGTGTACCCTCCTAGAATGATCAAGGAGTTATTGCAAGGTGGAATTGCATATTGGATCTCGATTTTGAAGATACAGATTCCCATTCAAAACTCATAAATTATAGTAGATGCAAGATGCAGATGCCAAGAGTAGTTGGATATGCTGGCCTGCTCGGCAGAATACTGCTCATTCCCAAATACGTGAAGCCATACTTTTGTTGCAGAAATCGTGGCTGAATGTTCCGATTTTTTTTTAAGACACCAATTATGACATTTTCCTTTGAGTACCTCTGTGGTGCCCTTTATGGGATTCTAGGGCTCGCACAAGAACACCTATCTCCCACCACTGGTCCAGCTCAGAAATCTTTGCTGATGTGCTTGTATAAAAATACATTAAAATAAAGGTAATTTGGTTAGCATAGAATGGATCCCTGGCTTTTCCATTACTTCCACATGAAAGGACATTTTAGGTACCAGATCACCTTGCTGCACCCATTTATTTCATTAAAAAGCTTTTTAATTCAGAACATAGGCAGATGGCAACTAGTAAACTAAACTGTAGCACGTGCCTCGGTGTTAGAGGGTCCTGTGGCTTTTAAGATTTGAGAAGTATCTACCGAGGCAAATGTTTCTGTTAATTTGTTCTATTTGTTGTGCACTGGGTCTTCACATTTATCTACAGCTGCTTTTTCACTCAATGATTAAAGGAGACTATTTTACTTCAAATAACAAAACTAATCAAATGTTAGCCCTCATTTTAACAGTGCTATTGTTGCTGTATATTTATGTCGTTCTTGAAATAAAATGACCAGAATTACTCAAAATTCACCTCTGAGCCCTGAGGAAGATTCTGGTTGAGTCAAAACACGAGTAGCAGCATGACTGTTTCTAGAACTGTAAAACATTTTTGGCATTTCTTTGGCTCAGCACTTGACTTATCGACACATATTTTCAGAGTTTGCATTCCTGGAGTGCTACTTCCAGGGATGTCTTTTGTTTGTGACACAAAATGAGACTCCATTAACTTTTAGTTCTTTGAACATATAGTTCATATTTAGAAAATGGAAATGGCGATATGTCAGATGAGTTGCCTGATGGGATTAAAGTGGCCAGTTGTTGCTAGGCAGGCAAATGGCCAGAAAACATCCAGATAAGAGAATAGCTAACATAATTGTCTTGACTTGAATGCATGGGGTTGTGCATGAGAGTGTGGCACATGGTATATAGTTCCTCTTGATACATATGGTGAAAATGAACTAGTCTTCATTGAGGAGATACCAGTTCCTATTGAACAAGCCATCAAAACCTTTTCTATATGGCTAGTGCCATTTGAAAGACTGCTGTATAATGCCATTTGTGTTTGCAGGTATTGTGTATGTGGATATTTTTGAAAATGTTTTACAGTTCTGAGTTGCTTGCAGTCCAGTGTGGCAGTGGGACCCTTGCAACATATAGAAATGATAGCAAGGAGTCTGCTTTAAGGACACGTGTAGCACATTAGAAAAAAGCCACTCACCAAATAAAGAGAAAATAAATGTAAGTTATAAAGCTCCACCCATTATTTGGTACCAAAGTTTTGTGGAACACTGCATTTCTTTAGGGTTGGGTGGCTTGGTGTCTGAAGGGAAAAAAAGTCATGAAGTGGATCTGTCATTAGCATTTTGTTAAGTGTGGATGCAATCCTGAACACCTCTTCTCCCCATACCCTTTTGTTTAGGTCCAGAGCCCATCTCAGACCTACATCCCCAACCACTACATATTTGTTTTCTTTGAGGGTTGGATCTCATCCTGAATCTTCCATCAGCCCCATTAACCTTTTCTTTTTCAGGTCCACTGCTTATCTCAGCCCTGTTATTACACCACTGCCACCAGATCCAAATGCAGAGTACAGACCCCATCTTATTGGATCCTCAGTGGAGCATACTACATGGTATGTACATAAAAATGCAGAAAAGGAGTGCATGCACTTTCTGACTGGTGCAAGCAAGCAGTCTGCCTGACTAAGGGCCTTTATTGTGTAAATGGTGAATAGTGTCTCACAAGTAAGTGCAAACACAGCAAAATACATTAATAATATCCCATGGACACTGAGGCATCCACCCAAAGGTCTGCAGTGGTGGTGCTTGACAGCCACATGCAGCTCAGTAGCTTCTTACCCCTAAAAGGTCTAACATTTATGTTTTTTAGTATCTTTGCTACTTTGCTCTATAAAAGACTTGAAACATTGAATGCTAGCTTATTTGCATTTCGTCTCTATGTAGCCATCTTTAAAGGGTCACATACATGTAAAATCACATGCACAGTAATGTCATGATGCTGAGGTATGCATACATACATAAGGAGGCCATTGTAACTGTACTCTCACTCATATCTTGTGTTGGTATCAATATTACCAAATCTTCAAGCATATCTCTTGATCAGGTTACACCTATGGAACTATCGTCTGCGCTAGGATCCCATGAAACTTTTGCCAGCAGTCCTGAGGCCGCCCGACAACATCTTGTGTAATGTCCATATAAGGCATGGACGAGCGCCTCTCTCCACATTCTTTTCCGCCATCGATTCTGCTCCCGGACCCACTAGTTGAAATAGTGGCACCAGTTTATTATTTTTCTTAAAAATAATTCTCAGCCCTTTCACTTTCTCAGCTTTTCCTGTGCTGCGAATGGACCCTCAAATTGTTTCACTTATGCGATTGTGGGGAGCATATTTTTAAGATAATGCACACAGTGTCTCGTCTGTTGCCAAGGCCTCAACCTCAGTGTTCAGGCCTGCGACATTTACCATATTTTTAATTCTGCGACCAGGTGGCGGAGACAGGAATGCTCAATTTCCTTCTGCGGAGAGCTTGCCCCGCGGCCATGGAGAAAGCTCCAACAGCAGATGGTGTCGTCTGACCCCACAGTCCGCCCCAGAAACATGTGTCGAAGAGTAAGGACAAGAAATCCTTGGGAAACACTCAAAAGCATAAGCATCAACGAGTGATGTCTCCCAAGAGAGGTCCCGTTCACCACTACAACAGTGCACCCAACTTCATCTCAGTCACTGCCAGTTTCCACATAGGTGACTAGGACCCCTGACTGTTCCTCAGCCATCTACAGTGAGTCTGGCTGGGGCTGTTGTCAACGCTACAGCAGCATGCTTGCCCCCATCAACAGTTTTTTCAGTGCCATTGACTGATCCAGCATCAGCCTCCCAGACCTCCATTTCCACGAGGTGGGGCCGGTGTCGACAAAACCAGACCTCCAGGGGTCAGGCGGTCATCCTCTTCGACTTATTCAGCAACAGTTAGTACAAGTGTTGCTATGTGTATTTACAGCCCCCAAGACCTCCATTTCTACAAGGTTGGGATTGGGCATAGATGATCCAGACCTCATGGAATTGGGCAGTCTTACTTGTCGGCGCTTGGGGTTGCACTCCCTAGACAGGATGTGGCTTTTTGCTTGCTGCCCACCACTGCCGTCTCTAGGGAGATGAGGTCTAGCCAGAGTGAGGATCAGGCTAATCCTATACATACCAGCTTTAGAGTTACAGTTGCTGCAGGACATGAGCCCTCCATATCCTGTTTGCTGGCGACCCTTTTGTATCAGCCATTCCAGCCACTGGGTTGGTCCCTTGACCCAGTACACCACCGCCTTCACCTTTGGTTGCTGCCCAGCTGTCACTGTGCTATCAACAGGGTATGTCAGTGGGACCTTTTCAGGCTCATCCTTCTATAGCACTCAGAAATCGACCTGCTATTACACTTCTCTAGTCGGCGCCCTGTACTAACTTGTTGGATCCATCGACCAGTCCTATGTCTCATAACCAGGAAGGCTTCCTGTACTTCCCTGTTGACACATGCTTTCTGAGTTGCGGAAAGGTATCCTCCCTACCCCAGGTGTTGCCACCACTACCCCTCTGGCCAGTAGCCAGTGCACATCGACACTCAACTGCATACCCCCTCCCCATGGGATGAGATGAAGGATATGGGGTACCTTGGAATCAGATGGAAGCAGGCTCCTCTCCATCCTCTTGTAGTGAGGATTGTAGTTTATACTCATAAAGATAAATATTGTATCACACATCAGACCCCCCATATATCCCTTATTTATACCACACCAGTGGTGAATAAAGTTGGATAAATAAATCGTTATTTTGGGATAAATATTTATTTTCACTCAGAACACCATTTATGTAACTTAGAGCAACTTATTTCCACTTAGAATCTGGAAATGGAACACAGTGAGCGACAGGCCAGATAGGGAACTTACAATGGAAAGAAAGGCAGTTTAAGCTAAAACAAGGTAAAACACCAGTAAAAAACTACAGATGGTGTGGTATCAGTATATCAAACACATAATGGATTGCAGTAGAACACATTTATCTCCACACATGAGTGGTAAGACCAGTTCACCTGATCAAATGCTTTTCAGCATCTAGACTTATTATTTTGCTGGTGTATTTTTTTTTTTTTTTGTAAATAGTCTTATACATTTGTTGTCCGTCTTATATTATCTGATGCCTGTCTATCTCTAACAAATCGGTCTGATCTCGGTGGACCAACACAGGTACTATTTGCTGGAGGCACTTTGCCAGTATGGCTGTTAGAAATGTATAGTCCACATTAGAGCGGAAATAGGCCTATATGAGGATCAAGGGTGTAAGGTCCTTGCGGATCACGAGATCACTGCCTGTCTCCAACTAGGGATAGAATGGAGTTGCCCCCAGAATCTCTGATATGTGGATCTCAGAATGGGTGCAACCGTGTCTCGAATTTTTTGTAAAACTTCTTTGTGAGACCATCATTGCCAGGGAACTTCCCTGTTGTACTCTCCCTGATTATTATATTAATCTCAATTTCTGTGATGGGGCCACAAGTTGTGCATCCATGTCTTCTGTTAAGTTCAGTAACTTTAAGTTTTAAGAAAGTTCTGCATCTTCTCTATCTTTGGTCTTTCCTGTTGGGTATATAATTGCTTATACTATACCGTGAATGCTTCTGAGATCCGATCTAGGGTGGTGACTTTCCTCTGGCTTAGGTGTAATATATTTGTTATCTGTGCTTGTACATGTCTGCTTCAAGTTTGAGAGCTAGTAATTTAAGGCCCTTGGGCCCCTTTATAATATCTCCGCTAAGGAATTGTTGGTTCCTTTCTACTTTAAGGTCTAATATTTTGTTAAGCTCCTTTCTAAGTGCCTGCGAGTCTTTCTCCCTCTGCCTATCAAACTTCTCTTCTTGTAGGCTGTCCAGGGTCTGGAGTTGTTGCTCCAAGTCTTTTTGTTTTTCACGCTGTTGCTTTTTCCTGGCTACTGTAATTGCAATTAATTTTCCCTTTAACTGCTTTTATCGTGTCCCAGATCATACCTAGACTTGTCTCCCCATTAAGGTTATCTTGCATGGTTTGGGTTATTAATTGAGGATCTGTTCTGTTACCTCCACATCATTTAGGAGAGACAAGTTTAGCCTAGAGGTTAGAGGAGCGTGATGTGAATGAGCTTGATACATCCAGCAGACCAGATCCGAGTTTGATTCTCACAACCTCCACTTGCATACTGTGTGACTCTGAGCAAGTCATTTAACACCAGTGCTCCCAGGTGGCCCCTGAAAACAAGCACTTGTGCCTAGTGGGCCTTATCCGGTTACCAAAGACTAAAATAAGTTTAACCTCCAGAACTTAGTCTTAGGATGGGATAAGGCCACAGTGAGAGTCAGGGAGTGTGGTCTGATAGACCAATGGTACCTATTTCACACCTCTAACCAGAGCCAGATATGCCCTATCCAGAATAAAGTAATCAAGTCTAGAATACATATGGTATGTAGCAGTAGTGTGTGTACCCTTTTGCTGACCATTCTAAAATTTTCAAACATCTTGCAGTCCTAGCTTTTGTAGCAATAATCTAATCAGTTTGAGGTTTTATCTGGTTTCCTTGGAATCTTAGGCGTTGTGTCGGCTTGGTCCAGGGTCATATTTCAGTCCCCAAGATAAGTGTGCCCTCTGCTTTCTTCATAAGTAATATGATTTTCCTGTATAATTCATAAGATTATTTGGGGCACATAAACAGAGCCAAGATAACCATTTGACCATTTAAGGTCCCTTTTAGTTGGACATACCTGCCCTCTTTATCTTATATTCTTTCCACCACTTCAAACCGAACATGGTTAGGCACTAAGATAATCCATACCACAGTGTCTTCCCTCCCTCTGACGAGAGCACACTTCTGTGTAGCCAAAATTTTGTCATTTAGGTGTTCTCCCTCCGATAAGTGTCTCTCCTGTGGAGAACAAAATCTATTTTGTTTGATATAGTTTAGGATTTCTTCCGTGTAATAGGATTAGTCACACCATTGACATTGTAGGTCAGTATTTTAGAATCCATCTATACATGTTAAATTTTACTCTAAACCTCTTGTCCTGTGCCTCCGCATCCATAGGGCACCCCGATTCATTTCAACACCACTCCAGAGCCAGAAGCTGATCCACCCCATTCAGTAAAAAACAGTTCAACATTATAACAACTTTAACAACTGAACCTTAATAAGAATATTAACAGTAACCTTTACTTTAAGTAACATATTGCTTCCAAGGTTGAGGAACAATGGCTCTTCTTGTTCCTGTCTCTGCTAAGTAAATTAACTGACCTTGCAGAGTTGTAGTGAGTTCCTATCCCTCCAAAGAGGGCCACTACAAGGACAGGTCTGTGCTGGGGAGCATTCAGCACTTTCATGTCTTAGAAGAAAAAGCGGTTAAAAGCCAGAGCCGTGTAGGTAGCTATTGCTTTGCAGGTTCATCATCTTGTACCCTCTCTCCCCACCACCCAGGTATCTAGATCAGAAAATAACCAGATATCTATTATCCCTGTTTATGGGATTTTCATGTAATAATTTGTAACACGACCTATATGTTTATTTGGCCTCTGCCCATTGTAATTCAACTCTAAATACTAAATTAATATATGTCAGTGTGTTTAAAGGTTAAATCGGTGGGACCCCCAATCATCATTTGTTCTAATCCATGGACTCCTCTGGGAAGCTCGTGCTCCACCTGGAAAAAAAAAAAAGGAGGTCTTGAAGAAACTCGAGCATCAAGTCCCCTCTTACATTCTTATACTCTGTAAGATATTGTCAGAAATAACCGTGTCTTTTAAAAATATTTTGGCCCCTATATGTGGAGCACGTTATGTTTCTGTATATTGTTGGCTATACATGATCATTAATACACAAGGTCTGAAGTCTTAAGATCTCAGTATGGGTGCCTGTTAAGTCTTTCCCTCCCACAAATATTCCTGGATATTATTATATCTGAGAGGCCATACAGTTTAGGCGGTCCTATAGATGTCTAGTCTCTGTATTACAATATTAGTCATATTTGACCCGATGGTGTTAAGGTCCCTATAAATCAATTATGTCGTTTACCCCAGGCTTCTTAAGAAATCTGCTTTTCTTTTTACCTCACCTTCATTTGGTGTACCAAGGAAATTAAAGGGTCCACGATGAAGGAACTACGTTTTCATGTGGCTGCCTCTCGCGATGCACCGATTGCAGTCTGGTCTCCTATCAGCTTTTCGACATAGGTCTGTGAGGATTTTTGTGAGGGGACCTTGTGTAACTTATTCCTCCAGACCCCAGAAACTGTCAACTCATGAAGGGAAGGTTCCTTTCTTCTGTCTGCTCAGTTGGATTCGCTCTTTTCTCCAAAGAAATGCCCACGTGTCATCAGGGCCTTTCGGCTTCCTCTGGAGTAGCGTACAACTTAGGGCCGTCTTCCCAGGAGACCCTCATCTTAGCTGGGTAGGGCGTTTGAAATCGAATTTGTTTATTCTTTAATGCTTTCATAACTGGTCGATAGAGTAGCCTCTCATCTTTTAAATATCAGGGTAGTCCTGATCTACATGTAACCTGTGCACATTATGTTTAATCTCCCCCTTCCTCCAAGCGAGCTGCAACACCTCCTTCTTAACTGCATAGCTTGAAAATTTCACCAATACTTGCGTGGTCTGACTTTGGGGTCTGGACTTGGGCGAGTTCTATGGGCCCTCTCAGTCCTGACTTCTAAGGTGGGCAAGTAAGTCTAAGACATTCTCTGAAGAGATCTTGAATAAATTGTGCTATATTGCCTACCTCGGCTCCCTCTGGGAGCTCCGAAATCCGTGAATTATCCTCTGGGATCTGGCCTCCAAATCAATACATTTAGCATGTAGTGAATCCGTGTAACCCAGGAGCGTGTATAGAGCATTTGCATGAAAGTCCAGGGGTCTCAGGCCACGACCCTCTTATCGACTTCTTTCATGGATGTATCTAGGTTGATTAAGTCTTGGTGAAGTCTCTGAAACTCAGTTTCATTTCTTTCTGGAGTTGCTGTATTTCTTGTAAAATTATCGAGTCAGGAGTTATTCATGAGGTTGTCTTCTCTGATAATCTCAGGGCCTGCAATGGTTGGCGAGGGGCTGCGACTCCTGTCCTGTGGTAAGACACGGTATCGGGAGCCATCTGTCGTCATCTGGTTTTATCCATCTGGATTTTTGCAGTTCTGGTTTCCCCCTTCCCTTTCGAAGGCATAGCATTTGATTTGTATCTCAATTTTAAGTTGGAAGGGGTATTTTTATCCTATTGTTGGGCCATGGTGGAACCAGAAGTCCCACCATTTACCTCTCCTTAATGTTCTATTCTTTTCTCCTGTTAGTTATTTCTGTGTGATCTTGTTTTTTTTGTCTGTGGTGTGGTTGACTAGCCCTATTGTTTCCATAAAAGATGGTTCATTACTGGCCTTATATGCTAGACATAGATCACCTTTAATTTGTCTATAGTTCATTGAGCAAATAACTAATTAATCTTTCCTTATACTAAGATTATGTATGTTTCATATTTATTTATTTATTTATGTATTGTCGCTTTTCTCTGGACTTTCTCAATAATTTTTGCCCCTTATTGTTTGTGGTGAACAAAACTGAACAGTACTCCAGGTGTGGTCTCAACAAGCTGGAGTACAAAGGAACAATAACCTCCAGCTCTCTACTTTTGATGTTACCCAATATACAACCCAGTATTTTGTGACTTTTTGACATTGAATACAGTATGTGTATCAAGCGAGAGATCATTTATAACGTGAACTCCCAGCTCTTTTCATTTGTTGTGATCGAGAGGGTGGCCATTTAAAGTGTATGAAAACTGGGGTTATGATGTCCTAAATGCATGACATTACATTGATTTTCATTAAATTTCATGTTTTGTTTTGCCCACTCTCCAAGGTGATTTATATTTTCATGAAATTCCTTTCCAGAGTTTTGATCTGTCACAATTGCACCGATTTTCCAATTGTCAGCATATTTGCACATCCATGCAGTACTGGCTGTCTGCATGGATGACACTAGAATATTGAAAGGGTAGGTCCCAAGACTGATCCCTCGCGGCACTCTGCTTGTGACCTTTACCCAAACTAAGTACCCCTTTTATTGCAACCCTCTGTGTTCTGTTGTCAAGCCAAGAAATTATCAATTTATTGTGTTTGGGTGAAATTGAATATTACTAAGATGTTCTGCAAGAATTTTGTGTGACATTGTGTCAAAGGTCTTGGAGTAATCCAAAAGAGTACATCCATAGGCATTCCTTTGTCAAGTGCTATGCTCAGAGGCTCAAAAACTGAAGGAGGTTAGTAAGGCAGGATCTACCTTTAGGTCCCATTCTGCATACAGATCTGCAGGCGATGCAGCTTGTGACCTGGCTTTTGGAAGAGGAAACTCCTAAAGCGGTTTAGCTAACAAGGTGCTGGACATTCTAATGGCTGCGGAAAGAATTCAAGTTGGCAGCTTATGCTTGCATGTGGGGCACCAGCTTGGGCCAGAGAGAAAATATCCAACCTTCAAAGCCATGGTTCTACAGATTTTGGATTTTCTAAGGAAGGAGTGGAAAAGGTTTGGTCTTGAGCACCTTGAGAGGTCAGGTGTCGGCCCTTGGAGCTTCCTTGGGATCATCCTCAGGGACTAATGGGAGATTATTCTCTTTCTGCGAGCTGTCAGCAATAGTCAACCTCTGTTCCGATCTCCTGTGCCTCCATGGGATCTGAATCTGTTTCTCAGTGCTCTTTGGAAAGAGCCCTTGAAGTGCTTTTATCGGTAATGTTGGACATGCTGTCTTACAAGGTGTGTTTTTAGTTGCTATATGCTCAGCCAGGAGGATTGGTGGACTCAGGCTTTGTCTCACAAAGAACCTTACTTTGTCATGCATAAGGACAATGGGGTACCTCAAAACAGTTCTGTCTTTCATTCCAAAGGTCCCTGACCTTCCATGTGAACCAGGAATTTGTCTCCCATCCTTCTGTCTGCAACCAACTTGCCCAAAGGAGGAGTTGCTAGATTAGATTTGCAATTGGCAGTTAGGACATACCATGGATGTACTGCTGAGTTCCAGAAATCAAATAGTTTGTTGTTTTCAGAGTGGCCCAGAAAGGACAAAACACCCCAAGGCCACCCTGGAAAGGTGGGTCAGGGCATGCATTGCCAAGGCTTATGTCGTGAAAAAGAAGAGGCCTCCGTCTCATCAAGGCTCACTCCACCAGAGCTATGGCCTCCTCCTGGGCAGAGAAGGTGAGGCATCTGTCTTAAAATTGTGCAAGGCAGTTACATGGTCCTCTGTCCATACATTCACCAAGCACTACAGATTGGATGTTCAGAGTTCCACTGATGTGGCCTTTGATAACAGAGTTTTACAGGCGGCAGTTAGGTAAATTCCTTTCCCATTCATGGTGCGAATGGGACAATGTCTTCCGCCCTTTTTCTTTCATGAATACTGCTTCTTAGAACTCATTCATGATGAATCCCATTGACAATGTGGAGTGCTACAGAAAGAAGAAATTTCTTCATACTTACGTAATTTCTTGTTCCGTTAGCTCCAGCATTGTCCGGTAAATTCCCGCCGAGAACCATGCTTCTGTGGGAGAATATTGTCCAGTATGCCAGCACCGGGATATTCGTTTGTTTTGTAATAAACCTCTGATTGTAAGGCTGTCTGAACAGTCCTCTGTAGTTTACCTGCTGCACTTGCATATATAGATAAAAAAGAGAGCAGTTTTGCATTTAAATGTTAAATCTGCATGCTAGTAACTAACAGGTTCAAATTTGATGATAAATAAGGGTCCCTCCTTTGTTATAGGTGAGTGCTTACACTGCAGTCTTTTCCCAGCGTTATCTGTTTACATTAATTCCTTTGACAAGTCGCAGACCTACCTCAGTTCTATTCCTGCCGTCAACCAGTGCAGGACGGGACCTCCACAGGTGCCTGCTTCAGTCTATCGCCATTTTGCTCGTGTTTACCTGCGAGTTATTTCTTTCATTTTCTTCAGTTAGTAACATTGATTTTTGGTGTTTTCTTAAGCAGGTTTATGTCATCTTCTTCAGCCTCCTCTTCCGATCAGCTGATGAAGTGTGCCTGTAACAAGCAGATACCGCCAAAGATGATCACTCGTCCTGCCTGCTCTGCTTAGGCTCCAGCCACGACACGAGGCATGCCAGCACTGCCAGGCCTTCAGCCAGGCCACACGGAGGCGCTGCTTGAAGACCCCAGAAAGCTACCTATTAAAGCAGAAGTTGACCACGATGGAGAAGGAGCTTCAGGCCAAAAGCTCTTCCACTTCCCTGGCTTAGTTTTCTGAGGCATCTTCTTCTTCTTCCAGAAGGAAGCGTCAGTGGGAAGCATAAGCACGGGACCGTCCTCGGTCAGCCTCTCACTCACAGTCACCACACCAGACCAGCCTCCACCTCTGGGTCTTCTTCCTGCGGGGAGGGGTCAGCACCTCCTTCATCAGCAGCCGTGCTCCGAGCTGCCAGTGGTGCAGCCGCTTGCTGTTATCTCCATTTCGTGTGTCAGCTCTTTGGGGCAGCGGACTTTGTCTCCTGGCTTCAGCCCTGACTCTCAGGCCCATAGCTCCTATGGGTCCTCAGCCAAGTGGCTCAACCGTGATTGGCACCCCGTGGCAGATCTTTACCCATCACCCCCAGTCAAGGCATTGCCTCTCTCACGGTCCCTGACTTGGGAACCAAGGGCTAGCCCTTCCAGGCATCGCCCGGAGCAAGCGCTCACCTCTTCTTCCATACAGGCAATGCCTCTGCCTCAGGAATTCCCCCGCAGATGCCAGCCTCTCCTCTGGGGCCAGCGTTGGCTACTTCACCAGACCGATACCAGCCTTCACCTCTCAGGCCAATGCGGCCTCATGAACACCTCTCAATCACCCGACTCTGCAGCCATCGTCACCTCAGCCCCAGTCCACACCTGCTGGCCCTCCTAGGGGTACCCTCGCCAGCTCCTCCACTGACATACCCTGCCTCCTCCTCCTCTGTATCTTTACCCACCTTGTAATCCTCCTCCACCAGTGGAATATAATGCCTTATTTATGGCCTGGTGTCCTTTATGCAGAACAGGGCGCACCCAGGCAAACTTTTCCTCATCCTCCCGGGACTTCCCTCCTCGGGACTTGGACCTGGCAGGACCTAGCAATCCCTGTGCCACCAGGTCTTCTGGGAGCTCTGACCAGCACAGGATGACCATCATATTCAGCCGCTGGTCCCCAACAGCGACCAGTTGGGGCGACTCTTCCTCTTCCTTCTCAGAGTCATCGGAGGACTCTAGGGCTCTTGGATGGTCAGGAGCCTCTAAGGAGACCCCTAAGTCACTACTGGTAATCCCTCTTTCCTCATCATGATCGCTATATCCAATCCATCCTGGGATGGGAGACAAAGGAGCTTAACCTGGGCGCCATCGCCTGGTGATATACCTCCAGAAGAAGGTGACCCTCCGGTGCCTCCTTCAATTGATTCTTACGAGGATGTTACTAAGGTGGTGTGGAACCACCCTCTTCCACCCTGGCTTTGTACAAGAAGGTGGATTGCCTTTATCATGTGCTGGTGGGCAAGCCCTTCTTTGGCGAGCACCTCATGGCAGATTCAGTGGTCATGAATGCAACCCATAACCATACTAGAAGCCCAGACATCTCAGTACCCACCTCCGACAAGGAGTCTTGCCAACTGGATCAATTGAACAAGCGGATGTATTCCTCTGCCACACTGGTCATTCAGGCCCTTAACTATCTGGCCCATATTGTGCAGTACCAGAATGCCCTCTGGGATCAGGCAAGAGATTTGGTTCAAACCCTCCTGAGGACTCTACTAAGATGCTGTTGCCCAACTCCTGAAATCCGGGTCAGATGTGGCAACCATGTTTTGGGGCGGCATATGACATGGCTGATGCCTGTGGGCATGGGGTGGCAGCAGGATCTGCCCTGTGGCCATTCGTGGTTCAGAATGTCAGGCTTTGTGCCTGATATTCAGGTAAAATAATAGATGCCCCTTTCAGGGTTCTGTCTTGTTTGGAGAAGATGCCCAGGATATCATCTCCGCCTTCAAGAATCGGGCAGGGCCTTTTAGGTCGATGCATTCCTCTACCGAACCCAGCCTCAGTCTTCTCAGCGTTGGTCCTCTTGTCAGTCCTCTGGGTGGCCTCCTAAGATCAGCAGTTGGGACCCTTTAAGCACAAGGCAACCACCCTCAGTGAGGCCGACTGCCCCTAGGGCCGCTAAATCTCCCACAGCTGCTCTTCCCACCCTCAGATCCACTGCCTGACTCCTTGCCCAACCCCTCCCAGCAGAGGCGGTTGGGGTAGATTCTCCCTCTACCTCAATGGGTGGCAAACAGTAACCTCAGATCAGTGGGTGCTGCAGATTATCAAACAGGGTCACACCTTGATTTCTGGAGCTCCCTCTGGAAAGCCCTCCCTTGCTCTCCCATTAGCCTTAGGCACACATCTCACTCATCTGGGAGAGATCCAGGCACTCCTGCACAAAGGCCATAGAACCCATCCCTCTGGCTCAAAGAGGAAGGGGTTCTCTCACCTCTTCCTCATCTCCACAGCAGGGGACCTGAGCCAATCCTGGACCTCAGCCACCTGAACCTCTACATAGAGTGCAAGCACTTCAGGATGGTTACTCAGGGACTGTTGCCCCTCCTTCAATAGGGGACTGGCTCTGTTTCCTGGACCTGCAAGATGCCTAGCTTCATATCCAGGTTTTCGGCCCCCGCCACTTCCTCCATTTCTGCTTCCAGGAGGACCACTCTCAGTTCAAGGCCCTTCCTTTTGGCCTTTCCTCAGCACCTCAGGTTTTTACAAGTGCTTGGCAGTGGTGACCGCGGCTCTGAGAGTCAGGGATTCTATGTGTTCCTTTATCTGGATGATTGGCTGCTGACAGCCTCCCGAGGACCAGTTGCTGCAGACCCTGGAAGGCACCTTTCAGCTTTTCCAGACCTTGGGGATCACAGTCAACCTGCCAAAGTCTTGTCTCTCTCTGAGCCAGCGCCTCCAGTTTATTGGGATAGTCTGAACTCATCCCAGGGCAGGACCTACCTGCCGGTGGACAGAGCAGAGTGCCTGACAGTGCAGGCTTGGCTGGTATCTTCTAGTCATCATACCAGCCAGTGCATTCCTCCACTTGTTGGGGCACATGGTAGCAGCTATAGCCACAGTCCCCTGACCCATCTGCATATGAGGGTTCCCCAGTGGACTCTTTGGGTCCAATGGGACCAACACCGATGACCTGGATCAGCCAGTGATGGTCTCTAACCTGGTGCAGAGGACCTTGGAGTGGTGGCAGAACCTGCAAATCTCCTGTGAGGGGGTTCCCTTCTGGATGGTGTCCCTCAGCAGATCCTTACTATGGCGCATGGGTTTGGACTGGGGTGCTCACTTTGTTGACCATCAGACCCAGGGTACCTGGTCTGAGTCAGGCAACATCTCCACATCATTGTACTGGACATGCGGGCAGTTCTTTATTCTCTGCAGGCCTTCCAGGCCCACCTTCCTCCGGCCCGCTTCTGGTTGAGACTGACAACTTGTCTGTGGTATGTTACATCCATAAGCGGGGCATTCATTCATTCATTCCTACTCTTTTGTCAGTAGGCAGTGAGGGTCTGTGTATTGGGCCATTGAGCACAACCTGGAACCTCAGCCATCCATGTTCCAGGGGACCAAATGCCCTGGCAGACAGTCTAAGCCAGTCCAGGTCAAGGACTCACAGTGGAACTCATGTCCTCAGTGGTGAAGATCTCTCGACAGGTGGGACCATCCAGAGTTGGACCTTTTGCATCTCCACTCAACACAAAACAGCCCTTTTTGCTTGCTCAGTCCAGGGCCTGGGTTTCCTGGCGTGGCGTGTTCTCCTGTCCTGGAGGGAGGTTCCTGTACACCTTCCTGCTCCTGCAGAGGTTTCCCTCAAGCTTCAGTCAGAGGGGTGGAGATGATTCTCATAGGTCCCTACTGGCCGAGTCAGATTTGGTTCCCCATGCTGCAGCAACTGGCAGTGGAACCTCCAGTACCCCTGTCCCTGTGCACCAGCTTGCTCTCCTAGGAACAGGGCACCCTGGTCCATCCAGACCTCAAGTTCTGCAGACTTGGCTATCGCCCGCTTTGGGGTTTCTTCCAGGGTCCCTGATATCCTGGTGGCTGCCAGGACACCTTCCACTAGAACTACCCTATGCATGAAGTGGGCGCTTCTCCCTATGGCCCACTGATCACCACCTGGATCCCTCACCTGTCTGAATCTGAACTTGGAGTACCTCCTCTCCCTTCGGACTCGGATCTGGGATACTCCTCTCTTAGGTGCACCTTCCACCATCTCTCGTATCATGCACCTATTAAGGCAAAGCTTTCCCTCAGCTGGAGGTATCTCATACTTTCTTGCAGGGTATCTTAGAAACATAGAAACATAGACTCTTGACGGCAGATAAGGACCGCTAGGCCCATCTAGTCTGCCCATTTCCTACCTACAGGATAGAGCAGATCCTAGTTAACCAACAGCTATTTCTTCCTACCCCCACAAGATTGCCTTATTTCTGTCCCATGCATTCTTGAATTCTCCCACAGTTTTAGACCCCACAACCTCCTCAGGAAGGCTGTTCGTGCATCCACTACCCTCTCTGTGAATAATACTTCCTCCACATTGCCTTGAACTGCCCTCCTTCTATCTTTAAATTGTGTCCCCTTGTTCTTGCAAGTCTCTTTTCTGAAAGATGCTACCCTCTTAGACTTTGTTGATTCCACTGAGGTACTTAAAGTTTCTATCATGTCCCCCTCTCCCTTCTTTCCTCAAGGTGTACATATTAAGCTCCTTTAGTCTCTCCTCATACGGCTTCTCTTGCAGACCCTGCACCATTTTAGTGCCCTTCTCTGGACTGCCTCTATCCTGTCTATGCCCTTGCGGAGATGGGGTCTCCAGAACTGGACACAGTACTCAGATGGGGTCTCACCAACTGTCTGTACAGAGGGATAACAACTTCCTGTTTTCTGCTGATGATGCCTCTCCTATACATCCCAGTATACCCCCAGCCCTCCCTCTGCCTTCTCACATTGCTTGCTAACCAAGGTCATCTGATATGATTACCCCCAGGTCCCTTTCTTTTTTGTTGTTGTTACTACCTCCTCACCCATTGTGTATTCTTCCCTGGGTTCTTGTTTCCCAGGTGCATTATTTGCACTTCTTTGCATTGAATCCTAGCTGCCATACTTCTGACCATTCCTCCAACCTTGCCAAGTCCGTTTCATCCTTTCCACACCTCCTTGTGTATCAACCCTGTTGCAGATCTTTGTGTCATCTGCAAAAGGCATACTTTCCTTCAGTCCTCTGCAATGTCACTGATGAAGACATTAAAAGGACTGGACCCAATCTGAACCCTGTGGTACCCCACTAGTAACCCCCTTTCTCCAGAGTGGACTCCATTTACAATTACATTCTGTGTCCTGTTGTCCAGCCAATGTTTTGCAGGCTACCACCCTGGGTCCCTCCCAGGCTGGTTAATATGACTATTAATCTTTTGTGTGGGACTGTGTCAAAGCCATGCTAAAGTCTAGGTAGGCCATGTCCACAGCCCTCCCTGGTCTACTACTTTGGTCACCCAGTCAAAGAAATCTATAGATTAAGTCTGACATGACCTTCCTGTGAACCCATGCTGCCTTGGGTCCTGTGCTCCACTGGCCTCTGGGTACTCAACTATTCTTTCCTTCAGAAGTGACTCCATCACTTTCCCTACCACAGAGGTCAGACTGACAGGTCTGTAGTTTCCTGCCTCTGTCTTGGTCCCACTTTGTGAGGGGAATCACATCCGCCTTCCTCCAGTCCTCAGGTACCACACCATCCTCCCATGATTTATTAAAAGAGTAGCCAGTGGTTTCACTAGTTCCTCCTTAATTCTTTTAGAATTCTGGGGTGAATTCCATCAGGACCCATTGCTTTGTCCACCTTCAGTTTTAGGAGTTCTTGCAGATCCTTTCTTCTGTGAAAGGACTGGGATCGACCCCCATCAAAGTGCTTCTGTTAATTGGATTAGTGCCCCCTCCTCTTTTGTGAATACTGAGCAGAAATATTCGTTCAGTATTCCTGCTTTTCACTGTCCCCTCTGCCCACCCACCATTCATTCTATTCAGCCTCACTATCCCTCCTTTGTCTTTCTCGCTCGCTGATGTACCTATAAAGGTTTTATCCCCTTCTTAACTGAGTTGGCTATCTTTCCTCAGTTTGGGCCTTTGCTATTCTGACTTCCCTCCTGCTTCCTTCTGCCTTAACTGGTACAGCTCTCTGTCCTGCTCCTTCTGTGTTTCCTTATACTTCTGGAATACTATCTTTTTCTTCCTGACTTTCACAGCCACCTCTTTGAGAACCATAGTGGCTTTTTCTTTTGTTTGATTTGTTTATTTGCTTCACACAAGAGCTTGTTGCCTCTGTAATGGCAGTTTGATAATTCCCCATTGTTGCTCCACACCTCCTTCTAGCCTGTTTGCTAGTGCTTTTCTGAGGCACTCTCCCATCTTGCCAAAGTCAGCCCTCCTAAAGTCCAGTACCCTCACTTTTGTATGGCTTGACTCTGTAGCTGAGTTTAATGTGAACCACACTGTTTGATGGTCACTTGTCCCCAGATGGCAACCCACTTCTAGATCTGAGGATCCTCTCACTGCCCCGTTTGGATCTGAGGTCTAAGATTGCTCCCTCACAGTGGGTTCGAAACTAGCTGTCTAATGCCTGCCACCTATAGGGCATCAAGAATGGCCCTGCTCTTGGATGTGGCTGCAGCAAATGTGCTCCAGTTAACATCTGGCATATTCAGCTCTCCCATCAACAGTATCTCCCTTTCTCTGCCATTCTAAGAATGCCTTCTATCATATCCTTGTCCATTCCTTCCCCTGACATGGGGTCTGCCTACAAACCCTGTGCGGATTGTGGTGCCCTTTCCAGTCTCCAAGGTGACCCACAGTGCCTCCTCTCCTCCCTGTTTACTCTTTTGTTCAGTTGCTTTTATCCCTTCCTTTAGAAGAGCTACTCCTCCCCTCTTCTCCCTGCCTGTCTCTCCTGTAGGTTATGTACCCTGGTATGTTAACATCCCAGTCATGGTTCTCTGTGTACCATGTTTCTGTGACTGCCTACGATATCCAGGCATCCCTCTTCCATTAAGGCCATCAGGTCAGGGAGCTTGTTGCCCAGACTATGGGCATTGGTACTCATTGCCCTCCATTTCCTGATGGCCTTACTCCCTTTTGCCCCATCCCTGTCCTTCTTGCCTTTGTCACTTTCTCCATTTACCCTGCCCTTCTCCCTATCAACACCTCTATGTTGGTGTTTCCGCACCTACTACTGTGATTATTTGGGGGGCTAGGATTTTCCTGCTCCTTTTCAGTGTCTCCCCTTGGCTGGTTTAAAACTTGCCAATGAAGCATTTCAAACCTATCGCCCTAGGATCCTGGTTCCCTCCCGGACAGATGCAGCCCATCATGCCAGTATAGGCTTGCATCACTCCAGGTGGACCCCAGTCCCCAGTGAGCCAAATCCCTGAGCTCCACACCAGTTTTCAACCACTGATTGAATCCCATGGTGCGGAACACCCTACCTCTCCTATGCCATAGATGGGTAGCACCTCCGAGAAGGTTACCGTATGCTACTTGACTAAGGCCCTCCCAATTCCACAAACTCTTCCTGCACTTCTCTAATCCCTTTCTTAGCCAGGTCATTTGTCCCTAGGTGGACAATGACATCCAGCTCCCTCCTGTGCAGCTGCTCCAGGCAATCTTGGGATTCGCTCCTTGTCCCTCAAGCCATGGTGCCAGGCAGGCACCCTCCCTCCCCTTCCTCCCCAGTTCTACCTTCCTAACAATGGAGTCCCCACGAGGTTGTTTCCTTCCCTGTAGGGTCCCCTGCCACCCTCCTGTGGGTCTCCTTTGTGGAGGGTTCCCAACATCCTCCTTGGTCTCCACTGTGGGTGCCTCCATAGAGGAACCACACTTTGCCAGAATGGCATAGGGGTTGTGGAGGTACAACTGGAGGATACACCTCTGTTCCACCACTCTCACCCTTCCTGAGCCCACTGTGGTCCAACCACTCCTCTTTCTTGGCAACCTTGCATTTGAAATCTCCATTCTGAATCCTTTCCTCCATGGGACCTTCATTTCATGTTGGAAAAGCTCACTCTGCCTCCCTTTGAACTGGCATGAGTTGTGAACTCGCTTTTCTGTCATAGAAGCGTTTTTAGTTCTGTTGCTTCCACTTGGAGGATTTTTGAGCTCAGGCTCTGATGTGTAAAGAGCCTTACTTGTTTTTCACAAAGACAGGGTGTCTTTACATATTAACCTTAAGTTTCTGCCTAAGGTGGTGTCCAAGTTCACACTAAACCAATCCATCCATCTTCCGTTTATTTCTCTGAGTATTCTAATCATGGGGAGGCCTTACTGCATACTTTGGATGTTCATAGGGTGCTCCATTATTACACAAATCCTACCTAACCAGTTAAGAAGACTGATCAGTTTTCATTTGCCCCAAGAGAAGTGGCACCTGTTTGAAACTGTCAAAATGGTTGGCAAATTGCATTATTACTGTTACCGTAGTACAACAAGCCCTTGCCTGGGCGGTTGAGGTCACTCCCCAGAGGTATGGCTGCCTCACTGCCTGTTTCTGGAATGTGTCTACTGCGGACACCTGTGCAGCTGCCACTTGGAGCTCTGTTCACACTTTTGTCCGACACTACAGTCTGGATATTCTTTCTAGGCATGGGGTCAGCTTAGGATTAGCTGTCCTTCAGGGCCTTCTTTTATGAGCCTCTGGCTCTTGCCTTCTGCCTCCTCCCAGCTGACTTTTCAGTCAGTTCTGGTACTACTTGGATTCAGTCCTACGATGTTGCCTGCTGCAGGAGGCCCTTGAGTAAGATAGTACAGTTACTTCAGAACTTGTCATAGCGGTAGATCTTTGAGAGCTCTTACAGCAGGCATTACTTCCTTCCCCTAATAGCTGCTTCTCCTTTTGCATTTATTCCTACCTTACCTCGGCTCTGAGGGCTGCCTTGATTCTCCATTTTTACCCTCTGTGCCAGGGTCTCCAGTGGGAGAACTGAGGTAGGTCTGAGGGACCGCCCCTTTTATAGGCTGGCAGATGTCAGTGTGCTGGCGTCAGCAGAAGCGGTCCCGCGATAAACTGCTAGCCTAAAATTTTCCATCTGGTCTTGGCCTGGCGGCTTAGTCTTACCAGTGTTGCCTGCTGCAAGAGCTTCTAGAAGATCTGTTACGCAAGTTGTTACGTAACTGTACTTTTCCCCTAGTAGGTGCACATCACTCATGTGTAATGAACCCATTAACAATGCTGGAGATTAACAGAAAGGAAATTATGGTAAGTGTGAAGAAATGAAATAGCATTGTGTGATGAATTTAAAATATGCATTACAAAGGACATCTGCTATGCATACCTCCTATAGCTCTCTGGTGATCAGACCTATCATGGCAGGTAGACAAGTGGCTCCCTCTCCTGAAGAGGTTGCAGACCCCTGTTTTCGCCTTGTGAGAAAGGCTTCCTCAGAGATTGAGTCCCCACCACCACCACTAGTCACTGAATTGATGATGGTTTAAAGGTACATGTCCTGTGTTATGTTTTGAGGAAAGGGTTCATACCAGGTTGACTAAACTTGCCGAAGTGTATGAATAACCTTAAAAGAAACATTCTGGTAACAGCAAGGAAGGTGCTGTTATCTAATTACAATTAAAATGACTTGGACTTGGTACTACATCTTTTCACATTAATTGGTGAGCCCTAAAATCAGGCAAAATTCCTTGTTCTGCGAGGGAGAAAAGATAAAAATATAAGGCATATCACTACACCTTGTTATAGATGCGTATGCATCTTGACCGAAATATAATAATGTAAGTATTTTCTCTTTTGCACCTGGAGAGTGGAGATGGGCTTCATTTGCTCTGCCAGAGTCCTGTCGCAGTTTTAACTTCATTTAGTCCCCCTCACAGTGCTGCTGGGCAGTCGCACTGATCATGTTACTCCTGACTTGTAGGTGTCCCTATAGGCTGCATTGCATCCTGCCTCACACTGAGAACACCAGCTACTTTGGCCACTGGGTGGCAGGATCAGCATCCTAACATATGCTCAGTATTTCAGACTCTGGCACAAACCTGGGTCATCAGCGTGCCAGGTGGCTACATGCTGCCTGGCACCAAGGAGCCTTCCACCAGGCCACTGTCATGGAACAAATCTAGTATTTGATTATTTTATGTTCTTTTGCACATAGCTGTCATTACAAATGTTCAATAACATCTTCGTAATTAAAAAAAAAAGGTGAATGATGGAGAAGGTGGACTTTTATGGATAGTTTCAGGTGCTACTCTGCCTCTGCAGTGCACAACTATTAGTTAGACCCAGTATTGAGTAAAGAGCTAGCCCAAGAGAGCCTGTGGGGCCCCCACATGAGCGATCACGGCCGATAAGGACCATCCAGTCTACCCATTTCTTTTCTACCTTATGAATGTGCCATCGCCTTGCTCTGTCAATGGCCTATCTATTCATACTCATCTGTATTTGCTCCCTTATGCCTATCCTATGTCTGTTTGAAGCCCTGCACTGTATTCATATCCACCACTTCCTGAGGAAGGCCGTTCCATGCATCCACCACCCTTTCTGTGAAAAAGAACTTCTAGGGGCGTGGATATGTTGTTCATCCACACTCTTTGGCATGTCCTTTCCTTTAAATCTAGCGCGGAAGAGTCTCAAGCTGGCTCCTCCACCCACCCAGATGGTAAATACCTCGGCTTAGCCCCATGATGCCAGATCTTCCTTTCTGCTGGAAGAATCTGGTTCCCTAGTGCTAACTCTAGCCATCGTAGGCCCTGGATTCGTATCGTCGGTTTTACGAATTTAACTCTCAGACTCGTCAGAGTTTTCGATTCAATAATAGCGCATCGGATATGGAGGACAAGTCATCCCCTGGTTTCAGCTAGTGCACGTGCGGCCAGAAAATGTTAAGCACTGATCCCACCTCACCTGCATGTACTGCCCAAATGTGTAGTCATGACACCACCACCTGTTACCTTTGCAGCTTTCCATCCCAATGCACTCAATGACTGTATGGGCGCCTTAAGCTGGGGAGACCAGAGAAAGGAACCGCTGGTGAAATCAAAGAAGCAAGGTGGGTGGTTTCCGGCGCCACAGGATCTGCCGAGCAGCTCGAGCAGATGAAGGCCTTTGAAGAAGAAGCTGCCCAAGCTTGGCCAGCTGAAGTTTCTTTGTGCCTCTCAACCTCGGTTCTTCCTTCACAGGTTCCTTCAGGAGATGTTCCAGTCTCTCCCCACCAGGGGTGTGGCGCCCTCGGCTCACACTCCTCCTGCCCTCGGAAGAGACAATGATCAACGTCTTTGAAAGGAGGCGTCCCTGGGACGAGAGGTCCGAGTCCCAGGACACTCGATCTTGACTTGGTGGGATTGCTTCCTCAACCGCTGGCTTCACGGATCTTCCTTCTGGCCAGGCAGAGACCAAGAATCTGCTGATCCGGCCGAGATTGTTCTCGAGCCGATTTCACCAACTCAGTCGGCGATTCTTCAGAGGACCCGGTCCTTTCTTTCCCGATGACTAGACACTTCCTTTGGGTGTCCCCATCAAGGAATTGACCGGGCCTCCATTTTCACCAAGCCAGTTCGCCCAATCCTGGTCGACCCAGTCAGTCTCGATCGAGGACTCTGTCTCCTTCTTCGGTGGGAAAATCGAGAAGAAGGCCACAGAACATTCAAAAGAGTGCCGCCACAGGTCCTCATCCTCCTCTCTGCGAGGAGAGGCTAGACGAAACTGCATCAACACTATGAGGAGCTTGGCAACAGCTGATTTTGGCTGACAGAAGCTGGCTACACCGTCCACCCTGGCCATTACTTGGCCTGCACCTCAGGAGCGGCGACCCCTTGGACCCGAAATCTTGGTTCCTTCACCTGTGGGCTGGCCATTATTCCTAAGCCCATACTGGTCTCATCACTGATTGGGTGGGAACCCCACCTAAATAGCCTATCTGGGGCTTCCTTGAAGGGGACCATCCAGACACGGGCTGAGCGCCTGTCCATCATGGTTACCCCTGACCGCCCTCGGCGTGTCGAGGGGACATAGGAGGAGACCGCTGTATCCGACTCTTCAAATTCGGATGTCACGGTTTGCACTCCAGCTGGGTGATGAGAGTCACTCTCGGCAGGCCTGGAGGAAGGTCCTTCCTCCTTTCAGGGCATCCTCCACCTCATTTCTGATTCCACCAGTATGCCCCTGGAGTCTATCCAGAAAAGGAGTGCCCCTTATGGATATCCTTAAGAGGATACCGATGGAGGCCTTCCCAGTGGCTGAAGCATTACTGGTCCAGCCCTTGAGCTTTGGCGGCGTCAGCCTCCTGCCCACACCGTCTGCCCATATGGCCCGTAAGTATGTCACGGTGCCTATAGGATCCTACTAGGATTCACAGAACATCCCTCGGCTGAGAGCCTGGTGACTGCTTCCGTCTTTAGACATACTGGTAGCTCGGCTGACACTGACCAACCTCTGGACAAGGAATCCAAGAACATGGACCACTCTGCCCGTAAGGTCTACGGCCTCTTCCTTGGGCCTTCTTCAGGCCAGTTCAGCTGTAATCATGGCACACTTCTCCCATGCCTCCTAGGGTCATTGGATGATACTTCTTCACCTCGCGGACATGCAGACCACAGTCAAGCAAGTCCGTGATCAGGAACGTGCTGTTGCCAAACAGCAGCTCAAGCGACCCTGGACATCGAGATTCTTATGCCCGCTCTTTAGCAGCTGCAGCGGCCACCACGCCGCCAGGGCGGCTGAAGTTATCCTCCTTTCGCGGATACCAGCACAAGTTAGCTGACTTGTTCGGCCAGAGTGTCAGGCCACCTTCGGCGTGTTGAACAGTCAATGCCAGCGGGCGCCACTTCTGCCAAGGGTTCCTCGGGCAGAACCAGCAGAAGAGGAAGAAGAAGCCTTTTCGGCAGTCCTCCCCTGTGATCAGGCAGCCCTCCTATCAAGGAGGTCAGCAGCTCCAACAGCAGCAGCAGCAGGCTCAAGCTTGGCGTCCTAGGCCCAAACAGGGCCCTCAACAGCTCTGTAAAGGAGGCCGAGGCACTGGTCCAGGAGCTTCCTCCTCCTCCTCTAAGCCTGCTCAGTGACGGTTGGGGTTGCCACCCTGACTCCAGTCACGCCTGCCCTGGGTCCTCCATGGGGGTCAGCTCCGCCACTTTCTTTCTGCCTGGTCGATATCACTTGGGACAGGTGGGTTCTAGAAGTGGTCGGGCAGGGACTGCCTCTAGAATTCGAGCAGTACCGCCCAGCTGAGCCCGCGCCTCGGGAGGAAAGGATCTCAGCTAGCATGCAATCGGCCCGCCGGGGACGACATAGCTCAACTCCTCCGCCCAAGGAGGTGGTAGCTCAGTGCTGAATCCAGCCTGTAGACTCAGGCTTCAAATCCAGATACTTCCTGGTGCCCAAGCGGATGGGCGTTGGCGCTCCATCCTAGATCTCCATGACCTGAATCAGTATCTCAGGTCTTGCACTTTCTGGATAGTAACTCTGAACGGATCATACCATTCCTGGAGCGAAACATGGTTTTCTTCTCTGGATCTGCAGGATCGTTCTTTTACATCCCAATCCCTCCGTCCACCAGTGGTTCCTCTGCTTCAGGGTCAAGGGGACCCTATGCGAGTTCGAGCCATGCCGTTCGGCCTGTCATCGGCCCTGCGAGTCATTCACCAAGTGCATTGCAGTGGTGGCAGCCCATCTTCACCGTCGTGGTTCGAATCTACCCTTATCTTGACAACTGGCTTCTGGCAGGTTCCTCCCTTCAGGAGGTGGGAGATCAGGGATCTGGCTCTCAGAACCTGCTCTCAGCTTGGCCTCCTGATCAAAGAGGCCAGGTGGAACTCGTGCTGTCTCAGGTGGTGGGCTTCATCGGGAAGGGCTAGACTCTTGTCAAGCCAGAGCCTGTGGACTCAAGCGCCATGGTCATTTCGACCAGCTGATCACGGTAACCCGGAAGATGTGGGGCGCTCTCCAATGGTGGACCGTCCCAGAGCGGTTGCAGGAAGGATTCCATTTGTCCGCCCCAAGCCGACAGTCGTCCTCACGACCGATGCCTATCTCGTGGGCTGGGGGCCCACATGGGGACAACAGGGCCCATGGGTTTTGGACTCCTGAGAGTCTCGATGCCACATCAACCTGTTGGAGCTCAGAGCAGTCAGACTGGCCCTATCAGCATTTGCTCCTCAGCTCCGGGATCAAGTGGTTCAAGTCAGGCCGGACAATACCACGACCATGTACTACCTCAACAAACAGGGGCACGCACTCCTGTCTGCTGTGCAGGGAGGCGCTCCGCATCTGGACTCTCGTCAGCCGGTTGGAGGCAGATCTCCTAGCCATCCATGTGGTAGGAGTCTCGAACCAACTGGCGGATGCTCTCAACCGCCTAGGCCAGACATCCACAGTGGTCCCTCCATCTAGAGGTAGCTTACAGTCTGTTCTCCAGGAGAATGCCAAGCTGAGTCTGTACCATGCCGCCTCCTCAGTAGGGCTCGCTGCAGGGATGCCTTTTTGAGGCCTTGGACCCCAGGCCTCCTCTGCGCCTTCCCTCCATTTCCCTTGATTCACAAGGTGTTACTCAAGGTGAGGAGGAACAAGGCGAGGTGACTCTGGTAGCCCCGGATTGGCCACGTCAATTCTGGTACCCAGATCTCCTCAGCCTCAACTGCAGGCCCCAGGCGGCTTTGCACACCCAGACCTGATATCATTAAACCAGGAAGGTCTTTCATCCGGACCTTCAGTTCCTGCACCTCACAGCCTGGTACCTGAGCAGCTAGAGTTCCAGGCTCTGGGTCTTTCTGAGGATGTCTACACTGTGGTGGAGGCATCTCGCAAAGAATCGACCAGGAAATGTTATGCCTTCAAATGGAAGAGATTTTCCATTTCATGTCAGGAGTAAGGTCTGGACCCTTATCCTCCTCTGTGGCTGACATTCTAGACTACCTTTGGTCTCTCTCCAAAGGGCTCTTGATCCTCGACCCTTAGGTGCACCTGGCAGCCATTTCTGCTTACCAGGCGCGGGCGGTCAGCCCGACATTAGCTGGCACTGGTGACAGTAGTCGGCGCTTCTTCAAGGCCTGGATCACATATCCCCTCCGGTGCGTGAACTTCCACCTCCATGGGATCTCTTGCTGGTTTGGCAAAGCTCATGGGTAAGCCATTGAACCCATGCACAGTGTGAGCTCTCACACTTGTGGAAGCAACCTTCCTGGTGGCTATCATGTCAGCCAGAAGGACAGGGAGCTCAGGCGCTTCGGTGGACTCCTTATCTGGTCTTTCACAGGGACAAAGTTGTCCTGCCCCCATCTGAAATTCCTTCCGAAGGTGGTCTCAGAGTTTCACCTTAATCAGGTGTTGACTGTGCCAGTATACTACCTAACTACACCTCCGGATGCAGTACAGGCTCCATACTCTGGACCTGGCGTGCTCTCTCCTACTATAAGGAAAGAATGGCGGAGATTCATAGAAAGGTTCGCCAGCTGTTTGTCACCTACGCTGAAGCCACTTCTGGCAGACCTGCAACCAAATGGACCATTGCAAGATGGATCACATCATGCATAGGTCTGTGCTATGAGTTGGTGGCAAGGAGCCTCCCAGAGGTTGAAGCTCATTCTACCCGTCATACTGCTGCATCGGTGGCTGCTTCCAGGGACATCCCTATCCAGGAAATCTGTCTGGCTGCTACCTGGAGTCAGCAAACACCTTTATTTCCCACTACCACCGACCTTAAGTCACGCCAGGATGCTGGTTTTGGGGCCTCGGTTCTCAATCTTGGTTTCCTAAGTAGGGGGTGTGCCTTGCCTCCCTCACTTCTGAAGGAAAGAATTGTTGAGTGCCTAGAGGCCAGTGGGGCACAGGACCCAAGGCAGCATGGATTCACAGGAGGAAGGTCATATCAGACGAATCTAATTGATTTCTTTGACTGGGTGACCAAAGCAGACCAGGGAGGGGCTGTGGACATGGCCTACCTAGACTTTAGCAAGGCATTTGACACAGTCCTGCACAAAAGATTAATAAACACATTAGCCAGCCTGGGAGTGGGTCCTGGGTGGTAGCCTGAGTGAAACACTGGTTGGACAACAGGACACAGTGGGTAATAGTAAATGGAGTCCACAGTGAAGAAGGAGGGTTACTAGTGGGGTACCACAGGGTTCAGGACTGGGGCGGTCCTTTTAATGTCTTTATAAGTGACATTGCAGAGGGACTGGAAGGGAAAGTATGTCTATTTGCAGATGACACAAAGATCTGCAAGAGTGTTGATTCACAAGGTGGGGTGGAAAGGATGAAAAGGGACTTGGCAAGGTTGGAGGAATGGTCAAATGTCACAGCTTAGATTCAATGCAAAGAAGTGCAGGTAATGCACCTGGGAAACAAAACCCAGGGAAAGTACACAATGGTGGGTGAGATAATGACAACAACAAAAATGGAAAAGTGGACCGGCCCGGTGGCGCTGAGGTTGAAGTGCTGGATGCCACACCTTGCACCATAATGACCCAGGTTAGAGCGAGCTCAGGTCATCAGGGACCTGGCCGGGAGGTAGGATAGAGCATCCGAACAGATGCTCTCCTCCATGGGGGCAGGGGTTAAATGGGCAGCAATGCCCACATGCGTTACTGCCTGTGGAAGCATGGGCGGGAAGGCAAAATGCCAGTTTCCTATGGAAGAGGTGGGAGCTCTGGGGATGCTTGATGGTGGCATGCATCTGCACGTAATTCGTCTGGAGGTAAGTCCTCTGCATTGGCTCTCAGGGGATGGGACGGGAGAAAAACCAAGGCAAAAATCTCCCAGCCCTGAGCAGAATGAGGCGGGTCCACGCTACAGTAAGTGGCTCGGCCAAAAGATCAGTGGATAAGATCCACTGGGCAGGACTCAGAAGAAAGTTCAAAAAAAAAAGGGAAAGGGACCTGGGGATAGTCATATCAGATGACCTAAGGCAGGCCAGCAATGTGAGAAGGCAATGAGGAGGGCTGGGCGGATACTGGGATGCATAGGGAGAGGTATCACCAGTAGAAAACAGGAAGTTGTTGGCCCTCTGTACAGACAGTTGGTAAGACCACATCTGGAGTACTGTGTACAGTTCTGGAGACCCCATCTATGCAAAGACATAGACAGGATGGAGGCTGTCCTGAGGAGGGCAACCAAATGATGCAGGGTCTGCATCAGAAGACATATGAAGAAAGACTAAAGGAACTAAAGATGTATAGCCTCAAGGAAAGGAGGGAGGGGACATGTTAGAAACTTTCAAATACCTCAAGAGAATCAACAAAGTCCAAGAGGGTAGCATCTTTCAGAAAAGAGAATGTGCAAAAACAAGGGGCACAATTTGAAGATGGGGAATGTCTCAGAGGTAATGTGAGGAACTATTTATTCACAGAGAGGGTTGTGGATACATGGAACAGCCTTTCTGAGGAGGTCGAGAGTCAAAAGCGGGGAATTCAAGAATGCATGGGCTAGATATAAGGCAATTCTAGTGGGAGGTAGGAGGAAGTAGGCTGTTGGTTAACTAGGATCTGCAGCTTATCCGTTAGGTAAGGAAATGGGCAGACTAGGTGGGCCAAGCGGTCCTTATCTGCCGTCATTCTATGTTCTCTCCTCCTGGAGAACTGTTAGGAGTCTGCCAAGAGTGTGGATGAACAACATATCCAGGCTCCTAGAAGAACAGGTTACTCACCTGTAACAGTAGTTCTAGGAGTGGTATATGTTGTTCATCCCTACCTATGACCTCCCAGCTTTAGGCGCATCACCTTCCAGCGGGCTAAGAACTGGCATCATGGGGCAGAGCCAAGATATTTACCACCTGGGTGGGTGGGAGGAGCCAGCTTGAAGACTTTCCGGCGAGATTTAAAGGGAAGGGACATGCCAAGAGTGTGGATGAACAACATATACCACTCCTAGAATTACTGTTACAGGTGAGTAACCTGTTCTTCCTCACATTACCCCTTAATCGGCCTCCCTCTAATCTCATGCTGTGTTCTCTTGTCCTGCTATTTTCTTATATTGAAACATGTTAGACTCTTTCACCTCGTTAATGCTTTTAAGGTGTTTGAATGTTTCGATCATATCACCTCTCTTCCCTCCTTTGCTCTAGCGTATACATATTGAGCTCTGATAATCTGTCCTCATATGTTTTCTAATGCAGCCCCTGCATCATTTTCAGTGCCCTTCTCTGGACTACCTCAATTTGGTTAATGTCCTTGTGAAGGTGTGGCCTCCAGTACTGTGCATGAGTACTCAGATGAGTGCCTAACCAGTGTCTTGTAAAGAGGGATTATTACCTCCCTCTTCCAACTTGTGATATCCCTGCTAGTACACCCCGACATCCCCTAGCCTTACCTACTGCTTTAGCGGTCTGCTTGGATTTCAGGTCTCGGTGATGATGATACCCAAGTCTGTCTTTTCCATTGTGACTGCCAGCAACTCCTCCCAGCCTATAGGTGGCTTCAGGGTTCTCTTCCCTATGTGCATGATCTTGCACTTCTTTGTGTTAAACCCAGTTGCCACTCTACCGACCATTTTGCTAGTTTATCCAGATCTCTTCTCATTCTGCCCACCCATCTGGATCATCTACTGTGTTGCAGATCTTGGTGTCATCTGCAGTCAGACAAGCCTCACCCTCCAGTCCATCTGCAATGTCACTGATGAAGATAGTGAAGAGGACTGGCCCCAGAACTGATCTCTGAGGTACCCCACTTTGACTACATCTCTTCTGACTGAATACCATTTACCACCACTCTCTGTTTTCTGCCTGTCAACCAGTTTGCCACCCAGTTGACCAACTTCTGACCCACCCAGAGCCTACTCAGCTTATTAATCAATCTTCTATGTGTTTTTTTTTTTTAGTTGTTTAACCAGGAGTAGCACACTAAGCTGAAAGTTTTTGCAGGAGCGACCTGGGAGCACAGGGAAGTTAAGTGACTTGCTCAGGGTCACACAGTATGTAAGTGGAAGCTGTGGGATTCCAACCCAGGTCTGGTTTGCTGGATGTCACCAGATTTGCAGCTCAGAGTCTTAAACCACTGCGCTATACTAAAACCTTTAAGATTTTATAACATTTGCATTTTGCATAACTATTTTCTTTTATATTATATAAGCGTCACATGCACTTCAGTTTTTAAGTATTTCAGCAGCACTATATGTGAGCACAGCTGTTGTCCTGGGTAGTTAAATTTATTGTGCAGTCCACGTGTGTGATTACAGTACAGTACTCTTTACTGGTAACATCATTCTTTCTCTGATCCTCTAATATAAACGAAATAAAAACAAGAAAAAATCATACACACCCCATCTGTTTATTCTACCCAAGCCCAGCAACTAAAGGACACTGGACAGGTGGAGGTCTGTCCTCTGGAGCAACTTGGATAGTCCTCGTAAGGCTCACGGACCCTGAAGCTTTTAGTTATTGCAGTTTTTAGTGACCAAATAATTGTCTACATAGGTTTTAAAGCTGTTTTAAATTATACAAACAACATTATGACCACCACTTGTACTGGAAGATACACTTCCGGTATTGAGGTATTTCAACTGGCACTAGTGCAAACATCAGTGAACATGTGGCAGAGGTAGCACGTGTCTGCCAGGGAGAGGAGATTCTGTAGAACTCTGAGGGCAATTCAAATGCTATCTAATTTTACGTTCCTTCAGGTAAACTGAACAAGCAGGTGTACTAAAAACAGATGACTAAGCCTCTTATGATAATGAACCCCACTGATAATAGGATGATCAGAAAGAAACCTATTGAAATTAGTCATAGGCTACTCGATCATTACATTTCCAACGGTAAGATATGCCAAAAGACAAACTTAATAATATGATCACATGTCTACCAGAGGCCAATATACATCATGGAACACTTAAATGTATGTAAATAGTAAAACAAAACTGGTAGAAATACTACAGTTATTTATGCACATCGGAACTAATGACATTGGTAAAAAAAACATGAAAAGGAAAATTTTAGAGGTGTATATAAAATTGGGTAATAAATGAAAGGAAACTGGATGTACTGCAATTTCTCAGAAATTCTGGCAGTATCAAGGGCCTCCCCAAAGACAACAGGCAATAATAAGAGTTAATAAATGCCTAGATGAATAATCATGTGGGTTTTGTAAATCATTGGGATCTTTTTGGGGAGGTGTTAGTAAGTTTCATATCATGGACAGACTAAACAAAGTACTTGATTAACATCACAAAAGTGTTAAATTGAGTAAGGGGACATTAGGGATGAAAAGTCATGTCCTAGGCATAAATATAAATGTATGGGAACATTAGAAAATATTAAACATTCTAAGCCTAAATGGCGTAGCCTGACAAATACATTAATTTCCCTCAAAGCCAACACTATGAATGAAAGACCAGCTATAGTAGCCATACCAGAAATATGGTGGGTGCCAGAAGACAACTGAGACAGAACTATTGACAGGTATACTGTAATCAACTGGGATAGAACAAAGCAGAGAGGTTGTGTAGTAGTCATGCACATAAACAATAACCTGGCGTTTCAGAATTTGAAAAGAAACTTCTTTAAAAAATTATTCAGTATGGTTATGAATATATCTGAACATTAATAAGCAGCCATGTCCTGGTTCCTTCTTTAATTTATTATGTAGATGGGAGACCTTACTGTTACCGTGCAACAAAAATATGTAAGAACTGTAAGTGCACTACCTCATGAAATAAATACAGGCAATGTATTGTTCAAATATTTAATTTATCTTCATTTCATTGCAAAATGTTTACAGTTTCAGTCCTCTTCTTTTAACTCGTTTGACATCCCAGAGTTATTCTTTTGAATTAATTTGCTAACATTTCAAGACCTTTAGATATCTTCGTCAGAGCAAGTGGTCTTTAAAAAAATAATAATTTGATACTATCTGTATTATCAAACATTTTCCTTTAATGTATTTTGTGTCATTCTTGATAATCTAATGTACCAAAGCAGGTGGAACTAACCTGCTAATTCACTCAAGTGTTTTACTTCTTTTTTTTTTATATTTTTTTTTGTTGGCTTCCTATCAATATATATTTTAATACATCACAATGTCTTATCTTTTTACTTGCTTGTCATATGCTAATAAAATAACTTAAAGTTTTTCTCTCGTTATAAACAATAAAATTATTTTCTACTTTTCATTTTCAAACGTTTGCTATTATTATTATTACCTAGTATCACTGTGCTAAAATCATCTTGTGTTGCTTCAGCGGTTGGTATTTTCAACCTGGTTGAAAATACCAGCCATTGAAGCACACAATGTTTTAGCACAGTGATATTAAATAGTAATAAGAGAACACTCAAAATGAAAAATAGAGAATAATTATATTGCATGTAAAGAGAGATAAAATGTTTATTTTATTAGGACACAAGCAAGTAAAAGATAAGACACTTTGATGCATTTAAAAAATTATAGGAAGCCAACACCTTATATTTCTTACATATTTATGGCTAAATCTACAAATAAGTAATCCAGTTATTGCTACATGTATATATCCCATAGTTGCAGAAAGGAATACTTCCAGGAACTTGACAAAATCAGATTCTATGGCAACAAAGGTGATACAGCAATATTAGGTAATTTCAACCTGTCAGATATTGATTGGGTAAAAATGAAGGCCGAAAACCTTTCTGGTAAGCTGCTTGTAGATATGATAGGTAATTATAGCCTAAAAGAAGATATTGGACAGCTAACCAGAAGGTCAAACATACTAGCTCTGGTTTTAACAAATTTTGCTGGAGAATTTAACTGCAGGGTGGGGAACCATTGTTTACAAGTGACCATGCAAGCACAGCTTTGAAATATACAGTGAATTCTTTATTAATAAGGGTAAAACTGAAATTTATAATTTTAAACAAGGAAATTTCAAGGTCATAATAGATGCACTTGCAAATTGGAATTGAATTCATATGATGAAAATGGAAGACAGATTCTTACTGGGAAATTCTGAAAATCAAATTAGTGGGACTTCAAGAAAAGCATAGCATAGTGGTTAGGGCACTGACCTGGAAACCTGGATTTGAATCCCATCAGCCCTCCTTGCATACTTTCTTTTGGTTCCCTCACTTGCATACTGTGTGACCTAGGCAAATCACTTAACTGCCTTGTGCTCTGAGTCGCACCTGGAAAGCGACTCCAGCCTGGTGTGCCTTTCCTGGTTAAACAATTTCCTCTTTCCCTTATATCTCAAAAATTGCAGTTTAGAGTCAGTCCCAAAATGGCTAACACTATGGGTTAAAAACTAATATAAATAAAAAGGATGTACAGAATAATGAGAACTAACCGGTCCAGAGATAATCTGCAGCGATGGAAGGGAAAATTGATTAACCAGAGGCACTCTAGGCTGGGAGCTTGTTCCAGATGCGACCTTGGGCACAAGGAAGTAAAATGTTGCTCAAGGTATCCTGACTAATGTAAGTGAAGCTGATGATTCAACCCAGGTCTTTAGGTTTACAGCTCAGTGTTCTTAACCACAACACTGTACTTCCTCCCTGAAAAGTGTAGTGGTTAGGGCACTGAGTTCAAATTAATGTTTAAATTTATTCATAACCAATCAATCAAACTTTATTTAATCAGGCTTTACACCTGTGAGCGAGCTCCTTTGCAAGATGGTCCTGGACAACACACATTAAATTACAATAATCAAAGACAAGGGTATACAGATAAACAACAAATACCAATAGGAAATTACAGTCATCTTTACATCTTAGGAATGTTGCAGGAGTTACTAGCTACAGTCACAAGGATTAACGTGTTACTTCAATATAATGAACTACAGCAGGTGGAGACTAAGGAACAGAAAGCAGAGGGATGGATGGTAGAGGGGAAGCACATGAAGGCTAGCAGAGAAGAGGGTGGTGACAGAGGAAGGAACAGGAAGTGCTAAGTTGTCTTGACAGGTCAAGTGTGGTAGTGGGTCAACAGTAGCCCTGAGCAACTATCTGAAACATGCAAGTTTCCTTCATGACAGGTGTGAAAGGACTTGAAGATAGATACCCCGGACTGTCATAAACTTAAGGGTCTTCTGCAGGGGAGCTCCATAGGGAGTGGAGAGCAGGGCAAGGCTAATAGCTGCAGCGCCGTGTTGTGTTTGGATCTTAGACATTGAACATGACAAATGAGTATCATCTCAGACAGTAGGACCCCATGTTTCATGTAAATAGGTTGGAGATGTAGATAACCATACTGAGTACTGTACAGTAAAAAATCAGCAATAGAAAAATGGTAGAAATAATCTTAGCTAAAATAAATACAATCCAAATGCTTTTTGCCTACATAAATTCAAACAAAAGGAAAAAGCCTATATAGAACCACAAACATTAATGACACAAATATAAAGAGGAAGAGAAGATGGTAAATTTCTTTAATAATTACTTATGTTTGAGTATCCACCCTGAAAAAACTATAAACTTACCAGAGGAAGTGCATTGAAATCAAAGAGGATCATGTACAGAAAAAGACACAGTATTAAGGCGAGACACAAAAAAGGCAGAAGGACCCCAAGGTTTGGCACCCACCTATTGAAAGAAATAGTAGATTGACTAATCAAACCGACATTTTTTTGTAAATCACTGAATACAGGGGATGTACTAAAGGACTGGAGACTGGCCGATGTGATCCCTAAAAGGGTAACAATATAGGCCAATCAACATAACATCTGTCCTGGGGAAACTCATGGAAAAAAGGGTGTACAACTTACTGGATATAGATTGCAAGGGAAGAAAAACATTACAATAATCAACATGGTTTCAAAAAGACATGTCTTGTTGAACTAATCCAGTCAACTTTAACAGTCCATTAGTAGGTCATTATACCAAGGGATACCAGCAGACATCATTTTCTTGGATATCAAGAAAGCTTTTGATCTTGTCCTGCATTATAAACTCATCCATAAATGACAGAAATGTGATATCAATCCAGTATTAATTTAGTGGGTATTGCACTGGCTAGACCAAAAGAAAAGTAAAGATAAATGGTTTAAGTCATCCATGGATATCCTAAGCTACAGTATGTGCCACAGTATTGAGTATTGGGCCGTGTTGTTTAATCTGTTCATCTCAGATTTGGGAGGGTGCTGTAAACAAATGTACAAAATTTTCTTCTGACACAAAAATTGGGGTTCTGGTGCAACATTATATGATTGTTCACAAATTCAGAGGGATCTGAACACAGTATGTGAATGGGCAAGTGATTGGAGTATGTTATTCTAAAAAATAAATCCAAGAAAAGCAGTAAGGCAAAACAGTAGACACTTTACATATGCACATCAAAGGTCACACTTTTACATATCAGAGAATGAAAAGGATTTAGGCATCATAATAAACATAGAGCTAAAATGCAGGCAATCATGCGGAGGAGGAGCAGGCCAATGCCCCCTCTGGACCCTAGCACAGGCCTCGGACACACTGTGCCACAAACAATACTGTCCTCAGTGACAAAAAAATATCATGGGCCAGTACAGGCTCACAGGCCCATGACCATGGAGCTTGTGTGAGTTGCTGCATGGCCAGCTCGAGACAGGCACCCACCACAGCCATGCAGTGTCATATAGAACTCAAGATAACCACAGCATTCTGCTTCCTGGCCACCAGAACATTCCAGACATCAGTGGGAGACACCACCAGTATCTCACATTATGACACCTCACACCTGTTGGGCCAGTTCCTAGATGTCCTGCTGGCCCATGCTGGGAAGTTCATCATGTTACCCACCACACCAGCAGAGTGAATAGCAACCATGTAGCAATGCTGTCAAGTTGTGCACCTACCAGCCATACTGGGTGCCACTGGACTGCACCCATGTGGCCATCCGGCACCCATAGGCAATGGAGTGGAGCCTCACATGAAAAAACCCTTCCATTCCATCAACTGCCAGTTGATGTGTGATGCTAGAGGGCACGTCATCAGTGTCCTAACACAGTACCCGACAGCACCCACAGTGCCTTCATCTGGCACAACTCCATCCAGTGCCAGAGTTTTTAGACAGGGGTATCCCTATTAGGCAGTTCATCGGTGAGTATTCTTCCAAGGCCCCCCACAAATGCCCACGTTGTCATTAAACTTTGCTCTTTACCTCACGGAGGGGACAGTGCATATCCCTGGCTCCTAACACTTGTCCTATGACCGCATCTGTTGCAGAGGACAGGTACAATGCTGCATACATCACTACACACAACATCTTCTAGTAGGTTTTGCAATGCTCAAGATGTACTTCAGGTACCATCACCATTCCAGTAATGTCCTACAATGCATCCCTCAGCAGGTCTGTGCCACATTCCTTGCTTGTTGCATACTACACAACACTGTACTCAACTGTGCAATATGCTTGCCAGCGCCAGATGGAAACAGTACAGCAGATGCAGAAGCAGCTTGACAGGCATGACACCAGGATGATCAGGAGGTCACAGAAGTATAGAGCCTGCCTCATCACAGACCTCTTCAGACCCAGGCAGTGAGAACAGACCACAGGAGAATGTAATAAGTTAAAAAATAATAGTGATGATGTTTGAAAACAAAAACAAAAGTAACAAGCCAACCGGGGGAGGGAATAAAGGGGCTGAAATAAAATAGTAGGTCATCCAGGTGGGGATGTTTAAAGCTAGCTTAACAAACAGACATCCAGGCAGAGGAGGGGCTAAAATAATATGCTATCCCAGTGGGGATGGGTACTGCTGGGGGACAAGAGATGGCCCATGTAGGATGGGGCCGAGGTCCAATTCACTCTAGGTACATCTTGTACTACCTCCATGGAAGCTGACACTGCATGAGCGCTGTATCCTGGAGGGTAGCAGGTGGCATCATTTACACAATGGATGAAAAAATATGAGGACCGTAATATTTGCCCACAGTCATGGTTTCATGGGATACTGAACCTGTCCAGGAGCAAGCCATGGTCGGGGTATGTGGTGTCCTTAGCATCCTGGCAGAGCAGGGCATACAGATGCTTGCACTGTGTGTGGGGGTGGATTATGCTGGCGTATTTGCCATGGGGTGACAGTACCCCCACTGGAACAGCTGGAGCATCACCCAACCCCGTGGTGTCTGAGACTGCAGCTACAGCCTTTAGCACAAGCAGCCAGCCTGTTGAAGCCAGCATCGATGCTGGCAGACAAGGACTGCTGCAGTTCAACCAAGGCCGCCATTTGCTCTGCATGGCAGGCCTCTGCATGCTGCTTGTCCTGTAGCATGTAGTATGTGTATTCCCATTGCTGACTGTCCTGGGAAACAGGGTTAGGCTGCACCCTGGGCGATGTGTGTCTCGGGTTTTACTGTGTTCAGTGCTGCATACTGCTGTTGTGGCCATGGCATTACAGCAGTGGCTGGGCCGGTGAGGTTGGCCTGGAGGGGGACAGGGCTGCAGTTGTGCTGGTGGCAGGGTCCTGGGTGGCTCAGTGGTGGCTGGACCAGTAGGATTGGTGGGGGGCATGACATTGGCTGTGCTGGTGGAGGGGCCTAGAATGGCACAGTAGTGGCTGTGTCAAGGAGTAGTGGGTGGGGTTGTACAGCGAATGGCCATGCTGGGGTGCTGGCCCCATCAGTAGGGGCCAGCAAGGGCAGAAGGCAACCCCTCCTGGTCTGAGATTAACCCTTTCTTCTCCACTTCTCCTCAAATGTTGCATCTTCACCATCATCCTCTTCCTTGCTGGAGTCTGAATTAGCCACAGCACAGGTGGGCAACAGGGTCAGTTGCCACCGAGATGGTCCCAGGCCATCTACAGGGACAGTGTCCATGGCAATGGAGTATGCTAATGAGAGAGAAGGCAGAGATGTTGCAGAGTAATGTACATATCTTTGCTGACCGCGGCAGGATGCAGGCCCAGTGTAATATGTATCAACACCCATGCCACCTCTGCAGTGCAGTGCACATACACCTCAGTGCTGTACACATCACACACCCCATCACCAGTGATCACACAGGCAACAAGATACGTGTGGCACAATAATGGATTACCCACAGATGGCAACCCACCAGGATACCTAGGAAACCACATACGGCCTATACCCATAGTGTAACACATCCAACAGTCATGGGCTGCCTTGGTTATTGGGTGCCCAACAACACAGCCAATACAATGAACAACCCATGAGACATTTGCATGTGAATATTACATGAAAATATGATGCATTACCTCTGTGTGTTCCCCATAAATATACCACTAACCGAACATGACTTCCTGGAAGGCATGTCCACCACTACACACAGAGATACTATTACAGACATGGCATGCAGCAGTAATGACCTACGTGTGTGCTGTCCCATGGACCATGCATAACTATACCTATGGTTGGATGGGTATACTTAACCACAGATCTGTGCAATACATCCCACCCCAACCCCCACTCCATGCCTGTGCATCTGAGATAAACAGAACCTGTCCGACCCCCTTCCACACACACACACACACACACACACACACACACACAACACACACACCAGCACCACCAGTGTAAAGATACACACACACACAAGCCCAATGTGATGGTACAAATGCAGTCACTTACATGGCTGGGCGGTCCGACCTAGCTCTCACAGTCACCTCCTGGCACACTGTCCACCTCCACAGACACCAGACTTGCAGCTATCATCTCCTCTGCAGGGGCTAGGTAGACAGCTGTTTGTTGCCTACCATCTGTGTCCTTTAATTCCCAGTGTGCTTGTGATAGTACCTACTTGGCCTGTCTCTTCATATTGCTTAGCCACTTGTGGACTTCTGCACAGTTTGGGGTGTCTCCCCTACCATGTTCACAGTCTGTTATTTCCTGCCATGCTACCTGGATTGCAGCCTGTGACCCCCTCTTACTTTATATGAGTTCCTCATGGGCCACATAAGCCTGTACCAGGGTCATAACCTCCTCCACCTCACTGAATTTCCTTGTATGGCATCTTTCTGAGTCCTCCATTGTTCCTGTGGGAAGCGGGAAGAAATAGCAACATTGAGCATTGCATACTGGTACTCCAGGTGATTGGATTTGTTTCCCACTAGCTGTTTGCTGGATCATGGTCCTACCTAGCTACTTGTAGATTGCTGGGAGGTTTTGGGTCCAGTTATTTCCCAGATCATCAGATGTCCTTGAGGAGTGTTTTCTCATCTGCCCTTAAGCGGGCAGTGGTGAACCCCTTCTTAAAAAAATTTCTTGGACCCTGATATGATGGGGGAATAACAGACCTGTCTCTAATCTCCCTTTTTGTGGATGATTATTGAGGAAGTTGTGGTTGAGCAATTGTTGAACATTTGGAGAAGATCTACAAACCTCTCCAGCCAGTGTTTCAGTCTATACAATGCACATATTGCCCTCATCAGAGTGACAAATGATCTCATGGCAATGATTCATGGACTTTGTACCATCTTGGTTCTAGTAGATCTCTCATCTGCATTTGATACTGTTGACCACAGTGTACTTTTGGATCCCAGAGGAAGTCCTTGCAGAACCTGAACTTGGCACTTTCAAAGCCAAACTTTGGGGTCACCTTGCAAATCTAAGCAAGTGTGACTGTGCCTAAAGACCTAGCCCTGCTCCTTGTCTCTACTTACCTCCTTTAGCAACCTTTGTTCCTGCCTCACCTGCTGCTTTCCTCTCCTCATCCCTTCCAGCCTCCTTGCCTCCATCCTCTGAGCTTTCCATTCCTGCCTGCTCCTTGTAACTCCTAGTTTGACAATGCCTGCCTTATATTTTGACTGTATACTAGTTTGACAGTCTGCTATATATCCGACTGCATACATGTGCTATTGTTCTTTACTATTAAATCTGTTTTCCACTGTTTCTCCAGCTAAACCACCTCTGTCATTTTCTGCACATTGATTTCTCTACTATAATTTACCCAGATTATATTATTTTGTTCCTTCTCTGAATTTGTCTGTATTGTTTATTCACTTGACGTGGAACCTAGTAAATGAACCCCTGGTTCAAAGGTATTTGTAAACTTAGTTATAAAATAAAATTATGTGAGACTCATGAGCACTGTATTGAGCTGGTTTGAGTCCTACATAACTGGGAGAATGCAGCAGGTGGCACTGGAAGATTTATTTAGGGCCTTGACGCTTTCCTGTGGCATTCCTCAAGGCTGAATCCTTACCTTCTGTGTTGTTTTTAGTAGATGCTGCCATTGGGTGAGATCATTACATGGTATGGCATTGAGTTCCATTGTTATGTAGATGATGCTTAGCTATGCCTGCCTGGCAGTTCTGGTGGGTGTGATGTGGTTTCTGTGCTGGAGAGGTGTCTGAAATAAATGACTGGATAGCCTCAAACTGGCTATGTCTCAACTCATGTAAGATGGAGATCATGATTTTCGAGCCAGGTAGGCAGGGCCCAGTGATGATGGTGGGATGGACTTTACTTCCTTCGCTGGGTGGTCAGTCACTCAGAGCTGTAGATGCAGTTAAGAATCTAGGGGTCATCCTGGATTGCAAGCTCACACTGGATCAACAGGTGTTGGCTGTGGTCTGGACTGACTTTTACAACCCTCATAATATTGTCTGGATCAGACTGCATCTCGCCCCTGCTGACCTGGCTATGATAGGCCAGGTGGACAAAGCAATGGGGACTCAGGATTCACTCCAGAATTCTAAAAGAACTAAGGGGAGAATTAGTGACACCACTGACTGCCCTTTTAACAAATCATGGGAGGATGTGTACCTGAGGACTGGAGGAGGGCAGATGTGATTCCCTGTCACCAAAGTGGGAGCAAGGCAGAGGCAGGAAACTACAGACCTGACAGTTTGACCTCAGTGGTGGGAAAATGATAGAATTGCTTCTGAAAGGAAGAATTGTTGAGTATCTAGAGGCCAGTGGGACACAGGACCCAAGGCAGCATGGATTCACAGCGGAAGGTCATGTCAGGCGAATCTAATAGATTTCTTTGACTGGGTGGCCAAAGTAGTATTTTATTTTATTTATAAAATGTTTCACCAGGAAAGACAACATGAGCTGTGGAGCAGCTCGTTACCAAAGTGCCTGTGGGAGGGGTGATACAAAGGCTAGGAGACAAATAAGCATTACATAATATAAACTTAATACATAAGTACAATTAACACAATTAATTACAATTAACACAATACAGGAAAGCATTATACAACTACAGTAGTGGACCTGGTAGAGTGACCTCCGGAATTAAAATGGTGCCACCCTAGAATGAAAACCAGGGAACTGAGGGAGAGGTCAGAGAGTGCTGTGATGGAAGGAAACTGAGGCTTGAGTAAGTGCAATAGAAATCCTAGGGAGCGAGCAGGGAGGGAGGAGGAGGGGGACAAGAAAGCTAGGTCCAGGGAGCCCCTTCAGGATGCAGGGAAACCCTACCAGGAGGGTAGGACCAGAAGGAGAAAATTAAGAGGGAGAAAAGAGAGAGACAGGAAGGAAGGAGGGGTGACAGAAGACTAGTAAAAGGTAGTGTGAGGAGAACAGAGGGGTAATAGGTTAGATTAGAGGGAGGTTGGGGGATAGGGGACTGGAAAAAATGGGATTGAGGGGTGGGGAGGGAGGACAGGAGAGTGCAGTGTAGGGAAACGAGGGAGAGGGTTAGGGAGAGGGATGGGGGAGGAGAGTCAGAAGGGGTAAAGGATTATTAGGTTTAGAGAGGGAGTAAGGGGAGGAGCAGGGTGCTAGAAGCAGGTGCAGAGGGCAAAGTAGTTGTGCAGGGCTAGGAAGAGAGAGGATGAGGAAAGATGAATAGAGGAGGAAATGAATTCAGACTTTAGGGAAGTGATAGAAAAAGCTTCCTGACCACTGGAAGTCGTGATGAGGAATAACTAGAGCGAGGATGGATATTGTCCGTGAGTCTGAGTAAGAGGTGGTTGTGGAGTGGTTCTTCCTGAAACCAGACTGAAAGAGAGTGAAGAAGGAGGAGTCATCAAGAAAAGGAAGAGAGTTGAGAGAACAAGGTGTTCCTGGTGCTTTGCCAAGGTGGGAAGAAGGGAGATTGGGTGGTAGTTGGCAGCACGAGGAGAGATCGCCACCTTTGGGTAGGGGATGACAGTTACATATTTCAGCAGCAGGTAAAGTAGCAGTGTGGAGAAAGACAGGTTGAGCAGGTCTGTTAGCGGATAAGAAATAGCGTGATCAGATAAGTAGAGCAACTTAGGGTTAAGGCCATCGGGGAGGTACCCTTAGAAGGACTGAGAGAGGAGGATGTTTAGGGTGTCGCTTGGAACAATTGGGGAAAAAGTAAAGCTTTTAGTTAACTGGTTGGGGGACACCTGGGGGATTGGTAACGGAGGGTTGGGAGAGAGGCAAGCAGGATGGAAGTGCAGGAAGCAAAGTATGTATTGAATTCTGCAGCTACAGGGGTGATCAGCAGTGAGCTGGTTATTAATATTAAGCAGAGGAGGGAGGTTTAGCTTGGAGAGAATAGAGAGTGCCGACTTTCCAGAACATTGATGGATTATTTATGTTCTTAGTAAAGGTGGATCAAAGTACTTGGATTTGGCCTGCCGGATGGCTTTTGTGCAAGCATTTCTGAGAGCGATAGTTGTGAGGTCGGATAGGAGTTTGGTGGATTTGAGTGTTTTCCAGGCGATGTCAAGTGCTTGCTGAACAGCCAGGAGTTTAGGGTGATCCAAGGATGGTAGCTGCACTTGGATTTGCTTCATGGGAGCGTGGTTGTTCCAGATAGAAAATTTTCACTGAAATAGCCAAGGGCAAGATCAATAGTTTTAGCCGATATATGGGGACCAATCAACAAGGGATCGGTCCTAATGTGAAGAAGTAAGATCTAGGGTTTCGTAGCAGTGGGTGGTTATGAATTTGTGCGGGGGAGCTTGCTCTGAACCTTTCCTACGTAGATCAGGTGATGATCACTAACAGCATCAGAGAGCAGGCCAGACTGGATTACCGTAAGGATAGGGCCCAGTCTAGAGAGAGTGGTTATTGGTTTTGTGATTAAGACGGATAGGTTCCTTTATCAGCTGGGACAGGTTGATGACAGTAATGTCTATGTGAGCTTTGCCTAGGAAGGAGACAAACAGTCATGGTTGGAGGTCCCCAAGGAGGTAGAGTTCACCTGAGGAGGTGACAGACATGGTGGAGGTACTTAGCTCAGTGATAACAGTGTAAAGTTGGCCAGGATGGCAATATGTACCTGCAATGAAAATTGAGATAGAGAATGGAAGTGATAACCTTAGGACTAGGGCTTCGTAGATCTCGGGGACAGAGGTAGATAGAACTGTTGTGACTTGGAGGAGACAGAGAAGTAGATAGCAACACCCCGCCCCTGCTAACACGGTCCTGTCGGTGACAAAATACCCAGGTATTGAGATGGAGCCATCTGGAACATTTTTGTTAGCCAAGTCTCAGTGACTATTAATATATCAGGGTGGGTAGAAGCAACAAGAGGGAGCAGGAGGTCTAATTTGAGGAGAAGACTCTGAATAGTAACATAAAGGATCTTTGAACCTCAGGGTAGAGTGGTAGGGGTTGAGGAGGAAAACAGTGGGGATGCTTTGCGGGAGGAAGATTTAATGAGAGAGAGGGCCACAGTTAGGGTTTATGTCACTTGCGGAGAGGAGAAGGGAGATAATGATGAAGTGTAGCTTGGTACTCCTAAACCAGGTTTGGCTAGACATTTGGAGGAACTGGGTGGGTGGCTGAAAATGGTGAGTTGGAATTTAAAGAGACACAAAAGATGTGTGCATGGCACAGGGGCAGGAGGGGGCAGGCAAAGCAGTGGGTCCAATTGAGTAAAGGGGTGTAGGAGTTATCGCTTAGGGCGAGGCAGGGGTTAAGAGATGCGGTGGTGTTAGTATAGGATGAGGGGGCAAGGAGTTGTTGGACCAATGCGGATGGGAGGAGAGGAGGAGAGATAGCGTGAGGAGGGTATGGGAGAGGTTAGAATAAAGAGCATTGTTACAGGAAGAGAAAAGCAGCAGGCGAGTAGTCAGGGCTGTGTGTACTTCTTAGAGCTAGAGAAGAGTGCAGATAGCAGGAGGTAAGAAAAGTGGGTGAAGGGGTTAAACAGGTAATTAGTCTGAATAGAGACCAGTGAACCAATAAGGAAGAGGGCTGAGTGGTACAGGGTGGGTTGTGTGCATTTAATGGTGGTCGGGGCCAGGAAGGGTGGGTGGGACTAAAATAGATGAATCTTAGCATTAGCAAAACAAACTGAGGAACAGAGCAAGTAAAGACTGCTGCTCAGCCGGAGACCTGAGCTTGTGAGCACCAATCAGTAGGCACCAGAGCGAGAAGGCATCCAATCAGGCACCACGGCAGGGAGTGCTAAAATATGAAAAAATACCACTCTGCATTTGTCTGTACCTTGCAGAGTCAAGCAGCCATGGAGCAGGTTCGGTGGGTGGCAGGTTAGCTGGCTACACCACTGACTGGCAGAAGCCCAATCAAGGGCTGGAGCTGTGGGAAGAGAAAAATAATTGCAGTTCAATAAATGGGTAAGGGGAGGGTGTGGGGGAGCCAGAAAAGAAATTTAAGCAGGCGGGAAAAGTCCGAGACAGGTGACCATAGCAACAGGGTGTTGGAGCCAGCGAAGAGAAACACAGGAGGCACTTAATCAAGGCTGGAGCACAGAGAACAGAGACCGGGGTAGGGCAGGTCAATGCCTAATGCAAGGATGGTGGCGGCGAGTGGAGAGATGGTGGTTGGGGGATAGGTAATGAGTGTGCTGGGGAAAGAGACTGGGAGAGAGAGAGAGAGACAGGAAAAATACAGAAGAAGGATAGATGAGTACAACAGGAGTTTAACTGGCAGGTCAAACAACAGTACTTAGTACTTAGCAAGCAGAAGAAAAGGTAAAGCAATACAACATTTTGGTGCAGATTAGTAGGTAAAACAGTTCAACAGTTTAGTGCAGTACATATACATTACTTAAACAGTTTGGTTGATAATGATTTACACAACTAAAAAGTACATGAATCTTAGCGTTAGCAAAACAAACTGAGGAACAGAGCAAGTAAAGACTGCAGATCATCGGAGACCTGAGCTTGTAGGCGCACCAGTCAGTGGGCACCAGGCGAGAGGCAGCCAATCAGGGCACCACGGCTTGAGAGGCACTGAAATATAAAAAAAATACCACTTGATATTTGTCCATATCTTGCAGGATAGTCAAAGCAGCCATGGAGCAGTTTGGTGGTGGCAGGTTAGCTAGCCACACCACCGACTGGCAGAGCTCAGTCAAGGGCTGGAGCTTGCAGGGGAGTCAAGCAGCCGTGGAGTAGGTTTGGCGGGTGGCAGGTTAGCTGGCTACACCACCGGTGGCAGAAGCCTGATCAAGGGCTGGAGCTTGCAGGGAGTCAAGCAGCCGTGGAGCAGGTTCGGCAGGTGGCAGGTTAGTTGGTCCCACCACCGAGTGGCAGAAACCCGATCAAGGGCTGGAGCTTGCAGGGAAGTCAAGCAGCCGTGGAGCAGGTTCAGTGGGTGGCAGGTTAGCTGGCCACACCACCAACTGGAAGAAGCCTGAGGAGGGGCCGAGGACGCAGCCTACCTAGACTTCAGTAAGGCATTTGACAAAGTCCCACACAAAGATTAATAAACAAGTTAGCCAGCCGGGAGTGGGTCCCAGGGTGGTAGCCTGGATAAAAATTGGCTGGACAACAGGACGCAGATAGTAATAGTAAACAGTCCACTCGAAAGGGGGGTTACTAGCGGGATACCGTAGATTCAGTACTGGGACCAGTCTTCTTGAATGTCTTTATAGATGATATTAGGAGACTGGAAGGAAAAGTATGCCTCTTTGCAGGCTACACAAGATCTGCAACAGGGTTGATACACAAGGGGGTTGTGGAAAGGATGAGAAGGGACTTGGCAAGATTGGAGGAATGGTGAAAAGTATGGCAGATTGGATTCAGTGCAAAGAAGTGTAAAGTAATGCACCGAGAACACAAAACCAGGAGAAGAGTACACAATGGAGGTACTAAGAACAACAAAAATGGAAAGGGACCTGGGGTAGTCATGTCAGATGACCTAAAGGTAGGCAAGCAATGTGTGAAGGCAGTAGGGAGGTCTGGGGATGTTGAGATGCATAGGGAGAGCATCACCAGTAGAAAACAGGAAGTTGTTATCCCTCTATACAGACAGTTGGTGAGATCCCATCTGGAGTACTGCATGCAGTTCTGGAGATGCCATCTCTGCAAAGACATAGACAGGGTGGAGGCTGTCCAGAGGAGGGCAACAAAATGGTGCAGGGTCTGCACCAGAAGCCAATGAAGACAGACTAAAGGAGCTTAATATGTATACCCTTGAGAAAGGAGGAAGAGGGGGACATGATAGAAACTCAAGTACCTCAAGGAATCAACAAAGTCCAAGAGGGTAGCATCTTTCAAAAAAGAGATGTGCAAGAACAAGGGGCACAATTTGAAGGTAATGAGGGATGGCTCAGGGACAACATAAGGAAGTATTTTTCACAGAGAGGGTGGTGGACGCATGGAGCGGCCTTTCTGAGGGTTGTGGGGTCAAAAACAGTGGGGAATTCAAGAATGCATGGGACTGACATAAGGCAATTCTAGAGGGGTAGTAGGAAGTAGGCTGTTGGTTAACTAGGATCTGCAGCTTATCCAATAGGTAGGAAATGGGCAGATTAGGTGGGCCAAGCGGTCCTTATCTGCAGTTAAAGTCTACGTTTCTATGCCTTTATTACCTCTGGGCATAACTATTGCAATGCTTTATACCTAGCGTTATCTTGAGGTTTGTTGCAATGCCTGCAGCTAGTCCAGAATGCTGCAGCCCAGATAATTGTGAGCTCCTCTCTTAGGGATCACATCAAGCCAGTTTTGCATCGCTGCACTGGCTGCCTATGCGATAACCTTCAAGATATGCTTAATAACATTCAAGTGCTGCACAGTTTGGGACCAGGCTACTTAAAAACCTCCTAGTTCCTTATTATCCAACTCCTCCATCCTCTGTTCGATATGGCCTGCTGTCTGTCCCTTATCCAAGTTGTGACAATCTGGGGACATAGCTTTTGGGGTTTGGTGCCTACTCTTTGGAATGCTGTGCTGCAACACTGTACATTTGCCCACTTGGTAGAGGCCTATAAGACCTCTTTAAAAACACCTCTTTCATGAAGCATTTCCTTGATTGTTCTAAATTATTGTTGAAATTTATGTTTAACTGTCTCGCTGTTCGGTGTCTAATTAATTGTGCGTGGTTCTACTAGTGTATTTATTGTGAAGCATCCTGAACCCAAAGAAAGGGTACTCTATAAATAAAATTGATTTGCTGTGCCATATACACAGCACAGCACAGAACAAAGATACAGTGGCGTGCAGCCCTCACTGCCCCTGGCCGAGACATGTACATTTTCCTGCATTGCTGGTCCCAACACACAGCAAGCTGCCTGCCAACACAAACCTTGGCCATGTGCAGATGTAGCAAAAGCCCAGATATAAGCAAACACAGTGCTGTGAGCACCCAAGTCCCTACTGTAGGCAGTTCCAAAGTACACTTGGCTCTAGCCACCTGCAGTTCCTGTGTGAAATCTGTGTGGTGCCCTTTGCTCCTTTTGTTTTCTCCAGGTGCAATGAGGCATGCAAGTGAATTAATGCATTCCAGTAATGACATGCAGATGCTAAATTTGCCCTCTGTTTGTGAAATTAGCTCATTTGCATACAATGTCTGACTACTGCAAGTTTGCCTAGCACTATCATATTAGTGCTAGTGCTATGTCCATTTCAACACAGACATGATGTGGCGTCAACAGTGACGTCATGATACAGTGCAGGCATACATGCTATGATATTGTGCTATGTCATTGCACCTGTGCAGTGCTGACATGCACGCAGCACCCCATCCCAGCCCTTGTGGAATGCTCCCACTGGAAAAATGCATATCACTACACTAAACATCAGAAAAATGCGCTACAGAAATGGAAGGCCACACCCAGACAGCCAGGAACTAGTCACTAGCTTGGTGTGAGGGCTGGGACTAAGGACACTATAAGAATGTCTGACAGGAGGAGGGCAGTCATGCAGAGGTACACCAGTTGGTCTGCAACAGAGCTGGCCAACCTGGCTGACCTTGTGGTGGCCAGGAAGGATCAGCTACTGGGCAAGGGCTGAGTCTGACAGTCCCAGTTGTGGTGTGGGCCTCAGTGGGGAAGCACCTTACACGTCACACAGGGAACCAGTGTAGGCACAGATTTCATGATCTGACATGAAGAGAACCACGTTGCCTGAAGCAGCTGAGGGCGATGGTGGTGAGTGGCACTGTGCCTGGGCCAGGTTGAGTACTAAAGAGGACTCTGTGTATGGTTTGGTTGTATCCTATGTGCAGTAGTAGTTCCATGCCAATATATCTCTGGGTTATTGTTCCTGAGGAATGTGCACTGTACCTGCATGTTCCTGTTGTGTCCTCTCTGTCTTTTTGACCCGCTCCACCGTATTGCCTGCTCTTACCAATGCAGGTGTGTGGGGCCACTGTCCCAGTAGATGCCCTCGTTGTCCTCTACATTACAGGACCCACTTTGGATCACAGAGACATACACCTACCATGGTACCAAGATTGTGTGGTTACACAGTGACATGGTAGCAATGTTAGGGTGATGACTGTCAAGTGACATGTGGTTTACATGTAGCTATGGTAGCATGTGTACCCAACAGCACTTTGCAGAGGCCACTGCCTTTTCCATGTATACTGTCCATGTTCTGCAGCATAGGTGCCAGTACACATGCCATGTAATGCATGGTGTACTATTATATAACACAGGTGGGCCACTCTTGGCCTGGCCATTGTGTTGAGCTATACCTATGGTACAATGTCCACCCCTACTGTTGCACAGGTATGCTTCTGTGCCCCTATTTATACCAGATGTGGGCTACATGCATCCTACTTTGTACTATAAGGTGTACAAGGCCTGTAGCTGACAAGTATGGGTATGTTGGACAGGGTGATGGGAACAACTGGATAGGGTACTACACAGGCTTTGTACACAGTGCTAGGCCACATCTACAATGGTGGGAAGTAGCTCCAGTTTCTTTTCTGGCCCTGTGCATACCTGTCTGTGGGTGCCATGGCTGTACACAATAGTAGGATGTGGTCCTGCATGATCTTGTCCATCCACAACATGCATATGTGGCTGTGGTGCACAGTAAGCAGAACTATTGTAGCAGAATCTGCCTGCATTTGCCACAGGAGGGACAATAAATGCTTGTTTTGGAGACCACATAGGTGGGGTAAGTTGTAGTGAAACTTGGTTGAACTAGTGTATTTCTTATTGAGTGAAGGATAAATTTAAGAGGTCGGAGTAGCCCACTTTTAGAGGCCATATTATAAGAACTGTGTCTAGCCCTATACTTTGGTGGAGGGGTGTTAATTGTCTGGCCTGGGGCCTCAGCTGTGATAATTGACCTCCCATAAATAGTAGCACACCACCAGGAAGGAGCAGGTTCCGTGCAAAGCAGCCACTGCCAATGTGTTCTGCACATTCGTGTCCCAGCAAGTGAGTGGAACAGCGAAGGAGTGGAACAGGTGACTGGCATCATAGGCATTGGCAAGCATCAGCAGAAGGAAGTGGAGAAGTGAAGGACTCTGCCAGTCTAGTAGTGTTCACTACTGGGTAACAGTCCCTGCTGGGAAGGGTGGATGGTCAATGGTAGGCCAAAACTGGGAAGAGAGCAACACCCTCACTAGGGTAGGAGTACATAAAGATTTAAACAAAGCACCAGGAGCACAAATGAAATAAACAAAACACACAAAACTAGAAACACCCATTAGGGGTAATGGTACAAAAGTATTTCCAGGTAACACAGGGAGAATAAGCGTTGATAATACAGGAGCGGTGCAGTGCAGTGGCTGTGGGGCAGCAGTTTGAGAGACCTTCTGGAGACTGCAGTTCTGCCCCATCTACACACACCTCTGTGGGTTGAGGCAGGAGGTCGCTAGACTCCAGGCCGAGTTGACTAAGATTCGGGAACCTCTTCCCCAGAGGCCACCAAGTCTCCAACTGTTACCACCGAGGATGCCACGGAGGAACGACTGGACTATGGTGGGCTGTAGAATGGTAGAGGTCATAGACAGAGTCATATTCTCAACCAGTACCATCACAAAATTCCTGTGCTGCTCTGGTGGGGTAGGATTGCCAGAAGGAAGCACCCTTGGCAGTGACCATGGGAATGTGGGGGCCCTCCATAGTGGAGACCCCAAAGAGGGTGGTAGAGGACCCCAGAGGAGGAGGAGGAGGAGGAGGAGGAAGCAACTTCTGCTGGGGGACTCAATTTTGAGGGGGATAGATTTGGGAATAGGAAGGGATGAGGCAGGTTAGGTGCCTACCTGGTGCCATGGCCTAGAGGATGGGAAGCAAATCCTGAGGATCGCTAGGGTAGCAGGGAGAGTTGGATGTCATTGTCCACCTGGGGACTAATGACCTGACTATGGATGGGGCTGGGATAGTGCAGGGAGAGTTTAGGGAGCTGGGGAGGTCTTAGATAGCTCACTCCGTTGCTTTCGCTGAGGGGCTGCCTGTCTGTGACAGGGGACAGGAGGGAACTCCACATCAGGAGCTTCAATTCATGGCTGAAAGAGTGGTGCAAGAGGGTTTGGCTACATTGGGGACTGGGACCCACCTGGGAGGATAAGAGCCTATAGAGGGTGATGGCCTGCATCCATCTGGGAGGGAACCACAGTCCTCAGTGGACAGTTTAAGCATTACTTCAGTGAACATTTAAACTAGTCAAGGGGGTGGCAGAAGGAATCAGGGAGTCAGAAACTGTTCCCTCACAGGCTGAAGTAGACAGTAAGAGAACCCAAGGAGAGGAATCCCCAGGGTGCAAATTAAGAAAGGGAGCAGGGTGGTAGAGATAAAGGGAAAGCAACAGGAGCATTTAAAGAGAGGTGGGAAGGAGGAGGCAAAAGGAAAAAGTGGGCAACAAGCAGGTGGAAACAAAATCTGGAAAGCCATGTGTGAATGCTAGAAGTCTAGGAAGTAAGATTCTGGACCTAGAAGCCATCATGGCTGAGGCCGACCTTGATATTGTGGCCATTACTGAGTCATGGTGCACTGCAAACCGTGACTGGGACATGACCGTTCAGGCTACACTCTGTTCAGAAAGGACCAGGTGGGAAGGAAAGGAGGGCACAGTGCTTTATGTGAGGGAAAGCATAAAAGCCATGGTGATACAAGGAATACAGGGAGGCAGAGATACTGTGGGTCACCCTGGAGATGGGAATGGAGCCACTATTCGCAATGTAGTGATCTACAGACCTCCAACACAGGAGAGGAATTAGATAAGGTACTGATGAAAGCCATTGGCAAGATGGCAGAAAAGGGGAGGTGCTGCTGGTGGGGACTTCAACCACCAGATATGGATTGGACCTCCCAGCAATGGCTTCAGCGAAGCATGGACATCCTGGACTCTCTGCAGGGGGTATTCCTCAGGCAACTAGTCAGTGAACCACTTGTGATGGGACATTACTGGACCTGGTACTCACTAACAGGGATAGTGCTGCAGGTGTCAAGGTGGGAGACAACTTGTGGACCAGCGATCACCGTACAGTGTGATTCAATATAAAACGACTGCAAAATTGAACCACACAAGGGCAAGTGTTCTGGACTTTGGGAGGCAGATTTTAAAAGATGGGTGAATGCCTCAGGGATGACCTAGTGGGGGTGTGACCTGGGTGGGCTGGAGGAACAGTGTGCAAAGATAAATGGGAGCATAGTAAAGGCAACAAACCTCTGTGTCAAACAAGGGAACAAAAGCAAGAGGAAAAAGACTGCTGTGTTCTCAAAAGAGGTGGCTGGAAAGGTAAAGCTAAAGGGTAGCATTCAGAAGGTATAAGGAGATGCAGAGGAGGAGGACAGGGAGGTGTAGCAGGAAAACAGAGCGAAGCAGGAGAGCAGTCAGGAGTGCAAAGGCACAAACTGAAGAGAGAACAGCCCAGGATGTAACAAAGGGGACAAGAAATGTTTTAGGTATGTAAGTGAAAAGAGAAGACCAGGGATGGGATTGTAAGGTTAAAAAGGGAAGGAGGGACTGTGCAGAGGGGCTACAAAGACAGACATCCTGAACAAATACTTTTGTTCAGTGTTCACAGAGGAAGGAGAAGGGAGGAGCCACAAAAAAGTAACAAAAGCTTTGTAAGGAGTTAGGTGGACACTGGTCCTTTTTGAGGTGAGAGTCCTAAAGGTACTTACTAATCTGAAGGTGGACAAAGCAGTGGGGCCAGATGGGGTGCATCCAAGGGTATTGAGGAAACTCAGGATCGGGAAATACTGGCTGCACCTCTGACAGTTCTGTTTAACAGCTCACTACAAACAGGAGTGGTTCCAGGGACTGGAGGAAGGCAGATGTAGTCACACTACACAAAAGTGGTAGCAGAGGAGGTTGGCAATGATAGGCCAGTCAGCCAGGCGTTGGTGGTGGGAAAGTTAATGGAATCACTGCTGAAGGAAAGGATTGTGAAATATCTTGAATCCAGCGGGTTACAAGACCCAAGGCAGCATGGTTTCACAGGGGAAGGTTGTGTCAAGCAGATCGATAGATTTCTTTGACTGCGTGACCAAGGAACTAGATCAGGAGTGGAGCAGTGTCGTGGCCTATGTAGATTTCTGTAACATGTTCAACACCGTTCATAGGAGACTATTAAGCAAACTAGATAGCTTAGGAGTAGGTCCAAGGTGGTAAACTGGATAGAAATTGATTAGGGGATAGGTGACACAAGGTGGTTATACCTGCAGGTGCCTCAGGGATCAGTTCTGGGACCAATCCTCTTTAATGTTTTATAAGTGACATTGCAGAGGAACTGGAAGGGAAGGTCTGCATCTTTGCAGATGACAGAATCTCCAATAGAGGTGGATACTCCGGGGGGGTGAAAGAATGAGCAGAGACCGAGAAAATTAAACAGTGAGCAAGGGTATGGCAGCTGGGTTTCAATGCAAAACATGCAAAATAATACACTTAGGGCACAGAAACCCAAGGGCAGAGTACAAAATGGGTGGTGTGGTATTGACAACTACCAAGCAGGAAAAGACCTGGGTCTATCATATCAGATGACCTAAAGGTGGTCAGGCAGTGCGGCAAGGCAGTAGGGAGGTGAGTGGGATGCTGGGGTACATAGGAAGGGGTATCACCAGCAGAAAGAGGGGTGGTGTATTGTGTCCCTTTCTGGAGATCACACCTCTGGAAGGACATAGACAGAGTAGAGGTGGTCTGGGGAGGGTGGGTGCAACTAAAATGTGCAGGGTCTGCATCAAAAGCTCTGTGAGGAGAGACTAAAGGACTTCAATATGTACATCCTGGAACAGAGGAGGAGAGGAGATATGATATAGACCTTTAAATACCTCATAGGAGTAAATAAGGTACAGGAGGGAAGTATTTTCAGAAGAAAAGGTGCTCAAGAACAAGGGACATGCTATAAAGTTGGAGGTTTGATTCAGGAGAAATGGGAGGAAGTACTTTACAGAAAGAGTGGTGGATTCCTGGAACAGCCTTTCAGGCAAGCCAACTGGGAAGAGTGACTGGGGTTGTAGGAGGATACAGGTGGAACCTGTTGCTGAAATTGCCACTGCAGGACCTTCGTATAGAGAGAGAGCCAGCAGACGGTTCTTGGGGTAGGCAAGATGTCTGCTACCCTACCATATCCATATCCATATCCCAGGGTCGCACAATGGAGTAATGGTGAGCATTGCTCATAAAAGGACACCCTCCTGCTGCTTGTGGCTGGGTGCAGTCTGAATAGCCTACTGGCATCAGGGTCTGCATATACTTCATAGGCCTGAGAGGATACATTGGTACCACCCTGCAGCAGAACTGTTTCCAGACATGCTACAGAAATGGCTGTCAGGGTAGATGTGTCCAAGGGTGCCTAGGTCGCACTCCCAAAGAGGCTTTAACAGGGTAAGATGGGTTTGGTATACAGCAAGCCCTAAAGCCAAGAAAGGTAAGGGCCAAGGTTTTGGTGCCCTACAACCTGTAATCCCAAGGATTATAGGCAGCTTTATAACCACCTGGAAATGGGTGGGCTAAAGATGTAGCAAGCCTCATGCCAGAGAATGTGTAGGATTGCCCTTAGTTAGATGAAGGAAGGGAAGGGCTGGTCCATCTCAGGGAATTTCCAGGAGAAAGTAAACTGGTGTACCACTGTAGTGTAGGCAAACCACACTGGCTGTATGCCAGGTGGAGGAGAAATAAGTGTTCTTTCAGGTATCCCAGACCTTGGAGAGCCTAGTGGGAGACATGAGTTGATAGAGCTCTCCACTGTGGTGACATGGCATGCTACATTGACAGTGAGATGCACAAGGAAGCATCGATGAGGCTCCAAAAGAATGAAACCTGGTCTGAGGAGGACATACTGAGGCAAGTGAGCCACATGAGCATTGATGTCTATACTGTCGATGGGCCAGAGAGGATAGCTGATGAGAGAGGCAGAGGTACCACCTCAGTACAGTCACACCACATCGATGATATGATGCAAAAGGAAGTGTCAACAAGACTCAGCAGGAGCCTGGTCTGAGCAGGATGGACCAAGGCACGTGAACCGCCCGATGTTGACATTTGTACCATCGATGGGCATGGGAGGATAGCTGATGGGGAGTCAGAGCGCCACCATCAGTAAAAATGCTCCAGTCATCATCATGGTGTGATGATGGGAGAAAGCATCAACAGGGGATGCATGGGTGCCACCGTCAATGAGCCTGGGCCAGCTGAGATTGGCATATGGGAGGACTAGCCATATCCCATCCATTAAGGTGATGGGAGGTGGGAGGGACACTAGAGGCTGAGTATCACCATCCAAAGGCAGCAGCCGCAGCTGGATTATGGAGACCCACCCCAGAACCCCCTACCTGGGAATCATGCCGGGAGGGTCGTTGGCATCCAGAGGCGGTCGCTGGAAGGAGATGGCCCAGAAGAATCCAAGGGCCTGCTAGAAAACACCCTTGAATATGTATTGGCCTGTTTGTTCTCCCAGCTCCCATAAGGTATCATATCCACCGGCAATGAGAAGGCCCCTAGGTCAGACAGGTTGGGGACTCGCCTAGTTGAGCACCACCTCATACCACTAGAAGTGGCTTTGTAGAGTATATGAGAGCAGTTGGGCCTGAATCATGGGCGATGGTGCAGGGAGTCGGTGTCATAGATTGTCCAAGTTTGGAAGAGACTGCTAAAAGTAATGTTTATATAAAGTCCAACAAATCTTGATCAACAGCGGAAAAGAACTGAGGACACATGGGACCACCCATGCTTATATGGGGAAGACAACATCAGACGCCATCATGGCGCCCCTAGTAAACTGCTAGAAAAAGTTTCCTTATGGTTCTAGCGCCTGATGGCTTAATGTTCCATAGGTGTGATCTCATGAAACAGATATCCTCAAGGAAGATTAACAAATTTCAGTGATAAATTATCACATTACGCCTCCTTATTAAATAGTAATAATAACATAATAACATTTTAAATAACTAGACATGGGCTTGTCCACCCAGACCAGACTGGTTTTGTAGGGGAGATGCTCATACCACAATATGTGTAAGCTGTTGAACGTAGTGTGGAGGCCTCTTGGTCTATGAGCAGCTCTGCAGTGCTGTCCATGGATGCGGAGAAGGCCTTGACTGCACAGAAGGGAGTACCTGATGGAGGCCCTGTTGAAGTGTGGTCTGGGGATGGCTTTGTGGGACTGATACAGAAAATATATAGGAGCCCAACGGCAGAGTACTGGTGAATTTCATTATTTAGAGGCACAAGGCAGGGGTGTCCTCTCTCCCTTGTTGTTTGCCCTGGCCATTGAGCCATTGGCAATAGGTATCCAGGAACACCCAGAAATAAAGGGAATAATAGGTAAGGCAGGGGAAGCCTATTAAGTTACTCTTTACGCAGATGATATGCTTTTTATATGAGACGGAAACATAGAAACATAGAAGTTGACGGCAGATAAGGACCACAAGGCCCATCCAGTCTGCCCATTTCTTTTACCTTATAAATGTGCCATCGGCCTTTGCTCTGTCAGTGGCCTATCTGTCAGTGGACGGAGCCAACTAGCTCGGTCCCCTGCTACCTGGGATCATAGAAACATTCACAGTCTTCTCTGGATATAAAATTAACTTCAGCAAGTCAGAGGTTATACTGTGGGGAACATTAGGGAGGAAGAAAGACAAGGAACATGGAGTCTAAAGAGGTACTGAGCTCCTTTAAATATTTGTGTGTCCAGATCGGTGGGACCTGGGCTCTTTTATCATCTTAACTATACCCCACTCGTTAAAGCTATTGAGGAAGGTCTACGAAATGGAGGGAATTTCCAGTATCCTGGATGGGCCATATAAATTTACTGAAAGTGAGCATATTGCCTAGAATACTGTATGTAATGCAAATGCTGAGACGTGGGGTTGGTTAAGGTGGATCTTAAGAGTGGAGAAGGCCTTCTCTAATTTCTTGTGGATGGGCAGCCAACCCAGGTCTAGTCTTCGAGATTACAGGCAGATGTTCAGAGGCGGACTCAACCTACCAGACCTTCAAAATTATCTAGCCGTATGATATCACTACATTAGTGACTAGGTAAATAGACCAAGGGCAGCTGGATGGGTGGGTCTAGAGGAAGGGATGGCATAATTAGACTCTCAGCATACTTGGGAAAGGAAGGACGAAAGCTTTTAATAGGATGGGCACAGGTAACCCTTTGGTAAACTCGGTCCTAAGAAGCTGGGAGCAGTTATTGAAAGTGCTGGGAGTGGATGAGAAGAGACCCTGCTGCTACCACTAGCAGGCAACCCAGGATTCTTGGCAGGACTGGAGAACAGAGGGTTCCAGATCTGGGAAGCTAAGGGGTCAGTTGTATGAGAGATATTTGGAGGAACGGACAACTAGTCTCATTTGAGGACCTCAGAAAGGGCTAGGACTACCTGGAACATATTTATTTCAGTTTTGCAAAACAGAGCATATACTAAAACACTAGGCAGAGAGGAGACATTGACTCCCACTGATACATGTGGAACATCTGGTCCTTGGAACAAGGTCGAACCTAGGGGATTAATTGGTAAGGCGGCTTGACTGGGCAGATAGGCCACCCTGGACCGTACCAGAAAACTAAAAGGCAGTGGAAAAGGACCTAGGGTTAGTTATCTCAGAGCAGAACTGGTTTCTTTTAAGTCTCCACAAAGGATTTTATTATGTAACAAGTACCAGGAATCTTTCTATAAATTTGTTCACAGAGTTGTAGTGCCCTCCAGCCATGGTGCCAAATTTAACTCTGTGGTTTCGCCTGTGTGCGGAAGATGCAATACGAGCCTGGTACATACTATCACTACTTTGGTACTGCCCTGTACATCAAGGGTTTTGGGGAAAATTGCACAGGAGGTAGGGAAAATTTGGGGAAACAAGTGGAGATCACTCCATTATCCCTACTGTTTGGGACTGACAGCTCTGACCCTGAAGAATGGACCCCTTCCCAAGATGGATCAGGGCACTGCTGGTTTTGGCCAGACACTGTATTCTTAACACCTGGGTGTTGGCAGTGAATCCAACAATTCAGCAACTGAGGTTCATGAACATACAGGTGCGGCCTGGAACGTTCATCTTATGAAAATAAGGAGGAGCGTTTTCTGTTATGTGAGACCCTGCTGAACTCACTGTCATCAGACAAGGCCACATTATTAAGGGAAGGCTTACAGATGTAATAAGCCTGGGAAAATATAGAGCACAGAAAACACATTATTCATCTGCCTGGACATACCTTTGCTCACTGAAGATGCCAGCAGCTAGGGAAGGAAAGGTATAAGGATGATCAGCAAATGTGAGAGATTTCATATAAATTATCACAATGAAATATCTCCTCTTGGATAGAAAATTCCTTTTCCTTTGTTATTTCAATTTGGAATTGTAGTAAACTGATGAGTTTTTATATAAGGCAACACACGAGGAGGGCTAGGTCTTAACATGAAGGTGTATCTGTTCTGTCTGTTTTTGAGTTTGACATCTGAATTGGTTGAAAGGATATGTTGATGTCATATTCAACATCACTGCTGGAAGTTTTCTCTTTTTGTGTAATGTTATAAAACTAATAAAAATATGTAAAAAAAAATTAGACAAATCCCACCAACTCCGTAACACATGCACTAGACTAGTCCATAAAGCCAAGGCTGCACACTTCTTCAGTACCTTCCAGTCTAATATAAACCACCCATCAAAATTCTGGAAGGTGGTACATGCCTTTTCTCCCAAAACAACCCCCTTCCCTACCGTTATAGTGGATGACACAACCCTATCGGACCCTCTTTCGGTTGCCTTAGCGTTTAATGCATACTTTACCTCCTCCTTCTCTCCACACTCCCCACTTTGCCACCTCACTCCCTGGCACCACCTCACCCCTCGCCCCCTTCCTCTTCTCTTTAGTCTCCCCTTAATGTATTCAGGGTACTCATGGCACTGGACCCATCCAAAGGTAAAGGCCGGATGACCTTGTCACCAAACTATTGTGTCTGTCTGCCCCGCCATTGCTCATCCCATCACTGATATACTCAATCTCTCTTTAAGTTAGCCTCAGTCCTAGCCACCTGGAAGCAGGCTGCAGTTATCACCCTGTATGGCAGGGGGTGACTTCTCTACAGCAGGCAACTACTGCGCATCTTCCTTCTCCCTATCCTTGCCAAGTTGCAAGAACATGTAGTACTCTCCCAGCTATCTCCCTTCCTTGACTCCTCCTCCTTCTTCATCCCTTTCCAGTCTGGCTTCTGGAAGAATCACTCCACATCCACCTCTCTTCTCCAGTTCACTGACTCCATCTATTCTGGCATGGATCAGAGACTCATCACCTCCGCTATCTTTGTCGAGCCTTGCCAAAGCCTTCGACACTGTCTCCCACTCCTCCTTCTGGACAAACTCACACACTGTGTTGTCACCCTCTGCCACCACCTGGTTTCAAATTCTACCTAGTGGGCAAATCAGAATCGGGATTCTCGCTCTCTCTCTCTCTCTCTCCACCTCTACCCATCCACACTAGAGTCCCACAAGGCTCTGTCCTTGGTCTGATTCTCTTCTCCATTTTCTTTAACCATCCCCTCAGTCTGTCAATTTGCATCCATTCACATGTATGCTGATGAGACTATCCTGTATGCATCCAGTCCCTCTTCTCCTATAGGTGGCCCACACTCCAGCTGGACTTCAGTCATGTCCAACAGTGGCTACACACCAACCAGCTATTTTTAAATGCCAAGAAGGTAGTCTTCATGACCTTCGGCAGAAGGCAGAGACTTGCTAGGTTCCCTTCCCTGCCATCATTCACGCACACTCAATGGAACCATGTTGGAAAACTCTACCTTCTTCAGGTATCTAGGGTATGGCTTGATATACACCTTGACTTCTCCAGTCACATGGATGCAATTCACAAGAAACTGCTCCCCAAGTCAAATGCTTTTACTGTAATCATGATTGCGTCCCCTTATCGGCCTGCAGAAATTCTACTGAAAATGACCCAACATTTGACTACGGTGATGTAGCCTATAGTGCCGCACCAAAACCATCTAGCCACACTGGACACACTCTTCCTCCTTCTGCTGCTTCACCCTCGACTGCCCACCTCACACCCATACCTGTTCCTTATACCAATCCCTGGCACTACCCTCCCTCACTGATCAATGTCTGGCTCACTGCACTAATTTTATTGGTAAGTTCTGGATTGGTGCACTACTTTCTTACCTTGCAGCCTACTTTCCTCACCCCTCATCTCGCTTCCTCAGGAGCAGTTCTGCTCACACCTAGCCATCCCTCCAGGCACACCTCTGGTGGTCAGTCATCCTTCTCAACCCCTTGCCCAAGGTGTGGAACTCCTCCCTTTTAACATTTGTAATGCCCCAGCATCCTATGCCCTTCCTCTCTCATACACTTGTTCATTATTCCCAGTGTAACTACACTTAAATTTTTACTGTCCCCACCCTCCTCTCTTGTCATGTTTCCATCTGACCCCTCTGCATGCTTCTCCTCTGTTCCTATGCTATTGTACCCTTTCAGCTGAATGTTAACTATATTAATCCTAAGCCGTAGCACTTATTGTTTTGTATACTAACTTCACAGTACTGTATTCTTGCACTTGCCATTGTTTTCCTGTTGAGTTATTATACAAGGTGCTTATACTGGATATAGAAAGGAAGAAGGCATGATTGCCCATTGGTACCATTCTCTGCATTAGCAGGTCCGTCTTAATCCTTTTGTGGTAGAAAGTTATCTATTTCTTTTTTTGTTTGTTTATGTAATGCTTTTGCCACCTGCTGCAGCACACTACTGACTTGGGGCATCCAGCCACTGGCTCCACCAGCCCGGAGAACTGGGTAGCTCAGACTGCCCAGGAGGATCCGAGAGCGACCGTCTTGCCATCCCGCTGGGGCTCCCCTCTGCCTCAGCCAGCCAGGACAGCCCCGGACCCTCCCGACAGGATTCTGACAAAGTTCTCCAGGTGGTTCAGAGCGCGGCCATCAAGCTGCATGGTCGCTACCAGCCATTTTCCTCCAATTGTCCCCTGGAACGTGGATGTGCACGACGTCCTGGCACAGCGTGGCCGACATCCGCCGCATTCCCTCCAGATCACTAGCACTTGTAGTGCCCCCGAGTATCCCCAGGAGCCACTACAGAGTGACGAGATCCCCAACCCACCCCATGACTGGGAAAGCAGTCTACAGGCGCTCAATCCCAGTCCTCCCTGCCCTACCCCGATGGCCGAAGCTCGTTGCGAACTCAGGTGCGCTGCGTGGCATGAGGTGTGGCGTCCAGCGCCTCAACCCTCAGCACCATCAGGCGGCTATCAATTTCTTTTAAAAGCAATTCACTGACTTATTTAAAATAACATTATTTGGTAGTGTATTCCAGATTCTTCCAGTTCTATTTATAAATGAAAAATACATACTATTCTTTTTACTGTATCCACTTTTATCTGCTATGTGCTCTTAAATACTGTGGTTTATTTAGGATTACTATACCCATTTCTTTAACCAGTTCAGGATCTCGTTATTTTTAACATTGTTATGAGATCCCCCTTATTCTCCTTTGTTCTAATGAGAATAAGCCTAATTGTTTAGCCTATTCTTATAACTATATCTTCTTAAGGACCCAATCATTTTGTAAACCTCGTTGTACTCTTTCTATCCTATTTATCTCACCTTGAGCATAGGATTCCATAGCGGAGAAACGTAATCCATATGAGGTTAACATATGTTCTATATAAGGGTAAAATGCATCCTTTAGTTGTATTTATGAGCTCCTTTTATATTTTGAATCATTTGTATGAGATGTTAAACGAGGTCCCATCTGCCTGGATTGGTGATAGTTCAGGTGGATGTTAAAGATCCCATGGCATGTTCGAAAAGAGTAGGGGAATTTCCCGGTGTCCTGGCCAAATTCCCTCATTCACTGAAAAATATCACCAACAGCTTAATCAGGTTCAAGGTCAGTTGGCATTCATCTGTATCCCTCCCCGGGTCGTGTCTGAAAATAGGCAGGATTTGTCTAGTGCACTTACCTGGTCAACAAAACTAAATAAATAAATGTAATTTGTTTTTTGAATCACTTGTGTCCCATGACCTTTTAAGCTGAGATCTTTATCTATCATTATATCACAGTCTCTTTCATTTATAGTTGTTCTTAACTGAATCCCATCCAGTTCATAATTATTATTATTTTTCCCTAAGTGCATTACAATGCATTTTCCACACTGAATGGCATTCTATTGTTCCTTGGCGTTGTTCAGTTTTATACAGGTCACTTCTTAAGTTCCTGACATTTTGTGGGATATCCACCGGCCCTCCCAATTTAATATCATCTGTGAATTTAACCACCATATTAATTAATGTTTTGATGAAGGTCACTAATATAAAGTGCAAACAAAATCAGCCCCAAGACAAAGCCCTTTGGTACTTTGCTTGACATGTTTGCAGGATTAGAGTACATCCCCATAATTCTACCATTTGTTTCCTTTCTTTTAACCAGCTTTGTATCCATTTTACTAGCCTACTATCAATTCCTATTGTATCCATTTTGTTTAATAAATTATTGTGCAGTACCTTGTCAAATGCTTTTGAAAACCCAGAAAAAAGCACATTGGTAGGTATATTATAAATGTAGATTTTATTCACTTGTTCATAAAAACAAAAGCTTATTTGTTATACATGCTCCGTTTTGTTTAAAACCAATGCTATCTTACATAAAATTAGAGTTAGGCTCACTGGTCTATAGTTGGATCTTAGTGATTTATCATCCTTTTAAATAGTGGGACAACAGTTGCCTGCCTCCAATCCTCTGGAACTTCCCCATTAGTAAATGATGCATTATATAAATATGCTAGGGTTTGGAAATCTGTCCTCTTACTTCCCTCAATAACTTTGGATGTAACTGGTTGGAGCCAGCAGATTTGTGTGGTTTCAGTTTATTTAGATGTTCTTCAATCTCATTAGCAATTATTTCAAGTGATAGCTCAGAACAGTTGTTTTGTACAGTATGGATTTTATCTTGTTCTTTTTATCAAATACAAAGCAGAAGTATTCATTAAATGATGCTGCCGTATCCTTTGGATTCTTTGGTCATAGCCACCCTTCATTAAAGGCCCAATCTGATTCCTAGTTTTACTCTGATTATTTAAGTAAGCATATACGCTTTTGCCATTATCATTTCTTTGTGAAATGTTAAATTCAGTTTTATTCCTTTCTTTTCTTATTGCTTTCTTAAGCTTTTTTACCATGGTTTTGTATGATTGTATGGTTTCTGCTGTTCCATTTTTTTTCATTTTATGATATGCTATTTTTTATTCCTGCTAAATTGACTATTCTGTTGGTGCACCATACAGTTCTTTTCCTCTCTTGTTACACATTTTTTTTGCAAGGTGCATATTTTCCTCCACTAGTTTCAACTTGTTTTGATCAGCTCCAAAATTTGATCTATGTTCTTCTTTGAGACATCTTTCCCAATCCCAATCAGATAGTTATTTTCTCATTTTGTGAAAGTTAGCCTTATTGTATTTTTTTGCAGTAGTAACACCCTTTGTAGATACTGTCATTTTAATATAAATTCTATAATATTGTGATCACTCTTGCCCAGATTTTCTCTGATGTTGATCTTTGTCACCAACTCTTCCTTATTAGTTATAACCAGATTCAATGTTTCACTCCTTGTCAGTTTATATATTAACTGGTGCAGACCTGCCATACTTAAAGTCTCCATAAATCTTTTAGAAGTAGCTGTTCTGGATGATTGATTGAACCAACTTATGTCAGGATAGTTAAAATCCCTGAGATGATTACATCCACTTCTACTGTTGTATGTTCAATTTCAAGTAGTACTATTATCAATATCTTTATTGGTGTTTATGTCTATAATAAACCCTCAAAAGGAGTTTTTGTTGGTTTTGTCTTGAATGGCTACCCATAAAGATTCAAGAGTTGTTTCTGAATTCATCTGATTATATGTTGTACTCTGTATGGAATTTTTATATATATTGCAATACCGCCACCTTTTGTAGTCTATCTTTGAGAATAATGTATAACCTTCAATATTTCGATTCCAGTTGACCTCAGTGTCCCACCATGTCTCAGTAACAAACATATGTCTATTGATTCTGTTATTAGCCATGTTAACTCTGATTTTTTTATTATATTAAGTCTTCTAGCTTAATGACCATACTTTTATTCCATTTATTTTTTTGACGCATAGTTAATCCTTCTTCCTTTAACCTGACCCGCTGTATTTTTAATAGCAGACTTGTCCTCTCCCTTACTTTTTAGTTTAAACAACTGTCCACTACTTGTCTAATCGTTACACCCAGTTTTCTGCTTCCTTTTTATTTAGATGTAGACCATCTTTACAATAATACCCTGCACATCTACAAAGTTCTCCCAATGGGTGATACACCTTATTCATTCCTGCAGGGTCCATTGCCTCAACCAGTTATTCAGTTCTTTGATTTTTGTTATATTGAACTTGCTTTCTCTGGGTACTGGTAGAATCTCTGAAAAGTATATTTTGCACTTTAGTTTTTTGCTTCCTCCCAGATGTTTTTAATTCTTCTTTATTTCAGTTTGACTTTGTGCCCTGATGTTATTCACTCCTAGATACAATACTAATATAGCACTTCCATCCTTGTATCTAATTATGTTCTGTAGCATTTTTGCACATCTCTTCTTTTGCCCCAGAAAAGTAGCTAGTTATAAGGTTCTCCTTATTTTCACTTGAAGTGTACCTATCGGTATACTTCAAAATTGAGTCTCCTAAAACATATACTTGTTTAATTATCTGAGACATATTTTGCTCTTCTCCTGTATTTATTTGCATGTTTAGAACTGTAGTACCCTATATCTGATTCCCCTGTTTCTATATCTCCTGATTTACTATACACCTTTGCTACTTGTGGAGGGAGGTACTGTTTTTCAGTTCTCTGGTTTATTTGTCCTTTTGGGTGATATGGTAAGGGAAGGTGGATGAGGAGTTAATTCCTTGCTGTATGCCTTCTGTTGATTTGGAGACATTGCTACAGTACCTATTGACGGACTTCTGGTCTGGTCAACTTCCTGTATAGCAGCTTAGCTTTTTAGCTCCATTACAACCCAACCTAAATCCATTATAATCTATAAATAAGAAGACCCATCTTGTCATTCAGACGTAGAATAATGGACTACCTGATGCCAGCCAAACACAAAATGAAGGAAAATTGCTCAGGTGGGATGAGTAAACAACAGAAAATGCTGACAGAGTTAGGCCCACGAGTGCTGGTGCAGCCAACGATGGAAATACAGCATAACAACGCGGAGGGAGCAAGCCAAGGAGAGGAGGATTACACTATAACATCTAAACAACTTTGCTCTACCTTAAAACAAATGAATAAAACATTACTGCACCTGGATAAAATGTCTCTAGTCAAAAGCGAGATATTTGGATTTAGCACAAAGAACAACAAGTTTAGAGACCACAATGTCAGACTATACTCTTACGACAGATGCCCATAATACTGCGCTGCTCGATCTTCACCAGAGGGCAAATAAACTAGAGTAAAAGCTGGAGGAACTCAAAAATAGAAATCGCCGCAACAATATTCGAATCCATGGTTTACCGGAAGGTACAGAGTCCAAAACATGGTGGAATTCATGAGTTCTTTCTTACATGAGATCCTGAACCTCCCACAAGATAAAGAATTAAAGTTAATTCTTAAAAGTTAAAAGAATTAAAATTAATATAATACGGGCCCACAGATCCTTAATCCCTTGCCCTAGGGACCTGAAGGCAAGACCTCGCCCCATAGTGATAGCTTTTAGACTACAGGGTAAAAGAAGGTTTAATGTTAGCCTGGGGGAAAAGAAATCCACTTTGGAGATGTCTGTTTGTACTTGATCAGGACTATACTCCCAACTGCTAAATAAGCGAAGACAGTTCCTGGTAGTTGTGAAGTTGTTGCAACAGAAGAACCATAAGGATTTCGTGGAATACCCTGCTAGGCTACAGATAATGCGGAGAAAGGCCCAATTCACTTTCAGGAACTAGAATCATCAGAGGAGTTTTACATACATTGGAAATTAACATACCTCGCTTGCCTGAGGAACAGAATCGGAGACAACTGCAAAACAATAACTGGACAGTTGTGGGCCCTAAAGGTCAAGGGACGAGGGAAAGGGGGACACTTCTGCTCTGTGGAACAAGATTGGAGAAAGACCCATGGACAGGAGCTCAGAATAGCAAGTGGTTCAAGAGGAGAGGGGCTTTGATTTCGAAGCTGCAAGATGGGATGGAAGAGGAAGGAAGCACCTGAAATGGCAGTCGTTTTCTGGGGCTTGAGCAATCAGGACTAGGTGGTGGACTAGAACTTTTATGACTGAAACAGCAAGTTGGTGATGAAGCTAAAGGAACTTTTTGTTCTTTTCTTAAACTGTTGCAGATCAAATATACAATTTGGGTTGACTATATTTAAAAGTCTGAGAATGGTCTAACAAATGGATATATATCTGGAAGGGGCTGGGAGGAGCGATCGGTGTCAGGGGGGACTGCAGAGGCTCACCCTTGGGAGGCTGGTGATTGAAGCATGGTGGTGCAAGCTACTAGGAGCCAAATAACTTAGGGAGACAAATACTATAGCAGGGAGCGGTGTGCTCAGAGGATGTGAGCCCTAATCTATGACCATAACTCTAGCTCAGAGGATCAGGGGCTAAACAGACCATGCAGAGGCCTAAACATAAAAATGAAAACTAAAATCATAAGGAATGGGTTGGTTTGCACTGAGGGCCTGATAGCTCTCGGGATGACTGGGACCCACAGAACTGGAAACCAGGCAAGATGCTGCTATGGCTGGCCCACATAAAGGAGGCTCATTCTCCCCATGGGTAAACTCTCCTAGCATGAATAAAGGAATGCAAGGGTCTCTTTAGATGGTATACGGATAATGGCTTCTGGTGCCGGCATATCGTCGCGGATGACGCGTGGGTTGCTCGGGGCGCCAGTGGTGTCAGTCAGGCACTGATCTTCCTTCCTAGCCCATACCCACACAAGGTGAAAGAGTATACGCAGCCTAAAACAGGTCAAAGGTTGTCTGCTTATGGGATAAGAGATCAAGTACTATCTGCTGCATGTTACGTTTTGTTTTAATAGACCCACTTACTTTGTTGGCACTCCTAAGTTGTTAATCAGTGGGGTTGTACTCCTTTAACATTTTTCTTTTTTTTATTATTGCAGCTTATTGCAACACATCAAAGGTCAGAGGGCTTCCACCTCCCTTGATAGTTTCATGGAGCTGAGCATCCTTATAGGGTGGCTCCAGGTGAGGGCTTCTGGCACAGGGCAAGTGTACCTCACCTTACTCTCCACTTTCAATTAAGATCTACAGGAAGGAGGTGTGAGGGTAATTAGAGATTCTTTATTATGAATCTCCTACTTTGGAAGTCAGCAATATTTTGTTTAAAAATGTTGGATAGGACCATGTTGGCTGACAGCGTTAATGGAAATGTTGAGGATTTAATTTTATTGTACCAGGTAATTCTTATCATCCTAATTGTACAACTGATGCTCATGTTACTGACCTTAGCCAGTTTGGGAAACAGATTAATAAGGCACTCAGGTAATGGCTTTATGAAAGCCTGCTGTTATCTTACTTTCAGGAGTGATGGCTGGGACGGGCTCTCTGTTCTGTTCTTTTAATGTGAATGGCCTCACCAACCCTGTTAAACGTAGCAAGGTTATGAGTTTTGTAAAGAAAACTTCAGCTGACTTTATTTTTTTACAAGAAACACACTTGTCAAAGCAAGAACATGCCAAATTGCTGAAATTTGGGTTTGTGGACATGGTGGCATCTTCGTATAAGAAAGGCAGAAGAAGGGGATGGTGATTCTGGTCCCAGCCAAAACTCATTTGAAAAGATAGATATTTTGGCAGATAAGGACGGTTGTTACGCTCTGATGAAAGGCAGATTGGGGCAGATGGTCACCTTGGCCTCTGTGTATTTTCCACTCGGCTCTAGATATCAAGAATATAGGACCTTTTGACCACCCTATTGAGCTGGGCCGAGGGTATCATAATATGTGGGGGATCTTAATTGGCACTGAACCCTGCTCTAGATACCACATCACAAATACCAAGAGTAATACATGGGACAGTGAGGAAGGTGCAGAAATTGGTTAGGGAACTGGGTTTCCAAGTTGTGGTGGAGGTATTTTAATGGTAAAGGAGGAGCTACACTTTTTTTGCTGCACACCAGATGTATTCCCGGCTAGATTATTTTCTGGTGCCCGGGAAGATATGCATAGAGTAAAGGATTGCTGGGTGGGAGATATGGGTCTTTCTGACCACCTCTTTTCATGAGGACTGACATAGAGAGGTCAAGAGAAATACTTTTGGCGCTCAGTCTATCATTGCTGAATGATCAAGAGGTTAAGGAGAGCATTAAGGAAATGTTTGATAATTATATGGTTGAGAATCTACCCCAAGACACGTCTCAGGCAATAAGGTGGGATGCTGCAAAAGCAGTTTTGAGGGAGAAATTAATTTGATAGCATCCAAAAAGAAAAAGGATAGGGAGGCTAAAAAGCTAATGTTATCCACACAAATTAAGAACCTGAAAGATCTCCAGAAAGGTAAAATAGACAAAACAAGGACTAAACAGCTGAAGACACTTAAAAAGAACTAAATGATATATTAGACTACCAGGTCAACAAAGCTATGGTTTTAAGACAACAATATTATGAGGGGACCGAAATCATTGAAATTACTGGCTAGTAGGCTCCGTGCCCAGAGGGCTAAAGCCATAATGTCAATATAGCACCCACAGAGAAAAGAAATGGTCCATGGGGTAAGGGAGATAACAAATGCCTTCAAATTATTTTATGGTAAGTTATATACCGGATAAGACACCGTGTACAAAGAGTACAAGCCTTTTGGAGGGACTAGCATTACCAGGGTTATCGGAGGAACAGGGAGGTCATTCTAACCCTATCACGGAATCAGAGGCAAACGCAGAAATCTCAAGACTTAAAGCGGGTAAATGCCCAGGTTCAGATGGGTTACCATCGGAGTTTTATAAGACATTCAGAGGATGGTACTCCAAAGCCTCTTGGGCTTATACAAAGCTGTGCTTAATGAAGATGAGCAAATACCCCTCATGGGACAGGGCTGTGATCTCAGTACTCCCCAAGCCGGGAAAGGACCCTACTAAATGCTCCTCATATCGACCAATTTCCTTACTAAATACTGACTATAAAATTTTTACATCCACCTTAGCTAAAAGAATACACAGAGTACCTACCTGGTCTCATTGGTATGGACCAGGTCGGCTTTGTCCCAGAACTTCAGGCTCAGGAAAACCTGAGAAGAACATCTCCTGTTATAGATCAGATTAACTATACAAAGACCCCTCCTTCTTATGAGTCTAGATGCGAAAAGGCATTTGATAAAGTATCGTAGGCTTTTCTAGGCCAGGTCCTTTCCCGGTTTGGTTTCCCTCAGCTATTTGTGAGAGTTCTGTTGATATATAAGTTCCTTCAGCTTTTATACATGTGCATGGTCATGTTTCAGAGGCTGTCCATTTAGGAGGAGGAGCAAGACAGGGATGCCCTCTCTCGCCACTATTATTAACTTTTCACGTGAACCCTGGCTCAGAGTATAAGACAGAATGGAAGTGTCAGGGGATCTTAATGGGGAGGGTGAAGAACAGAAATTAGCTCTATATGCCGATGATGTCCTAATATATTTGTCAGACCCAGATAGTTCACTACCAGAGGTGTTTGGACAGATAGAGGCATATGCCTCACTCTCAGGCTTTACATTGAACAGGAGTAAGACTGAGGTCCTTCGTTTTTTTATACCCCATCTGCTGAAATTAAGCAGAGATACCCAATGAAATTGGACATGGAAGCTATCAAGTATTTGGGAATCAAGATAAGTAAAAATACAGCCAGCCTGTTCAATTTAATTATCCCCACTAGTGCAACAATTAAAGGTAGATTTTAGAAGATGGACATTGCTCCCCTAACTTTGCCGCCAGAAATCAAGCATTAAAATGAATGCCCTGCCCAGGCTGCTTTATTTATTCCAATGCGTCCCTTGTGTTGTCTCCCAGAGGACCTTGAATCCTGGCAAAAGATGTTTATAAGTTTTGTGGGAACAATGTGACCAAGGGTTAAAAAATTATTATTTCTTCCCAAAACAAAGGGGCCTGGCTTTTCCCCACTTGCAGGGGTATTGAATAGTGTCTCAAATGAGGATTGCATTATTGTGGGGCAATCAGGCGTACACTCCCACTGGAAAAGGCTGGACCTAGCAGAGGTTAGAGAGGCCCTGCAGGCGGCCCTGTTTGTAGAGGGAGGTTGCAGTGAACTCCGATTTACTCAGGGGTGGCAGCAGTTCTAGAGGGTTGGAGAAGGGCATTAGTAGAGGTAATACCAAAAACAAATATGGAAATATATATGTTGGGTCTTTGACCCAATTTTGCACCAGCAAAACTAGATAACTGGTTCCTAAGACATGTAAGAAAAGGATTTCAGGCACTATATCAACTTTTCATGGATCCTCCCTGATGTACTTCGAGATGATACAATTAAAATTTGGTATAACCCACAAAATAGATTAAGATATTACCAGTTAAGGGATTATATAAATGATCAGTTGGGTAAGGAAATGCGGTGAGAGATCAGGAGGAGGGATCTACCATTCCAACAGATTTGGAATGCAACAAATGTTAAACATATGATCACAATGTTATATAGAAATTGTTTAAATGACCTTAGTACCTCCTCACAGTATATCAAGGAAAGATGGGAAAGAGACATGAACATCTCTATTACAGACCGACAGTGGTCCCAGGTATGGAGGAGCACTTGAGGTACCACGCCTCCCCAATGTGGAAGGATTTCGTTTGGAAGGTGAGGACCTGTTTCTTCCTGGTTCCTGTACAACTAGGTCATTCCATCCTGGGATGGGCTCAGAGTGTTGGAGGCAATGTGGAGGGTAGTGCATCCCAGGCACATGTTTTCTGGGCTTGCCCAGTGATTGTCTCCTTCTGGGGGGGTCAGGCAACGCATTTCTAGAATCTTTGAGGTCCAGACACCTCTGGGATCTGAACATATGGTTTGGGGTATTGTTCCACAAGAAATAAAAGGAGAGAGGCAAGGTACCTGTGGTTAATACTTGTAATTGCAGCTTTGAAATCTATTACCAAGAGGTGGTGAGAGAGAGGCAGTCCAGATTTGAGGGAATGAGCCAAATTAATAGAAAATATAATGGATATGGAGAAAATCATCTTTTCTCTCAGGCAACTAAATCAGGAATACCAGAATAGATGGACAAGATGGCTGCTATATGAGGGAAAGGAAGAATGGCAGGCCTAATAGAGATATGAGACCAAAATCATGATCCTAAAAGAATATACAGAGGTACTGGAACAAGCCTGGAGGAGCAAGAGAGGAACAGTGGTTTGGGATGGAGGGAAAATTGATCTTATGGCAAACTGGTCACTTTTGTGAGGCTGTGAGGATGATTGAGAGTTATGTTAAGTAATAACCTGGTAATTAGTTATTGTTAAAGGTTACTAGTGAAAAGAAAGATATACCCATATTTTTTAAATATTATAGTACTGAGAAAGGAATGATGGTATATTACTCGTGGATTTCCAGCTTGTCATCCTACCTAAAGATGTAATAACTGTATAAACTGTATGTAGAATGGGATGTGCTTGGAAAGTGTGAGATACAATAAAGCAAGTATAAAAAACAGTACCTATTGACTCCCCTTGTCCCAGGTTTGTTTCTCTATTGCTGCCTGATGTTCCTGGTTCATTTCCATCTTCATTCTCAACATCCAATAACATCAGGGGTTCATAATTGTTGTGTAGATCTAAATAAAAACCCATTGCTCTTCTTCTTTTTCCTGTGCTGTACTTTCTGCTTTCAATTGCACAGTCACCCTCCTCCTCATTATTTCTTACTCTCTTTCTGATATCTTTTCTCTCTTTATTCTTATCAGCTTCCACATATAGTAACTGATCTGTTTCACTTAATAATTTCTGTTGTTGTACAGAAACCGATTTAATTTCTAGTTCCATCAATTTATTCTTTAAATCTTTAATTAACAAGCACTCTTTACAAGTGAATATCAACACCTCATTCATGACCTCTGTGCTAATTGTATTGCACAGTATATATCTTAGTTCTAGTTTCCTCCTTCTAGCTTCACTATATTGTCATCCATCTTTGTGCCTAGTAACAGATGTATTAAAGAGTAAAACAGTGGAACTTTCTACTAGGTTGTATGACCCTAAAGCTGTACTCCATAGCTATCTAGTGGTGTATGCAGCAGCACTTGTACAGTGTTCCCTCACAGTACCTGCTTTATCCTGAAGCATCCAATGCCCTCCTCCCGCCACCCCACTTGCATGAGATGTTTGTTTATAAAGGCCGCAACCCACGAAACTGTCAGGTCACATGATCTACCTGCTTTAACCCCAAGTTATTTATAGACTTCTAAAAGTATTTTAAAACACTCTAGTTATCCCTGCACTTACAGAATACCACCTTTAACATAAGTTTCATGTGTGGGTTAAACTATTCATTGGCTGTTGCGGTGTAAATTTTCCCCACACCGACCAGGAAGTCTATAGTTCTAACAATCTCACACCAAACTACAAATCCCAGGTGCTTCCTGCTCCCACTGTCAGTACTCTGTAAAATTATGCGACTTAAGAATAAAATAGTAGAAATAACAGCAGCTACTTGCCAGCACTGTGTCACTACCTCAAGGGTAGTCCCACAGTATGTGGATGAGCAATTAAAGTGCCTGCTCACCAGGGCATTCATTCATAAAGGCCTGTGACCCAGGAAGCTGCTCCTTAACCCCGAGCTATTTATAGACTTCTAAAAGTATTTTAAAATATACTTATTATTGTTGCTATTGCTGTATTATCCTATTCCCCTCCCCAGGACACGTGGAAACAAGCACATCTTGCTCAGTATGCCTTCCTGCTGAAACATTTCAAGAAATAAATAAATCATAAGAGAAAGTGGTGCAACAGTTAAATTCAACTACAATGCAGGGATTATAATTCAGTTAGGATGGATTTACAAAACTGGGATTTTCATAATGAATTACTCAGCAAGAATATGGAACAAGGATGCTCACTGTTTATGAATGAACTACTGGAACTGCAAGAAAATGCATAAATACAAAGAATAGTTATACTAAGAAGGCAAGGCTCCATCATGGTTTAGTCCCCAAATTAGAAAATTTATTTTGAGAAAAAGGGATTATATAAAATCATGGCACACTGCCCCAGCACAGGAAATGTAACAAGTTATAAACCAGTGGCCCCCAAAAAATTGAAATATGAGCTAAAAAAGGCAAAAAAAGCACTTAGAAACAAAATTGGCACTAGATAAATGAAATACAAAATCATTTTCAGTTATATAAACTTGGTTAAAAATAATAAAGAAGCAGTAGGGCCATTAGTATTGTATAGTATTGTATAGTAATATCATAGCTGACAAAACTGAGATGACAGAATTGTCAAATAAATACTTCAGTATGTATTCCAAAATAAAGATAAAATTGATAGCATGGTAGCTATGCAGACTTTAAGCAGTACTGTGCTTAATATAAACCATATTGATATAAATTTTCAGACCTAGATGGATCTAAAGCAGCAGGCCTTGGCTGCCCAGCCCCAGGCTACTAAATGAGATCACCAAGGAAATTGTATAAGAGTAACTTATCTCTTTAGCAAATCTCTTTCAGACACAGTTGCCCTAGAGGACTGATGAATAGTTTATTTGGTTCTGACCCACAAAAATGGATCAAAGGGGGACATTACAAATTACAGGCCAGTAAGTCTTATAGGCACACTGGGTAAGAATCTGGAAAGCTGTATCAAAGATTAGATAAACACACAGGTAGATGAACTAGAATGGCATAAAAAGAAACAGCATGAGTTTACAAAAGGAATGTCCTCTACCACAAATTTAATCAGTTTCTATGAACCAATAAGCCATGCATTGGATAATAATATTCCATCAGACATAATTAACCTTGACTTCAGCAAGGCGTTTGATGCTGTACTACAAGGAAAACTTATCACCAAACTTGCCTCTATGGGCTTCCACTTCAAAATCATTAGCTGGATAAATAAATGGCTGATCATAGGGCAAAAGAGTGATAATAAACAGACATACATCAAGCATAGCAAACATCACTAGTGGTATACCCCAAGGGTCAATCCTGGGTCCAATATTGTTTAGTATTTACATATCAGATATAGGCAATGCAATAAAAATAACTACAGTGTATTTGCTGCTGATACCAAACTAGGTGGTGAGGTAGATACAATTGAAAATACCAGAGTATCCAGTTAGATTTAATGAATTAGCATCAAGGGCAAATCAGTGGAGAATGTCATTTAATTTAGCCAAATGTAGGATCGTTCATTTTGGAAAACAAAACTGCAAGTTTGACTACAATATACTGGGTTACAAACCAACCTCAAGTTCACAACGAAAAGGATTTGAGAATAATAGGAGATTTAAAATTGAAACAACACTGACAAAATATTTAATAAAGCTAACTATTTAGTAAATTCCATTAATAGACATTCCATCAACAGATCAAGGATATGTTAATTCCATTATATAGAACTATGTTAGGACACATGTTGATTATTGTTCACCTTTCTGGGAGGACTAGATAAGGGTGAAAAAAATAAACTGGAAAAAATACAAAGACGAATGACAAAATCAATAAAGGAACGAGAAGGTAAAAGTTATGAATGACTGAACAAATTAAATTTATACACAGTGCATAGAAGAAGAAGAATAAGGGAGATATGCTTATCCTGTATAGGGTTAGCAAGGACAAAAAATTATAGAATGGTATGAATGTGTCCTCTTGTGCCTCAAACAAGAAAAAGCAAGTTAGAAAAATCAGTATCTAAAAAGTCACTTATCAGTTGTCCTGTGTATCTGAGGCCTGCCAAACTTACTCCATTTCCCAGCCAGTGTGTGAGTGGCCCACTTATCAACCTTGACTGGGTCACGGTAGGAGAAAACTTTGCCTTCATGGACGGTATGAATGTGAGTGGGATATACCATAGAATGATTAATCAATGCTTCACACAGGGTTTTCCTTATCTTATAAAACATTTTTCAGCATTGATATGTAGTGTAGCTGATATCAGGAAACAAGTGCATTTGCTGGCCACCCTGGGTAAGAGGGCAATTTCTTTTGGGAATTTGTAAAATTCTGTCATGGACCACAATCTTGTATCAGAGATTCAACAGTTTAGAAGACAGAGTATTTACAGCCCTTAGGTTACCTCAGATTGTAGACCTGACAGCCACCACAGAGATGGTCCTTTCGGACAGGCTGCATAAGACTCTTGCAGGTTTATCTTTTCTCTCTTTCTTTTCTCACTCTCTCTCTCTCTCTCTCTTTCTTGTATTGTTGGTTGTATACAGACCCCCATCTCAGGGGAGGAATGGACAAGGAAATGATAGAAAGCTTTCTTAGAATGGCAGAAAAAGGAAAGATATTTGATGGGGACCTGAATATGCCAGATGTTAACTGGAGCACCTTTGTTGCAGGCACATCCAAGAGCAGGGTCATTCTTGATGCCCTACAGGGGGCATGTCTCAGACAGCTAGTACTGGAACTGACTCGGAGGAGCAATCTTAGACCTGGTACTTTCAAATGGGATGGAGAAGAATCTCAGATTTAGAAGTGGTAGCCATCTGGGAACAAGTGACCACCAAACAGTGTGGTTCACTATAAACACAGCCATACAATCAAACCATACAAAAGCAAGAGTACTAGACTTTAGGAGAGCTGACTTTGGGAAAATGAGAGAGTGCCCTGGAAAACACTAGCAAACAGGCAAGAAGGAGGGTGGAGGAACAATGGGAAGTGATCAAAGCAGCCATCACAGAGGCAACAAGCCTTTATGTAAAAAGTCAATGAAACACAACGAAGGAAAAACCGCTATGGTTCACAAAGAGGTGGCAGGGAAGGTTAAGGAGAAAAGGTCAGCATTCAGGAAATATAAGGAACACAGAAGGAGCAGGACAGAGAACTTTATCAGTTAAAGCAGAAAGAGGCTGGGAAGGTAGTCAGAATAGCAAAGGCCCAAACTGAAGAAAGGATAGCCAATTCTGTTAAGAAGGGGATAAGACCTTTATAGGTACATTAGGGAGAGAAGAAAGACCAAAGGAGGGATACTGAAGCTTAATAAAGGAGAGGGAATGTGGGTAGAGGGACAGTGAAAAGCAGGGTTACTGAATGAATATTTCTGCTCAGTATTCACAAAGGAAGAGGAGGGGAGTTACCTAAACCAAACAAGAGAAACACTCTGCAGAGGGGTCCATACCAGTCCATTTACAGAAGAAAGGGTTCTGAATGAACTAATAAAATTGAAGGTGGACCAAGCAATGGGGCCTGATGGATTCACCCAAGAATTCTAAAAGAACTAAGGGTAGAACTAGTGACATCACTGACTACTCTCTTTAACAAATCATGGGAGGATGGGGTGGTACCCAAGGACTGGAGGAGGGCAGATGTAATTCCTCTTCACAAAAGTGGGAGCAGGACAGAGGCAGGAAACTACAGACCAGCTAGTTTGACCTCAGTGGTAGGGAAAATGATGGAATCACTCTGAAGGAAAGAATTGTTGAGTACCTTGAGGTCAGTGGGGACAGGACCCGAGGCAGCATGGATTCCACGATGGGAAGGTGGTGTCAGACGAATCTAATAGATTTCTTTGACTGGGTGACCAAAGTAGTAGATCAGGGAGGGCTGTGGACATGGTCTACCTAGATTTTAGCAAGGCATTGATACAGTCCCCACAAAGATTAATACACAAGATAGCCAGCCTTGAATGGGTCCCAAGGTGGTAGCCTGGATAAAAATTGGCTAGACAACAGGACGCAAAGGGTAGTAGTAAATGGAGTACACAGTGAAGAAAGGGGTTACTAGTGGGGTACCACAGGGTTCAGTACTGGGACCAGTCCTTTTAATGTCTTTATAAGTGACATTGCAGAGGAACTGGAAGGAAAAGTATGTCTCTTTGCAGATGACACAAAGATCTGCAACAGGGCTGATACACAGGATGGAGTGGAAAGGATGAGAAGGGACTTGGCATGGTTGGAGGAATGGTCAAATGTATGGCAGCTCAGATTCAATGCAAAGAAGTGCAAGATAATGCACCTGGGAAACAGAAACCCAGGGAAGCATACACAAGGGGGTGAGATACTGGCAACAGTAAAATGGAAAGGGACCTGGGGGTAATTATATCAGATGACCTAAAGGTGGGCAAGCAATGTGAGAAGGCAGTAGGAAGGCTGGAGGATACTGGGATGCAGGAAGAGGCATCAATAGTAGAAAACAGGAAGTTGTTATCCTCTGTACAGACAGTTGGTGAGACCCCATCTGGAGTACTGTGTACAGTTCTGGAGACCCCATCTCCGCAAAGACATAGACAGAGTGGAGGCTGTCCAGAGGAGGGCGACCAAAATGGTGCAGGGTCTGCACCAGAAGACATACGAAGAAAGACTAAAGGAGCTTAATATGTATACTCTTGAGGAAAGAAGGAGAGAGGGACATGATAGAAACTTTCAAGTACCTCAAGGGAATTAACAAAGTCCAAGAGGGTAGCATCTTCCAGAAAAGAGATGTGCAAGAACAAGGGGCACAATTTGAAGATAGAGGGGGACGGTTCAGGGTAATGTGAGGAAGTATTTTTTCACTGAGAGGGTTGTGGATGCATGGAACAGCCTCCCTGAGGAGGTCGTGGAGTCAAGAACAGTGGTGGACTTCAAGAATGCATGGGACAGGCATAAGGCAGCCCTAGGGGTGGGTAAGAGGAAGTAAGCTGTTGGTTAACTAGGATCTGCAGCTTATCTGTTAGGTAGGAAAATGGGCAGACTAGGTGGGCCAAGCGGTCCTTATCTGCCGTCAAATTCTATGTTTCTATGTTTCTCTCACTTACTGGTCCCTCCCATCTCAGAACAAAACCAGGTCACAATCTTGATTCCACACTTGTTCCTTTAATCCTTGCAGTGGTGAAAGGAAGCACAGAATTTTTTTTTTTGTAATCAATATTTTATTGAATTTTCAATAACACAGTACAAAACACTACATTGCATTAATAAATCAAAGTATTATATATCACTACATGAAAACAGAGTACCAATTTACAGTATGTTCTCTAACTATACATGTAAGCTGATCTCAAGATCTGAAAACATATTTCAATTGTTCCCAAGCACTGGCATCTTACAAAATCATCAGCATAGGAAAGGGTCCATATTTCATAGAATATGTCTGTTCTATTGTTTGAGTCACTTGCAGTTTGACTGAAAGCTGGCATCAGGTTGGAGAGTGACTGAGCAGCTGCGCTAACTTGTTGTGGAGGAGCAAGGGAAGAGACTGTTGACAAGCTAACTTTTTATTTTTAACAGGTATACCATTGTTGCCTGCACAATTGTGGAATTGTATTGCACTTCCAATAGGTGGTGAATAAAAATAAAATAGAGCCATTGGTTTTGAGTCAGTGTCCTTTCCAGGTCGACTTGTGCTAATGATTTTGGCAGCAGCATTCCTCTTAGTACCATGTTTTTGGTCCCTGTTACCAGAGTTTGAAGTGGTGGTCATAGCCCATAGCAGAGCGGATAACTTGGGGTACTCCCCTGGGAGGGCTGGTCGATGAGAGGGACTGCCTGTTGTATTTTTTAGGTTAAAATTTCTAACCCATATTTTATTGTCTCTCTCCCATTTATATGGTGTACTATTAAGGTCTTTAAACGGCCTAAAAATTAAGCTTTCTGTATTTAACCCTTAGGCTGCTGACAGAATTAGAACGTATAGAAATTTTGGACTGATATATCAGTCCATGGCCCTGCAAGGGTTAATATAAAAGAAACTCTGAATTTAGCATAATCTGTTTTAAACCCATTTTTCTTCTGTTTGTACATTTCTTGTTTCATTGCATTGTATTTTATCTTACTTCAGTTTTGTGATTCTTGCCAATGCCAAACATATGTTTATGGCTGCCATTTTTGTGTAGCCTTGTTTAACCATCTGTGACAGATTTATAAATAATATCTGCCAGTAAGCGCAAGCAAGGAGTCATGATTAGTTATAATTGTACGACCTTAGGAGTCTGGAAGGGTGGACAGTTCATCAAACTGACTAATTGTCTAATTGATGGAGTAGTGATTAATTAAGTTTTAACAGCTGCCCAAAATCTCCATATAGCTCATGGTAGCAGCTAATGTAATCTTCTGGTACATAATTGACACAGCAGTGATTAATTAAGCTTGAACAGCTGCCCAAAACCCTCACGTACCTTGTGGTCATGTTAAATTAACCCTTTAGCACAAGATAAATATCCACATGCTGGGCAGTTTATCCAGAAGCTGATCCAGGAAGTTGCTACCTATCTCGCTGTGTAAAGTCGCAATCTTGGTCTAGTATTAAAAAGTCATTAAAGATATTTCAAAGATTTAGAACTTTACCTTGATGCTAATTCTTAAAATAACTCCTAAATTTGGCCCTTCCTGCTAAGGAATCATTTGGAGAGTGGTAGGCTAAACTGGGAATTTTGAAGTCATTCAAGGTCAAACAAGCGTATACATCTGTGCTACGATTTGTAGGTTTGAGAAGGAAGCCTGTATATATTCTGACTTTCAGCGAACAGGTCCTCTGCAAGATTGAAGAAAGTCTCGTGGTCTGGATGCTTCCTAGTATATTTTTAATTCTAGAGATTTCGCCTAAGAGCATAAATAAATGTTTCTATAACAACTGATCTTTATATAAAGGTTTTTATAGATGTCTTTGAAGCCCTTATTGGTCTTAACTGAAATGTATAGAAACATAGACTTTGGCGACAGATAATGACCCCTGACCCATCTAGTGTGCTTGTTTCTACCTACAGGATAGGCCGCAGATCCTAGTTACCAAGTCTATTTCTTCCTACCCCCACAAGAATTGCCTTATGTCTGTCCCATGCATTCTTAAATTCTCTCACAGTTTTAGACCCCACAACCTCTTCAGGAAGGCTGTTCCATTCATCCACTACCCTCTCTGTGAAAAATACTTCCCACATTGCCCTGAACTGCCCCCCATCTTTAAATTGTGTCCCTTGTTCTTGCGCGTCTCTTTTCTGAAAGATGCTACCCTCTTGGACTTTGTTGATTCCACTGAGGTACTTAAAGTTTCTATCATGTTCCCCTCTCCCTTCTTTCCTCAAGGGTATACATATTAAGCTACTTTAGTCTCTCCTCATCTGACTTCTCTTGCAGACCCTGCACCATTTTAGTTGCCCTCCTCTGGACTGCCTCTGTCTTGTCTATGTCCTTGTGGAGATGGGGTCTCAGAACTGGACGCAGTACTCAGATGGGGTCTCACCAACTGTCTGTACAGAGGATAACAACTTCCTGTTTTCTTCTGGTGATGCCTGTCCCTCAGCATCCCAGTATACCACCAACCCTCCCTACTGCCTTCTCACATTGTTTGCTAACCTTAAGGTCATCTGATATGATTACCCCAGGTCCCTTGCCTTTTTGTTGTTGTTACTACCTCCCCATTGTGTAATCTTCCCTGGGTTCTTGTTTCCCAGGTGCATTATTTTGCACTTCTTTGCATTGAATCTAAGCTGCCATACTTCTGACCATTCCTCCGACCTTGCAAGTCCCTTCTCATCCTTTCCACGCCTCCTTGTGTATCAACCATGTTGCAGATCTTTGTGTCATCTGCAAAGAGGCATACTTTTCCTTCCAGTCCCTCTGCAATGTCACTTATAAAGACATTAAAGGACTTGACCCAGTACTGAACCCTGCGGTACCCTACTAGTAACCCCTCTCTTCAGAGTGGACTCCATTTACAATTACCTTCTGTGTCCTGTTGTCCAGCCAATGTTTTACCCAGGCTACCACCCTGGGACCCACTTCCAGGCTGGTTAATTTGACTATTAATCTTTTGTGTGGGACTGTGTCAAATGCCTTGCTAAAGTCTAGGTAGGCCATGTCCACAGCCCCTCCCTGGTCTACTACTTTGTTCACCCAGTCAAAGAAATCTATTAGATTCATCTGACATGACCATCCTGCTGTGAACCCATGCTGCCTTGGGTCCTGTGCCCCACTGGCCTCTAGGTACTCAACAATTCTTTCCTTCAGAAGTGATTCCATCACTTTCCCTACCACAGAGGTCAGACCGACAGGTCTGTAGTTTCCTGCCTCTGTCTTGGTCCCACTTTTGTGAAGGGAATCACATCCACCTTTCTCCAGTCCTCAGGTACCACACCATCCTCCCATGATTTATTAAAAGAGTAGCCAGTGGTTTCACTAGTTCCCCTTAATTCTTTTTGGAATTCTGGGGTGAATTCATCAGGCCCCATTGCTTTGTCCACCTTCAGTTTTAGGAATTCTTGCAGGCCCTTTCTTCTGTGAAAGGACTGGAATCGACCCCTATCAAGAGTGCTTCTGTTAATTGGATTAAGCACTTCCCTCTTCTTTTGTGAATACTGAGCAGAAATATTTGTTCAGTATCCCTGCTTTTCAATGTCCCCTCTGCCCACCCACCATTCATTCTATTCAGCCTCACTATCCCTCCTTTGTCTTTCCGCTCTCTGATGTACCTATAAAGGTTTTATCCCATTTCTTAACCGAGGTGGCTATCTTTTCCTCAGTTTGGGCCTTTGCTATTCTGACTTCCTCCCTGCTTCCTTCTGCCTTAACTGGTATAGCTCTCTGTCCTGCTCCTTCTGTGTTTCCTTATACTTCCGGAATGCTATCTTTTCTCCCTGACTTTCACAGACACCTCTTTTGAGAACCATAGTGGCTTTTTCTTTCATTTTGATCTGTTTATTTGGTTCACACAAAGGCTTGTTGCCTCTGTGATGGCAGTTTTGATGATTCCCATTGTTGCTCCCCCCTCCTTCTAGTCTGTTTGCTAGTGCTTTTCTGAGGCACTCTCCCATCTTGCCAAAGTCAGCCCTCCTGAAGTCCAGTACCCTCACTTTTGTATGGCTTGACTCTGTAGCTGAGTTTAATGTGAACCACACTGTTTGATGGTCACTTGTTCCCAGATGGCAACCCACTTCTAGATCTGAGATCCTCTCACTGCCCCATTTGAGAGCACGGTCTAAGATTGCTTCCTCATGAGTGGGTTCCAAAACTAGCTGTCTGAGGTCTGCCACCTGTAGGGCATCAAGAATGGCCCTGCTCTTGGATGTGGCTGCAGCAAATGTGCTCCAGTTAACATCTGGCATATTCAGGTCTCCCATCAACAGTATCTCCCCTTTCTCTGCCATCCTAAGAATGCCTTCTATCATATCCTTGTCCATTCCCTAACCCTGACATGGGGGTCTGTACACAACCCCTGTGCAGATTGTGGTGCCCTTTCCAGTCTCCAGGTGACCCACAGTGCTCTCCTCCCTGTTTACTGTTTTGTTCAGTTGCTTTTATCCCTTCCTTTACATAGATAGCTACTCCTCCCCCTCTTCTCCCTGTCTGTCTCTCCTGTAGGTTATGTACCCTGGTATGTTAACATCCCAGTCATGGTTCTCTGTGTACCATGTTTCTGTGACTGCTACGATATCCAGGCATCCTCTTCCATCAAGGCCACCAGCTCATGGAGCTTGTTGTCCAGACTATGGGCATTAGTACTATTACCCTCCATTTCCTGATGGCCTTACTCCTTTTGCCCCATCCCTGTCCTTCTTGCCTTTGTCACTTTCCCCATTTACCCTGCCCTTCTCCCTATCGACACCTCTATGTTGGTGTTTACCACACTTACTACCTGTGATTTTTGGGGGCTAGGATTTCCCTGCTCCTTTCCAGTGCCTCCCTTCATAGTTTAAATGCTTGCCAATGAAGCATTTAAACCTATCACCTAGGATTCTGGTTCCCTCCTGGACAGATGCAGCCCATCATGCCAGTATAGGCTTGCATCACTCCAGGTGGACCCCCAGTCCCTAATGAAGCCAAATTCTGAGCTACCCACCAGTTTTTCAACCACTGATTGAATCCCATGGTGCAGAACACCTAGCCTCTCCTATGCCATAGATGGGCAGCACCTCCGAGAAGGTTACCATGCGTGCTACTTGTCTAAGGCCCCTCCCAATTCCACAAACTCTTCCTGCACTTCTCTAATCCCTTTCTTAGCCAGGTCATTTGTCCCTAGGTGGACAATGACATCCAGCTCCCTCCCTGTGCAGCTGCTCTGGCAATCCTGAGGATTCACTCCCTGTCCTTTCAAGCCATGGGCCAGGTAGGCATCTTACCTCCCTATCACCTTACTCCCCAGTTCTACCATCCTAACAATGGAGTCCCCCACCAGGAGTTGTTTCCTTCCTGTGGGGTCCCCTGCCACCCTCCTGTGGGTCTCCTTTGTGGAGATTCCCAGCATCCTCCTTGGTCTCCACTGTGGGTGCCTCCATAGAGGAACCACACTTTGCCAGAATGGCATAGGAATTGCAGAGAGGTACAACTGGAGGGATGCATCTCTGTTCCACCACCCTCACCCTCCCTGAGCCCACTGTGGTCCAATCACCTCTTCCTTGGCAACCTCTGAGGCAACGGCAGTGGCACTGGTGGTCCCTGGATGGAAGAGGAGGTCCCACAAATCCTGGCCAACTCAGCCTGGAGATGAGCAACCTCCCCTCAGCCCAGAGAGGTGCCTGCAGATGGGACAACACTGCATCCTCCAGAACATCTCCTGGAAGACTGCTGCTCACAGCCACTGCACTGCACCACTCCCATCATGTCTTATTTATGGCCCCTTAACTGTCTGGAATCCTTACTCTTCCTCTGTTTTTTTCTCTTCTCTCTCTACTTCTTTCTGCCTGTGTGCTCTTTAAGCTCCTGATTGTCCTGTTCTGAGACAAGAATATCCTATATTCTCAGTAGACCCCTTACTTGCTCAGAGGCAGATCTCCAGCAGCTAGAGGGGGCCGGAGAGCTACTCTTGCCCTTCTAGGATGGTGGGTCTTTGGTGGCTCTGTGATCACAGGTACAAGTAGTTCTACTTCTTTAGTCCCAGTAGAAGTCCAGTCACACAGCAGTCCTTCCTCCTGGTGTCTTCTGCCAAGCTACTAGCAGAATCTTTCTAAGGCAGGGGTTCTCAAATGGTGAGGCCAGCCTCCTGGGAGGCCCCAACCTGTTCAGGGAGGCTCAAGCAGGTCTGAGAAAGTACTGTATTTAAATTTTGAGTATTATGTATTTTGTGTGAAGAGATGGCGCAAACTGAAAGAGGATAACAGTAAGTGAATGTTATATATTTATTTACTAATAGGTGACAAGGGAAGGTGAATGAGCCAAGGCACATTTCAGGTGTGCCTGGGAAGGTGAGGAGTGATTACATTTCAAAGGTAACTTCAAAACAATCAAGAAATACACAAAGAACAATAGTGCAAACAGATATGAACAATAAATAATGAGTGGTGGTAACTGATCAATTTGTAGACTGATGACAGAACAGCCCAAATGCAAGGGTTGAGCATAGAAGTGCTAAGAGCAACAGCAGGAAGAAGCAAAGTAATCCCAGAGAAGTTGGTTAGGAGCAGGGAAGGATGGGGAGAGGCAAAGTATGTAGGAAGGTTGTTTCATATAGAGAGGAAACAGAGAAAGCAGTCTGACCCTTGAAGGTACTGCAACAAGGGGTAACAATGGTTCAAGAATGAAAATAGCAGACCAAGTAGGCTGGCCTATGGGGGGTCTTACAATAAGCTGAATAATAATATTTGTTTATTTTATTTATTTGTTATTCAAATAACACCTTTAGCACAGGAGCTATTTTTCAAAGGTCCCACGTCAGTATAAGACAAAGAGCTGAATGTGACCAAAGTACTCAAAGGGGTTTAAATTTATTCATGGTGTACTGCACAAAGTACAGTAGGTTATTTTCCATTGGGAGGCCCAAGATTATTTCAGTTTCTGGGGAGGCTCAAAATCTTTTCCATGGATTTGGGAGGCTCACTGTGACAAACTCTAAGAACTATTGTTCTAAGGCAATCTTTAAATTTAGCTTCCTTCTAGCTAAGCTACCCCCTACTTACTAGATCTTTCTACAAGTAATTTAACCTGCACAGCTATCAAGTCCTTTCAATCACCTGAGATTTACACCTAGATAACTGGACAATAATTCACATATTTTTCCCAGTATGAGCAGTGTCTAATCATGTTAATATACAACTTATTTGAGCTTTGTAGCAAAATATAAAGAAAGATTGAAGTCATAGCACAGTTGGGGCAGAACATACAAATAATTACTGGAAGCAGCAAATTTGGGTCCATCTTATATAACATTCTACACTACATATAACTTACATAGTTTTATTATTTGTTATTGTTAGGTAGCACTTGAAATCTACTTTTGAATTTTATTATCTTGTCACTTTGTAGACTTATTGCAGATCTATTGAAAAAGTGAGACAAAGTGTAAATTTAGCTTGTATCTAGTTTTGTTTGTGTTATAAGCATTGTTGGAAATTGTGTAAACATAGAATATTTTAGTTTACCCATTTAGGGACATTCAGATATTATTTTTGAGTTTATTCCTTTTTAGTGGCTCACTCAAGTGGTCTACAACCCTATGTGCGTGAATATAATTTCTGGCAAGCTGGGATAAAGTTTGAATCCAGCCTTCAGGACCCAGAAGATTTAATATATAGGGAATAGTAACAGAGGAGACTGGCTGTGGATCTTGTGACCTTTATTTAAAAAGAACTGGTTGGTTCTACTCCTGAACCTAGCTATAGCCTGGTGCCTTTTTTTCCATGAACCTAAGCTTCCATTGAACCTGGGACTAACTACAATTTATTCATATACTGAAGGCTTTGTGAGTATAAAAGTTACACTGCACCTTTCAGAGTATAAAGGTTTTAAAAGGATATATCCACATTTCAGTTATTCTATTTCTACCTTCAGACCTAGCTGTATTTCCATATCAGATAATACTCCTCAGACTGGATTCAAATCATATTTCTGTCTAAACCTAAATCTTGTTTGATCTCTGGGAAACCGTTAAAAGGACATATTGTCATTTTAGTGATTCTATTTCCATTTATATTGTATAACATTTACTGAAGTGAACCTGAATTGTATTCCTGTCTGAGTCTGAAACTTGCAATTTTTATTGTAAAAGTGTGGATTGTCTTTAGTAGCTGAATTTTTATTAAAAGAGGATATGTTTAGCCAAATCATTGCACTGATTAATACACTTATAGAATGTGGGATATATTGTTAAGTTAATTTGAGGCTGAAGTCTGGTACACAGAGTTACATGTTTTGGTTTTAATAGCAAATTTGTACAGCTATTTATCTGATTTACTATATATATTAGGCTGACTAATTTAGCATGAATATTTTTAGTATTTAACTATTTATATATAATGGTAAACATAAGATGTGGGTGGTGTGCTCACCTAATGACAAATGGCCTGGCTAAGAAAGGGATTAGAGAAGTGCAGAAAGAGTTTGTGGAATTGGGGAGGGGTCTTAGACAAGTAGCATGCATGGTAACCTTCTCAGATGTGCTGCCAATCATGGTGTAGAGAGGCTAGGGTGTTCCGCACCATGGGATTCAATCACTGGTTGAAAAACTGGTGTGGAGCTCAGGGATTTGGCTTCATTGGAGACTGAAGTCCACCTGGAGTGATGCAAGCCTATACTGGCATGATGGGCTGCATCTGTCAGGAGGGGAACCAGGATCCTAGGTGATAGGTTAAATGCTTCATTGGCAAGCATTTAAACCAGCCAAGGGGAGGCACTGGAAAGGAGCAGGAAACTAGCCCCCAAAAAATCACGGTAGTAAGTGCTGTAAACACCAACATAGAGGTGTCGATAGGGAGAAGGGCAGGGTAAATGGAGAAAGTGACAAAGGCAAGAAGGACAGGATGGGGCAAAAGGAGTAAGGCCATCAGGAAATGGAGGGTAATGAGTGCCAATGCCCGTAGTCTGGGCAACAAGCTCCCTGAGCTGGTGGCCTTTATGGAAGAGGATGCCTGGATATCATAGCAGTCACAGAAACATGGTACACAGAGAACCATGACTGGGATGTTAACATACCAGGGTACATAACCTACAGGAGAGACAGGCAGGGAGAAGAGGGAGGAGTAGCTCTCTATGTAAAGGAAGGGGTAAAAGCAACTGAACAAAAGAGTAAACAGGGAGGAGTGGAGGCACTGTGGGTCACCTGGAGACTGGAAAGGCACCACAATCCACACAGGGTTGTATACAGACCCCCATGTCACGGGAGGAATGGACAAGGGCATGATAGAAGGCATTCTTAGAATGGCAGAGAAAGGGGAGATACTGTTGATGAGAGACCTGAATATGCCAGATGTTAACTGGAGCACATTTGCTGCAGCCACATCTAAGAGCAGGGCCATTCTTGATGCCCTACAGGTGGCAGGCCTCAGACAGCTAGTTTGAACCCACTTGTGAGGGAGTAATCTTAGACCTCATACTCTCAAATGGGGCAGTGAGAGGATCTCAGATCTAGAAGTGGGTTGCCATCTGGGAACAAGTGACCATCAAACAGTGTGGTTCACGTTAAACTCAGCTACAGAGTCAAGCCATACAAAGTGAGGGTACTGAACTTCAGGAGGGCTGACTTTGGCAAGATGGAGAGTACCTCAGAAAAGCACTAGCAAATGGGCTAGAAGGAGGGTGGAGCAACAATGGGGATCATCAAAACTGCCATCATAGAGGCTAACAAGCCTTTGTGTGAAGCAAATAAACAAATCAAAATGAAAGAAAAAAAGCCACTATGGTTCTCAAAAGAGGTGTCTGTGAAAGTCAGGAAGAAAAAGATAGCATTCCAGAAGTATAAGGAAACACAGAAGGAGCAGGACAGAGAGCTGTACCAGTTAAGGCAGAAGGAAGCAGGGAGGAAGTCAGAATAGCAAAGGCCCAAACTGAGGAAAAATAGCCAACTCGGTTAAGAAGGGGATAAAACCTTTTATAGGTACATCAGTGAGCGTGAAAAGACAAAGGGAGGGATAGTGAGGCTGAACAGAATGAACAGAGGGGACAGTGAAAAAGCAGGGATACTGAATGAATATTTCTGCTCAGTATTCACAAAGAGGAGGGAAGTGCCTAATCCAATTAACAGAAGCACTGTTGATAGGGAGTCAATCCCAGTCCTTTCACAGAAGAAAGGGTTCTGCAAGAACTCCTAAAACTGAAGGTGGACAAAGCAATGGGCCTGATGGAATTCACCCCAGAATTCCAAAAGAATTAAGGGAGGAACTAGTGAAACCACTGGCTACTCTTTTAATAAATCATGGGAGGATGGTGTGGTACCTGAGGACTGGAGGAAGGTGGACGTGATTCCCCTTCACAAAAGTGGGACCAAGACAGAGGCAGGAAACTACAGACCTGTCAGTCTGACCTCTGTGGTAGGGAAAGTGATGGAGTCACTTCTGAAGGAAAGAATAGTTGAGTACCTAGAGGCCAGTGGGGCACAGGACCCAAGGCAGCATGGGTTCACAGCGGGAAGGTCATGTCAGACAGATCTAATAGATCTCTTTGACTGGGTGAACAAAGTAGTAGACCAGGGAGGGGCTGTGGACATGGCCTACCTAGACTTTAGCAAGGCATTTGACACAGTCCCACACAAAGATTAACAGTCAAATTAACCAGCCTGGGAGTGGGTCCCAGGGTGGTAGCCTGGTAAAATACTGTCTGAACAACAGGACACAGAAGGTAATTGTAAATGGAGTCCACTCTGAAGAAAGAGGGGTTACTAGTGGGGTACCGCAGGGTTCAGTATTGGGTCCAGTTCTTTTAATGTTTCATAAGTGACATTGCAGAGGACTGGAAGGAAAAGTATGCTTCTTTGCAGATGACACAAAGATCTGCAACAGGGTTAATACACAAGGAGGCGTGGAATGATGAGAAGGGACTTGACAAGGTTGGAGGAATGGTCAGAAGTATGGCAGCTAGGATTCAATGCAAAGAAAGAGCAAAATAATGCACCTGGGAAACAAGAACCCAGGGAAGAATACACAATGGGGGAGGTAGTAACAACAACAAAAAGGAAAGGGACCTGGGGTAATCATATCGGATTACCTTAAGGTTAGCAAGCAATGTGGAGAAGGCAGTAGGGAGGGCTGGGTGTATAGTGGGATGCATAGGGAGAGGCATCAGCAGCAGAAAACAGGAAGTTGTTATCCCTCTGTACAGACAGTTGGTGAGACCCCATCTGGAGTACTGTGTCCAGTTTTGGAGACCCCATCTCCATGGGACATATACAGGATAGAGGCAGTCCAGAGGAGGGCAACTAAAATGGTGCAGGGTCTGCAAGAGAAGCCATAGAGGAGAGACTAAGGAGCTTAATATGTATACCCTTGAGGAAAGAAGGAGGGGGGACATGATAGAAACTTTTAAGTACCTCAGTGGAATCAACAAAGTCCAAGAGGGTAGCATCTTTCAAAAAAGACATGCAAGAACAAGGAGACACAATTTAAAGATAGAGGGGGTGGTTCAGGGGCAATGTGAAGAAGTATTATTTCACAGAGAGGGTAGTGGATGCATGGAACAGCCTTCCTGAGGAGGTTGTGGGGTCTAAAACTATGGAAGAATTCAAGAATGCATGAGACAGACATAAGGCAATTCTTGTGGGGTAGGAAGAAATAGGCTGTTGGTTAACTAGGATCTCACGGCCTCATCCTGTAGGTAGGGAAATGGGCAGACTAGATGGGCCAAGCAGTCCTTATCTGCTGTCAAAGTCTATGTTTCTATGTTTCTAAAATGGTGCATCAAGGTATGGAAAGTAAAAAACACTGGGAGGAAAAGATGAGCACAAAGGTAAAAAAGGACAAATCAATTGCACAATAAAGAAATAAAACAATTAAAAATGACTACATTTTGACTAACATATTTGTATCCCCAATGAGGCTTTGACTCCTATGGATAAGAACATAAAAGAGGTCAGTAAGAGATTAATTTAAAATAAAAGACACTGCAATTAATTGTAGTGATGAAGTCATTCAATTGATTCAAACTGTGCAGATGAATTTGAACTTTCTAAGAGCTAGAGTTGGGGATTACAGATCTAAGTTCTAGCTATATTCAGGATCCTATAGGTACTATTAATGAGACATATCATAATAGCCATCAAACTGATTCATTAAATGCAGAGGGAGAGCTACCCCAGAACCTATCAAGATGAAGATAACTATTCTTTCAAAACTGAAAGCAATGAGAAAATAAAAGGCTCATTTCATGAATCAAAAAGCTGGAAATAAAACACCAGCCAGATAGATAGTATAGCACAGGTCATGCATGATTTAGATTACACCATCATAGGACTAAAACAATTGGTAGATTGACAAAGAGTCACATGTTGGTCCTAAGAGACAGGACTTGGGAGATACAACCCTTCCTCCCTGATGAATTCATGGAGGTCAAACTCAACCCTTACTATCTAGTAAAAGTGATTGGGTACTATCTCCAGTAGAAGAAGAAATGGGACATAAAATCAAATATGATAAAGAACATTTTGCTGATGGAAATTTTACAGTCATCACCTTATCCAAACAAATGCTGGAAATAATCCAAAATCCATACTATGCTAATGTGGTTATAATGGAAGACTTATGGGTATTAAAGAAGAACTAGCCTCTCTTAGAACAGATGTGTTTCATAATAAAGTATTGTTAATGGAGCTAAAGAAAACCTCCATAAAAATCATAACACAGAAGTTCAATTAGGAAGGGACTGTAAATTAACTGAAATAGTGGAGACCCAAAGCAAAGCAATTCAGGTTAACCTTCCACCTCCTTTTCTAAAGATAGAGATAACCATAAAAGACCTCAGAGATAGAAGGCAAGGAAAATAGTGTAATAAAGAATGTAAAGAAAACAGTAAAGTTACAGGAAAAGAGAAGAAGAAATAGAGCAAAGAAAAGATAAAACCTAAATGTATATTAGAACAAAATAAAAAGGCTACTGGGAACAAATGGCTGAACCAAAACCTATAGGAAAGAGTAATGAAAGTCATAAAGCTATGAGGATCCCTACAGAGAATATAGATGCTAAAGATATGTTGGGCCCTATGCACGAATTGGGCAGAGTGGCTACACACACATCTGGTGGCACAGCCACTCTGCACCCTATGAGCCCCCCCATGCGGGATGCTTGTCGGGGCATGCAGCACATCATGCCCGATCCCGGCTGTGTGAGGAGCAATGCACTGGGGGTGGGCGGCACTATGCCATGCGCTTATGGAGTGTGGCGCTGGCTGGGGTTACATGTGGGGTGCGGGCACGCTTAGGGAGGATACTGCATGAACTCTCCTATGCACCCCATGCACACCCCACTGGACAGAGTGAACAGCCACCGACCCTCCAGGGCCACAGGAACAGGACACCCAATGCCTCCCACCCTCTCCAGCACATAGCGGTACATGTGGTGACCCCCAAACCCCACAGCACCCTTAACCTGCACAGGGCACCAGCACAAGGCTGCAGCCTCCCTCCCCAGCAGCACCACATGGCCACCCCCCACTGGTTTTAATGTTCACATCTGCCTGCAGGCATGCCCCCACATGTCCCACTGCACCAATGGTGCCAACAGAGGACAGCAACATTGCCCTCCCTCACCCGCCACAGCTGCCAGCCTTCAGACATCCACAGGGCATGCTGCCAATGCATGAGGGATCCAGTGCGGGGCCCAGTCTGGGCATCCGATTGGATGCCTGGATGGACCCATGACTCCACCCGGCTGCCCTGTGGAGTTCTGCATGCCTGGGGTGGGGCCACAGATAGGCAGCCAGCGGTCATGAATGCCGGCCGATGTGCACCTGTCAGCAGGTGCACAGCTATGGGTGGGGTACTGCATGTTGTGTGTACCTACACCGAATAGTGCATAGGGCCCAATACTTTTGTTGATAAACTAAGAGGGAAGACTGAGGTACAAATCCATGTGCCCAAACAGAGTTGCCAGAATCACCAGTCAGAAATATTAAGGATAAAGTAAAGGATGATGTGGTACAGTGTGTAGAGAATACTTAATAGAATTCGATGGAGTAGAGAGATTATTTGAAGAGACACAGTTGAAATTAACAGAATGGGTTATACAGCTATTACAACTGTCAAACTATTCTCAAGATGAATACTATATAATGAGACCCCCTTTTCAAATATATACCAACTGTGTATTATTATATTGTAAAATACAGTCTCTGGCAAACAAGGTATGGGACTTGGAGAATGATTTAAAATACAAAGAATCAATATTTGTCCACCTACCTGGTCCCTCAAGTGGAACAGATAGGTTATGAAACAATGGCTAACCTAAAAACGACATAAATTATTCAGTAATAGATGACTCCAGTATGGAGGCAGCATGTGTTTAAAGTGATCTCAGATCACAACAAGTTAACTACTTTAGAATGGGAAAATAAAACACTGTCACTCTTTGGATAGGAAAGAACCAAAACACAAACTATATCGAAACTGAAGGCAGAAATCTGTACCTTCTTGTCATGTGTTTTCAACATGAATATTACTAAAATGTGATAGAAAGAATTAGGATTTACCTAGAAGACTCATAAATAGATATTACTTTTAGATCCTGAAAGCTTACTGCCCTTGTAATAAAAATGCACTATTACTGGATGCCTATGGCATTTACCTGATTGACTATAGGACAGTGGGCAATGAACATTTAAATGGAAATACTAAGAAGAATGGTGTTACAGTACAGGATGGTGTAAACCCATACAATACTGACAACCATAGAACAGAATTGACAAACACCAGAACTGGGAGATCTGAATAATGAGAGTAAGAACAAAATATCTATGCTGTCATGGAACACAGAAGGACTGTGCAATAAGCTAGCAGATATGGAATGTAAAACTTTTCTGTCATCAATGGACATAGTATGTCTACAAGAAACATGGGTTACAGAAAGCAAACCCCTCTACCAGATTTCACAGGATTTAGTGTTCCAGCATCAAAATTAAGAAAACGGCAGACCTAGTGCAGGCCTGATAATATATATTAGGACTGCACTAAATGTCTCAGTTATACAGATGTAAATGAATATGAAAGAACTACAGATGTTTAAATTCATCAGTGTCAGTGGCTCAGTAGGTAGCACACTCATCTCTGAGGCTGGGAGATCAGAGGGCTGTGGGTTCAGTTCCCACATCTGGCAGTTGGGTTAATATCCCAGTACTGTCACTGTAGTGCAGCATGAGAGAGGTGCTGCACTTCTGAGGTGCCCGTCTTTTGGATGAGACATTTAACCGAGGTCCCATCTGCCTGGATTGGTGGTAGTTCAGGTGGATGTTAAAGATCCCATGGCACTTATCGAAAAGAGTAGGGGAATTTTTATTTGAAATACACATATCATCACATTTACAAGAAGTACACATAGAAAAAAAACCTATCTTGGATACAACAAAATGTACAATTTATGACAATGCGTCTCTATAATGAAATTAAAAGGTAATATTAGTCCAGTATGATGCAAATTGGGAAGGAGATAGTCGTTTCGATTCCAAGTCCTGTAAGTTCAGCAGAGTAGATTCAATATACTGTATAACAACTAGTGGACAAGATGGGATTTGTTGCAAAACATATTTACATCTGGCTTGCCACATGAATATTTACATGCTGCAAAAAATACTCTGACGTACTGGGGTGAAAAGAATTCCATTCCTTAGGAAAAATACAAAAATTAAAGCAGGGTATGTAATTCTGCTTAAAAAGACCAGTTCCATTTATTTGCTAGAGTTTTCCAAAATAAAAGAGCATCTGTACATGTGAAGAAAAATGTTCCATAGACTCTTCAATATTTATACAAAAGGGCTTGGGACAAAACCGTTTCTGTGCCGACTTATGTTTCAAGTTACCACGAACTTGCAACTTCCCATGAACGCACAACCAGGTAACGTCCCACATGTGGGCAGGAATTCTTTTGTCTTTCAGGGTTTGTAATGCATAACTGGTATATGATGGAGGACATAGCGGGAAGTTTAGTATTGGAACATCAATCTGAAGTAAATAAGTATAAAGCTGCTTCCTAGTTAAACCTATAATAGAAGCTTTAGCCACTTTCCAAGAGCGAAGAAATCGAAAACTATCAATAATATATGATGGGATGGAGGGCATACGAGCAACTATGGGAGGCAGATTAGTCCAGGCCGACATCACTGCATCTATTGCATGCGAAACCCATGAATCACATACAGTCAGTGTATAGGTATAACTTTGCAGAATGTGGTGGAAAAAAGAAAAAAAAGAATAAGGGGTTTATCATTCCCAGGCCTCCCTGAGAAAAGGGTAAGTATGTGACCTGTCTCTTAACAGGATTTAAGCGACTCCCCATATCATTTGAAAAAAAGACTAAATATTCTAGTTTCCAAATGTTTCGGGGCAAAAACATGACTTAAATATAAAAAATCGGGATAAAAATTTCTTAACTATCATTATTCGTTTCTTTTTACTTAATTTCCACGTTTTCCAAATGCGATTTTATTTTCTCCTATAGCTAATTGCTTATCCCAATTATAATTTGAATCATTTGATGAGTTGAACCAAATTCCCAGTATTTTCTGAGGGTAGTACAGATTTTAATTCCATGTACAACTTGTATATCATGTGCAGAATGGTGCAATGGAACACATACACTTTTTTCCAAATTTAATTTATTTCCAGAAACTAACCGGTAGGATTGAAATATCGATATAGCTTTCTTACTAGAGGAGAAATCTGAACATAATAAGATTACATCATCCGCATAAGCAGATATTTTAATAGGAGGAAAACTAGGGTGAGGGTAATACCTATAATATCTGAACTTTGTTGTATATGTCGGATGATGGGATCCAGTGCAAAGACGTATAATAATGGGCTGAAAGGACAGCCTTGTCGTAATCCAATTTTTGTAAAAGAGTCGGACCTCAAAACCGTTTATCATGGGAAAGAAAAATGCCAAGGATAACATATATGATATCCATGATATGAATTGTCTTGGGATGCCATACATTGATAAGACCTGCATCAAAAATTGTGATATACTGAATCAAATGCCTTCGATTGATCTAAAGCAAAGAGTTAACGGATATTTTATGTTGTATTTTTTTCAAAATTTCACGTAATAAAAATAAATTAGTATGAATGGATCTACCAGGTATGGCACATGATTGAGCCACGTCAATTAAGTCAGGCGCAATCAGTCGTAATCTAGAACAAAGAATTTTGGAGAAAATCTTATAATCTGTATTAAAAGGTGTAGAGGTCTCCAATTTGTGAGAGAAGTTGCATCCCTTTTTATATATAAATTTCAAGATAGATAGTCTGAAGCTTGATGTTTTTCCATTTTATCAAGCAGATAATTAAAACTTGTGTTAATATTTCTAGTAGATGTTCTTTAAATGTCTTATAAAATTCATGTGTTAAACCATCTGGTCCAGGCGAAACTTTCAGATTTAAGCCAGAAATAGCCTCAGAAACTTCTTCTTGTGTTATTCATTGACTAGCTTAGGAATGTATTGCTTAGGAGTTGCGGAATTGGGTTGATAAAATAAGAGGCGCATGGTAGATTCTTTGGGGACAATGCAAAATTGAGTTTGTAAATACTCAGACATTATTGACAGCATGTCAGGAATAGAGTCACTATGGTACCTTGAGCGTTTTTAAACGTGCATTGTCATTGACTGTAGTCTAGTTTGAAAGCAATAAAAGGATCAATACCTGGGGTGGTACTTGTTCCTGTTCTCATAATAAAATCTAACGCTCGGCTCTGATTATTGGAAAGAAAGCATATTATCCTTTATTTTAGAAATTTGCGATGGTAATCTATTTTGGAGGTAGATTGAGAGACATCAATTTATATAGTTGATTGCGATATAATAGATACGTCAGATAATTTCTCTAACAGTCCTTTTCCCTAAGGCTTTGAAGAAATAAGCTAAATCTGTTTTCGTGTCATCCCACCATTCCCATAAAGAATCATAACATATCATAACTGAAAGACGGGCTTGAAAAAACTATATATATAAATTGTGTATCTGTGATGAAAACAGAGAATTGTTCAACTTCCATAAAGTATGAGTCAATATAGGTGTATTAGGGGAATCAATAGAAAAGTTACCGATTAGAAGGCAATGGTCCGAGATCTCATTTGGAATTACTGAAATAGAAAGTGGAATGCATAGGGAAACAAAAGGTAATCTATCCTGGTATGAAATATTGATCTATAATAAGTATATCCATGCGTCTAAATGTAAAAATCTGTAGGCATCAGTTAAGTCACGCTTTAACTAAGGCAGATAGAGCTGTAGAATCACAGTAAATTTTTTTCCTGAAGACACTCTGCTTTGCACGTCAATAGAACAATTGAAATCTCCTCCCCATAAAATATGTTTTCGTGTACATAAATAAGGTTTAATCATATCTAATAGGGCTATTTGCTGCCTTAGTCTGAGGACTATAAATTACAATTACTCTAAAAGATGAAGATTGTTTAATACAATCTATAATGAAGGCTCTTCCTGGAAATATATCAATAATGCGGGTTATTGAGAAATGTGAAGAATAAAAAGAATACCTATGCCATCTGCAGAGTCAACTCCAAATGTCCAATATGAGGGACCCCTATACCATTCACGTTTTAATTGCTGACTTTCCCCAATGCTTGAAATATGAGTTTCCTGTACTAGTAAAATATCTATTGCCAGATGATTTGCATAATGGAAGAAAAGTAATCTCTTTTGTAGCTTTTAAGGCTACATACATTTAAAGAAGCAATTGGATGTTCATTAGTAAGATGTATATCAACCACTTCCATCTGTAACTGTCATGTTTTCCGCTTTTCCCATTTTTTTGTTTTCACTCATTTTTCCTGACAGCATTAGGAGGCTTAATAGTAGGGTATCTATATCAGAGGCGCTATAGACATGTCTGAATCCCTATCTGTAGCTTCTTTGTCTTCTTTCAAACAGTCAAATGAGTTAGATATAGAGATGTCGAATGGCTTCAGTGACTTTCGAGTCGTGGCTCTAGTCATTCGTTAGCTGTCTGAAATTCTTCTTTATCAGAAACAATGGAGGAAGAAGGTATAGCAGATAAAGATTCAGAGGGAGGGTTAATAGGTGTTTCCACTTGGGAAACTTTGTTCTGTTGTGGTGGGGATTATATGCTCCGACAAGGCGAAGTATCTTGCTCAGATGAGGGACTAAGGGGATCAGAAATATCAGGCGTAGAAGTATTATGCTCTTGTGCTCTATCTTGTGCTTTATCTTGTGCTTTTTGTACTAGGGCATCTGAATTCCATCCTGCCGATCTGTTTCTGCTTGCCCATGGGCATTGATGGTAGGCATGCCCTGTTTCACTGCATAGATTACATTTAAACACATTTCTGCATGACATACTTGGGTGTCCATACCTCCACAAAAACTACATTTAAGTAGATCACAAGTACTGCTAAGATGTGGTGGCACCGCATTTATAGCAGGCCCTAGGTTGACCCCTCGAGAAGCAGACCCTCTATCTTTGCCAAGAAAAAGCTATTAGGAAGGTGTATAATGTCTGAGTTAACTTGAAACAGTTTAACTTTAAACCTCCAGCCACCAGTCCATAGACCATCATCATCTAGGATGGCTTCAGGAGGAGAGAACATTGCAATGATTTTGTAGTCAGTGTTAGATGTCACTTACACTAACCCCTTCATTTCTAAACATAATGGTCACAGTTCATATTGTGGGCTTTGATAAAGGAATAACCGAGAAGGGTCCATATAGGGTCATTTTTTTGCACAGTATATAAATGCCAAAAGCGGTCTAACCCTGCAGAGGTCTTGAAAACTGACATCAAAAGTTTCCTCTCCGGAAATGTATCAGGGCATAAATATCAGAGGCTGTAAAGTGTAGCGTGTTTTTCAAAAGTGTTCTACACCACATAATATCTATCTGAAATTCAGGCAGTCCTCTCTGTAAGCGAATGGACTGCATTCCCTACTGAGGAGCTGGTTCAAGCTTATTTTAAAGAGGTCTGAAAGTACTGGGACCGGCCTGGCGTCTGAGATGAAGGGGATTATCTTTATTCAGGGTCAAGCAGCATCTTTATCTTGTGTAAAGCTACCTAATAGAGATGCATTATTCGGCTCAGAATCTTGTATTGTGAGTAGAGAGGGGGTAGAAGTAGTTGGAGGCAAGTCAGGAATGAGGGGACTCGAGGGGCTTTTGTGAAACTGAAAGCTGTATTAAAGGAGTGTTAACAGCCCTTTTAAGCATTGGTCATTTCTTGTATCACTTTCATCCATTATATCCCCCAAGAATGAGAAACTGCCCCAGAGGAGAATTTATAGATTTACTATCTGCCAGTCATTTTACTAATATATGGTAGCTCGTTGGAGCTCTGGTGTGTTGCAGGCCTGTTTGCAGTCAGCAAGAGTCCTTGAGAAAATTCATTCCATGCAGGGTCCGCATCCATGTTCCTGTCGGCGTTTGATCCATCCTGCTCCCTTTAAAGAGGCGTCCACAGACCAAGCGTCCTCCAATTTAGTTTTAATTGTTGTGACTCAGGGTTGAAAATGTCGAGTCCACGCTGGTCGAGCTAGGAGTCACAGAAGTTATTTGCTTTGTAAGCTCAGGTCTCGAAAATACTTTTTTCCGCTTTGATGTCAGTAATCGGCCTCGGTCTTGTTGCTCGCCAAAACGCCAAGTAGGAATACAGGAAGACGCTGGGGAAGGAGCAGTGTAACTCCTGCCGCATCCTGAGACGTTCGTTCTGGCTGGTGCAGTGGGTATTGCTGGAAGTGACTGAGGTATTCATCATGTCGCACTGAAGGTTTCCCTGTAAAGATTCAGGTAAAACGATTTCTATCATCATTGAAATCACTGAGGATTCAGTAGCCTGCGCTACATTTTCACTGGGATGTCTGCAATAGTCGTTGAAACAAACGATATCAGGGAGTCAGTAGCACAGGCAGGCAGAGCCTCACCTGACTCTTCCATGGTGTTACAGGAAGCAGAAACTCCACCCACAGAGTAGGAATTTCCTGGTGTCCCGGCCACATTTCCCTCACTCACTTAAAATACTACCAACAGCTTAATCTGGTTCAAGGTCAGTTGGCATTCATCTGTATCCCCTCTCCCCGGTTGTGACTGAAAATAGGCAGGATTTGTCTACTGCACTTACCTGGTCAACAAAAACTAAATAAATATATAAATAAAATTGAATAAGAAAGGCATGGAAAGCATTTTGATAAATGTATACATGCCTCCTGAAAGTAAATCTTTGAACAACAATACATGGGATATTTTAAAATTAAAATCCATAATCTTATGGAAGGTTATGATCATCTTCCTATTATTTAGATGGGGACTGTAATGCTCGGATAACAAAAATAAAAACATTAAGCACCCAAGGGATGAATATAGTAAATCAAAATCTATGCTATGATAGAAATCTAGGGATAAAATTACTAATAAAAGGAGGAAAATAATTTGCCAGATGATGGAGGAATTGAATTTTAACCTATTGAATGGCAGAATGAAAAGTGACCCAGAAGGAGAATTCACCTATATAGGTACAAATGGGTCATCAGTAATAGATTTAGTTTGGGTAAATTTAGAAGCTGCTAGAATGTGTGAGGACCTAACTGTATTATCTCCTCCAGAATTATCACACTTACCAATTTATACAGTATGGCAAATGGAGAATTTAACAAATGAAATGACAAATATTATAGACCAGCCACAAATAGTAGTTATAAACTCTTGTTGTGTTAAATGAAATGGTCCGACTATAAGTTCATTTGAAGAACTATTCAGCTCAGACTATTAAAATGATCTGAGATCAAAATAATAGACCCTGAAGAAAAGATAAGTATAACTGATACCTGGAAGAATATTATATTTTATTTAGCTCCCTTTTCTCCCAGACATCTGTAGGAAAAGATAAATATGACCTGGTTTAACAATATTTGAAGAAAAGCAAATAACAAATTAAATGGTTTAGTACATATTTACAGGAAAACACAGAATATATAAAATAAAAAGCATTAAATAAAGGAACAGCCAATTACAAACTAGTTTTGGAACAGGAAAAGAAAATACCATCAGAAGATGTGGAGAATTTAAAGAAAACAGTAATTAAAAAGATATTAAACAATTTTGGTTATTGGTGAGGCAAGGATTTGGCCACTATGCAGATAAAATTAAGGCTACAGTTACCCCTATCAGATGGGAATAACATTCCAGCAAACTGTATTTTTCAGTAGAAAGAACAAGACAAGGGAATAACAGCACATCATCAACCAAGCGATTTTACCTCACCCTTTTTATAATCAAAGCTATTGAAAAACCCTCTTCAAACAAGGCTCAGGCCCAGATAAAGTATTATTAGAAATATATAAAACATTCAGAGAATGGTGGGTGCCAATATTGTATCATATATACAGTTTTGGTTTCCAAAATGATATATCCCAGAATCCTGGACTGGTATTATTATTATTTGCCCAATTTTAAAAGGGTGATGTAAATGAGCCAGCGATGTATAGACCTATAAGTATATTAGAGTCATTGCAAAAAATATTTACAAGGATAATCCTAAACCACCTACAGTACTGGGTGGAGGATAATAATCTTTGTGGAAACACAAAATGGCTTTAGATCAGGCGTTCTACAGTTCAACGTTATACGTTTTGAACCATTTTATGGAAATATGTTACCATCAAAAGACAAAACTATGTTGTTATTTTGTAGATTTAAGAATAGCTTTTGACTCAATAAGTAGAATCCTTCTGTGGGAAAAATTACAGATCTATAATATAGATCCAACCTTAATAATATTATTGTCACATTACACAAAAACATGGTTAAAGGTGAGTATGATCAGACAGGAATCTAACTTCAAAAATAAAACAAATTTAGAGTTAGGCAAGGCTGCCCTTGCCCCTCTTTTGTTTAATAAGCCTTGAAAAAGGGACTTTGTTGTCTCAGTGGCCTACCGTCAACAAATTTCAATAAATAAATCTATATATTAATTCAATATTGTCAGACTTGGGTAACCCTGAGTTTGATTCTCCAGCAATTTTAAATAAAAGATCTCCTGTCTGGCTTATGCTGATGATGTGTAGTTAATATCAATATCAAACTCAGGTTACAACATAAATTAATGCATTTCTCAGCTCTTTGTAAAGTTAATAAATTGCAAATTAATAGAGATAAAATGAACATGGTTTTCTTCAGCTCTAGAAATAAAATATTGCCTTCCATTTTTCTTGAGGGCAAAAAATAGGCATGGTCAGAAGTTATGAGTATTTAGGTATCACATACTCACAGACTGTAAGTTGGACACCACACATAACTAAGTTAACTAAAAATGAAATATAACAAAAAGGCTTTCAAGAGATTTAATATCAACTTTGGTCAAGGATCAGTTGTAGGTTTACTGAGAACTTTGAATGTCAAAATAAAAACAAGTGTATTATACACCTCTCAAATATGGTCCATAGCAAATACAAAACCATTAGGCGTTATCATAAATCAGGTGTATACATATCTGTTGAGGGTCCCACAGTTAGTACCAGCGGAAGTCCTAAGACATGAGCTTGGTCAAAAAATCCTTCAAAATTCAGGCTCTGGAAAGATTGTCATTTATATTAAAACTATTTCTCCTTCTTTCAAAGTGCCTTCCAAGGATGTGCTTGGAAGAACAACTAGATTATAACCACAGAGGTTTTGTATCTCAATTATTGTAACAATCAAAAATGACTTACTTTCTTTGGGGCTAGGGCACTTACTATGAGATCTATATCAGGCCATTTGAGCATATAATATTTCAAATCAAGACTCAGTTAACAGATGTTGAATGGGCCTCCGATCCAAATAAAATAGAGCAGTTAGTAAACTACCGATTGTATAAGAACGTAATAACTAAGATTAACAATACTGATAGACTGGAATGAATGAAGAGTTCTATCAAAGTTTAGGATGGAATTGTATCCTTTGAACTATATTATCTTAAAGCAAAGGAGAAATGTTGTTAGAACACCATACTGTAATTTTAAGAACCAGGTGAAAGATGACTTGAAGCATATCGTATTACATTGCTCAATTTACCATAAACAAAGGAAATATTGGTTGGGATCTATCTTAGCAAACCTCGGTCTTCCCTCTGTACAGTTACTGTTATTTCTGTTTAACTCTGAAAGTATAGCAACTCTGAAAAGTTTAAGTAGATTCCTAATGTCGATCAAACTGTGAGAACTAAATAAGATGAAATGATAAAGTGTTAACATCCTAAGGCTATTCTGAAGCAATCAGAAATCTGATGGTATGATTTGATTTTTAAGATTTTGTATAATTATATATGTGATGGTTATGGTCTTGTATGATCCAAAGTATATTTGTGTAGTGTCTAAGATTTTAGTAGTATCTGAGAATATATGTATTTAAATATTATGTGTTTTGTCGAACAATAAATTTCTACCTACCTACCACTTGCAATTCTTTCGTAACTGACTCTAGTAGAAATTTCATTCACCCATTATTTGAATGAGAGAACTTTTTATCAGTATCATAAGATAATGTTTCTCACTGCAATAAAAAGTAGCATGCAGCTATAGGCCCAGATATTCAAAGAGTTGAGCCATGCGCAATAGGGTTGCACCTCGCAAGGTCAAATAAGCCATTCTGTGATATTCAGCAGGAGGCAGTTCGCCCCAAATCACGCTGAGCAACAGCACAGTGATAATGAAGCATGCACAACTGAAGGGAGGAACCATGCATAAATGGCGCGGTACGATATTCAACAACTTAGCCATGCGCAATAGAAACAAGTGGAAGTATACCATAGCGGAAATGAGCAAAATAAAAGGGAGCAAGGAGAGGTGCAAGAACGTTACAGGAAGCCACATATGAGAGCAAAACACAGCAGGACACACTGGGCAGCAGGGACACACACAGGCCAGGCAGGAAAGGGCACCTGGAAACAATAGCCACAGGGAAGGTGTGGGGAGACATTACACCAGGGAGATACACCACACAGCAGTGAGAGGCACAGGCAGGTGTTCCCAGTGCAGGAAGTAGCAGTGGCGGTGGGGGAATACAGTAACAGCAGCTAGGGCGGAACACAAGCCAGGGACATGGCTAGTGCCACCTTGCAGATGGAGGCCGTTATGAGGGAGGTGAGAAGGCGGGCAGCAGGGCGTGGCCGTGGGAAGGCCCATCGGCAGTATGCCCCAACAGGCAGACCAAGCCCACACCAGCTCGAGCTGTACAATGATACTGAGATTGTGGGCCAGTACCGCCTGAATAGGGCAATTCTGAGGTGGCTCTGTGAGCTGTGCAGTGATGTGATGCAGGCACCCACTGCTTCGGAGCCATGCCCTGTCAGTGGAGACCAAAGTGACAGCTTGCATGTGCATGCTCACCACAGGTACCTTCCAGAGATCAACTGGGACACCACAGGCATAACCCAGTTGGCCACGTCACACCACCTCACCCAATTCCTCAGCGCACTGCTGCCACATGCTGCGGAGTACATCCATTTCCTCAGCACAAGGTAGTGCACAGCAAACATACAGGAGTTCCACAGGGTAGCACGTATGCTTGGCATGCTAGGGCAATAGACTGCACCCATGTGGCCATTTGCACACCACCTGACCCTGAGGGGCGCGCCACATCAATTGCAAAGGCTATGCCAGCATCAACTGCCAGGTGGTGTGCGATGCCAGAGGCGCATAACCAATGTCTGTGCCATGCACCTGGGGAGCACCACGATGCCTTCATCTGGCACCAGTCAGCACTGTGCCTCAGATTCGAGTGGGGATATCCCCACTGGACACCTAGTGGGTGAGTATGCAAACCACATGGACAATCATAGAGCCTGGGGGGCATGGTCAGAGGTGACATGGGTAGTGGCCTACATGGCCCGGGCAGGCCGATTCTGATCACCAAACTAACCTCCACCCTACACACAGGTGACAGTGGATACCCCTCCGTCCCTGGCAGCTTACACCCTTCCAGCGGCCCGACCCCATCACAACAACGCTACAATGAGGCACATGCCACCACACGTAATGTCATCGAGCGGGTGTTCGGGATTTTGAAGGCACATTTCTGTTGCCTGGACACCTCCGATGGTGCCCTACAGTACAGCCCTCAAAGGCCTGTGGGCTATTCTGGCCTGCTGCATCCTGCACAACATGGCCAACAAATGTGGGATAACCCGTACAGGTGAAGAGAGGGACAAGCGATAGGGGCGATGAGGATGCAGTGGCGATGGTGATGGCAGCCTCCTGCCCGGCGGGACCTCGACTGCTCCGGCTGGCACAGCTGCACCGGAACACCATCCACGGAGGAGCACTTCAGCCAACCCAGGTAAGTCACGGGGCCATGTGCAACCACCAGTAGCTAAGCACAACCCACAACCATGCATGGACACACCCAGGGTGCATGCCATCAAGGAAGTGGCCAGGCATGGAACCACACACACACCAGGGATGGGTGAGGTCTAACATGCCACGGGACGGACACACACACACACACACGTACACACACACACAATACCAAATTTGCACAAAGGGCAGGAAGCACACCGACCCAGAATGCCACCCTAACACACACATGTCCACAGACCACCACGCCCTGCCTGTCCATGTGCATGTGTCAGATGCTGAAACACCATTGCACATTGGTGTACAGCACAATGCAGGCATCATCATGCCGCAACTGGACAGCAACCCGGAGGTGTGCAGATGACTGTGTGTCCGCGTCTGAGGCTGGTTACCCACCCGTGCACTGCCCACTAAAAAGACACAATGCACAAGGCAGCACCAGACAGTAGCTGCACTGGGAGACAGGTCAGTCCGCGACACAGTGCCCTGGCCACCGCGGATGCATGGGCGGCCTGCGAGACCCGCCAGCACTGACAGGCTGACCACTGGCCTCATAGGGTGGCACCAATGGTCCCCAGGGGTTCCACTGCATAGGCGTGACCGTGCTGCGCAGGGTCTGAAGCACACCAAACATGCCTGTGCCAGGTGTGCTCAGGATGCCCACAGCTGAACCCGGTGTCGACAGGAGGGTGTCGCACAACACCAGGAACAGGGGTGGACAGTGCACTGCATGGTGTCGCGATGCATGGGCACATGACTGTGTGCCCATTGTGGCCATGACAGCAGTGAATGCCTGTGCATGCCTGTCAATGGCAGCGGTCACTCCTCCTGCAATTGGTCCATCCCTGCCAGGATCAGGCGGTGTCTCTGCTGCGGCGCTCTTCTGCCCACTTCAAAGCGCATGCAGTGCATCCACCCGACTATGCAAACGCATCTGCTGCTGGACTGATGCTTGCAGTGAGCGGGTGTGCACTCGTCAAGAGGTCATCTGCCTCCTCCGCATCATGTCCCTCGGGGTGTGCGTGGCCCTGATGCTCAGCACCCTTGAGGTGGGCACTGTGCACCAGGACCAGGACTGGGCATGTCCACAGGTGGTGCACAGATGCCACCACTGGACCCTGTACCTCCAAGCCCATTGGCCAACTGCTGATGCTGCCCTCTGGCTGCCACTCCCCAGGGCTCAGTGGTGCCACCGCGAGTGGCCGCAACAGTCCCACTGTCCTGAACAAACACCAGTGTTGCCCCACTGGTGCTGACAGACACTGAGGCTGGGACTGTGCTGACACGCGAGCCTCCACGGCAGCACCACCCACAGCCATGGCCACGATATTTACCTGATGTGTGGCCATCCCATAGCACATATGTGTCACTGCCCATGCCATTAGTGACATCATCATCGGTGACGGACTTCGCACGGCCCGTGTCACAGCATGCTGGCATCCGTGGATGCTGTCATGCTAGGACATGGGCAGGACTCCTCCGCACCTGTTACAACAACATCAGTGTGGACAGTCAGGCGGGCCCACTGTCACACTGAACCACGTATACCTGTGGAGTGGATGGCCCTCCTCCATCTCCAACTGACTGTCCTCAGTGGACAGGCCCACCACCGCTTGACCCATGCAGATGCTCAGGATCTGTGGGAAAAAAAAGTGCGTTACTGCATGTGACCTACCTGCCCCCCATAGACAGACCATGACTTACCATGCAGTGATGGGCCACCACCCATCTGGAAGCCACCACCCAGAACACCCTCAATGGCACAATGCTGCATGTTTCCAGCAATCCTCTCCTCCTGTGAGGTCAGGTGTACCACCTCGGCTGTACCCCACCTGTTGCAGCTCATGCTGCCCTGATGGCAACCACCTTTCCTTTATCCTCCTCCTGTCTGTGCCCATCTTCTTCTTGCACTCCTGCACGGAACACTGGTGGCTGCCATGCAGGTTCACAGCACATGCCACCTCCTCCCATGCAGCAACGGGCTTGAGGTGTTCCCTGATGTCCACTGAGAGCGGCTTCTGATCCAGGTAGCCTCAAACAGGGCTCCGGTCTCGACCTTGGTAAAATTAGCCTCCTCCTCCTCCTCCTCCTTCCACCACTGTGTTCTTCCTCTCCCACAAGCACAGTCATTATTTAGCCTGTAAGAATGGAAGTTGTTACCTGTGACTGTGCAGTCTCATACATGTCCCTAAATCCACAGTCCACACTCCCAAACAGCATGCAACTCACCAATAGACTGCAGTAACTGACTATGGCCACTGCAGCCCAATGTCGATATACTTTTTATAGCAACCTATGCAAATGAAGCGGCGCAACTTTAAGTGGATGCAAATTGCAGTGCTGCACCATTGCATGGCTGATTAGCTGTTTTGCATATGACTGAACATCATGCTGTTGCGCTTTATGGGCAATTGTGTGTTGAATGTGCTGAGCCAATGGTGCAGTTCTGTGATGCATAGTACACACTCACCTACGCATGCCGGGTTGCTGACACAGATATGTCGTCACGCTGCTGACGTGCTGTGCACAGGAAGCATTGCGAGAACAGCCACCATTAGTGCCAGTGGCGCTATAGCGATGTTCACCTACATGGTGCTGTGGCACTGGGCCATCATAGGCGCACTGGGGCAACAGCGCTGTAGGCGCTACTGGCGGTAGCACACAGGCAGCCAATCGCGCTACATGCATTGGGTTCCAGTGGCGCTATGCGTGTCCATGCACCAGAGACCCTTGAACCTGTGCCCGACCTTTGCTCCTCAGGCACCATCGTCGAGGCATGGTTGCACCACTATCGCGCTGTTGGGTGACAGCGCCAGACAGAATAGCGGTGCTGTACCATGCAGCATCTGCACATGGGGACTCACGCTGAAGAGCACCATATTTGCAGACCAAGCAGAGGAGAATGGCACATAGGAGGGCTGCTCAATGGACACAGGTGGAACTGGCCAACCTAGTGGCCACAGTGGAGCCACCCATGGACACTGTTTGGGAGGCACCCTGGACAGGTCCAGGAGCCAGGTGTGGGAGGAGGTGGCCACTGCACTGGAGGAGGCCACTGGATGGGAGTGGGGGTGCTGAGCAGTGCTGCCATAGGTATGTGGACCTGTGGCGGAGGGGAGCCAGAGCTGCTAGCCTGCCTGCAGGGACATGCCAGGAGGGGCATGGTGCCAAGGCCAGGTAGGTGTTATGTCAACACACTTTTATCTTCCATATGGGTATCCACGGTTGTGTGTGTCAGCACATGGGAGGGACCATCCGGTGTTGGCTGTGGTGGTGTTATCAGGGTGTGGGGTGGGTGGGATCTGGCTGGGTGGGAGGCACACACCTGGAGGCAGGGGGCTTTACTACGGATTGTACTGATGTTCCTCTCTCATGTTTGCACCATAGGCTCAGAGGAGCGGCGCCTGGCCCGTGAACTGCTGCGCAATGAGGAGGAGAGGGAGGCCAGGAGGGCGAGGGTCCAACAGCGCCCAAGGGACCGGCCCGATGATGATGAGTGCCATACCTCCATGATCATTATTGCGTGTGTAACAGGGTGGGCAGCGGACATGGCTATTCATCCATCGACACCACGGACATGCACGCAACTTGTTACAGTCAGCAGTGTCCTGTGGCAATGCATGTCTGGGAGTGCATCAATGGTGGTCCATGTGCACACCAGGTACATGGCTGTGCCACTGCTTTGCACCACTAGCCATGTCACTAAATAGCCCACGGTGGTGCTATGCTTGACTTGGCGGTGGATGTGTGCAGCGTTCGCATAGCTGTATGCCTGGGTGGGCAGGTCGTATGGGCGTGATCAATGTGGTGGTCACACACACCATCACAGAAGGTATGTCCCACGGCCGTATGCCATGCACAGTAGGTGGGCTGTATGGGGCTGTGCATTCACTTATTGACTGTGCTCCCTTGTCTTGGTATATGCCAGCTCAATGAGATCCAGGAGGCACTAAGGAGATCTGCAGGTAGCAAGCGTCCCCTGGATATCACCAGCTGGATAAACGAGACCGGGATCCTGAGGAAGCACAAGCAACAGACGGGTGAGTCCTGCCCCACGACCCACCCTCACACCCCTCCTTTCCTGTCCCATTTGTCACCCCTGCCCTTACCCACACCCACCTTGTTTGTGGCCCTCCCCCACCTTGTATATATTGTTGTACATAGTTACCTTTATATGTTGTTTAATACAGTCATTTTGATATGAATACTGTGGTGGTCTCTGATTTGCAGTGGGCTATAGGTGCTCAGCTGCAGTGGTGTGCATGGCGCCAGGGTGGTGCAGTCATGGGTATGTGTGTGTGTGTGTCTGTGGAGGTGACTATGGTGTGGGGTAGCTATCAGTCAGTGTCTGTGGTGTGTGTGGTTGGCCCTGTGCACTGGATGACTGTATGCAGTGGTCCATGGTGTGTGCTCTGTGTCCATGGTGCCCTGTCAGCCCATCCATGGTTTGTGCAGCTGACACCCATGCATGTCTGTGACCTGCATGGTCTGCTGGCATGTCAGTGGTGGCTGTCCATGCAGGGCAGCCACTGTACCCGTCACAATGCTGGGTTGCCTCCTGTCACTGGTGTGGTGCATGTCTGCCTCAGGTGACACTGTGGCCTCCACAGTTATTGACCCACCTCCATGCTGTGGCTTGTGTGTGTTGCAGGGGATGTGCACCACTGTCTGTGACTTGTGCTCAGGAAAATGCTGGTGGCGTACAGGTCCACAGTGCCTGTGCAGGGTGGTTGGCACTCCAGTGCCATGGAGGACTGTGGGTTGTGTGTACACAGTTTACATGGGCCACGCTGGGGCTTGGTTGCCCCACCACTGCGTCCCTGTGTTGTTGTGCCCTTGGGTATGGGTGGGTGTCTGTCCATGCACTGTGTGGCATCTGGTGTGGTGCATGCTTCCACGCACCACTGTGGGTGTCTGCGCTGGCTGTTGTGGCCAGTGCTGGGTCTGGTGTGTCATTGGGAGATTGTGCGGGTGCTGTACCACTGGTGAGTGGGGTCCAGGGCATGACCTGTCCCATGTGGGGTACCTCATGTGCCGGCGATGGTTGGTCTCTCAGCAGTACCTTGGGGAGCTGTGCATGGTGGCACTGTGTATGCTGTTGTTGCATCGCTATGTGCTGCCACCCACTGATGGGTGGTCGTGGTGGGGCTGCCTTGCATGGTTCTGTGGTGCACAGGGTTGCAGTGTCAGTTGGGGTGGTGGCATGCATGGGGTTTCCTGCAGTGGTGGGCGCTGCTGCTGGGCAGGGTGTCTAGGGTCATGGTGCAGGTGTGCTCTGCATTGGGGGATGGTGTGGCACAGGTGGTCAGCCCTCCTTGTGTGACAGTCACAGCTTGCCGGGGTGTGATGGGCACCATGGCCCAGCTGTGGGTTGGTTGCTGGTCTCCATGGGCTGGTGGTTATTCCAGCCCTCCTCCAGTTGTGCAGTGCATGGGGTGTTGGGAGACAATGTCTGTTCTGCTGTGTGTTCCTGTGCCCATCTGTGGCATGCGTGGTGGGCCCCTACCTCCCTGGTTGTGCAGTTGCATTGCCCCTGCTGCTGGGGCATCCCTGGTTGCACTATGGCACCTCTGGACTGCTCAGCTGCACATCCCTTGTTGTGCTATGGCGCATCTGATCTGCTCAGCTTCCCTACCTAGTTGTGCTATGGCACAGGTGCGATATTCAGTCGTTGGCTGTGAGCGCAGTTTGGCTGGCTCAGTTTTTGAATATCACGCCTCATGCATGGGTGCAATGGACTTGCACTTGCTCCTGCTATTGCGCACTTTTGGGCGCAGTTTGAATATCTGGGCCATAGTCTTTGTTCTTACTAATGTATAAGATTTCAGAATTGATTCCAAAGATGTTCCAAAGAAAACCTGGGCATGGACAAGAGGCTCATGGGCATGTCCTGAACTGATAGAGAACCCTCTCTGTATGAAACTAAAGGTACCACCACTGGGATGGATAGACTAGGATGTGAAAGAACACATCCTGGAGATCCAGGGAACAGAACCACATGCCCTGCTTCAGGATGATATGATCTGATACAGGGTGACCATCCTGAACTTGCACTTCTGCATAAACTGGTCAAGATTGTGCAGATCCAGTATAGGGCATCAGTCCTGCATCTGTATCAGGACCAGGAAGTACCTGGGCACATACTTCTAAGTTGCCAGGGCATTTTGGACATGGGTTATAGACCCTGTCACAAGCAGCTGAACGATGTCCTCCCTTAGGGTGGACAGTGTGCACTGCGACACTGAGGACTCCCTAGGAGCATGGAATCGGTAAGACAGAAGAGCCTTGAAATCAAGAAGCAGCCCTCTGCCTACCACTTCTAGAACCCACTTGTCTGTGGTACTGATGGACCAACATAGCCAGAAGTGGTGAAGCTGACCCTCACAGGGAACTTGATCAGGATTGGACAGGTGGTAGGCTGACCCCTGAACCATCACTGGGCAGCTTTAGAAGGATACCAGCTGCTGGGCCAGAGGCACCACTTCCCCTACCCTCATCTCTTTTAATTCCTGGCCAGAGAACTTGGCCTTGATACCAGGCTTGGTATTGAACTGCTGGGCTGCTACCAAGGCTGCTGGGACTTAATGGACTGAGACTGAAAGGCCTTCTTTCAGGTTTCTGTGCCTTAGGTTCCTTTTGGGATTAAGCCACTGAATCCAGTGTGGCACTGGACTTTTCAATCCTGATGCAATGTCCTTCCACCTCTGGGCCAAAGAGGTCAGTTCCAAGGAAGAGGACATTGGCCAGTTTGTGCTGAGTGTCTGCTGTGAAGGTAAACAGCCTCAACCAGGGCCCTGTGATGCACTCGCAATGGCACAGGTGCAAGAGTCACCCATGTCTAAGGCCATTTAGAGCTGGTGTTTAGCCAATGCTTGACCTTGCTCCTGACCAAAATCACTGGAGGCTGCTAGTCAGCAGGAAGGTAAGGGGGACTTCATCCAAAACTCCCAGAAGGGAGTGACCAAAGTTGACCATTATTACAATGTAACTTGCCTGGCAGAGACCAAGGGAAGAAGTGGCATAAACCTTTTGGCTACATGGTCAAACTTTTAGACTTTTGTCAGGGTCTTATTCATGCCCCCTTGACCCCCAGACTTCCAGAAGGCTGAGTCCAAAACCAGTCCATCAGCTGAGGGATGGTCCAAGAACCCCAAAGTGACCCCACAAGGACTGCATACTTGTGGATCATGTGGGTGGAGAGTGCCAGGCAGGATACTGGATGCTGTCAAAGCTCCAGAGCTGGTACCAAATGGCCTCAGCCATGGGAAATGTAATCCAGGGAGTGTCCTTGTCCAAAGTGTCCATAAAGGAGTATATATCCCTCTTCTGGACTGGCTCCAAGGACACTCTCCAAGATGAGTCAGAGGACAGCCCAAACAACATGGGCCCATGGTCAATGGATAGGTCCTCGACTGAGAGATGGTTGATGGTGTGCATCCTTGAGGACAACATGGACAACTCATTGGAGTTGTCTGAGGACTCTTCAAAATGGCCTGCAGCTGATTGATGCCTCTAGCCACCCTGGAATATTCTGATTGGATGATTTCCATGGAGAGTTGACCTGGCAAGCCAGCAGCAGCACAGGAGTTCTTATCTGGGGCTCTAACAAAGGCTGCAGGGGAGGTGGCTCCACTCCACAAGGGCAAATAAGGAGATGCCATGGACATCTGCTGAGCATGGATCAGCATGGGCATCACTGACAACTGCCAGTTGACCATAGGTCCAGGAGATAGAGCCCTACCTGCTGTGCAATGGTCCATTGCTGCCAGAGGAGTTCCTCATAGCACTTCTCCTCACCCAAGGATGAGGAGGTTGAGAAATGTTGATGGAGGCACCTCACAGTTGAGTGGGATTGAGAACAAGAGCAGTGACTCAATGAAGACGCTTGACATTGAGGAGAAGCCACTGGAGGGTCTGTGTAGACCACATACTGAGGTGCACTGAGGAGCACCAGCTTCAGTGGCATGACCACCGGTGGAGGCAGGTCCAAAGTGGAGCTGGTGGGGACAATGGCTATCCACATCCTCCTGGAAGAGGACCAGGAGAACCAGGGTCTTGAGATCAACTCCCCATTGATCTTCTCCAACAACTGGTCTACAGTGTTGAGAAGATTTTGACAGCCTGATCAGCCATTGTTGAAATCGACAAAGCCCAGTGAGGGTACCATGAAGCTGTCAAATGATCCTTTGACCAGTTCAAGCAGTTGAAATCAAGTTCATGACACACCTTAAATGATCAGGGAGTCAAGGGGATGGGAGGCGCAATCTCTTCCAATCCCATGATCGGTGCCAGTGGCACTTATACTACTTACTGTGGGACAGGGCTCTCCTGTAGGCATGGAGGGTCCAACACATCTCACAAACGTCCTGTATGAAAGACCCTCTGACACTGGCCATAGCTGGGAGCAGTGCTAAGGCCAACAAGATGCCCACCGCAGCAACCTTTGATGCTTCTTCCATGGCTGCAAGCTGGGTAACTGACCAGCCACAGTGGAAGACAACATGCAACTTGCCGGCTAGAGCTTCAGATCCCTGTTGACTGAGGGGCGAGAAAGAAGCCTGGCTGCATGATCTTCCAGCAATGAGGAAACATTGCCTGACACAGACCACAGCCAGAGCCATCGTGTGTAACCCTAAGCAGTAGAGGCAAGACACGCGTGGTCCATTTTTGACATTTTTTGCCAACATGTGATGCAGAATTTGAAGCCATGGACTGGTTTGCTTCTCATATTCCATCTTCCATCGATGAGGCTAAAACAAGAGAGAGGAAGCTGTGAGAACACTGCAACCCCTCAAAAAAAGTTTTAAACTATTTCACCAAAGATGCACTTGTTAGCCTAAAGTGCTGCAGAGCTATGAAGGAGGAGACTGGACTTTTCCAGTGGAAAGGAAGATCTGACGTCATGGGGCAGAACTGGAGGATTTACCACCTGAGTGGTGGGAGAAGCTTAGTTTGAAGATGTTCTGATGAATCAGCTGTTCCAGTGGAACTGCTAATTGTGGATGTGAACTATATCCACACCCCAAGAATAAAAGATTTACAGCTGCTATTGTCTGAAGATGAGTCTTTAAAAATATATTTCCACACCACCAGTGCTTGCCTTCCACCAGCCTCCAAACCTTAAACAGAAACTGTTGTGAAGCACACTTCCCACAGAGCTCCAGGCAGGTGACAAAGATACATAACCACACAAAACACCTTGCTGCAAATTATGTACACACATCTCCTAGGACATCTGTTGTTCATAATGGAGGCACACCTAAAATCCAAAGCTCATATCCCTGTTCTTCCAGCAATGCAGTATATACGATACAGTGTACAAAATGTGAGATGGCTGCTATATTGGTGAAACTGGACAGAAGGCAAATGAGCATGAACCACAGATTCATAATCACCCACAAAGGTGAGAATACACCAGTAGGAGAACATTTCTCAAGACCAGGCCATGCCATCAGTGATTTTACTGTCCGAGAATTCTAAGGTAATTTCAAGAATGGAACCACTAGTCACTGTACTTACCTCAGTGCATAGACAAATGGAGCACAAAAGTTCTTAGATTTAATTCTCCATTTATTTGAACCACATAGAAAAACTGACCCTCCTGGGTCAGAGAGAAAGATACAAAGAGCTCTGACATTTCACCTTCTCCAAGGCTACATCAAAGATACTTCTCCAGATGAGAGACCATTTTATAGCACCCCAACATGTCACATTTTAAAATTTAAAGTGCTATATTCACTACAAATTTATTCATTAAATCTTTATGAATTTGTGATAAGTTCACATCTGAACAATACATGCAATATATGAGTGCTTTTAACAAACTAAAACTTTTAGGCACCAAAAGAAAAGTCCCCATAACCTATTTTTCTGTATACGTTGGTAGTTTGTAGGCATGAACTATTATTCTCTCTCTTGCATCACCCTGATTTCACCCTAATTTAAATATAAATGAGGTTGCTTCACTCTGTTTTGCCTTGCTGTGAAAACCTGTTTTCTGCATTGCAAAGGTCATGACCACAGTCATGCAAGGCATCATGGGAGTTCATGATGCATACTCACACAAGCCAGCAGAAGTTATACTCTAATTCAGTTCTGTTACATCTTGTAAAATCCTTGCATTTTCTAAAGCATTTGTTTCTAACTCAGATGCGCTTTAAACTACAAAAACATCAGGGCACTTATATGCCTTGAAAAGTTTCATAGCCAGCATAAGACAAAAACATAGGGACTGCAGAGAACAGCAACAGCACTAACTGATACAGTGAAACTGCTTCAGACTTTAGCACCAGAACATCAAACAATTCCAGGATGCCTTACATGAGTTGGGTCATGATCTTTGCAATGCAGCCAAGCAGGTGTTTATACTTGACATAAGTACCTTCATTTAAATTTAAATCCTGATGAAATTAAAAGGGTTCAATAGAGGCAATCATTGTTCATGTTCACAAACTACACAGGAAAACAAAATAAAAGGCTGAGGGGACTTTCCCTTTAAGAAAGAGGACCTAATAAAGTTGTTGGCTTTTGGCACATTACCAGAGATAAATTCAAAAAATCCTTAAAATGTTTCTCATTTCTTCTTTGAACCCCACATCAGCCCCCAAGCCAAAATGGAACTATAACGATGAGATTCTTCCTGTCTGTTTTTCACACATGTGAATTGACTTTGTAGTGCTTTGATATTCAACAGGCTACACCACATCTCATTTGAATACACATCCAACCTTTATATCGACGTTATTCAGCTCTGTTTTCACAGACCTGCAGAAGAGAGTATATACATCTCTTTGAAAGCTAGTCTCAAAAACAGTTCTGTTAGTCCAATAAAAGGTATCACTTGCAACATATTTGTTGGCTTTTCCCCCACATCATCGAGTGGACTAGCACAGCTACCACATTTCCTTGAGAACTGATTGCAAGAATAATACGTTTAGAGGAACCAATAATGTTACAATTCAAAATCTTTTGGCAGGCAAGCCATATTTCTTCTCAAAAAGGTGAAAGAGTTTTACAACACAAAATTATATGAGAGACAGAACCTCCTTCTGCCCCACATCTCCAACAGTTATCAACAGCAAGTCCCAGTTTGAATAGTTTCATAGGAAAAGAGTGCCATCCATGTATGTATGATTTTATATCACCCTGCCTTTCGACTCTTTGCAAGTTTTCAATTTGAAAGACCAGCTACTATCCCATTCTTCACTGGAGATATTAATGGGTGGCTCATTTTCCCAGCTTTCTTTTCGTTTATCTAGTGAGTTCGCTAGTGAACCAATTTGAGTATCGTGTATAGTATTTTATTGGGGCCTTTAGAGTTGGTGAGAATATTGTCCAATACATTAGGTGGTGGGATTATTAGGTCAGGATTTGTCCTATTTTTCAGTGCATATCTAAGTTGAAGGAAGGAATCTGTGATTCAAATTACTGAAAGAATATTTTTCTGTCAGGTCTTTAAAAGATGAAATTGTGTTATAATTGGGGTCCATGATATCAACTGACGGAATATGCCTTTTTATTCCATCAGGGAAAACTGAGACAATCACCTTCAAATGGGAATGCTTTGTTTTTCCATAAAGATGAATGGGAGAAGAACTTGAATCCCATTTTAATGTCTTGGTCACCTTGGACAAGAGTTTATGGTGACTCCAAAATAGGGTGATTTCAAATAATTTGGGAGACCATTAAATAAGACCGTAGAAGCACAGAATCTTTTGAGAGGCACCTTGTATCTCCGCCAATGCTAGTCTAACAGGTTGTGGTGCAGTGTTGGACCAGATTCCAGTGCAGGGTCATGGTTCCCAAAGGAACAGAGCCCTCAGATAAATGTTCTGGAAATGAAAGCCATTTGCCTTGCATTGATTGACTTCCAATCTCAGACCAAATGCCAGTTACTGAAGGTGAGATAGGATTACCACTCTTGTGGAAGCCCCAGTCAGGACAGAAACTACATGACATGCTGGACACATGCCACAACATCCCAAATGTCCATTTAGAATGCAGTGTCATGAGTTACCACCATGAGGTGCAGTTAGACAGGGCTTTTCATACATATTACATATTATTCACCTGTGAAATAAACTTCAAACTGAGTCATGTAGAGATTATGATAAAATGGGCTAAATGTAGTAATTTCAATACAAAAACAATGTCATGTTACAATAAGAGATTTCACTTAAAACAATAGTTATGAAAACAATCATGTTAGACAAAGTTAAACACACATTTTTTCAAGCAACATACACAGCAAACAGATTATTTCTTCACTTTAAAACTGTACTTAGCATTTGATTTTATAGCCTGCAGAAGTGCTCTGTTCCAAGCAATGCTGGAGTAAAATTCATTGCATTTCATGTGGAAGTTTACTGTGACCATCAGTTCTGCTTTTATCAGTTCCACTTAGCAGTGGTTTCTTGTGTCCATTTGTTTTGAGAAGAGAGAAAAGTCTCTCAGCAAATGCATTTGAAGGTGGGATGCTCATCACCCAAGCAATTACGGAAATAGAGCAGACAGATCTAGTACATCCCTGAAAATATTCATCCACTTTTCCCCTGGGGACAGATCCAGTTTACAGATGTCTGACATAAGTGGTTTGATGACAGAATAGTCCTGAAACAATCTGTCTTCATTTATAGTCTCCTCCTGCAGAGAAAGGGCAGCAATTACATCTAATAGATAAGTGAAGGTGAAAAGTTTCTTAAACAGAGGAGAGAAAGCTTCTTTAGGTATTTGTTCTTGCTGAAGTCAAACCACAGTTCCAAGTACTGCACAACAGTTTCTAGGAACAGGAGAAAATCTTCTTCCAACTTGTTACAAGAACAAATGTCTAAATCTTTCATAACCGTCTGAAGCCCCTCAAAAAAAAAAAACCTGTCTGCTGCTCAAGCTTCAAGTTTTGCTTTAGTGAAGCCATGACTGCAAATGTTTCCATGGCTGTGAGTTGTGAATTTCAGTGTGACTGTATGTTCATTGAAGTCCACAAGAATAATACTTAGAAAATAAAAGTAGCATTGTACAGTGTTTGCAGCATTCTCACTCCCTGTTCATTGTTACCAAAGTATTGCCAGAGTTACTGTATCTTGGGGTGTCCTCTTCCTTGTGACAGGAAATAGGACCATAGGGCAGGCAGATTTCTTACAATTCTGTCAAATGCTGGAAGTAATGACAACCATCTGGTTGGCACATGCCTCAAAAAGAGTTCATGTTCCATGCCACAGTGTGCAAAACTTCTTTACATTTCTTGTTCTGGTAGCTGATCCCAAAAATGGCTTAACAAGTTTTGGACAAACACCTCCACATCATAAGTCAGTTTACTGCTGCTGCCTTTTGCAGCATTGTGAAAGATGTGAGTGAAGTAGTTGGACTTCTGTAGTGATGGACATTTCTCTTTTAGTCTTGTATACACTCAAGTTCTCGTTCCATATATCACACTGGCATTGTTAGCCCCATAAGCAGAAACATGGTCCCATGGCAAGGAATGTCTGTGCAAAACAGAGGGAATGTGGTCTGTTATGCCCTGAGCCAGTCCATCTGGGTCTTCATGGAAGTCAAGGACAGCATTTACAACACCTTCCTCCTTTTTCATTTCACGGTGCGCACACATGCAGAGAACTTCTTGCTATAAGAGTGGCTTTTAGGGTGCGATACTGTCTGTCCAATGCAGTGGTCTGCAAGAGGTGAGACAGTGCCACACCAATCATCAACCAGGCTGATTGTGATGCCGTTTTGCCTTGATGGGTGGAAACTTGTCTAGTTGAAAAGAAAAAGCTGAACCAATCATACAGTGGCTTTTCCTTTCATCTGCAGGACACGCCCAGCAAACAGCTGTTCAGTGTCCTGATCAACCTGACTGACGTCACCTCCACTCACCATCCGACTGGTCCCTTTCGTCATTATCTCCACACGTCCGTCGGCCCCTCAGTGTTTTCCTGAAAGTAGGAGGAGCACAGACTAATGCTACAAAGGTCCAGGTTTGACTGGGACAGTCCAGTATCAGAACAGCTGTCCCAGTGTCCTGAAGCATTTCTGAAAATCAGGGATTTGTCCCAGTTTCAGATTTTCATCCTGGTTCTGCCACCGCACACTCCATCCCCAGCAGTGCACCACACTTTTCTTCCAGTTCCATTCTGCTGTTCATGCCATGTGGCCCTTTAACTAAACCCTTTTCCCTGGTGTCTTATTTATTTATTTAGGATTTGGATCATACCTTTGAGCTCAGAGCTCTTTTACAAAGGTTCCACATCAAACAGTGACAATGACAACAATAACAAACAGTTTACATACAATACTCAAATAGTAGGTAGCTAGTATACAATAAGGTTACAATGTCATTTGTAGTACAAATGGTGATAGTACAGTGTCAAGAGCATTCAACTAGGGTAAAGGACAGTGTTTATATAGTAGCGAAGGAGATAAAGAGGTGTGACACCTAGTGTGAGAGACCGAGCAGTCAAGGTGAGGGGAGGGAGATTGGGAGAGTGGGCGCAAAAGAAGTGGCTTTGTCTAGGAGGTTGGGAGGTAGTGGTAGTAGGTTGGTTTTAAGGTTGATCAAGTGGGAGAAAAGGCACAGGGGAGAGGAAGAAAGAGGGATAGGGCAAGAGGAAGAGTGGGGTAAAAAGGAAGGGAGGGAGAATGTGGATGAGTGGGCATTATGGGTGTTCGAGTCCTAGTGGCAGTCACAAACTGTCCTAGTAAGAAGGTGTTGCCTTAGGCCATTTTTGGAATTGTGAGATGCATTGGGAGTTTAGAATGCACTGAATTTCATTGAGCCGCTGAGACCCTATAGCTGAAAGCATGCTGCTCCTGCACAGTTTGATGGAAAGGCGTTGATAGGGCCCCTCATCCTGCCTCTGGTGGTATAGCTGTTAGCACTTGGTGTTGGTGTCCAGTGGCATTCCCCCACCCTCCAATTGCCATCCCTCATCCTCACCCCCACCCAGCAGCCCATTGTTTATTTTATACTGCCAACATCATGGTGCCCAATCAATATGTCGGCTTTTCAAGCCCCCTCCCAGTAGGTTCGAACACTGGGGAGACCACTCCCAGTGTCACAAAATATTTACTTTAACTATTATCCTGTGAAAAAGAAAACTGTCCCCGACATCTTTTTTTTTTTTTTGTTTACCTGAAAAAGAAATGGTCCCTTGTCAGAAGCAGTATAGCACAGTGGTTTAAGGCTCTGAACTGCAAACCTGGAGACCTGGGTTTGAATCCCACATCCCCTACCTGCATACTGTGTGACCCTGAGCAAGTCACTTAACTTCCTTGTGCTCCCAGGTTGCACCTGGAATCAAGCTTTGTAGCTTGGCTAGTGTCTCTCCTGGTTAATCAGTTTCCCTTCCCCACCATCCCCTCCCTATCCCGACCCTCCCACTGATCACCCACCACCCCACACAGCCCCTTACCCTATACTTACCACTGGAGGTCATAGGATGTCCCCTTCTGTGGACTGGGACACGTCTACACTCCTCAAAGACGAACCACAAACTGAGGAATAAAGGTAAGTTCCATATAATGTATTTCAATTGTGTTTTTAATTTATGTTGATATCATTGTTTTAAATTTTTTCACCAAATTTTCAACATGGCCTTTTGGGACCCATCTTATGAACACTGTCACTGTCATTTCGTTAATCTGGCCGGAAGGTAATTTTGTGGTCATGTGCAAAATCACCTTTCAGGACAGATAGTGAAATTTAACCACCAGTGTTCATCATGATGGGGTCCCATAAAAACCATATTGAAAACTTGGTGAAAAAATAAAACAATTAGCCAGTTACGATGTTCTTTGAAATTTTTCTACACACATGCATAACTTTAATAATTTTCACTATTTTGACTCCCAAGTTTCAACACAGCCATTTTTCACAGCACCTCATGAACAGCTGTCATTTTCACATCCTGTCCAAAATGTGTTTTCACACCTGTGGTGCAGAATGGCATTTTGCCAGGAATTTGAAAATTTTCACCTATGGGGTTTATGAGGTGGGATCACAAGAAGAAGGTAGGGTCATAAGAAGGCTATGTTGAAAATTTGGGGTCAAAATATCAAACAATGCCAAAGTTATGGCCATTTGTTGCAATTTCGCTACACCACTGTAACTTCAGAAATGTTAAATATTCTGACCCCAGAATTTCAGCATGGCTTTCTTATTACCCCACCTCATGTATGTCACAGCTGTCATTTTTAAATCCTGGCCAAAGCGTGTTCTGCACCTGTGGCACAGAATGGCATTACAGTTGTGCAGAATTACATTTGGCAATGATTCAAAAATGTTCTGTACCGGGTGCATGAGGAGGTAGGGTTATAAAGATGGCTATGCTGACAATTCTGGTCACTGTTGTCCTATAAATGGAAGCACAAGCCCCAAAGGGTCCTGTGCTCCCACAGCTACATACTGTACATATACGCATCTACGGAGGGATGGGAGCGCAGGGAAGTGCATGTTTGTTTTAAAGTCGCTCCTGCGGCAAAACAGAGGTTCCCCATGCTTCTGGACCCCAAATCACATAATAGGGGTCTGGAGACATGAGGAAGGACCTGAGGGCCAAAAGTTGTTTTTAAAAGCACTAAAAGCGCATGTGAATAAGCCAGCAGCCAAGTCTGCTGGGAACTGTAGTCCTGCCCACCCATTACAATAGCAATACCAAAGGTGAACCTTTGGCACTGACAAATGCTTGTTAATGTATCTTACTGCTAGTAGGAATAATTATATATTGCCCTTGTTGGAAACATCAGACAAAATAGAAAATGATACTCCTGGACTTTGAAGGTCTTTTAGAAGGCATTCCAGAGAATATGGTGTAAGAAAATGTCAACAATTGCCTCAGCCTTTGTTATTCCACAGGTAAGTTTTTCTCTCTCAATTTCTAAATCACCAGCAACTATGGATGCACATAAACCCTAAAAATAGTGGGAAAGTGTTAATATGCATATGCTATTGGACCCCTAACCTGTCCATTGATGAAAATGACATATTCCTGGAAAAACTGCAGGATATAGACTCAGGGAGTAGAGTTATTTTTATGGGTGACTTCAATTTCCTACCATATGTTGGAAAAGCCTCACTGCCATTCATGCACTGGAATACAAATATATGAAATTTATCATCACCAACAATCTCGAACAGCATGCAAGACAATACTCGAGGGACAGCATACTAGATTTAGTAATAACCAATAATGGGTGAAGACATAGTGGAATGTAATGTAAGGAACTCTCAGTGACAGCAACCATAATATGGTCAATTTACCATAAAACTAGTTGGGATCCCATATTAGGTAAAACAAGGGTAAGATGTTACACCAAGGCAAACTACCCTGAGATCAAAAATATTTGGGAAACTGGGACTGGAGAAAAGGCTTTGAAGGTCAGTCACTGAAATCGAAATGAGACCTTCTGTATTCAAAATTACACTTCTGCATCACATCCTTTGGCATGGTAAAACTCAAGAAAACGACAAAGGTAAGATTCCGTCTGGTATAACAAAAACATTAAAAGAAAAAAAGGTGTACGTAGTTTAGAAAACATTCTAGCCACACATACATGGTTGGCATATAAGGAGATGGAGAAGAAATACAAGAAGGTAGCCAGCCCAGTGGTGCAGAGGGCTGTGGCACTGGATGCCTTACCTCTTACCACACCAGTGACTCTCGTGTTCAGGAGCGAGTGTGGGCCATCGGAGGTCGGCACAGTGGGGCGGTGCAGTGCAGGATGAGCTGCCAACAGGCAGATTGCCTCTACTGGAGGGACCTAAGCTTCCCTCAGCACTTGGCTGTCTCAGGTGGAGGCCAGAGGGCAGTGCAGCTGAGGGAGCCAGGGCGCTAGGCCAGTGGGGTGGGAGGAAGGCTCATTACCGGAGCAAGAGGGCATGCATGCCTCCACGCACATGCGCCCTCTGTCTGGGGGCCCCAGGTTACTGGGGAGAAAACCAGAGAAAAGGTCGGGATCACAACAGGATGATGCGTTTGGGCTAGCTCCTAGTCAGCCAGGACACGCACAGCGTACAAGTTGCCGATTGGCCCAATCTGGTAGGTTGCTATGGTAGCTGTGGCCCACCGAGAGTACAAACACCTATATGAAAAAAAAAGAAATACAAAAAGGCTATAAAGGATTTAAAACAAGAGCATGAATGAAGAATAGCCACAAACACAAGAGACAATAAAAACTTTTTACAACTACATAAACAGTACAAAGAAAGGAAGGCCCAAAATAGGTCCTATCACTACAGGAGATACATTCATTTGGGAGAGACAAGTGATGGCTGAAATATTTAATAAGTACTTTTCTAGTATATACCGCCAAATGATATGAGTGGTGGAGATTTACCCATGGGCATTTATGACACTATTGAAATTTCATCGCAAGAGTTTAAAAACAAGTTACTCAAACTTAAACCCAGTAAATCATCAGGACCAGATGAACTCCATCCTATATTTCTAATGGGACTTACAGACAAACTATCAGGGCTGCTATCCAGTGAGGATAGTGACTGAATATGGGTGACCGCCAAAACAGCAACTCATATTCAGCACTATCCCATGGGCTACCCTGGAGTAGTGACCCTACGAAAAATGAGCGTAGGGAAGGGTGACAGGAAGAGGGGATAGCGAGGGAAGGGGAGGGACATGGAAGGGGTTTTAGGGGACTGTGTGCCTGCTGCTGCTGAGCTAGCCATGTGGTGTGGTGCTGTAGGTGGCTAGCTCTGGCTCAGCAGGTACTGGGTTTGGGGCTGGGACCAGGAGGGTAGAAATTTTGCCACTGCCTGTGGCTGCAGGACTTTTTTTTAATCCGGACTGTGCCCTCTCCAGCCATGCACCCCTGGAGTTGAGAAACTAAAATCGGAGGGGGACGCGAGGGCAAGGCCCTCCTTGAGGTGGGGCGCAGGGGTGTAGCCTCCCACAAAACACTGTTTGTTATTCTGGATGCTGGGTCGCTGGCAAGTGTATACCTCATTGATTTGCTTTTTGGCAATATACATTCACCAAACAGCGATCACTATTATGACATGGAACCATCAGGCCACTTGCAAACATATACTCTAGTTCAATTTCTAATGGTATAGCTCTTCCAGAATGAAAGATAGCCATGGTCATACCTATCCACAAAAGGGCCCTAAATGAAATTATATAAACTACAGGCCAATAAGTCTCACGCCTGTTGTGGGGAAAATAATAGAGGAGTTTGTCAAGGAGGAGATTATAGATCACCTTACCAGAGAGGATTTGGTATACATAAACCAACATGGCTTCATAGTGAGTAGGTTGTGTTAAACAAATCTATTAAATTTTTGAACCCGTCAGCAGTGCTCTGGATGCCAGGTTACCAGCTGATATACTTTTTCTCGATTTTCAAAAGCCTTCAATGTCATTCCCCACAACCGTCTGATAAATAAAGTACACAATATACATCTACGACCTAACATAACTGCTTGAGGTAAATTCATGGTTGATTGGCAGGAAGCAGACAGTATGTGTCACTGGGCACTACTCATCTTGGACGGAGGTGATGAGAGTCGTTTCCAGGGTTCAGTCCTGGTCCAACTTATTTAGTGTATATATATATATATATATATATATATATATATATATATACAATATTGCATCACTACAGATGTCAGAAGGTTTTTGGACCTGTAAGTTTGCAGACAATGTGAAGGTTGGAAAATAGTTGACAGTGAAAAATCTACTGAGGAATTTCAGAATAAAATAAACAACTTTGCATCATGGGCCACAAAACATAATTTAATGTTTAACATTGAAAATGTAAAAATGCACATTGGAGGTAGAAATAGGAGGATACCTTACTATATGCACAAGAAAAAGTTATTAGAAACTGATAAAGAATGAGATCAAGGAGTAATTATTACAAACAGGATGTCACAAGATACACAGTGTAAGGAGGCCATCAGTAGGTGTAACAAGATCATGGGCTGTGTGCTTTGCAACATCAGAAGCAGAGACAGAGAGGTCCTGGTGCCCTTGTATAGGTCATTGGCTCGGCTGCACTTGGAATACTGTGAACAATTTTGGACCCCTAGTACCAAGCACAACATTAAATTGCTAGACAGTGCACAGAGAAAAGTCACAAAAAAGTTAGGCAACTTCAAACAGGCCTTACAGAGAAAGGTTGATGGAGCTGAACCTCTACTCCTTAGAGTATAGAAGATTAAGGGAAGCTATGCCTGGCCTATAGGGCAATAAGGACATCCTGGAATGTATTGGGTTGGTACTGAAACATCCAGTAAGAAAACAAGCTTCATTGCTATCAGTTAAAAGGTGATGTATACAGGACTGAAAAGTGGGGCATGGTTTAACCAGAGAATAGTCAACACCTGGATCAGACTGCCATATGAAATAGTGGCAAGCAAATCTCTGGGGGCCTTTAAATCGTCACTAGATAAATATATGGGAGACAGGAAATTCGACATTTTAGAATAAGCATGGGTGAGTCACATGGCCTATGGCTCCTGACTCATATACTGCTATGATCCTATGGCCATATGTCTGGCTGGCCAGCTTGAGTCCACAGTCCAATGAATTATAGGAAATGTTGTGCTGCACTGCATGGAACACTTTGCAGCTTCAGCTGCAGTAACCTTGAGCTCTATCCAGTACAGATTAGTAGCACTGGTCCACTTTGTCATCAGATGTCTGTGCCTCACCTAAGGAGAGCCAGAGTCGGCATCAGCCCTCTCTTCATCCTCTAACCTCAGGGTCGGAGGGACTAAGCAGCTCGCTTTTACTACTCTCTTCAGTACATTCACATTTTTTTCAGACAGCAGCTCACACAGGACATTGAGGGAGGAAGAGGACACATCGGATCTACCAAGGAAAATGGGGCAGTGGGGAATCCAGCTTGATAGTTACAGGAGCAGAAGGCAAGTGGATCTGTAATTATAAGTAGCTTTTTATATATATATATATATATCAGTATAGCCTTTTCTGTTTTTTTCTTCCTGTTCCCCCCAGAGCCCCGCACATGGTCGCACGTGGTGCATGGAGGCACCACGCACACCCAGAAGCCAACTCAGTCCCTTCCACCCACCCTGCACTGCCACCCTACCCACCTACATTACCCTACTGGACATCCAACCAGTAGGCAACAGGACTACGGGAGGGTCAACAACCCACCCCCACTACCCTGGAGAGGAGAGCAGCCTAATGGTTGCTCGATCCTTACTCTTCCTACTCTCCATGCTGGCCCCGTGACCCGAGGTCATTCCTAAAACCCAGGTCACCGGCATAACGTGAGGTGTGGTGTCCAGCTTACAGGGCAGAGGCAAGAGGATTACTTAGTTACTACTTTCAGTTGGTGTGGGAGCAACAGAGAACAGGAGCAGGCATTCATTTCTAACTGTATATTTGGTTGTTTGGCATTGTGACTTTGAGCGGAGGGAAGCGGAGCAGCTATTTACTTTCTGTTTTGTGTTGCCTGATTGTTTCTGAGCACAGCAGCCATGGACAAAGCGCAGGGCACAGTCATTTAAATTTTGGCGCCGAACAGGAGTACTTAAGAGAGCTACAGAGTTGGCATCCGCCTACTCTTCATCCTGTAGCCTCAAGGTCAGAGGACTGAGCAGTTCGCTTTTACTAATCTCTTTCAGTGTGTTCATTTTTTTCCAAACAGCAGCTCAAACAGGATGTAGGGGAGGAAGAGGACACATCAGACCTACCTTAGAAAACTGAGTCAGTGGGGATCCAGCTTGATAGTTACAGGAGCAGGGGCAGAAGGCAAGCAGATCTGTAATTATAACTTGCTTTTTCTCATTTCTGTTAACTTTTGTTCTTTCAAGAGTGGAGGGCAAGAGGATTACTTAGTCACTACTTTCTGCTGAGAGAGACACACAGGACAGGACTACTGCTATGGAGAACGGCAGACAGAGAGAATGAGAGGCAAGTTTACATGATTGGTTTCTGCAGGGCAGCACCATAAGACCCACCGACTCTGCCCCAACCCACCCATCTTAGCCTCCTTTGCCCTTTATAGGCACAGCACTGATGACATGGCGCGCTTCCTGCTTAGAGACAGGAAGGGTAGGAATAACAAAAAGGAAAACAGAGACAAACACACACACACACACATATAAGGACAAAGATAGGGAGGTAATATGTAGAATACTGAGTCTGTGGGGCAGGAATAACTGAAGCTACACTGAAAAATAGGTATAGCCCTACTAGGGAACTAAGGAGAGCCAGGGAATAGGTAGTACTTCAACTGGATATTGGAGCACAGAGTAAAGAAACATATAAAGAGGGGCAAGGGGACTAAGCCAAGCAAAGTGTAGTAAGGCAAACAGCACTGGGGGCAAGGATGATAGGAGTAGTAGTGGTTGCAGGGCAGCAGTGTTCAGGAGAACATTCTCAATGCTGCAGTGTTGCCCTATATGTAGACACCTCTCGGGCTGAGGGCAGAGGTTGACAGCCTCCTGGCTGGGTTGGCACAGACTCAGGGGACTTCCACCCCACCCAGGGACCACTAAGTTAACCCCCACTCATTCAAAGGTTACCAAGTAGAAGGAGTGGATAGACTACGTGGGCTGAGGGAGGTGGGTCAGAGACACATCCCCATCTGGTCCAACTTAAAACTCCTATACTGTCCTGGAGGAGTGGTAGAGTCCCAAAAGAGAACCTGAGGTTGTAACTAGGGAGAATGAGCAGGTCCTCCAGAAAGGAGACCCGGGCGGAGGCAGAGGACCCCAGAGGAAGAAGAAGCTACCCTGGTGGGGACTTAATTTTCCATGGAATGGAGTTGGGCACAGGTAGTGGGGTGGAGAGGGAGGCTAAGTGCCTTCTAAGAGGCACAGCTTGAGGGAGGGGGAGCAGATCCAGAGGATCACTAAAGCGGTAGCAAGGAGAGGGAGCTGGAGGTTATTGTCCACCTGGGGACAAATGACATAGCCAGGGAAGAGGCGAGCATAGAGCAGGTGAAGGAGTACTTCAGGGAGTTAGGAAGGCGTGTTGAGGAAATAAGAACCCAGACCTGGTGGCCTTGATTGCAGAGGCTGACCTGGACATAGTGGCAATACCGAGACATGATATGCCATAAACCACGACTGGGAGATAAGTGTACTGGGTTATGTCTATCCAGGAGGGAAGGCAAAAGGCGGGTTAGCCTGTACATCAGGGAAGGTATAAAAGCAACGAGGTACAGGGTAGACAGGGGAGCCCGAATCACTGTGGGTCAACCTTGAGCAAGGCAATGGCATAGCAGTTCAGACAGGGTGATCTACAGGCCTCCAGCTCAGGGGAGGAAGTGGATAGGTGCTAGTGGAAGAAATACATGAGATGGCAACAAAAGGGGAGATACTGCTGCTGGGTGATTTTAATATGCCAGATGTGGATTGGACAATCCCAGTGGCTGCCTCAGCCAGGAGCCAAGACATCTTGGACTCCTGCAGGGGCAGGTCTCAGACAGCTAGTGCTAGGACCCACCAGGGACAGGGCAATTCTGGGCCTAGTACTGACCAATTGAGACAGAATCACAGAAGTCTGGGTGGAAGGTCATCTGGGGTCCAGCGACCACCACACAGTGTGGTTTAACATGGGTACAGGGTCACAATCAAGCCACACAAAGGCGAGGGTCTTAGACTTCAGAAGGGCAGACTTCGCTAGGATGGGGATATGTCAAAGAAGTTCTAGGCAGGAGGAGGCAAGAGGGGGTTGAGGAGCAGTGGGGACACCTAAAAGGAGCCATAGTAGAGATGGCAAACCAGCGATTAGACTGAGAACCAAGTGCAAGACAAAAGAGGAAACCACTATGGTTCTGAAAAGATGTAGTAGGGCAAGTAAGAGCCAAAAGGTTGGCTTTCAGGAAATATAAGGAAACACAGAAGGAAGGGGGATGGTGTGTGTATCTAAACTGTCTGAGGGAAGCAGGAAAGCTGTTAGGAGCGCAAAGGTGCAAACAGAGGTAAGATTAGCACAGATGGTGAAGAAAGGGATAAGACATTCTACAGGTACATCAGTGAAAGAAGGAAGTCCAGGGCGATATTGTAATGCTCAGAGGGATGACGGGGAGTGTGTGGAGGGAGACCAGAAAAGGCATCAATACTGAATAGTACTTCTGTTCAGTATTCACTGAAGAAGGAGGGACAAGGACCACAGATGGGCATCAGATACAAAGGGGGGAGGAAGGTGAAACATGCCCATTTACAGAAGAGAGAGTCCTAGAGGAGCTTACAAAACTGAGGGTGGACAAGGTAATGGGACCAGATGGCAACATCCCAGAATAGTAAAGGAACTATGGATGAAACTAGCAGTGCCACTGGCAGCCATGTTGAGTGAGTCACTCAATACAGGAGTGGTTCCAAAGGACTGGAGGGGACATGTAGTCCCTCTTCATAAAGCGTGTAAGCAGGAAACTGTAGGCAGTCAGCCTCACCTCAATAGCGGTGAGATTATGGAGGCACTGCTAAGGAGAGGATTATGGAACACCTTGGAATCCAATGGAGCACAGGATCTGAGACAGCATGGATTCACAGCAGGAAAGTCATGTCAAACAAATCTGATATTTTTTTACTGGGTGACAAGGGAAGTGGATCAGGGAGTAGTGGATGTCGCCACCTTGATTTCTGCAAGGCCTTCACACTGCTCCACAAAAGACTGCTAAATAAGTTGGGTAGCCTGGGCATGGGGCCACAAGGTGGTGAACTGGGTTAGAAACTGGTTAGGGAAAGGAAGCGAGAGTGGTGGTAAATGGGATCCAATCTGAGGAAAGGAGGGTGACCATTGGGGTACCTCAAGGATCAGTCCTAGGCCAGTCCTTTTAATGTCTTCATTAGTGACATTGCAGAGGACTAGAAGGAAGGTTTGCCTGTTTGCAAATGACACCAAGATCTGAACAGGGTAGACACCCAGATAGAGTGGAAAATGAAGAGGGGCCTAGGAAAGCTGGAAAATGGTCCAAGTGTGGCAACTGAGTTTCAATGTGAAAAGTACAAAAATCATGCACCTGGGGTGCAGAAACCTCATGGAGAACTACAGGATGGGAGGGAGTAACTGACAATCACCAGGAAGAAAGGGATTTGGAGATTATCATCTCAGGTGACCTAAAGGTGGTCAAACAGAGCACAAAGGTTGTAGGAGAGCCAGTGGCATGTTGGGGTGCAGGAAGGGTACCACTGGCAGAAGAAGGAGATGGTGATACCACTGTACAAAACACTGGTGAGGCCTCATCTGGAATACTGTGTACAGTTTTGGGAGGCCTCACCTTTGTAAGGATATAGACAGAGGGAGACGGTTCAGAGAAGGGCAACCTAAGATGGTGCAGGGCTTGCACCAGAAGACATATGAGGAGAGACTGAAAGATCTCAATATGTATACACTGGAAGAGAGGAGGAACGAGGAGATTTGATAGAAACCTTCAGGTATCTTAAGGGCATAAACAAGGTGCAAGTGGGTGACATCTTTCAGTACAGGAGAGGTACAAGAATGAGGGGGCACGACATGAGATTGGAGGGAGCAGGATAAGGGAAACATGAGGAAGTTGTTGTCATGGAAAGGGCGGTGGATGGCTGGCAAAACCTACTCCCAGGAGGTGGTGTGGAGCGCAGCAAAGGGGGGATTTAAATGTGCATGGGATAGGCATAAGGGCACCCTAGAGGTGGGAAGGAGAGGCTAAAGCCGATGACCAAGTATGATCAGCGGTTGCTGATGCAGGTAGGGTATATGGGCAGACTAGATGGGCCTAGCGGTCCTTATCTCGCGCCAATTTCTATGTCTCTGATGGATAGCTGTCTTGATGTTGTTTAGTACCCTTGCCTTGTTAAGTCATTTCATCTGCTGTGTGATACCAGAATTTCTCAGCAAAATCTGCAGTCTTTAAGAGTATTGTTGCACTTCTCAACCTAGTCAAAGTCATTCCCCATACATCTTGCCTACTTGCAGACTCTCTTGTTGTTTGAAGATGTAGCCAGCACACATTTCTTCCGTCTTCCTAATGCTACTTTACCTACCTGTACATTTAACACAAATGTGGCAAATGGGTCTTCAGTAGATAATCAGCACAGAAATTACCTGGTGCCACTAGTCTCTGACTTGAACCTTCTGTAGAGGCAATTTATATGCGTACTCCACTGATTGTCTGAAAGCACAGAGCAAGTTACATGCGCTGCAGCCAAACAATGCACCACAAAAGCAGCCAATAGAATTAAAGCCCACTAGACATTTTGTAAAATTTTGCATTATCAATCACCGCCAGAGATAAGGAGACGGGAACAGAATGTAAAGTATGTGAAATACATTCCCAAGCACCTTAGCCCTTGCAGTGGTTGCCTGGAAGCACAATGTAAATTAAAACTCACCTGAGGAAAGACAAAGACAGGTTGTAGATGGTACAGCATAGAGTAACCAAAATTATTCAGGTCAACAGGTCAGATCCCATGAGGATCAGTTCAGGGCACTGAGCTTGTACTCACGGAAGGCCAGAAGAGAGAGAGCAACATGATAGAGCATTCATGTTTAAAGAAATAAACACTGTAATACTGCAAGGAACTATCAAGCAAGAATAGCAGTTGAAAACAATGGGGGACATAAATGTAAGCAGGAGGGGATTCTAGGCACAGTCTTACCTTACAGAGAGATCGGTTGAGCTGTGGAAGAGCCTACTGACAGAGGTGGTGGTCTGTGGGCACAAAAATCTGTTTTATTTCAAATGTTTTACCAGGAAAGACATATTGAACTGGTGCCAGCTTGTTTCAGAGTATGTGTCCTGGGGAGGCAGTGGAACGGAAGGACAGTGAAATACAAAGTACAGTCTTCACAAATGCAATAATATGGAAGTAAGTATCGTAAAATGAGCAATTACAAGCAATGCTTCTAAGCAGGAAATGAACATTATAAAAAGGCTCTGAGAAATGGAGCTTTGATTGGCTGTAAACATTCTAACAGCCTTATGTTAATCTTTTATTAACATAACCCCTGGTCATGCCTTATTGCTTAAATATGCAGTGAGCAACAGTGCAATAGGAGTTGCACATCTGGCACAGAGCGAAGGGCTTCATAGTTACTCGGAAGGAAACAAAATCAGTTATTGAGGAAACAGACTAAATTCAGCTGGCCATTTAAACCTGGCCAGCGCATGGCAATTGAATTTTAAAATCCCAAAAGTTTTCTTTACTGACCAGTGCCAGGTCTGTATCACCACTCCTCAGGCCCATTACCATATGGTCAATGCCAGTAAAAGACACTTTATGCTGATCGATGCTGCCTGAGGAGTTTACATGGTAGCACGTCAATTCAGCTAAAAAACTCAGGGCAAACATTTCAGCAAAATCAATACAGCGCATACATTACATCGTAAAGCACATTTTAGTGTAATGCTGCTACATCGCAACGGAGAATGCAGAATTTCTACTGATGCCCTACAGTGTAACCCCATTTACTCGAACTGAACTGATGTCTGCCAAGCAGTCTGAGTAAACGGAGTTGTGATGCACTAACCACCTGTCAATTAAGTCCTCAAGAGCCAGCTCATAACATACATAGTTTACATGTGCTGCCAGGCAATATTCTTGATTATTTGACTGTTCTATCTAAGGGGCGAGGCACTAGATATCAAGTTTTGCCCTTGGTTGAACTGAGTGACAAGCTCATCCCTTAATCATTTTATTATCATTTATTCAAAAATCAGAGATTACCTTTGAGTCAGAGACTCATTTATAAAGGTTCCACGTCACATATATTGCACAATACTGTACAAAGTTACGTTAACGATAGGAGAGGTAATAATAAAGAGGTTTCTTGCCCTCCAATATATCTTAAATTAGCCATGAACTGTAGTCTTCATGAGATTCCCTTTTGCACATAATAATAAATAAGATGGTGCAAGGTAACATAGTCACAGGTACCTACAGGAAGCCCATAGAATGCATTTTTGTGTTGCTGGCCAGGTCAGCCACCTCACCACATTGTGGACAATGTCCCAAAACCTTGTTCTGCAGGGCCAGATGTAATTGTAGTTCTGAACAGGTATTCCCTGCAAATATTGGAAGGCTGTCAAGGAGACAGATACGAGTAGTTTCCCGTACTCAAGAAGGAAACAAGGTGCTAGATATTCATGATCTTATCATGTGTGATACCACCTATGTGGTATACAATAGCGAGCATGCCTGTGGAGTTTACTATGTTAGCAGAACAAAAATACATTTTAAAGATTGCATTGGGGATCTTGTGAAGGTCACACAGTCAAATAATTAAATAAACCACAATAGGGTGTTGGTGATGCTACAGTTTACTGCGCCTGGTGTGTTCGGTCACAAGGTCAGAGGTCGAGTGGCCAAACCATCTAGGGTGTGGGTAAATCCCAGCATCACCAACACCCTGAAGTGGTTTATTGCTATTATACAAATGGGCCACTTTATATTAGGTTAAAAAAAGGAAAAAGATAGTTTTTTGTGTTTTAAATAATATTTGTTTACTTTATTCTTCGTGAGAAAAATTGTACTGGATTGTTGTGTACTGCTGCTACACACAGACACACCGTAAAATGTTGCTGAATTGATGTAAGGAAAAGACACATATGCGTTTGTTTTACAAAGGTCAGAACTGTTAAGTGTTAAAGCGTGGTTTACGAACGGGTCTTATGTGGAATCCTGTTTCTTGAACTCTGGATGGCTTTCTTTACATTTTGGGTCGAGGAATGAAAGTATGTGGTTGTTTTTTCGGTTTGCTTTTGTACCGGAGTTGGAATGGGAGATGGCATGATATGCCGAGCAGTAAGCAACACACCTCCTTTCAAAACTTCAGCTGCTGGTCTCCTGGTAAAGCAGGTACCTTTTACTTAGTCATTAGCTTAAACTGCAAATGGACAGGTAGCTACGTGGAGAGCAGATCAGCATGTGCAGGGAAAGAGAGTGACTCGGGAATCAGGAGAGTTTTGAGTCTTGTTATATCTTTTGTTGTACTTGTTTCGAGGGCTATACAGTGGGTTGTGGCAATGTTGAGGTGTGTGAGTTGAAAAGTACTGTGTTCTTTCAAATCTCCGCTGCAGCAGTACAGTTTAGCGGGAGTCAAGATGGCGGGTCGAATTTATTTGACAGTTGGGACTGGTGATGCGGCTGACTGGCACCTTGCATTGGTAATGCTAGATTTTACAGCACTTGAAGGTGCCAGTTAGCCAATGAGAGTGCTGGAATATGAGAGCCCATTGTATAATCAAGAATATGGCCTGGCACCACATGTAAACTCCACAGGCAACAATCGATTAGCACAGAGTGTCTTTACTGGCATTGAACATGTGGTAATGGGCCTGAGGTGTGGTGATAGAGACTTGGCACTAGCCAGGAGGAAAATATTTTGATTTTTGAACTGAGTGACATGCACTGGCCAGGTTTAAATGGCCAGCTGGACTTCATGCCCTTCCTAATCAATAACTGATTTTGTTTCCTTGCTTAGGGTAGTACATTTCTGTGCCTTTTGGATGTAAGATTTTACTGCAGTTCTGAATTTGCTGTTTTATATGATCTTATTGATTAATACAGAGTCTGAATATATTAATTTTAACATTGCTTTTCTCCTCTCCTTGCCATCACAGGCATCTCACATCCACGTCCTCGCTCTAGCCATTTTGATGAAGCTACAGATGCACTTTCTGGTTGCAGTGTGACTGATCCAGGGTTTGTGAGCCTTTGTACCAAGAGGATTCATGGTTCCCATGTGTAGTCTATACGATCAGTTGGTTATTCTGCTTTTCACTTACACTTTATCCTTCCTCCCCACTGTCTTCCCTGTCCTTTTCCTTTTCCTTGACTTGTTTTTTCCTGCACCTTCCCTCCCCATCTGCGCCATTGGCACTTTCTCTGTCGTGCATCTTTGGACCCATAATGAATATGCTTTTAGGACTATAGTTCCAAATATTTAGAGTCCACTATTTCTCCAGTGCAATATTTAACAGGCTTTGTAACTTTCTGGGTATTTATGATGTAATTACATATTTATTGTTGGTGTACAATTTGCATGAAAAATTATCTGAGGCCACGGCCCGACTCGGACTACCATCTCTGCCCACCTCCAAGCTCGCCGCAGTGGATCCCTCAAACAGAGACTCTCCTTGTGCCTGAGTGGTGCCTGGACCACTAGACAGCCCCATGGTAACCTCTGTGGCCGCCGCCTGACTCGGACTACCATCTCTGCCGCCTCCCGAGCTTGCCGCAGCGATCCCTCAAGCAGAGACTCTACTGCACCTGAGCGGCACTCCTGACCGCTCAGGCGGCCCCACAGTAATCTCTGTGGCCACCGCCCAACTTGACTACCATCTCTGCCCACCTCCTGCTCGCCGCAGTGGATCCCTCAAGCAGGGACTCTTCTTTAGCGCCTGAGCGGCACCTTGAACCACTGGCGGCCCCGCGGTAACCTCTGTGGCCGCCGCTGACTCGGACTACCATCTCTGCCCACCTCCGAAGCTTGCCACAGTGGATCCCTCAAGCAGGGACTCCGGGGCGTAATGAGCAGCAACGGATGCACGCATTTTCCTTTTGCTCTCCCTCGCCAGCCAAAATAAAAGTAAATAATTAGTTTAAAATACCTTTGAGATACTTGTTTGGCTCTCTATCGACCTCAAATAATAGTATGGATGACTATTTAATGCACAATCCAGTTAAAAGTCAGCGACTCACCAATAAAAAGCACTAAGAAGATGGCAGCTGGTATGGCAGGAGAAAATCTGGGCCTGGTATCTTTGTCGGGCGGAGGTCACAGCACTTGGTCGGGAATTAACTGGCCACGTGATAGCGGCTTTGGAGCCACGACTGATCAAGCTGGAGGGAAACTGGACTCAAAGCTGCAAGAAGTCCAGGAGCAGCCAACGGAACAGGCAAATCGTGAGTAGTGGAGGTGGAGGATCAACTTTCCCGCTGGAGGACGAGATGATGGCAGTCCCTGGACAAGTTCTGGCACTTCAAAAGAGCTGGCTGAGTTTAAAGAGGCATTCGACTATCAGAGAATGATCACTGGTGCCTCAATCTGTGTTTAGAGGATTACCGGAGGGGAGAGAAGGGCTAGTCCTATGGATTTCTGCGCTCAGGTACTGCCAGAGTTACTAGGCCTGCAACCAGCAAAAGGGCGCCTTAAGAAGGAGCGTGCACTCACTGAGCAGTGATGCCCTGACCGCCTGCAGAGCAACCCCGAGGCAAGTGATTATGCGCTTTCAAATTTTCAAGATTGGGAAGAGGTTTTGAAAGTGTATAGAGAGAAAGGAGCTTAATATATGAAGGTCATCAGTTATTTCTATCGCAAGACTACTCGGCATGCCTCCTAAAGAGAAGAAATGGTTCAATGGGATAATGCAACAGATGAGAGAGTTAAAAATAGAGAATTTCCTGGTGTACCCTGCCACATTGAAAATAAAGCATGAAGGAGCGACCTTCTCATTTTGGGAATTTGAAAAAGCAGAGCAATTTGTCCATGGCTTGAAGCAGAAGATGAGCTGAATGGCATGACTGGAGTATTGTGACACTCAGAGGTGGAGGAGGGACTACCTGTATTTGTTTTTCTGTAAACTTTTCCTTCGTTTGCCTCTGCTGTGTGCTTTCCGTTTTATCTCCCGGATCATGACATTAAAGTTCCAGTAAGAGCATCTGTGCTATTTGCATGCTTCTTTGTGTTACAAGCAAGGCGTTTTTTCTAGGCTGAATGAAGGAAGTGTTGGACTCTCGTGGACTGAAGGGTCTAAAAAGTTATGGGATGCGTGAGTGGGGCCTAATGGAAACAGGACTCTTCGCCACCGAATATGTGAAAGGGAGTGAAGTATGTAGTGAAGGTGAGACATACGATATCGTGGAGAGACTATGAGTTGCTTGAGAAGCATGGCAGCATCGACCAAAAGGAGTAAAGGGAGGCTGATGGTTGGGAGAAAGGCTCTGCGTGTGAGTTTGATGGCGTGGCCCGTTTTCCCCGTACGCCTCTGACGTTGGGATCCACTCATGGCTTGAACTGTGGGGCACAGGGAAGGGTGAAAGCCTTGCACACCATATTTGTTTATGTCTGGGACTGGGAAATGCTTAGGAAGAAGGAACAGAACATAATGAGGCTAGCTTGAAAGAAATCATGAGTGTACCTGATGGGGTAGGATGGGCCCTGCATCAGAACATGCAAGAAAAGGGTGGAGAAGGGAATTGAGATACTTCAACCCACAAAGAATATTGTGTATCCAGTGGGAGAGCTTGTGTAATGAGGGTGGGAAGTATGTGCTGTCAGGGAATGGGAAACAGAGTGGGATGACTTTTTCTCTGGGCTGGTGTCTGGGGAGGGAGCAGGGTGATGGAGTGGCACAGAGGAAGAGGAGATGAGAGGCAAAAGGAGGCTAAGATTGGAAGAGGTAAAAGACAAAGTAAATCGACTGTGGGGGGACTGGGGATGCAAACATCAGAAAGGATTATTTAGGACACTCATGCTGAAGAGGCAATTAGTAGTCACAAAGGGGGTAACTAGGAGGAAAGTAAGGGGAGTCGTGGCAAGGGTGTCATGGAAGTATGGAACAAAAATGGAGTGTATTTACGTAATGAGAGAAGGAAAGGAAAAGGAGAGAAAGGGATACAGGGAGAAATAAGGGGATGAGTAGAACTGGGGAGGGTGGGAGGATGGAAGGAGTCATTGTTAAAGATAGTAGGAAGGAGAAAGGACGGGGTAGTTAAAATAGATGTTATACTTGTTACTTGTGTTATGTGTGTTGGTGCAATGATTATTCTGTGCACAGTGACAGGTTTACATGTGACGGGATATGGAGAGGTATGGTGATATTATAGAGCAATTAACCAGGTCAAGTGGACTCGACTCTATTAATGGTGGGGGGCTGAGAGAGGCATATGTATATAAAATGGATAATACAAAAATCTCAATGTAGTCTCGTGGAATGTACGAGGCATTGCAAACCCAGTCAAAAGGACATCTTTATTGACGGCTCTGAAAAGGGTAGGGGCACAGGTAGGTCTGATACAGGAAACCCATCTAACAAATACCGAGCATGCCAAACTGGCACGGAACTGGGTGGGGAAGCTTGCAGCCTTTTTCAGTGCATAAAAGGGAGGGCTATATTGGTGCATAAGACTCCTCTCTGGAAATCACTAAAGTAGTTAAAGACCCCAAAGAGGGAGATATATATTTATTTCAGAAGAACTTAAGGGGAAAAAGGACGTATGTGTTGCATTTGAGGTTCATGGTATATGGAGCTACAATTCTATATGTCCTTGCTGGATTTGTTAACAAGGAGCAATTCCCAGGTCTTATTTTGGGTGGGACTTTAACTGGACAATGGATCCGATAATGGATCATTCAGAGGGAAGGAGAGGAGGCAGGAGATAATGATGATAATGGGAGATGGGTAAGTGGATATGGATCTGAGATGGTTGGGGCATGACAATCCAGGAGTAAAAGAATATACCTTTACTCCAACCACATAAAACGTGGTCCAGGATCGACTATATTTATCTACCCAGGGATGGTAACGCCAGGGTGCAAGATGTAATGCACAGTCCTATACATGTGTCCGACCATGCAATGGTTATTCTGAAAATAAAAGGAGGGAAAGGCAGAGAGGCCCTACACAATGGAAATATCTAACCTATATGGCAAAAAATAGAGAGTTTAAGGAGCACCTGGTAGCCCAGTGGCGGATGTATATGGAGAATAATGATACGAGGGAGGTGTCTAAGACAATGCTGTGGAGGCGGGTAAGGCATTCATGAGAGGGATAATTATAGAATATATGGCCAGATTGAAAAGCAGAAAAGTAGACACAAATGGAGCTAGAGGGAAGTTGAAGGAACTGGAAACAAAGTGGCAGGTGGAGAACAGGGGAGGCAGTTAGTTGCTGGAGACAGCGAGGGAAACCCTGAATGCCCATCTCAAGGCAGAGTAGGGAAGACATGGCTCTACTGGAAACGCCACGTGTATTTGAATGGGGAACAAACCTAGCCCTTTACTAGTTCGACTGTTGAAAGGGAAGGCTATGCACACATGTCGCAGGGGCGAAGATGGAAAGGAAACCTCAGAAGGATATCAAAGGCATAAAGAAAGCTTTTAGGGTCTTCTACCAGCAACTGTGTCACGCAGAGCCGTGGGTAATTATAGCAAATGCAGAGATTCCTGAATAAGGTAAAGTTACCGGAGACTACGAGTCTAGACAGAGATGCTTAGCCTAACCGATTACGAAAGCAAGAAATAATGAACGTAATACAGAAGCTGCAGAGTAGTGAAGCTAGTGGCCCAGACGGCTTCCCAGCAGAATATTATAAAATGATGGGAGGTCAGGTAGGGGAACTGTTAGGAGAGGTGTTTCATCAAAATGAGGAGACAGGGGAGATCAATCTGCCCAGAACATGTTATGATGCCACTATATGTTTAATACCTAAGGTGGGAAAGGATATGGAGGAAGGCCTCCCATAGACCAGTTTCTTTGCTTAACTCGACTTGAAATTTTGGCTAAGGCTTTGGCATCAAGGTTGGAGCAAACACTTAGGGTTGGTTCACCCAGACCAGACCGGGTTCATTAAAGGCGACAGTCATACCATAATATGCATCTCCTCAATATTATATGGAGAGCGACTAGGAGAAGGAAGCAGGGAGTTATCTCCATGGACACTGAAAAAGAATTTGATAGAGTGGAATGGGAATACTTATTTGAGGTGATCTCCGTTGGGTCTGGGTGAATTATTCATTAGATGGGTGAGGGCTATGTATGCGGCGCCTAGGGCACAGGTTTGGTAATGGGGGCTGTCAGAGAATTAAGCTGGACAGTGGTACGAGACAGGGCTGCCTCTCTCCCCTGTTATTTGTAATGGCAATTGAGCCATTGGCAATAGCCATAAGGAGTTTTACAGCGATTACAGGAATTGAAGGGGCACTAGGATTGCAGCATAAACTTGCTCTTTATGCAGACAACATGTTAGTGTTTGTGAAAACCAAAACAGTTGGGCCTCCTCTGCTGTTTTTGGTAGAGGAGTTTGGGCCTTCTCAGGGTACAGGATTAATTTGGGAAGTCTTAAATAATGTGCTTTCCTGGGACAGGGAAAGAAACAGAGCAGTGGGGATTGAAACAGGTAGGGAAGTGCTTTACCTATCTTAGTATCAAAGTGGGTAGGTCGTTGGGTTCCTTTATAGATTAAATTACACAGAGCTGTTGAAAGTGATGGGGGCAGATCTTGGAGATGTGAACAGTTACCGATATCATGGTTGGGCAGACTGAATACTGCCAAAATAAACGCTCCCAGGATTCTGTACCCATTACAGATGTTGCATGTAGGACTTACGAAGGGGACATAAGTAAGATAGGAAGGCTATCTCGAGTTTTATTTGGAGGGTAAATGCCCACGGGTTAGTTTACAAAACTAAAAATGGAAAAGGGAAGGGAGGTCTGGCCTTTCCAGATATACATAACTATGACCTGGCGGCACAGTTAAGATACATAGCGGACTGGGTGCATCAACCTAGTGAAGCCAGCTGAGTAGAATTAGAGCAAGTGGGAGCATGGACGACTCACGGCATACCTGCATTCCAGAGGCGCAAGAGTGTACCGAACTGGGGGTAACAATAATCCACTAGTGGAACAGGTTTTAATAGCCTGGGGACAGATCAGAAAACAGGGATGGACATGACAGGGAAACCATACTATTACCAGTGGCAAACAACCCTTCTTCTTGCTGGGGTTGGAGGATAAAGGTTTTACTAGTGGGAAGAGAGGGAATCCGGAGCCTAGGGAACCTTTGGTGCAAGGAAACCTCTGTACCTTTGAAGCTATCAAAGGGAATTGGGGTGGAGAGGCAGCACCTGTTTCGATATCTGCAGGTAAGGGCATTCATGCATAGTTTGGCAAGGGAAGGGGGGACTTAAACAGGACGAGGTAGAGCCTAATAAATCAGGCTAAGGTGGATCCCAGGGGTTTATTAGGAAAGCGGTCAGAGGGAAATCAGAGACTCCCAGATAGAACAGGGAGAACAAGAATGTTGTGGGAAAGGGATCTAGAGAGACCTATTACTGAGGAAAATTGGGCGTAGTGCTCCCAATGCATTCAGGGATCATGGCGTGTATTAGATATAAGGAGGCATATTATAAATTTCTTCATCGATTGTATTACCTGCCAGTGATAGTCCATAAAGCACACCCTTCAATATCACCAGCATGTGGGAGGTATGGAGTGGGAAGAGGCACATACATACACTGTTTTGGACCTGCCCCATCCTACAACTTTTTGGGGGAGGTGGTGGGAAATTGCTACAATAGCAGGAAGGAGTTGGAAAAGGATCCACTGCTGTGTCTCTTTGGAATGGAGGTGGGTGAAGGAGAGGAATGGAACCCGCTTCCTAGATGGATGAGAGTCTTATTCATCCTGGCCCGCCATTACATATATAGAATACATGGGTTACCCATGTTAGGCGAATCTTAAGCAATAGAAACAGATGATATTACAAACATTGCGTTGGAACAGCTGACTAATGTACTGTGGGATCGGAAGGAGGTCTTTATAAGAACTTGGTTACCTATCGTCTTTTCTAAGCCCAGAGGAGGATATGATATAAAGGGTGGGGCTAGGCTGTTAAATACGGTAGTAGGCCCTCAATGCCTACCAGTAAATAAAAGGCTGAGCTCTGGAAGCTGTATTAGAATCATAGCTTATATACCTCAATATTCATGATGTACTAAATGGGTGAAAAGTACTAATGGAATGCACAAATGATTGCACCTGTTGTTGTTTTAATGTGTAATGTGACTTTCATGTTTGAAGGTCAGCATGTTTGAATGTTATGTATTGACGTCACTATGTGTGAAAATCACAAAAGATGTTATACAAAAAAAAGCAGGGACTCTCCTTGCTCCTGGCGGCACCCTGGACCACTAGGTGGCCCCATGATAACCTCCGTGGCCGCCCATGACTCGGACTACCATCTGTACCTCCGAAGCTCACCACAGCGGATCCCTCAAGGGACTCTCCCTTGCGCCTGAGCGGTGCCCTGATCAATAGGCGGCCCCACGGTAACCTCCATGGCTGCCGCCCCACTTGACTACCATCTCTGCCCACCTCCAAAGCTCGCCGAGTGGATCCTCAAGCAGGGACTCTCCTTGCACCTGGCGGCACCCTGGACCACTAGGTGGCCCCATGGTAACCTCGTAGCTGCTGCCTGACTTGGACTACCATCTCTGCCCACCTCAAAAGCTTGCAGCGGATCCTCAAGCAAGGACTCTCCTTGCGCCTGGTGGCACCCCTGGACCACTACAGCTGTTGCGATAACCTCCACGGCCGCCGTCTGACTCGGACTACCATCTCTGTCTGCCTCCAAGCTCGCCACAACAGATCCTCAAGCAGGTACTACGCTAGAGATGCCTTGCTCCGGCCCTTCTCCCATTGGTGTGGCGTTTGGCTGCTGGACTGTGATTGATTCTACCCTCCTGCTCGGCTAACCCAACTGGGTGCCTTTCTCCCAGCTCCAAAATCACCGATTTCTCGCTGCTAACTGCAGTATTCTACCTGTATTTTCTGCATTGTAATTTCTAATTTGTGATTTTGCTGCTAAACCCTGCTTACTGTTTATTGTAACAAGAGCCTATATCATAGAACTGCAATTAATTTTAATGTTAAAACCTGCTTACTGTTTGGGCTAACAAAAGCTTATATCTTAGAATCTGACTATTTTACCTGCACTGTTTTGACCTGCTCTGTTTCATTTCTCTCTCCCTAAACTCTATCTCTCCTGCCTGCTCCCCTCCCATAGAGCCCTGTACTCCCACCATCTCCATTTTTATTTTCTCATTTTGCACTCAGTAACTTGTCTCACTTACAACCCCTTCTCCTCTGCTCTCCTTCCTTAGTGCTCTGATCTCACCTTTTGTCTTGCTGATCTCCCTCCCATACCTATTCTCACCTGCTCCTGCTCCATTGTCCTTACCTAGTCCCCACAGCCCCTGCTAGTGTCTGCCGCTACTATTTCCCACCCCTCCTGTGCTCATATTTAATCTACCCTCTCTTGCTCCCCAGGGATTCTCCTTGCACCTGAGCGGGCGCCCTGGACCACTAAGGCAGCCCCACGGTAACCTCTGGTGGCCGCGCCCAACTCGGACTACTATCTCTGCCCACTGAAGCTCGCCGCAGCGGATCCTCAAGCAGGTACTACCACTAGAGTGTGCCCGCCCGCCCTTCTCCCATTGGTGTGGCTTTGGCTGCTGGACTGTGATTGGTCCTACCCTCCTGCACGGCCAACCCGATTGGGCGCCTTTCTCCCAGCTCCAAAATAACCGATTTTATCGCTGCTAACTGCAGTATTCTACCCACCTCCCCCGCCCCCCCCACCCAGGCCTCCTTTAAATACTCATATTGTCCTCCTCTCATTCACTACTCCATTCCCATTGGCTCTCCTAATCAGACATTTCCATATGTCCTACTGTTAGGGCAATCTAACGCTAGTGTGAAATAGTTTCACTCACTACCATACCCCATTCCTCCATTTCACCACTTTCTACTCATTTATCCCTATTTCTCCCCGTTTCCATGTCCATGCGTCCCTAATCACCCTGTCCTGCCCACCAGGTTTCCCTAGTCTCCTCTTTCTTCTCTGATCTATTACCCTACCCTCTCTCTGTCTCACTCTCTCCTCCCCCTAACATTTCAATCTCTATATTACAGCTCAGCCCACCTGCTGGCCTGATTTCTCATCTGTGTCCTCTCGAATCCACCATTATCTATTTGCCTGTAAACAATTTCTTAGGATCCTGTGATTGTGTGAGCTCTGCCCTTCACCTGTCCCCCTTTCCTGGATCCTAAACAGTTTTCTCTTACCTGTGTCCATAATCCACGGACCGTTTACAATGACGTTACACACCTGTTAATTTTCCTTGCCTCCTCACTGCCACTGTTTCACCTATCACTGTTACCTGTCCCCAGAACTGCCACAGCTCACCCTCACTACACACCCAATGATTTCTATTTCTCTAACCTCCTTGTTGTGCCTGCACCTAATTATGTCACTACTCCTCTACTATGAAATAGATCATGTATCCTTATGATTGCACATGTCCACAAAAACAGTTGTCCCCTCGTCTACATACCCTATGCTCCTTCTTGCGAAAAGACTGTGGTATCTACTGTTTCTATAGCCATGCTGCTCTCAGGTGATGTCCAACTAAACCCAGGCCCTACAAATTGTATTACCAACCCTAGTCCTAACGCCAAAGGGCTTATAATTGCCCTCCATAACATCCGGAGCCTTGAGAAAATGTCACTGATCTTGAAGCTTGGACCTCTCTCCACAAGCCAGATATGATTTGCCTCACCGAAACCTGGCTCAAACCATCCACCCCTGACTCCCTGTGTACTATTCCATCCTACAACCTCCTGAGACTGTAGACCCCTTCCCAAAAGAGGCAGGGGCACAGCAGTTTACTTTAAAAGTTACCTCCAACTTTCTGCTATTAGCTCATCCCCTTAAATCACTGTGAAGCGCCACACCCTTCTCACCCTCGGCTCCCAAAAATTACATATAGTCTCGTCACAACCCCCAGGAGGCGGTCATAAAGGTTTGGAGGAACTGCTGGATAAACCACCTCTCAGCTGGGACCAAAGTTCTTATCCTGGGGACCTTAATATAAACTGGCTGGGTAGCTCCCAACCTGCATCCCTGTCGAGCATACAAAGCCTTAATCTTCACCAGCTAATCTTAGAACCTATCAGAGTTTCCCTCACTCTAATACAGGAACTCTGCTGGATTGGATCATGACCAACCATCCTGAGCACATCGTCTCCTCAGGTGTACTAGCTGATACTGTTACTGACCATTCTCCCACTTTTGCATCTGGGGCAAAGGAAGCCATTACAAGCGAAGCCTCGTTTCATTACCTTCCGTGATTATGCAAATTTCAACTCCCAAGCTTTCTTCAAGACGTAGATCAACACTGACTGGTCCTCTCCCAGGTACCAACGACGCTCACTCTTCCCTTAACACCTTCCTATCCCGCTTCCTATTTTGCAGGAGAAGCACTGTAAAATGGTAACTCGCTAAGTAAAAATAGACAAACTAGGTGGCTAAAATCTGGCCTACTCAAAAACTACATCAAAGAGATAAAAACTGGGTCTGCTACAAGAGCTCCGGCCTTTCAACTGACCAAAACACCTACCGAGCCCTCAAACTCCTGCAAAAGGATATCAAACAGGCAAAAGCTCTACTGTAAAGACCTTTTAACTAATTCTTACGGTGACTCAAAAAATTCTGGTCCCACATTAAGTTCTTTATGGGCTCTAACTTGTCACTCACTCCAAATAACATGTCACTCAATGGCGTCCATTGCAATAATCCCTATACTATAGCAAATTTTTTCAACGAACAATCCTCCGACCTAACAAAATATACCTCCTCTTTCCTGTCAATCCGGACCCTCATGTTCCAACTAATGCCAGGCACCCAAACTTCTTCTTTAGATCTGTCTCTAGATGGGAGGTACTAAAATTACTCAAGAATATACCTGAGCATACAGCAGTTGGCTCGGACAATCTTGAACCCAAGTTACTAAAGCTAGCAGCTCCATTCATTGTTGCCCCCAACCAAAATTTGTAATCTTCACTGTGCCAACACCATGTCCCTGATGTATGGAAGATGGCAAGGATAACCCGTTTACAAGAAAAGCGACCCCAAAGATCCATTAACTACAGGCCCATCATAATTCTGTCTTTCTTAGCAAAATTCTGAAAAACTTGGCTACCCACCATAGAATTCCTGCTTAAATATGACCTCCTCACTCCTGCCCAGCATGCTTCCATAAGGGACACAGTAGTACCACTGCTTTTACTCAAGCTAACCTCTGATGTCCTAGTGACCATGGACTCTGCTCTTCTTACTGTGTCCATCTTTATTGATATGACTAAGGCATTTGATCTGGTTGATCACTCCATTCTCCTCACCACACTTAGATCTCTTGGTTTCTCTCCAAATGTTGTTAACTGGTATGGTAATTATCTGTCTGAACAAACCCAATGCGTGAAATATAACTCTACCTTCTCAGAATAATCTATAATTAACATTGGCGTACCCCAGGGTCTATACTAGTTCCCTGCTCTTCTCTATCTTCCTAAACAACATCACCTCTAACCTTTCACAGACAGCTACCCTGCTGTATGTGGACAACATTGTCCTGTACACCAATGCTAAAAGCACAGATGACATCAATGAACGACTCTCCCATGACTTTCAACTTATCCAACGATGGCTTGACTGTCACAAACTAGTTCTAAATGAACCTAAGACTCAAGCTATGCTATTTGGCTCTAACTATAAACTCAAACAAGCCCAACACAATTTTAAAGTCACCACCCTAAGTGGCAAATCCATTGAGGTGGTAAGCTCTTTCAAATATCTGGGCATCACCCTGGATCCTCACTAAATTTCAACACCCATATCTTATGAACCTGTAAGTCGGTAAACATTAAACTCAGTATTGCCTATATTGAACCAGCTATGCTCTTACCCCTCTGCTAGGCTTGCTATAGCCTGTGGATACTTCTGCCTTCACTTAACTATATGGTTCTCCTATACCTCTGCATGCAAATCAAGCTTTCGGAAATGGGATGTCACCTACAATAACATCTGTCGGTATGCATCCTCCTCCCACAGACTGAAACACCACTGTACCCTCTATTTTGACCTTGGATGGCTTCCACCCACGAGTCTAGGCTTTATGCCTTTGTCTCCCTAACTGATAGCATTATTAGATCTCAAACTCCTCAATCCCTAGCGGTCTCTTTCAAAACAGTCATCCTTCTATGACCTTTGCTCACAGTTTCTGCCCCTGTTCTGTCCCTTGACACTCCACCTCTAAAATGGCCAATGCTTTTGCCTCTCTTGCCCCACAATACTGGAACTCCTTCCTCTAACCATTCATCAGGCTCTGTCCCACGTTGCTTTCAAGAAGGCAGTTAGAAACCATCTTATCCTGTCCAGCAAGTGCTCCTGTTTCAAACCACCGTAGCCTACTTGACCTTATTCTATTCAAAAGCTCCCCCCATCTCAACTGTTGTTTCCCCACTATCTGTGCACCCCTTCTATTGCAGTCTTTCTTGTAATCCCTGCACATTTTCCTCCCTCTTCCTCTCCTCTCCCCGCCCTCCTCCTCCCTACTCTCTTATTACCCCATTTTTCCACAGGTCCCATCCATGCTGCTGCACTTAATATAAATCTTGTTTGCCATTATTTTGAACAATGCTCACTGTTATGATTGTTGCTCCTACATATTATATCCTTGTATCCCTGATGTACTGTTGTATTCTCTGATGTATTGTTTTCCCTTATTTTCATTTACTGTACCCATGTTTTACTATTGTTCCACTGTTTCTTTTGTGTACTCTCTGGGTCATGCCTGAAAATAGTCATTTCTTGGCTAGTGCACCTACCGGTTAACAAAACGAAATAAATAAAAAAATACACATTTATATAGCGCCCACATTGTCAATGAGTAGTCAGTACATATAGGTAATGTGCACCTTCTAGGTGAAATGGCACAGCCAAGGCTGCAATCAGCATAGCATCTTGGGCACATGAACATTCTGGACAGTAGCAACTCTCCAGCGTTTGTTGTGCTATCAAATGGGAAGCAGCATAGAAGATTTCTCTGAAGAAAAAATGTATTTTCGGTGTCTAATTCTGAGGGCTGCTATTCTGCTGAGCAGGTTAGGGCTACCTGGTGACAGAGACAACCCCTAAATTTAAAATCATGCCTGTTAAGCTGTGAATTTCAAATTGGCTAACTTGCATTTTCTCCCACTTCTACTGCCTGTCTGTGCTTGAATTGGGGCCATGTTCTCTACACTGTTTTAAGGGTGTTTATTATTAACAGGTCTCAATTCCTCCTTTTATGGTGCCTCAGGGTAAGTACACTTCTTGTTTAGGGGTGATGGTTGGGATCTAGTACTTAACCTTTTCCCTTGCCTCCTAGCATCTATACTAGAGTCACCCCCACAGGGGAACTGTTATAAGGCTATTCATTTAGCAGAAGTGCCTTGGTGCTTAACACTGTCTGGTGAGCAATTAATACTTTCTCTTGCTCTGGAGATTGTGTTTATTGGTTGGTCTGTCAGTGAAAAGGTGTTTTCTCTCTGGAGACAGTTTAAAAAAAGAGAGAAAATGCTATAGACTATTCAGTCAGTATTTTCTTTGGGGGCAGACCATCAAGTCACTGATTGTGTGGCTCAGAAGAGCCATTAGAAACAAAACAGACTCCACCATTGCTCAGAGCCTGTCAGTTAGGCTTGTGCTCTGTTTTCCCATCAGACAGCCCTCCCAAGCCTCAGCACCTTCATTTTCATGCCTCTTGGCTGGGCACATGTCCCCCATGAGTTGATGTCATACATGGCGTCATGATGTCACATACACATGCATTCACGAAGCGTGTGCACATCAGCACTTTCTGAAGTACTAGATGTTAGCAACTCTGTTTTCCCAGCCTGCATCTCATTTTCTCTGGCAGCGATCATTCCTACTTTAGCCTGTTGGTCCTGTAGGCTGGTAGGAATGCTTCTGGCAATCAGATTTAGCTGGTTTTGTTTGTTTTGGATCACAGCAAAGTTCTGTTCATATATATTTATATATATGAAAAAACATTCCTCTGGCATCTTCTGGGCTATAACCCCCTCTTATAGTGACACTGGCACCATGGCTTATCGGAGAACTCTAGTTTTTAAATGATGCAAGACCTGCAGAAGGGTAATACCACCCTCTCTGCTGGGTTCCTGATGCCCTCATTGTGTTACTCCAACTAATATGCCTCTCACTGTTCCCCAGTTGGAACCCTGAGCTGGGGTGGGGTGCACCTGGTATACTGGCTGGCAGTGGCAAGGTAGAATTGTGTAAATCCTTGTGGGTGCTCTTAGGTGAGCCTTTGAGCCCTGATGTTCTGCAGGATATCCTTTTGACACACCCAACCTCAGCCAGGCCCTTTAGGTTGGGTGGGGCCAGAGGCATGTCCAGGTGCACCTGAGTATGACAAGTCTGCTAATCCAGATCTGCAGGCAGACCCGACCTCAACCACCCAAAGGGTCAGGAGGAGGATGCCGGGGATCTTGGTGAAAACCCTAACCCATAAGTGTTACTTGATGATTAGGATGACCCCTCTGATGAGGAGGAGGAAGGAATAGACAGAGCCGAAGAGGAGGGTTCCATTTCCTCCTCTGTTCGATACAATTCTCTGTCCTATCTGATAATTAAGGCTTGCAGGACACTGCAACTGAAGGAGGTTCAATCTATGGAGGCTTTAGATGTGAACCGGATCCTGTCTGCATTCTGCTCTGCCCAAAGTGTTTCCCAAACTTTATTCACTGTGACAGATTATTGAACAAGAGTGGGCTGGAGCGGACCAGAGAAAATATCTGCCAAAACCTAAGGTACAGTCTTTTCCTTTATGGAACAAAATACCCATAAGTAGGAAACTCCACCCCGACAGATAAGGCTATCGTAACTCCATAAGGCACATGACTATCCCAATTGAGGGATCTCTGGCCCTAGTGGATACACACAATAAGCAAGTGGATGCTTCATGCAAAAGAGCCTTCATCTCCAATGGAGCAAATCTCTGCACTTCCTATGCATGCTTTGTCACCAGGGCACTAAACTTGTGGGTTATGATGCTGGGTAGATTAGTGCCCCAGATTCTGAGGGTGAGTATTTTACAACTGGCATCCATGGCCTCCACGTTCCCAGGGGATGCCACAGTGGAAAACTTATGGATGTCAGCTCGCTCTGCTTGTCACATTGTGTCTGCCATATGAGGGGTATGGCTATGGCACTAGGCTGCAGACCAGGCATCGAAGACCAAGTTGTTTAACCCGCTTTTGAGGTAGATTTACTATTTGGTTCCGGCCTGGATGACATTTTGAAAGATATCCAGGACAAAAGGACAACTTCTCATGTCAAAGCAACAGCAAAAACCAGCTCAACTTTGAAGGTCAAGAGGTGGCCAACAGAAGCAATATCAAAGGCTTTTCATCCCTTTTGGAACTTCAGGAACCAGAGAAATAAAGGAACCTACTCTGGGTTCAAGTACAATAGTAGCAGAGAGTCTTTGCCAGAAAACATAACGAAGGTTCAGGGCCAAGAGGTGGCACATCAATGAGGGTAGACGGACCCATCTCTGCCCCACTTCCCTTGGTGGAAGACTGCACAATTTTATACAAGATGGGCCCAGATAACATCAGATGCTTAGGTCTCAGAGATTCTGGCATTAGGCTATGCGATAGAGTTTACAACCATTCCCTCAAGGGACACTTTCTACTGTCTCCTGTACTAAAGAACCCCTTGAAAAGACAAGCAGTGTCTCAAATGTTAGAAACACCTGAATAAGACTGAAGCGACTGTCCGGTGCCTCCCAATGAACAAGGCCAGGATTCTACTCAATTTATTTTATGGTTCCCAAAAGGTGTGTGGGGGTTCAGACCTATTCTGGACCTGAAACTCCTGAATAAGTTTGTTCACCACATGCCCTTCAAAATAGAGTCCTTATGGTCAATCATTGGGCTGTCCAGTGGGGCATTATTTAGCATTGGTTCCACCAAGCCACATCTACAACAAAGTTGTCGACATTGTACGGCATGAAATCTCTGATACCGGCCGGGTGAAATTTCACCCGTCAGTATCTGCTGCATCCGTTAGTAATATAACCAACTCTGAGTTGGGGTTGATTTTGAAGGGTGAAACACTGGTGAAAATGGCACGGTGTGCAGCAGGACCCTTACAACGACAACTTCAAATCTGTTCAAAAGTGCCACTGTAATGGGTTTCGCTGTCTGGCTATTGCTGTTCTAACATGATACATTTAGCATTCATAGAACTGAGGATGCATATCTTCACATCCCCATCCAACAGTCTCATCAGAGGTTCCTGAGGTTCACAGTCCTGGGGCAACATTTTCAATACAGGGCACTTCCTTTTAGGCTGGCACCAGCCCCCAGAGTAGTTCTTGAAGGCGCTCCTAGTCCAGTGAAGCGCAACTTTGGCAGGAGGGACAGCATGTTGACCCTTACCTGCACAACTTGCCCATTTGAGTGCCTTCTGCCACTCTGGAAAGAAATCAATGACCAGGATCCTGGAGGTTTGAGTCTCACGGCTGGATAGTCAATCAGGAGAAAAGCTCTCTTGACCTATCTCAGACCCTGGAGCACCTGGGAGTGGTGCTCAGGATGGAAGAGGGAAGGTATTCCTGTCTGCAGCCAGGAAGGAGACCTTGAAGTGAGAGGTTTAGTGGCTGAGGAGCCAATCATTGGCTTTAGCTTACAGTGTTCTGCGATTCTGGGTTTCATGACTGCAACAATAGAACTAATCTTGTGGGCTCACTTACACATGTGACCCCCAGACAGAGTTGCTGGTAGCCTGGGACCCAACCTCGGAGGCTATCAGGCCAGGATTCCAATTTCCCCACTCCTCGTAAGTCACTGAGGTTGGTGAGTGAGTTTAGAGAACCTAAGTAAGGGGTCTCCTTGAAGTCCCCAGAGTTGGTCTTGACAACTGATGCCTACTTGTTGGCTGGGGTGCAGTGCTGAACCACCTTCCTGTTCAGGGTCTTGGTTTGTACAGGAACAACACCAACATCCACCTTCTGGAGATGAGAACTGTACACCTTGCTCGCTTTCATTTTTGCAATCTGGTACAGTCAAAAGCTGTGAAAACAAGATCAGACAACACTGTCACAGTGTGTACATAATTAGGAGGCAAAAGAGCAGAGATTCTAAAGAAGTAACCAGTCTTCTACTGTGGGCAGAGGAGAACTTTGTCTCTGTCAGCAATTCACTTGCAGGGGAGTTGAATATTCAAGCTGATTGGCTATGCTGCAAGAATGTCCACCCAGGAAGTAGATGTTGAGTCTGGAGGTGTTTGACCGTCTGTGCAAAAGACTCATTCGTCCACAGATCAACCTGCTCACCTCCAGCCACAATGCTTGAGTGCAGTGGTTCTTCAGCCAGTGGCCACATGAAGAGGCAATGGATGCACTGTTGCAGGCATAGGGTTTCTGCAGCATATGCCTTCCCTCTATCACTTCTTCCCAAGGTCATATGCAAAATAAGCACCCAAGAAACTTTCTTCTGATAGCTCCAGAGTAGCCCAGAACACTGGTTCTCCAACCTAGTGAATCTAGCTGCACATCCTCCATTTAACCTCCCAATTGAGAGACCTTCTTCCCTAAGTCCCATTCTGCTTCTAAACCTGGAGGTGATGCAGCTTTCAGCCTGGCTTCTGACAGGAGGAGATTCTAGAAACAGGGTTTCTCAGAAAGGTATTAGATACTCTAATGGCTGCCAAGAAGAATTAAATGTCTGCAGCTTATGCTCGTGTATGGACCACCTTTTGGCCTGAGCCAGAGAAAACAATATTAGCCCTTCAAAGCAATAGTTCTTCAGGTTTGGGACTTTTTGCAGGAAGGAGTGGAAAAAGGTTTGGCCTTGAGCACCTTGAGAGGTCAGGTGTCAGCCCTTGGATCCTCCTTGGGCTATTCCTTAGGAACTAACTGGGAGGTTATTCAATTCTAAAGCTGTCAGCAGAAGCTGACCCTGTTCTGATCCCCTGTTCCTCCATGGGATCTAAATATGGTTTTGAATGCTCTGTAAAGAACTATTCAAACCTCTTTTATCAGTACTGCTAGATGTATTTGTCCTACAAGGTGTGTTTTTAGTTGCTATGTGTTCAGCCAGGTTGATTGGCAAGCTCCAGGCCTTGACCCTCAAAGAACCTTACCTCATCATTCATGAAGGCAAGGTGGTTCTGAGAACAGTTCCATCTTTCATTCTGAAGGTCCCTACAGCCTTTCACATGAATCAGAAATCTGTCTTCCATCCTTCTGTCTACAGCCAAAGAAAGAGTTGCACAAGTTAGATTTGCACAGGGCAGTTAGGACATACCTTAGATGGACTGCAGAGTTCAGGAAATCAGGTTATTTGTACTTTTGGAGCAGCCAAAAAGGACAAAAAGCCTCAAAGCCACCCTGGCAGGAGGGTGAGGGCATGCATTGCCACAGCTGATGTCAGTAAAGAGAGGGCTCTGGCTCTCATCAAGGCTCATTCCACCAGAGCTATAGTCACCTCTTGAGCAGAGAAAGGTGAGGCATCTATCTTAGAATTGTGCAAGGTCGCAACGTGGACCTCCATCCACACATTCACCAAGCACTACAGACTGGATGTTCAAAGTTTCGCTGATGAGGCCTTTGGTTGCAGAGTTTTGCAGGCAGTGTTAGCACAAGTGATTCTAAAAGAAGCTGGTCCAGGCCACATTTCTATCAGTATTAGATTATGTAGATTTCTATATGGTCATTGCCCCAACTCATATCTGAGCAAACTGGACACACTTTACCATAGAGCCTTGAGGTTTATTACAGATCTTCCTCTCAGCACTCACCACTGCTCGCTTTATGCTGCAGTTGGATGAACCTCGCTCCAATTTAGAAGAGACAGGAATGCCACACTGGACTTATAGGCGATACTCAAGATGCTGCAAATTACGTCTCAGACTGCTTCACACAAATCACATCATGTAACGCCCTAAGAAGTCTAAACTTCATCATGCTTAAAGTGCCCAAATTCAATTCTCGATATGGTAGATCTGCTATCAGCTATGTCTTATCTGCCTTATGGAATACGATGCAGAAGACCCTGAAAGTGAACAGATACATCTCATTTACATTCTTTAAATATCTGTATCGAGGCTTATCAAAGAAAAATGTAATTGTTTCCACAAATAGTAGAGTATTCCTAATCTTATCCATCTCTCTCCCCAGATAGCCAACTCACGGAAGGTATCCACCTTTACTAAGAGTCACCACCCTCACACTCCATGCCCCTCCTTTCCATCCGCCTCCCTTAATCCCTTGTCATATATCACATCCCTATACCCCTGTTATACAAACCCCCAGTGCCGCCCTCCTGCCCTCTTCATAAGGCCCACAGTTTATCCGTTTCACAGTATAGGCCCCACCATCTCCCTCCTCCCCACCAGCCGGGCACTTCCCGCTCCCTTCCCTCACCCTTATTACCACTATACCTGAATTTAATGTATAGTCTGATTAGACTGTTTGTATACTGAATATTCTATGTGGTATACTAGAGTGTGTGTATATATTGAATATTTGTTATGTATCTATGTAAATTGAACCTTGACCTTACTAGGTCCATCTTGCAAATGAGCTGTGCTCAACGATGTTCACCTGGATAAATTAAGATTTGATTGATTGATTGATTGATTGATTGATTGATGGCAGGTAAATTTATTTTCCCTTTTCTTTTGTTTTCAGTTTGCACATGGGACAATATTCTCCCCACCCAGTTGGATAACGGTACTGCTTATTAGAACCCATTTGTACTGACTATCCACTGACAGTGTGGGCGCTACAGAAAGAAGACATTTCTTCATACTTACTGTAATTTTCTTTCTGTTAGATCTAACATTGTCAATGGATCCTCCCGGAGCCCAGCTCCTAATGGAGAACATTGTCCAGTATGCCAGAACTGGGATGTCAGTTGTGTTCTGATTATGTTTCTGATTGTAAGACTGTTGGGCACCTTTCTGTGATTTACCTGCTGTTTATGTAATATTAAAAAGGATGAGTTGATGTTGAATTATTGTTACTAGTACATAGATTAACAGATTTTAGTTTTCTAAACAATAAGGGTGCCTTCCTTGTTACAAGTCAGTACTTGCACTGTTAGCGGTTCCTTTCTAGTGTTTCCTTTTCATTAATTCCTTTGACAAGTCTCTTTCTAGTTGGTTCAGTATTTCAAAGCTCCACCACAACAGAGAATTAGAAGACAGACCTTTCTCCATCCTCCTCTCCAGACCAGATAGGGAATCATTTACTGTATCTTCCCTTCAGGAAAGCTATGAGTATGCATACAATTTAAATGTATCGATATGTGGTAAGGCAGAGCAGTATGATCAATACAAGTCTACTTTTACACAGTTTGGGGCACTCCGAAGACAAAATTACTGAGAGTTGCTGCTCTCCAGAATGTTCATGTGCCCCAAATTCTATGCTAATTGTAGCCTTGGTCTGTGCCATTTCCCTGGTGGGGTACACATTACCCATATGTACTGACTACCCATTGACAATGTTGAAACTAACAGAAAAGGAAATTATGGTAAGTATGAAGAAATTTCTTCTTTGTCTGCTGTCTCTTTAAATCTTAGTCTCATGCCACTTGTTTAATTGTATTTTAGAGGTTACCAACAGAGCTACCCACCTCAGAAAAGCTCAATGGTATGAAATGTATGGCACTATTCGTACTGTTGCTGAGACTGGCTACTTTTGTTAAAATTGTGTTTTGGGAATAAACTGTGTTTTTCTGGTATGTTAAGTGATTACAGCCTAAAGCGTCAGATTAAGATATACAGTCATTTCTTTATTAATGAGGGTAAATCTGAAATCTATAATTTATAGATCATGTGCAATGGCTTCACAACTAAAACAGGCAACACCACTCAATAAACACTGCAAGATCTCCTTTATACCTACCCCATGCTCCGCTCCACCGATAAGATAGTGCTAGAGGTTCCCAAGGTTTGACTTAAGACCTCAGGCGCTTGCTCATTTGCTTTGCAGCCCCTACCTGTGGAACTCTCTACCTCATCGGGTGAGAGTGCCTGACTGAAAGTTTTAAAGGGACAAGAACTGATTACTTATGTGCTGCCGCTTGTAATGTCTCTATTTTCATAAATTATATTCATACCTCTAAAGGATCCCTATTTAATGGTTCCGGTGTTAATATCACCTGTAAAATAAAGCGGGACACAATATTGCAGTCAGGACAGTGCGGGCATAGACATTGCATGGCAAAAACATCATGGGCAATAATACTGTGAGCCATCAGCCTGCGGTGTGCTGCCAGACTCCATGGTGCCCCATAGACATGAGAGAAGGAAGTGGACACTCAGATGCAAAGCATGGGAGGACACAGCAGGAACACCACAAGGGTCAGCAGCAGCACAGCTCCCGGTGCCTGCTACCAATGACTGGAAGTGCCTCTGGCACCCTGCACACCCCTCTGCCATGGGTCCCCTAACACAGCCACTGACACCAGCAAAATGACAGCCTGCCTCACCTAGCCATGGACAGTGCTCCCATTGCCATGGTGCCCCTGCCCCAAGGAGGACACCTACCTTTGTCTGGTCTGTGTGCTCATCCCACCACCTGCAGTGCAATGCCCAACAGATGTAGGGCAGGCACAAATACAGCAGCATCCTCAGAGGCAGTGAGTTGGCATAGGCACGTCACCACAGACAACAGGAGCAGCATGGTGACCCACACCGGCAGCCATCATAAGTGGCAATGCACAGATGGTGGTGGTGGGACTGTGATGGAGTGGAGTGCAGGGGTGCCAGAGGCACTTCCAGTCATTGGTAGCAGGCACCGGAGCTGTGCTGCTGTTCCCTGTGGTGTTCCTGCTGGCCCTCCCATGCTTTGCACCTGAGTGTCCACTTCCTCCTCTCATGTCTGTGGGGCACCATGGGGTTCTGGCAGCACTGATGACTCACACTATTATTGCCCACAATGTTTTTGCCATGTGATGTCTACCCTGTGATGTCCTGACCGCGATCTGTGTCCCACTTCATTTCATGGCGACATTAACATTAGAACCATTTAACTGAGTAAATAAAAGAGAAGTTGAAATAAGTTGTGTTTGTTTTTTCTTTGTATGGACAACATTCTGTGCAGTTTCTTTCATGGAATCAAGAATTTGGAGTTTGAGTATGTCATTTAATGGTTTCCAGAAATGTGAGCATGAACTTAGTACAGTGCCTAAGGTTCTGAAACTGAAGTGACATAGTCAAAACTCCAAATTTTTGGTTCCATGAAAGGATCTGCTCAGAATGTTGTCCATACAAAGAAAGCAATACAAAACACAACTGACAGCTTCAGCTTTTCTTCAGGCATAGTTAAATAGGGATCCTTTAGAGGTATGAATATAATTTATGAAAATAGATAAATTTCCAGCTGCACACAAGTAATCAATTCCTGTCCCCTTTAAGATTGCCCTGAAGACATCTATTTGGTTTGGCTTTTTAGACAATGAGAGTCACTGAATTGGTTTAAATAATAATGGTTATTGAGTCATGCTGAGTATTTAATGTGCTTGATAAATTTGGATCTATTTGGGAGATTTTAATTACTGTATTGTTTTAATATGTTACTTGTATTCAATCTTTGTTTTAATTGTACAGGTGCATTGAACTTTGGAAATGTGCTTTTTAAAAATAAAGTTTGATTGATTGATTGATTGATTGATAAAACTATGTGCATTTCAAGTTTTGTAACAAAAGTAAACACATTTGTATTTTTAGTGCCTTTTTTGGTCTGATCCATTTCTCCAAGGTTGTTGGATGCTGAGTCAGCATGCTTGCAGGCTGCTGATGCCATTGGGTGCTACACTACTGTGCTTGTTAGGAAGTTGTATTGCTGCTAGTACTGTAATGTTGGTAACTTCATTGCTGTTGGTCAGTGTCTGCTTCACAATAATTTAGTAGGGCTTTATCTGTGTTAATTCCTACTAGGGATGGCTGTGTTAGCCCTGGTAAAATGATTATTTTAATGTGGAGTGAAAATAGATGAGCCTGAATGTAGGACAAGTAACAACCTGCCAGGAGAAAACACTGGGCTGGCTAGTGCACAGAAACTCTTAGTGAGATTTCAAAACAGTTTATCTCTCCACCTCCATTTACAGGAGATGGGATTAGTGTTGGAATTATACTTCCAGCACTACGTTATAAGGATGTTACAGTTTCTTACATCAGGAGAGAGACTTGTACCCCCACCCTGAGAGTCGTATGTAACGAGAAGAAAGCCTGCCAGCCGGTAAGGTCAACAGCGTGTGTCCCAGCGAATGCCACCTGTTCCTGTCACCTGACCCCCAACCCATCTGCCTGTGATGCATGCTACCTTTCCCCTCCCTGTCCCCCTGCAAACTGGGTCATGTCAGACTCCAGCACCACAGGCCACAGTGGCCAGCATCATCTTGCTGGTGGACCTGAGGAGACACAGGATCAAGCATTTGCATCAGCATAGTAGTCAATGGAGTGTGCCCTTTTGCAGGGCAATGCTCCTGATGCTGAGATAGCACCTGGTGTCAGGAGTCTTCACACCTTCCACCAATCAGTTCCACTACAGACAAATATGGGCATATGTAGGTGGAACTAGGATTAAAGATATGCTAGATACACATGACAGCATGTGAGTTATAAGGAATGATAAATGCATCAGGTGATTGTTAGGCATGCAATGTAGCTGAGTGCTGAAACCACCCAAGAAAGTCCATTATTTCCTTACCATGGTATACCCTGGAGTGTCTTAGCTCACTTATAAAATGGGCTATTTGTTAGAAAAACATATAGTTTGGGTGAGGTGTGTGGTTGTCAGAAAATAATGATCATGTGACAATGTGCAACCAGTGAGGTTACAGGATTTTCATGGCACATTTTATAAATAAGATTCAGAGACAAAATCAGACTAATTAGCCCTGCAAGACATCCTCCATTTTGCACCAGTCATAATGGCAATGACACACTGAATGATAGCTGTGTGATATTAAAGTACAGTGCCACGAGCAGAATAAACCTGAAAGGTACAAACTGCGTAAAAAGACAGCACCTCAAGCATCAGCACAAACATGCTTTCACTGACTACATTCTTTGAAAAATGTATTCAGTGCTTTGCCAAACAAGTCCCATATAGAGTCAAAAGTGCTTTATATGGGACTTGCTCTAATAATCCACTGATCCAGTTTTGCATGTAATACAAAAAGTGAAAACATTTTCAACAGCTTTTGAGTGCACCATCTTTTGCAGCACAACACCAGGGATCAGCTCCTCATCTATTCATCTATGTTAGTCTTAAAGAAATATAGCGATCGTGTCTCTATTACCTCACTTTGAAGGGTTTACACTTTTCCACCGCTCTTTGTGTGAAGTGATGTTTCATCCATCTTTGTAGTTTACTTCTTTTTTAAGTTTCTGTACCTAGGATTTGCCAGTGGAGATGTCAAATCTCATTAGCAGTGGGTAAGGACTGCCCATTTGTCCAGCTGGCGAGAGACTGGAGCATGAGGGAGGTCATGTGACTTGCACAGTGAGCCAGTGATTCTGGCAGGATTTGAAACCAGGGAATCATCTGGTTTTGCAGGTCTGTGGTCCAACCACTGCCCTACACTGCTTCCCCTACTGAATCAAGATTTGAGATTTCAGCAAAGAAGTAAGGCCCTGGAGGAATGCACACCAGTCAATTGCTTCACACAGAACCCAGGGAGATGGATAGCCAGGCTCCCTTGCTGGAGAAGACTGCAACACCTGAGTCAGCAAAATCACATAGCCAGTATTTATGGAGAGGGACAGAGGAAGGAATACCGACACCTGTCCCAGCAATCTACTACCTCTTAAAATACAGCTTGTTGCATTTTATTCTCTTTCTGGCAGTTCTGTTCTCCGTGAGGAAGGCCCTTGATCTGGTAGTGTCTAAGAGCTCCTATGATGAGGAGTTGCTGCAAGGTTAAAGCGGTGACTTTTCCAGGTTCAGTAGTATTCCCATGGAGGTCAGAAACTGAATTGCTGTGGTCACTGCTTCCTCTGTACCCTGCCTTGACAGACTTGCTAGGAGCCAATCATCCAGGTAGAGAAGACCTGAATTCTGAGCTTTCATAGGTGTGCTGCAGAACTGCAAAGCACTTTGTAAAGATTAGAGGTGCCAAGGAAAGACCATAGGCAGGACTCTGAATTGATAGTGTTGACTCAAGGCCACAAAGCGTAGGAACTTGTGGTGGCTTGGGTGTATTGGAATGTGCTGGTAGGTATCTTGCATGTCCAGGGTGCAAGCCAGTCATGTGGCTTGAGAAGTGGTAGGATGGTTCCTAAGGAGACCATCTTGAACTTCTCATGGTACAAAACTTTGTTCAGTTTTCAGAGGTCGAGAATGGGGCACATGCCCCTGTCTTTCAGAACCAGAAAATAATGGGAGTAGAAGCCCGTGTTGCATTCTGCCAAGGGGACTACTTTCACTGCCCTGTTTCTGAGAAGGCCTGCTATCTCAAGTGAGGATGTCCGACTGAGCAGCTGACAAAGTGTACTGCCAATTGGGTAGATAGTCTGGGGAGTCTCTGAAAAATTGAGAAGTAGTCCCTCTCAAACTATCCTTAAAACCCACTTGTCTCTGGTGAGACTTCCACTGACTGTAGAACAGAGTTAGACACACCCCTCCCCCACCACTACCAGGAGAGGTCCCATCAGGCAGCTGAGGTGAAACTGGGGCAGAGTTTCAGAGGGTGGCACTGGGCACTTTTGGGGCCTGTGCCTTCTGCTGCATCTTCCTTTGTGGCTGAGGAGGCGGGTGCTTGTTTAGGGCTCCACTGCTTCTTCCAAGAAAGGGCTGTCTGTGATGAAAAACTGATGGTTCTTGCCCTCTGTGGATGTTAAGGGCCGGTTTTAGATGATTTGATGGCTGTTCTGTTTTTTAAAGGTCTCCAGGGATTGCTCAACCTGTTGGCTGAGCAGGTAGGTACCAAAAGAACATTCATCACCTGCTGCTGGGCGTTTGAGGAAAATCCTGAGGTCTGCAGCCAGGAATGTCTTCTGATACAGATTCCAGCAATGGCAGCTTGAGAAGCTGTATCATATAATCTATAACGCCTTCAGCTGATGACTGCTGGATTCTATTTCACACGTAACAGTCTGCAGAATTTTGTGACTGGAATCAGACTCTAGTAAGGACTCAGCAAGAGACTTTAGGAAGTGTAAAGAACATACTCATACTGAGAGCAGTGTACTTGATAGCTAGCTATGTGCATCGCAGAGTGGCAGCTGCGAAACTTCTTTCCCATGGTGTCAGTCTTCAAGATTCCTTATTGATAGGACATGCTGTTATCTCTTGAGGTAGGACAGCTTTGTCATTCTCTGCAAGAATAACTAGTGCATCTGCAATAGGCTGGGAAGCTAGAATAGGTCTCTCTTTAGGAGGAACATATTTCTGATCTATAGACTTGCATACTGAGGGAGTAGATGCAGGCCTAGCCCACATATCCTCAGATAGGATTTTAATGGTTCGTGGAACAGGAGGCATGAGGTTAACCAGAATGTTAGGAACTTGGAGCCAATCAAGGCGCATCCGCTTACCTGGGTCAAGCTCAGAAGACTCGAGAGCCAGGGTTGTCTGCATGTTTCTGAGCAATGTCCTCCTGAGGAACAGAGGCAGGAACTGCAGGTTGATTCTCAGGCTATAAAAGTGTCATCATCACAGTTCTCAGCAGCGATGAGGTCCGAGGTCTGACTCGTCCCCTCAAATCCCCTCGGAAGCAGAAGTTGGAAGGGTGTGGGGATACAGCAAGACTGAGTTGGGCCTAGAGAGTGGGTAGACAGGCGACACTGGGACTGGAGCAGGAATCGGCACGGAGCCAGCACCGGAAGCAACACCGAGCCTCACAGCACTGGTACCAAGGCGGAGCCAGCACTGGACCAGGCGCCAGAGACAGCACCGCCCAAAACTCAAACCAGGCCTAGAAGGTGCAACCAGCACTGAAGTGACTGGAGAAAGGTACCTGTACTAAGAAACAGAGAGAGGAAGATCACCACGTAAAACCGGCATTAACAGCGCAGTCACTGTCAAAGGATCGAGCTCCATTGGCAAAGCCAAACTCTCTACCTGGTCCAAAGGCTCCACCTGCGGCCCTGAGACACCTAAGCCCGAAGGCCCCATACCAGATCTGCAGAAAGGGACAACTGGGCCAGATGCTATACCCACTGCTCCATAAGAGCTGCCCAGTGGTGAAACTGCCCACCGGAGGACCCACAAGATGACAGAGAAGGACTCCAGGCCGAGATCTTGAACGACTGTAAGCAGAAGCCACTGGGAAACTGACGGGCGCCGGGAAGGCCTCCTGCTCATGGACATAGAAACCTCTTAGCAGATGTTCCAGAGGGTGACCTCCAGCGGTACTATTTCTTCTCCTTCCAGCGGGAAGAGGAAGAGCCTGAGGTCGAGCAGTGCCAAGTCCCCAACCTGGATCAGGAACATTACCTCTTCTTTTTTGTGTTTACAGGAGGACTGTCCTCCTTCCCGAAGACCAGACTGCCCATGGTTGTCCCCCACAGGAGAGGGCAGCGGACCGGCCTCAGCCCAGTTGCCAGAGCAGCCCTCAAAGGAGACTCCCTATCGTCACTGTCACTGTCACTGTCCATGGTTGACTCCATTGTTCGAGTGAGGCTGAAGACCAGTGTTCAAGAATACACTAAAGATACTAAAAAATATATATATATATATACTTTTTAGGAGGAACATAATAAACAGAGCTAAACTGGTCAAAACTAAATGCTGTTGTCGTGCAGGCGTGAAGATCCGACTCCTGGCGGCATTGTATCAATAGGTCGCGCTCGATGGTGGGAAAAAAATTAAAGCGGTTGGAGTTGATGCTGAGATAGCATATACAGCACAAGCCAGCCTAAATAGTGCCGTGCATGCTTGGTCCCTACCTGGCAATGGCCCTCCTAAGATTTCTGGCTTCCATGGGGACCCAGTGCCTCTGGCTCGGACCCAGCAGTAAGAATAAATGGGAAGACTTAAGTCCAGGAAGATTTTTTTCCAATTGTTTAACCAGAAGTAGCACACTAAGCTGAAAGCTTGTAGGTGCGACCTGGAGCACGAGGAAGTTAAGTGACTTGCTCAGGGTCACACAGTATGCAAGTGAGTGCTGTCAGATTCAAACCCAGGTCTCCAGATTTGCAGCTCAGAGCCTTAAACTACTGTATTATACTGTCTAGGGATCTAGGTCTTTCTCCCATGTTTTCCTCACATTCTTCCTCCATATATTCTGAACTGTATTCCAGTTTTCCTCCTTGAGCGTTACTGGCAGTAGGTCGGCGAGCAGAGTATGTGAAGCAGGTACCATTGCGGACTTATCAATGGAAGATAATCCATGCTCTGCTTGGCAGACAGAGGAACTCCGTGTCATCATCCAGATCAACAGTGGCAACTCCCAGGGCGTCAGCAGCGGTGCAAGAACATTAGCCTTAGAAATAGCTCAGACATCATTTTATAGAGTAGCTGGGCATCGAATGGACATGACAGGGTTGTTGTCAACAGGACTGTACCAGACAGCGGAATCAGCTGCAGATCTCTGGCAGGGATTAGAGCCTCTGCCAGACAATGATCTTGGTGTCTGAGAGATGGTTGGGAGGAGCAGAACCAGAAGCCTTGGCCTGGGTCCTGTTTTTTCCACTTGACTTGCCTCTTTTCAGAGGAGATCGGGACTGGGCGGCATCCTTTTCTTTGTGCCTCTTCTCCTCATCCACATGGTGTTTGTCTGCCGATTTAGAAGACTTGTCTTTTTATTGAATCAGTGGTAGGCACCATTGATCATGAAGTACAGCATGTTGATGACAAACCTGGGAGAAAGGGAGCAGCTGACAGAGGTGAAGCTGCCTTTGACACATCTTGCTTCTCCACTGCCTTTTTTTTAACATAACTCCAAGACCTTCTTGTGAAATCTTATAGTGACTTGGTTAAACCCTGATAAATGCTGCAGACCTTCGTATTTTGTGAGCTAGGCCCAAGCATATGCACAGAGTGGTCTCTGTCCTTGTATATCTTTAGGTTACTGCAACAATAATAGAACAGTGGTTAATTTTCTTTTGACTGTGGCATAAAGATTAAGTTTTAGAATCAAGAAGTATAGCGTTACCAGTACTTGCAAAGTTCGATTGTATTCTTCAGCAGCTGTGGACCAATGAGTGAGTAGCTGATGGTGGGAGAAAGAACAGATGTATAATGAGGCCACCCAAGTTATATAGGCAGCGACAATGCACATAGACATGGAAGGCCCTATGGAGGAAATATCCTCATAGAAGATCTCTATTAACAAGAAAAGAAACTACTAGGTCATGAATATGACCCTGTTTGACTAATCTCTGACACTTAAAAGAAAATCTTTATGTAGTAAGAAACCAAAAGTTAATCTTGAATATACAGTTAGCACAACAAAAGAACAAGCATTTGTCAATGCCAGATGTTTGCTTGCTGGTATTGGCATTGTAGTGCAGGAGTTAGAGAGATGCATATGGGAATGGTCAAGTATTGAAGTAGCGTAACCCCACCCCCACCCTGCAGAGACTGACGAATTGGGGTGTGCCTTTGGTCATCGTCCACAACACACACACACCATTCCCACCTCACCCACCCTGCAGACACCGACAGGTGTCGCGAAGGTGTGCCTTGAAGGTCTTCGGCCCTTCGTCCCACCCCATTCCATAAGGAAATAAGCTAGATGAGTGCAGTATAGGAGAATGGGGTGAGCGTTGGGGTCGAACACCCAAGCTTATCTCGATACCTGTCGATGGCTGCAGGGTGGGGTTGGAATGAGATAGCATAGCTATATGGCCGTTGGCCCAAGTCACACCACAAGGCCTGTCAGTCTGTACAGGGTGGGCATTATGGTTGGAAACCCTAACACCCAGAGGCGTTTGTTGGTATTTTCACTCCAAATTTTCAACATATGGGCTTTTGGGACCCCCACCTCATGAACAGTGGCAGTATCATTTGTTACTCAATCCTGAAGGTGATTTAGCACAGTGAGTGTGCCATTAGGAGTGCCACAGGTGCGAAAACATTTCAGGCAGGATGTGAAAAATGACAGCTGAACTGTTCATGAGGAGAATGTGAAAAAATAGCAATGTTGAAATCTGGACTGAAAATATGAAAAACTGGTGAGTAACGAGTGTCTACGTAGAAAGTGTGCAGCGCATGCCTCCTACTTGTGATCATTTTGGAATATTTTCACCAAATTTTCAACGTGGCCTTTAGGACCTCCCTCATAAACAGTGGCACTGTGATTTCATTAATTTGTCCCAGTGACTGTGCCATTCTGTGCCACAGGGCAAAACACATTTCAGGAAGGATGCAAAAAATGACAGCTGTACTGTTCATAAGGGGGTGTGAAAAAATGGCAGTATTGGAATTTTGGGTGAAAATATTAGAAATTGAGGAAGTTAGGGCGTGCATAGAAACTGCACAATGGAATCTCATAATGCCATCATTTTTGGAGTTTTTTCACCAGATTTGCAGAAAGGGCTTTTGGGACCCCACCTCATGAACAGTGGCACTGTCATTTCATTAATTGGTCCAGAAAGGTGATTGACACAGCAATATAGAAATCACCTTTAGGGACGAAGAAACAAAATGACAGTGTTAGTGTTCATGAGGTGGGGTCCCAAGAACCTCATATTGAAAATTTGGCTCCAAAATACCTAAAATTGACTGAGATATCAACCTAAGTTGAAACTCATCCCCATTGACTGCCATTATAGAGCTTACCGTCATTTCTTCAGTTCCGGTTGGTCTTTGAAGAGTACAGATGTGTTCCCGGTCCACAGAAGATCACGGTTCCTGACCTCTGAAGGTAAGTATGGGTGAGGGGTGTGGAGGTGGGGTGCCAGAGGGAGGTGCGGGTTGGGGGAGGGGGCCAGCGGGAACAAATAAGGACCATTTACTTTTTTTTTTTTCAGGTTTAAAAAAAAGACGTTGGGGACTTTCTTTTTACAGGTGAAATATTAACAAATGATTTCAGCACCACTGGGGTGGGCTCCCAGTGTGCCAGGTACTTGGGGGGGGATCAGTGGCGACTGGGGATTGGGCACCCCAGGTCGGCTGAGAACATAGGGATGTGGGGGGCAGCGCATCCTGACACTGGGAGTGGGCATCCCGGTGTTGGAAACATCAAAGAAGTATTTTGGCACACTGGGTTGAGCTCCCAGTGTGCCACATTAATGGAGGGAGGGGATTCATGCTGATACGGGAATTTAACACCCTGATGTTGGCAGGCAGGGGATGGAGAATGCAGGGTGCAGGGCTGGCAGTAGCAGTGGGAGGGAGTAGGAGGGTTTATGCCAGTGCAACAGAGATGGAGAGTTTGGGGTGGGCAGCAGCAGTGGAAGGGTTTTATGATGGTGTGGCGGAGAAGCGGAAGGTGCGGAGTGGGCAGCAGCAGTGGAAGGAGTGGGAGGGTTGTATGCCAGTGTGACAAAGAATGGGGGTGTGGGGTGGGCAGCAGCCGTGGGAGGTTTATGTCAGTGTGGGGAACAGAGGCTGCAGGGTGGACAGCAGCAGTGGGAGGTTTCATTATATGCTGGTGCGGCCGGGGAATGGAAGGTGTGGAGTGGGCAGCAGCAGTGGGAGGAGCTAACATTTAAATTTGTTGTCCCGCTGTGTGCCTGGTTGGGGGGAGCTGATGCTGCAATGACCAAACTGCCCTGACTGCAGCAGCTCACTCTGAAACTGCCATCATCGGTAGCTTCAGCATTAATTGGTAGCCAAGGGACACACTAATGAAAGCATCCACTGCATTGGGCACAACACTGCCACTCCTCTGCAATGCTCTACTATCTCAATATGTTTCTTGTGCTCTGCGTGCAAGCAAACATAAAAAGTAGTGCAGGCTCATAAGCCACATTCCTACTACCTCTAGGTACATTACCCTCTGACCCACATTAGAAACAATACAGTGTTACAGCTACACTCTGATTGAACAAAACAAACAAAAAGAGAGTCAGCAACATTATGCAACGATTTAGTGCCCCATTCGGGGAAGAGTACATTATAATCACAATATGGCCATAAAATGAGTTGGCTTCCTGTAACAGCAGCTGCAATCCTCTCCCAAAATTCAGTTTCTTAGAACATATAAAATAACAGCTTTGTCTTATTGTCAATAAAAGTCTCTGTGGACAATGTCCCCTTGTGCCCGAGACAAAAAGGCAAATTAGGGAAATCAATGTCTGAAAAGTCACTTATCAGGTGTCCTGCATGTCTGAGGCCTGCCATCTTACCTCATTCTTCCATTCCCAAGTCAGTATGCAAGCAGCCCCATTACCTGCCTTGATTGGGTCAGAACAGGAGGAAACTTTGCTTTGTGGACAATGCAAATGTGAGCAGACTGTATCACGGTGATTAATTTATGCTTCACAAAGCATTTTCTTCACCTCATTGAATGTTTTGCAACATTACCGTGTGACATAGGTGATATCATGAAACAAGTGTATTTGCTGGCTATTCTGGGTAAAAGGGCAATTTCTTTTGTCCTTTGTAAAATTCCATCACATATCCGAATCCTGTCTATCACCAGCAGCAGATTTGCAGTTTAGCCAAAGATTGACTCCACCTGAGTAGCACAGTATACCTTCTGTATACCAAAGGTAAATTCCTCTCCTTCAGAAAGTAATTAGTCTGCTAACCAATCTCTAGCAAACATAATGGGGTGAGTCTCCTTCAATCCCTTCTGGCAGCCTTATTATTCTGATATTAGCAGACCTGGCTTGGTTTTGACAGTGTCATGTTTGGCCCTGAAATGCTGCTTCTCCTTAATGATAATAGAAGTGAATGCTCATTGAGGCCACTGTCTGCAAGTCCCTCATCTAAGTCTTACTAACATCTATTGTGGTCTCCACAACTGTCACTCTTATGTTGAAACTACTGACCTTCGCTAATTTCTGGCGCCAAAGTAATTTGACGCTAGACCTTTGGACACAATGAACAAGGGTTTCCTCCGAGCCATGCTTGGTCTCAGTTAAGGCCTCTGTGCCCCCGACCACAAGGTCTGAGTCCTACTACCAACTTTACTTCTTGGTATCAGTTCCAGTTTTATCTTTACAAGGCCCACCCATAGTAAAGTTATGCTGTTTCAAAAGAGCTACCTTTCAAGTGTGTAAAATGTCATCAGACCAGATACCAGTTACTGAAGGCTGGATGAGGCAATGTGGTGACAGTCACTTATCAAAACAAGCAAGGAGGCACATCAAACAACATTGACTGAGGCACACAAGCAGTGTTCCAGATAAGATTTTATGGGATGAGTCTCGTACTCACATTTTCACATTTAGGCAAGTAAACACAAATTGGATGCATACAAATGACAAAATTCTTAAACTGAGTACTTTTCTGTTAATGTATTTCTGGATGAACTAAAAAGCACCAATACTGCTGTATGCGGGAACTAGACATAAAAAAAAAAAATAAAATTAAGTGCAGTTATTGTCAGTGTGATTTCTGTTTATAAAATAGGGAAAGGAAAACAGAGAGCTGTGATTGACAGTGACCAGTCACATTGATTACATCACTATTAGCAGGGAGGACAGCTCTGTTGAGAGGTGTGACCACTTCAGTCTGTTCTTCAAGGCCACGGTTGTGGTATCTGTGCCCAGGTCTCCTCCACCACTACCAACAGTAGCAGGGGTTCAGTCTAGGACCACGAGAAAGTTGTTCCTCAGCTGAGTTCCACCTGCTGGACAAGGATGATATGGGTCAGGTTCAGGCTAGTTTAAGCTGCACTATCTTGTTCCCTCCTAGTTACTAAGGGCTGAGTTGGAAGCATGGGTCCAAGTCTTTGTGAGTATTGTCAGGGTAGTGTTAGTGAGGGCTTACTACCAGTTCATTAAAGGAGGCAGAGGTGAGGCCACTGCATCAGAAGGCCTTCCTTGATCATAGACAAACTTGTAAATTATAGACTGGTCCTCAGTCTTCCTTTCCTGGTTAAGGCTGTTGAGAAGGTGGCTGCTAATCAGCTGGTCAAATATCTGATGGTCAATGACAAACTCAAGCCATTCAATCTGGTTTCCATCATACACATAGCACAAATAGCATCCCAGTCAAGGTATGCAATGGTTATTACATGCCGATGGATTAGGAAGAGGTGTCTATTCTTCTCCTCCTCAACCTCCCTGCAGCGTGACACTGCTGATCTTAGGGAGTTGTTGGGTAAACAAGGTTCACCACTGTTTGGGTAGGATGGTCTTACTATGGTTCCAGTCTTTCATCTCAGAATGAGTGCAGTTAGTCTCAGGAGTAAATACTTATCAAGGCTAGTTGTCCCAGACCATGGAGTTCAAGGGTCTGTTCTCGCTCCCTCTCATTAGTGGTGTATCTGCTTCCACTGGAGGAAATCATTTAGACTATACAGCGTGGAGTTTCACTGCTATGCAGATGATCCCCAACTGAATCATTCTTTTACCGCTGAAGGAGGCCTTCCTGTGCTTAAGTTAAATCACTGTCTTGAGGTTAGGTCCTGGTTGGCTTCTAGCTGGCTTGTTCCTAACATGGGAAAGACGGAAATAGAGGTTACATCCTTGTACCCATAGGTCAACTAGTAATCTTCAGTTAACATCCCTGTGCCATGTGGCCTAGTCTTGGGCTGCTGCTTGGGACTGGTGACTGATGTCACCAAATCCGGGATTCCACTGGACTTCTCTATATGCATAAGATGGTCCTTGACCCTGTCATCGAGACACAGGCCAGGAAGCATAGGAAAACCAGGAGCAGTTGTAAAATTCGCAACAAGTGATTTAATAACAGTAAAATAAGAAAAATAAAATTGTTCAGTATAACTATTTGCAAAGGCAGTATAACAGAGAAAGTCCATCTGGGTTTCTTCTCAAGTTCCAATCTTAGTCTCTCTCAGTCTCTGGGTCTCTCTTGCAAGAAACTGCAGCTCTGTTTTATAAGTCTTTGCAACCCCTGCTCGTTAAGAAAACAGCATGCTTCTTACACAGTGTTCTTGTAAATTTCAACAAGTGCAGCAAAAGTACATTGTGACCCAGAACTGACCTCTTGCTTGCAGCTCCTCAGAGAGTCTGCAAACTAGCTTCTCAGATTAACCCCTTGAGTTCCAAACAGCTTTTGCAATAATTTCAACAGTATAACTATATACATTTCAACAGTAAAACTGTATACATTTCTAAATAAAGGGATCTCTGTATCGGTTACATTTCCACATAATGATTCATATATTTTTATACTAGCAGATATGCAAGGGGGAGAAAAGACAGAACAGCAAGAGAAGGTAGAGACAGTGAGAGGCAGAGAATTGCAAGACCGCCTGGGTGATCAAGTCCTAGGTCTCACTAGAAAATGTGGTTGCACAACCAGACAGATAAGAGAGAGAGAAAGGAGAGAATAGAACAGTTCATTGCATTTAAACTCTGTCTCCAGAACAACTGGTACAGGGCCCTATTCAACCCTGTCACAGACCCCTGGGCCCAAGGAGATCTGTTCCTGTATTTCCTAAGTGAAAGGCAAAATCCACAGCCAGGCACAGTGGTAAAGGGGCCATGATCACCATTTGGGCTAACATGTTGGCTGACTATGGCAGTCTGCAACTAGTGCTTGGTCACTGTCAGCCCAAGGGGCTGGATTTTCAAAAGGTTGGAGACTAAGTCCCGACCAACGGCCTAACCACAGGACAAAACCGACACACCTGCAGATTTTTGCATTTTCAGCTGGCACAGCTGCAGGAGATATTATGCCTGGTCCCACCAGGTGTTCCTTTACACACTGCTACACTGAAAAATCATCCACAAGTGACCATAAATTGTGGAGCCAGTCATAAACTGGCTCCACTTTTGAAATAACACAACTGCAGGAAAAACTATAGTTTCACAAGTGGTGATCCACTTGTGCCAGTGTTTTCCATAGTTTTGGACTTTTATGGAGCTTTGAAAATCTAGCCCAAGATCAGGGATCTTGGTGACTCTTCAACAAGCAGGTTGGTGAGGTCAAAGAATCTCTCAAACAGTTCACTGCTACAGCAATCCTGGTGGAAGCCCTGTACTGATCTTGCAGTCAAGGTGATCATATTTCTTGGATTTCTTCTCCGGCAGCTTTAACACCATGTCTGCACTAGTGCCTCCAGCGACAGATGCTCCATAATGTTGAACAGTTCACCAAGAGGGACCATATACTTGTGGTCCTTACAGTGCAGTGAGTCTGTCAGGAGGTCTGGGTGCTATCAAATAAACACCAGGCCCAGAACTGCAGGGTTCATAGGAAGGCTACCCAAGTGAAGAGCCATGTTCAAGAATGTCCAACAGTTGGTAGGACACCTTCCTCTGGACCTCCAATGGAGTGTTCAGAACTATGGACATGTGTTCCATGAGGATGACCAAGAAGTACTGGTCTGCTGGCTACCATTCAGATGAAACAGGGTCAATGAGACCAATGATGCATCCAAATTCATCAGTATCACTAGCTGAACCAATTCCTGGGAATGTGTTCCATAAGCCCAGTGCTGCCAGGCTGTCCTCTCCTATCTTGATGGGCTTGACATCAGTGGTATAAGAGGAAGAACTCTACACTGACCACCGATGGGGTTGTCGGCGGTGATGCTAATAATGGGGTCAAGAGCAAGACAGTGATCTCTAATGTGGACTCTAAGGTTGAAAAGACACAGGGCCACAGAGAAACCTTAGTCACCAACTGAGCAGGAAGCTGTACCAGTCAGGATGACCAGTGTCTGCTGAACCAGTGGAGGGCTTACCAGGAACTCACCTGCTTAGGATAGGTCACAGTCATCACTGAAGTCTGGAAGAGCAAAGAATCATCTCTTTCAAAGAACCTCACCCTCAAATCGACAGGTGTTTACACTTTCAACTGACCAAACAGGAGTTCCATGGGAAGACTGTATTCCACACAGCAGTACAACCTCCTTGGACAGTCAGTGTATCATAAGGATCCTCCTTAGCCAGTCAACCTATCACAGGAAACTTCCAGCTGGGGAGAGTATTGATGGTCCCTCAATTGACAGTGATCTCATGATTGGTGTTGACTCTTGCTCTTCTGCCTTTGCAGTTGAGACAGACTCACATTCAAAGGAGTGGAGACAGAAGAAAATTATGAAAACCCTGATCTTCAGGAGCAGTCAGGAGTTCCATCACCAACTGTACATCCTTACCTGCCCCTTCACCTCTTGTGTTTGCAACTGCCCCACTGATCCTGCAGCAACGGCTGTATGCACTTTGCTGCCATGCCCTGAAGTACCTTGAAGCTCTCTCAGTCAGCACTACAGTGCTTGTTGGTGCATGGCCTGGCACCAGGAATAATTCTCCACAACATGGGCAACACCCAAGTACTACAGGTAGGCAGGCATGGTGTCCATCAGTCGTGGCACAAGATACATGCACACTATGCAACTCTTGAAACCCAGCCTCTTTTGTTTCATGGTGAAATTTGATGATGGAGTAGGAAGGAGACAGTGAGGTTCCAGGAATGAGTCAAACACTGAAGCAAGACTTCAAAATGTAGGTGAAAGGCCTGAAAACTTTAGCAGGATTCTAATTCATTCAAAGTTACATGTTGCAGAACTGTGTAATAATAGCACCTGGAAGCAGCATATTTTAGGATAGATGACAGCACCATGCTCTGTACCCCAGCGGTACTGTGTGTGGCATGGTGTAGACTTTGTCAAATCTCTAAGACTATCATCAGTACTATCTTGGCACCAAGCTAGGGCTATTGGCACTAATGCTGGTACCATCGTTATCAAAAGTCGCATCATGGTGAGGACATGGAGATAGAGGTCTCTGTACTCAGTAGGCCTCAATGAGATCTCAACCAATTCCTCCTTATTACCTGTGGAACATTCTAAAAGGGGCCATCCTAGACCCTGTTATATTGCATCCCATATCCACTACCGAAAGTCAGAGCAACATAAACTGTTGATATACAGTAGCCATAATACACACAAAGTACAGTTACATAAGAACTTACCGTAACAGTAGATCTTGAGAGGATCTCTTGCAGCAGGCCACACCCATGGAAATACAGCCACCAGGCACTAGGAAGACATGGAAACTTTTCTCGCTATCAGTCTACCAGGTGGCCGCCACACACGTCGCCAGCCTATCCTGTAAGAGTGGGCAGCCCCTACCTTTCTCAGTTCTCCGCCAGAGATCATAAGCCACCTATCACCAGCAGAGTGAACCGAGGAAGAACCAAAGGTTTCTGCCAAAGAAAAGATGATAATGAAGGAGGTACAGACACAGAAGGGCCTCCCAGACCCAGGGGAAGGGACGGCATGGCCTACTGCAAAAGATCCTCTCAAAGACTTTTTTTATCAGGAGAGAGACACTAAGCTGAAAGCTTATTTACAGGTGTGACCTGGGAGCACAAGGAAGTTAAGTGACTTGCTCAGGGTCACACAGTATGCAAGGGGGGCTGTGGGATTCAAACCCCAGGTCTCCAGGTTTGCAGCTCAGAGCCTTAAACCACTGCATTATACTGCCTCCTAAGATAGCACAATTGCATAAGAACTTACTGTAACAGTAGATCTTGAGAGTATCTCTTGCAGCAGACCATAACACATGGAACCTTCTGCCGGATAAATTTGTTTCCAGAAAACTTCTTAGCAGTCGTACCTGGGACTGCTCACTCATCTACCACATGACCAGGTCTGTACACTATGAAAGAGAGCGGTCCTGATACTCCTCAGTTCTTCTCCTCATTAGTGACCTAATCATGATGTCACCAAGGGAACTGAGGAGAAATATATAAACAATCACGTGTTTTCGATATAACCAAAATAAATATACAGAAGTATACATATCTGTATATATAGAAATATACAGGAGTTGGAAAGTAAAGACAAACTCCACCCCTAATGTAGACAAGAAAAGGGGGACATGAGAGGGCAGCATGACCTGCTGCAGAGATACCTCGAAGATCTACTGTTACAGTAAGTTCTTATGTAACTGTACTGTCTTCTTCAAGGCAATCTCTTGCAGCAGGTCATAACACATGGAAGATTACCAAGCAGTTATATGTAAATCAGGGCGGCAGGAAAGTCTGTCTGTGTGAAAGCAGACCTTGGAGGACTGTACATCCAAAGGCAGTCCTCATGTAAAACCAAGCCCATCAATGGTAAAGTACAGGGAGGACGGATCCTGGAAGCAGGAGTTGTATGCCCCAGTACAGCAGTTGATACAACTGTAAACCTACTGTGGCAGTAGCCAGCGCTCATGTGGAGTGATTCTTGACCACAGCTGAGAGCGGCAGTATATATGTCATTTGTGTTATAACAAAGAAAACAACGTAGGTAATACTCACGCTTGGACAGACCCTGTACCGAACAGGGTCTTTCCCTTCACAATCAAGGGAACAAACAAAAGGTGGCGTTGTTTTTGCGCTGTGGCCTGCTCATTAAGAACAAAAGGGACTATGAACAACCAAGATGCAGATTTTAGAGCAGCCTCAGGAGCTCATGCCCGCATAAGAGACTGGTAGCTGAATGGTTATTGATAGTTCTGATACCACCTTAGTGAGTAAGGTAGGATCAGGTCACAAAGGATTTCCTTTCCTTAGGAAAGGCAGATAGGCCCTATGCACACAGCCAAGAATGCAGCAATGCTGCCAGCCAACAAAACTGCAAACGCAGAGTAAACGGTCACAAGATAGAAAGCGCTTTGTCTTATGGAACTGCATCCAAAAAGGACCAATCGTCAGTCAGTCTAGAACTTAATTAAGAACTCCAGTGGTAGGTTGAGTCCACCGGGTGCAGGGGTGAAGAATGTCCCTTAAGAACAGTTGTAAATACCTAATGGAGACAGAGACCTTTCTCCTATCAGGAAGGAAAGGCAAAGTTCGCTGACAAGGAACCCCAAACTCCCGAAAGTGGGAGTAAATAGTCTAGTATGTATAGAGGAGGACATGAAAACAAGGTCCCACTCAATCCAGTCCTCAGAGAGAGACATGGCACCTGTTCTGTAAGAAAGGACATGGCATGAGACACCCAGGTTGGTGTAAGGACGCCTGTCATCATAAAGGTGACTGGAACCAAGAGAGGTAGTCCCTTCAGAACCAAGCATGGAGGAGGCGCTGTGGAGCACACCTACTGACCAGGCGTGCTTTAGATCTGCTCTCCAAACCTACAGAGTATTCATCATAAAATAATAAGAAACTCTGGGAAATCTTTCTAAATAAGCGACTGTATTTGAATCTACTAAAAGCGCTGAATCTTCCGATCTAATTTTGTTAAGATGGGACGTACTAATAAGGGCAGCTGCTTCTGCAAAGTTGAGGCCTGTTGATCCAGAGCAACACGAGGTAACTTCTCAACTTGGGACTGAACCAGCTCCTCCATGGAGCGCGCTTCAACGCTCGTTGCAAGCAATTGATAATAAGATCGAGTCCATTCTTACCCGATTTACAGAGCAAGAGAACAAAATAGTGGAAGCTAACAAAACAGCCTCCTCTGCACAATCGATGGCAAACCAGGTGCTTAATGTAACAACCAAGCTGGTCCAGGAAAATGCACAGCCGAGATATCGCCAGAAGCCTCGAGAATTCGCAGAGGGCTTCTAACATGAGAGATTGTAGGCCTACCTGAGAACTGTGAAGGAGATTGCCTATTGTTTTCCTCCAGGAATGGCTCCCGAAAGCGTTGAAACTTGGATCGGAGATTGGGACGGAACACTTAATACGAGCGTCAATCTCTCCTAGATCAGCCGCAGATCGAGACAAAGCTCCCAGAACAGTACTGCTGATCACTGCCAGCTCAGGAATCCGGGATCTGATCTTAACAGCAGCCAGAGAATCAGGAAGCTTAATTTTCAAGGGACTACCATACACTTGTTCCCCGATCTTTCGTTTGCCCACGAGGATGAGGCGTAAGAAATTTGACGGTGTCCGGGCTAGACTGAAGTTTGGGGATGGCCCACCCCTACTCATGCCTGCTCACCTCAGAGTGTACTACGGGAAAGACATTTCAGTATACTGACCCGACTGAAGCAGGAAAAGACGGAGGCCATAGCGATGGAATTCAGCCATGCTGCAGCCCCAGAATACTCGAATCAAGAAGATGAAGAAGAGACCTGAAGTACCATGTTAATAGACCTTTTTCTCTGTGTATCAGAGTGTTAATTTCAGGTTTAACATACTTGTTTAAAATTTAATTAATCACTGCACTAGTGAATGCTGTATAGAACTACACAGTTTTATGATGCAGGCCTTATTGGAAAGAGAACTAAGTTGGAGCATGTTGAACTGTTAGACCTCTTGCCACGTATTGCACTGGGGTTATATTTTGGTAAACGATGCAATTAATATATCAATTTCATCTATATCAGCTCAATGTTAAAAGTTTAGTAAAGGTCGATCTCTGGGCTTGAGGGTTTTCTATCATGCACAATAAATATATATTGAGTCATTGTTCAGGAAGGGGACCACATCAGCACTAGTGGCTGAGTCTTTAATCTGCTCGGATTTCATTTTAATGTAAGGTCACCCAAAGTCTTGTGGGGTGCAGCATATTTTAGACTTCATATCCTTCTTGGACATTTAATTTTATACCCCACATCCGTAAATCAGAATGTATAGACTAACTCTCCTATGTACATTGGATGTATTACTGAACAAATTTGTGATCTCACATGAGAAAACTGTATGCTATTGTTTTCTTGGTAAAACAATAAAATATAAATTTAAAAAAAAAAAAAGAACCAAGATAGAGGAACAGGAAATGCAAAGTGGAGTGAAGTGCATTTCCAAAATAGAAGGCAGGAGGGTGGGCATAAAAGAGAGAGGTATCAGTACCAGAACCTCAAATGTAACAGTAGGAACTACAGTGATCCTGAACCCAGAGGTGCCTCAGGAGAGAAAGAACATCCAGTCAGAACGTGTCCAGGTCTGGCTGTAGGGAGCATAGTGAGGTAGGGATATGGGGCGGAGAGACAAACAATCCCTGTCAGGATGAACCAGCAGACAAAGATGTCTTAGACTACATCCTGTGGAATTTTTCATTCGTGCTCCGCTGTTTTGAAATGGCGGTGGGTATCCAGCAGTGTATTCCTGCTGCAGAAATATGTACCACTGACAAGGTATAGTCCATTATGCACATCCCAGAACCCTATATGCATGGTTTTAATGCACAGAAGCAAGGAGTGGGTAATGCTTCCTGGTCAGGTAACATACATCGGGAAATAACTGATTAAATTATGAGATATATCTCCCATAGGAGGTGCCCGAAAGAATGGAGAGTAAGAAAATGGCTCTTCCAAGATAAAGACGGTAGATGGGCATCGCCCATCTGCCAAACACTTCGACAAGTTTGTAGACCTTGAAAGAAATACCCACATCCTCTGTATTCAAGGTATTCATCGTATGAGTGGTCATGCACCTTCATAAATGAAAAAAATTGATGATAGGTGATAAGGCGCTGGCATCCGTTTGCAGGTAGATCTCTGAAGGCACAACCATTGCAGTTCCCTTGAACAAAGTCTCAGATATTATTGGGATATGTAATCGATTAGGATGGCCACAGTCAAGTATCCCCAAAAGTCAGCAGGCGAAGCCTGGCTGAGACACCTCTGGTGCAGCAGATATTGGACAGTCAGTTAGCCCAAGTGTGTCCATCGAGATACAGGAGCGAAAGCGTGCTCAACTGAATGTATGCTATAAAGGTGTATCTTCATACCTAGAGACTTGAATCATGCTTAGAGTACTGACAGGTGCAAGGAGGATGTTTGATGTTTCAAAAACAAAACATCAGGGTATATAATGAAAAAAAACAGAGGCCCACTTTGCAAAGAATCACGAGAACATGGCCCGGTATTACTGGAAGACTCTGGTGGCAGAGTCTAGCCTAAATGGAGTTTCACTGCCTTTTGTAGCATAGGGTGAAGGTCTACCATGAGTATTGTCTGGAAGGAAAGAAAACATACCCGACCTTTAAGGAGGGATGCACAAACAAAATAGAATTTTCAAGTAGAAAAAGCCTGGATCCGGACATCAGGACAGAGAGTGTAACCATGGGATTTGAGGGACCTTCAGGCTGTGGGCGGTCCCAGGCAGGGAACTGGTGGAACAGAACCTGTCAACCTTGGAATCAAAGGCAGGAAAGGCTAATGGGGTAGTGAACCCGTGTTAGGGAAGTCCCTGCAAGGTATCAACAGGTTCGAAAAGGACTTTTGTAAAGAGTTCTCCTGATGCAAAAAAATGACATGGAATGCACCAAAGTACAGTGCAACCTGAGATGGTGGGTCTCATGGGAGACCTCAAAAGCTGCATCAAGAAGAAAACTCAGAAAGCGGGAACAAAAAGCCCAACATATACAACCAAAGAAAGTCACGTGAGACATATTTTCACAGTAGAAGCCATGTAAACCATAGCCACCAGATGTTCCAAGCAGTGAGTATAGCGATACCCTTCTTCCAAACCCTTGGTGGATTTTACTCGAGACACATCCTCCTTCAGGTATTTAGGTGTCTGACTGGACCAACACCTGAACTTCTCTGGTCATATCGACACCATTCAGAAAAATTGCATCCCAAGCTCGGTGCCTTATTCAGGAACCGTGCCTGCATCTCACCCATGGCTAGGTGTGAGACTGTCCAGAAGATGATCCTACCTATCTTCAACTGCTATGCGTAGTCTACGAGCTGCCCTAAGTCCTTCCTGGCCAGGCTAGATACCCTCTTCAACTCCTTTTCCGTTTTCCCTTGGCGCCCCTCCGCACTCACCATTGTGATCTCTACCATGCCCTATCCTTCCCTTCCCTGACAAACCGATGTCTCTCTCGCTGCACAAAATTCACCTCAAGCATTGGCTGGGTGAACTTCCCTCCTATCTCTCCCTGCCTTTACAACTGCCCCCCTCCCACTCCCCTAGAGCTACCGACTCATGAACCCTGGTGTCCCACGCTGCTCCACCCTTATTGGCCAATCAGATTATTCTTATCACCCCAAAATCTAGATTCACTTCCCCTCAAATTCACGCACTCATCCTCTTGCTAAGCTCTGCCCTCAAGAACTTCCTTGACCTTCCTGTGCCTGCATGACCCTCCTAACCCCGCCATCTCCCCATAGCCCATATTACCATATGCTCTCCCCACCACTCCTTTTCCCTCTGATCATGCTCCTCCTTGTCCCCTGCTCTCCCTCTTACTAAAGTGTTCCTCCCCTTCTTTCTCTTCCCTTAATCTATCTCCCTCCTGTGAGCTCGATCACGGCCTTGTGCAGGCAGGATCCATAGTGCATGGTGGGCAACAACTTACCCCTTTCCCTATTTCTCCTTTTACTGTACCTCCTCAGTCACTAGATCACTGCCTTGTGCAGGCAGGGTCACCCAGCACACTGGTGGGGTACTACCCCCTACTATAGTTGACCTCTGCTCAGGCTCATATGCCTACTCCCACCACTTCTATTTCCTCTGATCGTGCTCCTCTTGTCCCTTACTCTCGTCCTCCTAAAGTCTTTCTCCCCTTCTTTCTCTACCCATAATCTAGCTCCCTCCTGTGAGCTCAAGCATTGCCTTGTGCAGGCAGGATCCATAGCACATGGTGGGCAAAAACTTTACCCCTTTCATGTATTTCTCCTTTTACTGCACCCCTCAGTCACTGCTAGATCACTGCCTTGTGCAGGCAGGGTCACCCAGCACACTGGTGGGGTATCCCCTACTATAGTTGACCTCTGCTACCCCTCCCACAACATCCCTCCCCCAACACCCCCTCTCTCGCATCACTATATATAAATAACTCATTGTCTATAACGGTGTCCTACCAGTAGGGCTGTCCATTGCTCTGCTCAGATAGGAATAACAGGACACTGCTGAATTTCAACTCCCCTCCCCCTTGGACACCCCCACCTACAATACCTCTCTCATTAGCCTGCCACACTCTACCTCTCCTCTCCCACCCCCTTCCAGTTAATGTAGCCTAACACTGGCCTACCCCTACACTCAATTAAGTACTTATAACCTACCCCATTACCCCTCTTACATGCACTTTAGTCCACCTTGTCATCTCTGTTTGCCTTGAAAATCGTGTTCTGTCTGTGTCTCCCCGTAAATGTCCTTTTCTTCTTTTATTCTACCCTCTGCAATTTTTGTTCCCTCCTTCCATTCTTCCTCTCTTTACTCCAACCATTGTAAATCTTGAATATCTATGTTACACTAATGGTTACCAATTACTACTAGGTTACCTTACCCTCTAGTGCTACATACTGTTGTCAAGATATTATATGTGTTCCAGTGTTACCAACTGTCACCAGCTGTTGCCAGTTTGCTATATGTGTCTTCATATCTACTATTCTTAACTGTTGTATTGTTAGCCATGTTATCCACTTGTAATCCCTCCTGCTCTCATTGTATGCAAGCAAGCAAATTGTATTCCAACATTGTAACATTTCTCTGTATTATATCCCATTGTTCCCTACCCCAAGATCGCACTGGGAGATGAGCAACTTGTTGCTCAACATGCCTTCCTGGTGAAACATTTCAGTAAATAAATAAAAGAAGCATCCACAAGAGGCAGAACAACCACTATGAGGACATCTCCAGATAATAAGCCAATTCGTGCTTAGGGCATGCAGCTCCTACATCTGGGCCCCAGAGGGTAGAACCAGTCCGGTTCCTATTACTGAGCAAGAAAACAGGGACTCAACCCTAACAACTGTAAATGGAGCCAGTGTGCAGCAGAGCTACAGGTGGAGACCGGATGGGATCCATAGGTGGCCCAACCAATAAGGAGACCACCAGGCCACAAGAATAGGTACATCCACCTGTGCCCTATTAACTCAACTCAGATCTCTGAAGAGACACGGTAAGACTCCATTGGAAAATGGAGGTAAGAAAACTGGTGGGAAGCAAACCCCCATCAGGCTGGGAAAGAGTCAACTCAAAGGAGCCAGCACTGTTCAGAAAAGAGTCCCTCAGTTGTTGAGGAGGATATCAGTGATGTTGAAGCAGTGAAAGAAATAACCATATACCCAGTATGAGGGCAGAGTTTCAGTTAAAGACCAAACAGGGTCCAGGTGTGGATTACAGAGGACATCCCATAGTCAAAGCCACCGTTCAGGTGACGCAGAACTCACGCTCTGTTAGGAGGCGATGAGGAGGCCCACAGTGAGGCCAACTGCAAAGACACCTGGGTCTAGGCCCACAGATTATACTGGGGTTCATTGTGGACAAGAAGGTTCAAGTCCTCATAGAGGAGAAGGGTGAAGCCTTCATCAATGAGACATCATTGGAAACAAAGGATCCAAGGCCATTGTCGACCTGAGGGCTGAAACCCACTGTGACCAGGGGCTGAAGCCTTCCTGATGAAGCCAGTCGAGCCTATCAAAGCCAGTGTCGACAAGAGGCAGAAGCCACTGTCAAGAGTCCATCATTGATTGTGAGGCCAAAGCCCTCAACAACGAGAGGGCAAGCCCATGGCAAGGAGAGGGCCGAAGCCATTGACACCGAGGCCATCATCAATGAGAGGGCCAAAATCATCATCATCAATGATGGCAATGCCACCAGCGATGCAAGGGCAAAGCCACTATCGACGAGAGTGGCAGAAGCCATCACAACAAGAGGGCAGAAGCTATCAGCAATGAGAGAGCTGAAACCATCATGACGAGAGGGCTGAAGCCATCGCCAACACAATGGCAGAAGCCACCATCGACGGAAAGAAAAAAGCAGTAAACAAGAGGGCAGAAGTCATCATCGACGAGAGGGCAAAGCCATCACAACAAGAGGGCAGAGGCCATCTCAATGAGAGGGCAAAACCATTGTTAAACAAGAGGGCAAAAACATCTTTAATGAGTGAGCAGACGCCATCATCAATGACAGGGCAGAAGCCATTGTTGACAAGAGGGCAGAAGTCGCCCATCGCCACGTGAGGACTGAGGCCTTCATCAATGAGAGGGCAAAAGCCACCTTCAGAGATGCTGAAGATGTAATCGATATATGAATGTCAAAGTATCTTCATCATCATCGTTCTAGGTAAAGATGGTCAGCAACAACAAAGGTTAGTAGAAAAATGAAATCTTAAAAGGCGAAGGTACTGCTTAGCCAGTCTCCAGGAGAGTTGTGTGCAGTATATGGAAAAGGAAGAACTGAGGGAGATTGGGACCGCCCTATCTTTTATAATTGCACAGATCTGGTCATGTATGTTACATGAAGCAGTCCCAGGTATGACTGCTAGAAAACTTCTGAAACAAGTGCCTTCAGCAGAAGGTTCCCATGTGTTATGACCTGCTGCAAGATACTGCCTTGAAGAAGATCTACTGTTGCAGTAAGCTCTTATGTAACTGTACTATCTTACTTCAAGGGTATCTCTTGCAGCAGGCAATACTATGGAATGAGTCCCAAGCAGTTCCATTATCAGACAGCAGTCTATGTGGAACAAACCTCAAGCCTAAGAAAGTAGGACAACTAGGCCAGAGTTGGCCCTCGTCTGGAGACAATGTCCAGACTGTAGTGTTTGGGAAAGGTGTGGACAGAACTCCAAGTAGCAGCTGACTCTCTGCAGCTGACACATTCCTGAAACAGGCAACAGAAATGACCATGCCTCTGGTGGAATGGCTACATACAACACCAGGAAGATTCTTGCCATGTTTTCTGTAGCAATAAGTGATTCAGTTGGCCAACCATTTGGACAAGCACTGTTTTGAAACAGGGACACCCTCTTTCCCAGGGGCGAAAAGAACAACTGAGAGGGACTGCCACAGTCCTTTGCATGGTGTGTGTAGTAATGCAGAATTCTATGCACATCTAAAGTGTGGAGCAATGCTCCCCCGGGCATGCTCTGAGTAATAAGCAGGAAAGTGGATAAGTGGATGGATTGATTTAAAGTAAACTCAGACACTACCTTAGGAAGAAACTTAGGGTCACTACACAAGATACCCCTTTATGAAAAATCAAATAATACTGCTTGCATTGAGTGCCCGTAGCTGTGAAATTCTTTGAGCAGAAGTAATAGCATCTAAAAAACAGCACTTTCCATGACAGAAAGCGTAGCTCGCATGTTGCGGTCAAGCTCAAAAGGAACCAAAGTAAGTTTTTCCAACACAAAATTTAAGTCCCAAGGCAGGACTGGATTGCAGATAGGAGGCTTCAGGTGAAGAATGTCACTCAGAAAAGTATGGGACACCTCTAGTTGTGCCACCATACAGCCATCAACAGGCACATGGAAGGTAGAGATGGCAGAACATGTGCACCTTAAGAGAGGAGTACTTCAGGCCGCTGTCTGACAGGGACAACAAGTACTTCAGGAATCTGATTCACTGAACAAGTGAAGGGATCCAGCTGATCTGAGGCAACCCACAGTGCAAAGCATTTCCACTTTATGGAATGAGTAGCCCTAGTGGACAGCTTCCCAGCCACCATCAGGACATAAGTCACCTTGGGTGACACCCCAAACCAAGCCATGGCAATGTCCTCAGGAGCCAGGCGTGAAGATGCAGGGATTTGAGGTCCGGATGAACCAGGGTGCCCTGGTTCTTGGAGAGCAAGCTGGTGCACAGAGGAAGGGATACTGGAAGTTCCACTGTCAGCTGTTGCAGTAAAGAAAACTAGATGTGACGAGGTCAGAAGGGGCGATGAGGATCATCATGGCCCCTTCCATCTGGAGCTTGGTCAAAACCCTCTGAAGCAGGGAGAAGGGTGGAAAAGCATACAGAAACCTCCCTTTCCAGGAGAAGGGCAACGCATCTCACCAGAAAACCCCAGGCACTGGATCAAGCGAGCAAAAAAGCAACAGTTTTGCATTGAGTGGGGATGTAAAAGGTCCAGGTCTGGACAACCACACTGTTCAACAGGTCTTCTACTACTGAGGTCAGCAGCTCCCACTCATGCGCCTTTGACTGCAACCAGCTTAGGCTGTCTGCCAGGATGTTTTGGATGCCTGGAACATAGACAGCTGACAGTTGGAGACCGTGATCCAGAGCCCAATACCAGACTCTCATTGTTTCCTGGCAGAGGGGTATGAGTGAGTGCCCCCTGCATGTTCATGTAGTGGACAACACTGATGTTGTCCATCTACACTCAGCAGAAGACCCAGGGAAAGCAGAGTCTGGAAGGCCTGCAAGGCATAAAGAATGGCCCACATCTCCAGGACATTTATGTGAGAGAGGATTTCATCGTGGACATGTCCCTTGAGTCTGGTGGGGCCTAGATGAGCTCCCTCATACCAACCCGGAAGCATCTGTTGTGAGAATTTGCTGAGGGAAGGAATGAGAAAAGGAACCTCTCTCTGAACAGGTTGCTGGATTCTATCCAACAAAGCAGAGCCCTTTTCACTGGAGATCAGGACGGATGTTCCAGATCGTCAGTGTGCTGGTCCCATTGGACCTGCAGTGTCCACTGGGGGAATCCTCGTGTGCAATCTGGCTAGGCACTGTGACTATAGTAGCAGTCTCATCAGGCCTAGAGCCGGAGGAAGGTTCTGGCTCAGACATAGCAGTTGTCATACAGCAGGCAGGCTTGAGCTACCAGGCAATCTGCCTGGTCCTGGGGCAGGAAGGCCATGCCCTGAAAAGTATCCAGGACTGCCCATATGTACTGCAGGTGCTGACAGGAGTCAGAACTCACTTGGGTGGAGTTGACCATAATGTCCAGATCCTGGAATAGGTGGGAAGTATGTTCCAGAGCCTGTAACAGGCACTCTCTGGACTGGGCTTTGAGAAGCCAGTCATCCAGGTAGGGAAAGACATAGAGACCCTCCCACCTGAGGGCAGTTACCACCATTGTCAAGCATTTGGTAAACACCTGAGGGACTGAAGACAAGCCAAGAGCAAAGCCTGGAACAGGAAGTGTGCCCCTGGAAATATGAAACCTTAGTAGGTACTGTCTGTGGAAGGCATGTACCTGGATGTACAGGTATGCATCCTTCATGCCAAGGGAGCAAATCTAATCTCCCTGGTGCAGAATGGGCAGCAGATCCTGCAGTGCCACCATCTGGAATTGTTTTCTACTGAATAAACAGATTTAGCTCCCAGAGGTGTAGAATGGGCCTGAGATGATCTGTGCCTTTGGGGACCAGGAAGAAATGGGAGTAGAACCCTCTGCCCTGTTTGGTCTCTGGGGCGGGTTCTATGTCTCTTTTGTTTAGCAGAGGTGGATTTCCTCCCAGAGCACTGGGATGTGGTCTGGAGGATAGGAGGACAGAAAGAACAGTTATGTAAGAACTTACCATAACAGTAGGTCTTTAAGTGGATCTCAATCATCAGGTCACACCATAGGGGCGTCACCATCGGTGAAACAGGATCCACATGGAAGATTTTCCAGCAGTACAATTGGGGCCACCGCCAACGTCAGCTTCGACATCATCAACCCTATAAAGGTGTGAGCAGCCCACTTCTCCTCAGTTCTTTCCCCAGAGACTAAAGGAGCAAACCCGTGCCACAGTGGGGAACTGAGGAGAGAGACAGAGAAAGCGAGAGCGAGAGAGAGAAGAGATAGAGTGAGAGAGAGAGAGAGAGATAGATGCAGAGAGGAAAGTGAGAGTGAGAGTGAGAGAGAGATGCCAAGGCCTGAATAAAAGGCTGGATACACCATATAGCCAGTTTGAGCAGAGGACCCCAAGAAGGGGAGGAAGGCATACCTGATGACTGAGATCTCCTTGAAGATCTACTGTTACAGAAGTTCTTACATAACTGTTCTATCTTCAGGGGTATCTCAGTCATCAGGTCACAAGGTAGGAATGAGCCCCAAGCAGTTACAGGTGCAGCAACACGGTCTGGGAGGAAGGACAACTAAGGCCCTAGGGACAAAAGGCCTGCAGAACAGCCCAGCCAAAGCCTGCCGGGCTCTAGAAACAATTTCAGTCTGTAGTGCTTGGTGAATGTATGAACAGTACTCCAGGTGGCAGTAGTGCAAATGTGAGCGCCTGAGACCCCTTGAAACAGGCCACAGAGGTAGCCATGCCCCTAGTGGAGTGGGCTTTCATCGCCGCTGTCAATGCCTTGCCATGCTTGTTGTAACAGAACACAACACAACCATTTGGACAAACATTGTTTGGACACTTGAACACCTTCTTTCCTGGGCAAAACAAACAAAAAAGCTGCTTGTTTTTCTGCAGTCCTAGTAAGGAACAGATAAATGTTTCAGAATTCTGTGCACATCTGAAGTATGGAGCAGTGCTTCCCTGGATTAGCACGCTCCAGAAAATAAACAGATAGGTGAATAGCTTGGTTCAGGTAAACTCAGACTCCACCTTAGGGAGAAACTTAGGATGTGTGCACAGACACCCTGCCTTTGTAAAAATCAAATACGGATCCTCATGCAGAGCCTGAGAAGCTCAGAAATCCTTGAGCCAGAGTAATAGCAACCAAAAAGTACAGTTACATAAGAACATACTGTAAAAGTATATCTTCGAGAGGAGCTCTTGCAGCAGGCAACACCAGTAGGACTGAAGCTGCCAGGCACCAGACCACATGTAAAACTTCTAGCTAGCAGTCTATTACAGGGGACCAGCCCCACCGGCGTGCACGCCGACATCTGCCTATCCTATAAAGAGGCAGTCCCCAGACCTACCTTAGTTCTCCTGACAGAGAGCCTGGTGCATAAAGTAAATAAAGGAGAACCAAGGCAGTTCCTCAGAGCCTAGGAAAAGTATAGTAAATGCAAATGAGAAGCAGCTATTGGGAAAGAAGGGAAGGCGCCTGCTGCAGAAGAGCTCCTCGAAGATCTACTGTTACGGAGTATCTCATTTCGAGAGGGCTCTTGCAGCAGGCAACACCAGTAGGACTGAGTCCCAAGCAGTACCAAAACTGAGCGTAAGTCAGCTGGGAGCAGGCAGAAAGCAAGAGCAGACTGCTCAGGAAAGAAGGCCCTGAAGGACAGCTAGTCCGAAATTGGCCCTGCATCTGGAAGCAATATCCAGACTGTATTGACAGACAAAGGCGTGAACCAAACTCCAAGTGGCAGCTGCACAGATGTCCACAGCAGACGCATTCTGAAACAGGCAGTAGAGGCAGCCATACCCTGGTGGAGTGACCTTGTTGCGCCCCAGGGAAGAGCTTGTTGTACTACGGTAACAGTACACAATGCAATGTGCCAACCATTTCGACAAACACTGTTTGGAAACAGGTGCCCCATCTCTTTTGGGGAAATGAAACAAACAACTGATCAGTCTTTCTAACTCACAACTCGTGGCCAACTCAGAGGGAGCAGAGTGAGCTTTTCAATATAAAAAGAAGGTCCCATGGAGAGACAGGGTCTTGAATGGGAGATTTCAATTGTGAGGACACCGTGCAAGAATGTGCAGGATACCTCAGCTGGGCAACAGTTTTGCCCTCAATAGGTGCATGGTACACAGAGATGGCGGAAAGATGCACCTTGAGAGAAGAATACCCTAGGCCTGAGTTTGAAAGGGAGAGGAGGCACTCCAAAATCAGATTCACCAGGCAGGTGAAGGGATCCAGGAGGTGAGCAGTGGCCCATAGGGAGAAGCGCTTCCATTTCATGGCATAAGTGGCTCTGGTGGAAGGCTTTCTAGCAGCCACCAGGACATCAGCAACCCTGGAGGAAACCCCAAAGAAAGCAATAGCTAGGTCTGCAGGAGCCACGCATGGAGATGTAGGGACTTGAGGTCGGGATGGACCAGGGTACCCTGTTCCTGGGAGAGCAAGCCAGAGGACAGGGGCAAGGGAACTGGAGGTTCTACTGCCAGCTGCTGCAGCAGCAGGAACCAAATCTGATGCAGCCAGTAGAGAGCCATGAGAATCATCTCTGCCTCCTCTGACTGAAGCTTGAGAAAACCTTCTGCTGGAGCAGGAAGGGAGGAAATCGTGCACAGGAACCTCCATTTCCAGGAGAGAGGGACAAGCGTTGTGCTAGAAAACTCAGGTCCTGGATCAAGTGAGCAGACAAGCGGCAGTTTGTGTGCTGAGTGGGGATGCAAAAAGTCCAACTCTGGATGGCCTCACCTGTCAAAGAGATCTTTGACTACCGAGGACAGGAATTCTTACTTATGAGTCCTCGACCTGGACCGACAGACTGTCGGCCAGAGTGTTTTGGATGACTGGAACATGGACGGCTGAAAGTTCCAGGTTGTTCTCGATGGTCCAGTACCAGACTCTCATTACCTCCTGACAAAGGGGTAGGAATGAGTGCCCCCTGCTTGTTGATGTAGGAAACTATGGACATGTTGTCCATCTGCACCAGCAGGGGCTGGGAAGAATGTGTGTCTGGAAGGCCTGCAGAGCATAAAGGACTGCCTGCATCTCCAGTGCACTGATGTGGAGATGTTGCTGCCTCAGACCAGGACCCCTGGGTCTGATTGTCGGCTAGTGGGCAACCCAGCCCAGGCACGCTCCATTGTGAGAATTTTTGACGGGACACAGCTCGGAAGGGGACCCCTCACAGGGATTTGCAGGGTTCTGCCACCACCCAAGGTCCTCCACCCATGTCGGAGACCAACACCGCTGATCCAGGTCATCAGTGTGTTGGTCCCATTGGACCTGAAGAGTCCACTGGGAACTCTCATATGCAGACAGCCAGGGAACTGTAGTTATAGCCACTGCCATGTGCCCCAAGAGGCAGAGAAACTCTCTGGCTGGTATCTGATGGCTGGAGGATACTAACCAGGTCTGTGTTATCAAGTGCTCTGCTCTGTCCATCGGCAGAAGAGCTCTGCCTTGAGGAGAGTCCAGAACCACCCCAATATACTGAAGGCATTGGCTCAGAGAGAGACAAGACTTTGGCAGGTTGACTGTGATTTCTAAAGCCTGGAAAAGCCAAAAGGTACCATCCAGGGTCTGCAGCAAGAGGTTCTTGGATGGGGCTGTCAGCAGCCAGTCATCCAGGTAAGGGAACATGTAAAAGCCTGGTCTTCTCAGGGCTGCAGTCACCACTGCCAGGCACTTGGTAAAACCACAGGTGCCAAGGAAGGCCAAAAGGAAGGGCCCTGAACTGAAAGTGGTCCCCAAGAAGCAAAAACGGAGGAAACAACAGTGGGCTGGGAAGACCTGGATATGTAAGTAGGCGTCCTCCATTTCCAGGGAACAAAGCCAGTCCACCTGCTGAAGGAGGGCAACAGACCCTTGTGGGTAACCATCCTGAAGTTGTTGTACACTATGTAGAGGTTCAGAGATTGAGGTCCAGGATCGGCCTCAGGTACCCTGTTTTCTTGAGGATGAGGAAGAAGTGTGAGTAGAACTCTTTCCGCTTTGAGCCGGAGGATGGGCTCTATGGTGCTTTTAGCAGAAGTGCCTGAATCTCCTCCCAGATGAGGAGATGTGAGTCTGAGGGTAATGGCAGAGCAAGGGAGGGCTTTCAGAGGGTTCAGAAATTCAATGGTGTGACCCGTTTGATAATCTGCAGCACCCATTGATCCGACGTTACTATCTCTCACCGTCGAGGTAGAGGAAAACGACTGCTTCCCCAAGGCCTCTGCTGAAAGGGGGTTGGGCAAGGAATCAGGCAGTGGATCGGGGATGGGCAGAGTGACTGGGGGCGCTCTGGGGGCCCTAGGTGCAGCCTCCCGGCTGGTGGGTGGTTGCCTTGCACGTAAAGGGCTCTTTCAACTGCTGACCCTTGGATGGGTGGCAAGAGGACTGATGAATGGACTGACGTTGGGAAGGCTGAGGTTGGGCTCAGTAAAGAGACTGCACTGACCTCAGGGTTGCCTGATTCCTAGAGGTGGGAGATAATATCTTGGGTATCTCCCTTAAACAAGACAGAATCCTGAAAAGGGGCATTCATTATCTTGGCCTGAACATCAGGTGTGAAACCAGACACCCTGAGCCATGAATGGCGGCAAGGCAGATCCTGCCACAGCCCCCACCTGGAGGCATCCACAGTGTCATACACTGCTACACTGCCCAGAGGGACATGGTTCCCACATGCGACCCAGAGTTTAGGAGTTGGGCTAGCTGCATCTTAGTGGAGTCTTCAGGAGGGTTTGGACCAAATCCCTCGTCTGATCTCAGAGGGCATTCTTGTACTGCACCATGAAAGGCCAGATTGTTAAGGGCCCAAATGGCCAGTGTGGCCGAGGAATACATCCACTTGCCCAGCTGGTCCAGTTGCTGAGACTCCTTGTCAGGGGGTGGGCACTAAGGTGTTTGTGCTTCTTAGTGTGGTCATGGGCTGTGTTCATGACCACTGAGTCTCCATGGGATACTCACCAAAGAAGAGTTTGCCCACCAGTGCATGGAAAGGCAATCCGCCTTCTTGGCCAAAGCCGGGTGGATGCCTCCTCAGTAACATCTTCATATGAAATCAAGGAGGCACCACCAAGGAAGGTCTCCTTTTCCTGGAGGTGTATATAGCCAGATGCAGCACTCCAGATCAAGCTCCTCTGTCTCTCAACCCATGAGGAAGTGGATATGGCACATCACGTCAAGGAAGAGGGATCATCAGGGGAGACTTGGGGTCTCTTTAGGAGGCTCCTGACCATCAGAGGAGTGACTCAAATCCTCCAATGACTCAGAGCAGGAATTGTCCCACGGCTGATCACTGTCTGGGACTGGCGTCTGAGGGTGACGGTCATCCAAATGATGGTCAGAGGTCCCTTGTAACCCCAGAAGACCCTGTGGTGTGGAGTTGCTAGGTCCTGTCTGGTTGGGATCCCAAGAAGGTCGATTCTGGGGAGGAGGAGGAGAGAAGGCTGCCTGGGTGTGTCCGTGTTCTGCATAAAGGTCCACCAGGCCGTAAATAAGGCATTATAATCCACCGGTGGAAGAGGATTGTAAAGTGGATATGGATATTGAGGAGGATGGTAATGGTGATGTCGAAGAGCCGGCATAGGGTACCCTGGCGTAGGGTCCAGCAGGTGCCTGCTGGGGTGGGGTCCCTGGAAGGCCAGCGGTGTTGGTTGTGGGGCAGGCTGCAGCTGAGCCGACAATGGCAGAGGAGTTGGTGCAGGCAAAGACTGACATCGGTCTGGCCAAGTAGTCAACATTTGCCCCAGCAGTGAGGCTGGTGCCTGTGGGGGCGGAAGAATGCCTGTTGGGGGAGAATACCCCAAGGCAGGGGTAGAGGCATCGCCTGCATGGAAGAAGAGGCGAGTGTGTGCTCGGGTGATACCTGGAAGTGTTAGCACTGGCTCTGGAATGGGACTGATGAAGGCAACACCTGACCTTGAGGAGGGGGCGACAGGTTAAGACCACCACCGGAGGCCCAACCCTGGTCAAGCTACCTGGCTGAGGACCTGTGGGAGCTAAGGGCCTGAACATCAGGGGCTGGAAGGCAGGGGACAAAGTCCACTGTTTAGAGGAGCCGCCCATGATGGAAATGAGAGCAGGTGGCTATACCACCAGCAACCGGAGGAGTGAGAGCTGCTGAGGAAGGGTGGCCAACCTCTCCCTCCCCGTGGGAGGAAACCCAGAGGCAAAGCCAGTCTATATGGTGACCGCGAAGCGAGGAGGCTGAACGAGGATGGTCCCGTGCTTGTCCCAGTGCTTATGCTTCCTAAGTAAACTTCTCTCCTTCTGGGAAGGGAAAGAAGAAGATGCCCCAGAAGACTGATCTGGGAAGTGGAAGAGCTTTTAGCCTGAAGCTCCTTCTCCATTGAGGCCAAGTTTGCTGTAGCAGGTAGCTTTAAAGGGTCTTCAAGCAGTGTCCCCATGTGGCCTGGTTGAAATCTTGGCAGTGCTGGCAAGCTCCGGTGTTGTGGTTGGGGCCAAAGCAGAGCAGGCAGGAAGAGTGACTGTCTTTGGCGGGTATCTACTACGCAGTCACACTTTGTAGGCGTTCGGAAGACAAGGCGGAGAAGAAGACAGACGATGGAAGAAACACTGAAAATCGGTTTTAATACTATTAGAGAAAAAACAAAATGTGGGTAAACATGAACAAAATGGCAGTTGACTGAAGCAGGCTTCCATGGAGGTCCGACATGCACAGGTCGACAGCAGGAAAAGAACTGAGGTAGTTCTAGGGCCTGCCCCTTTATAGGATAGGTGGACATCAGTGTACTGATGTCGTGGGGGTGGTCTCCTGTAACAGACTGCTAGCCAGAAGTTTTCCATGTCATCCTGAAGCCTGGCGGCTACCGTCCTACCAGTGTTGCCTGCTGCAAGAGCCCCTCAAGTAAGATATAATGCTTTCCAAGAAAGAAAGCGAGCTCGCGAAGTCATGGCTGGCTCTAATGGAAACAGGGGCAATTTCTCCAAAGCAAAATGTAAATCCCAAACTGGGACAGGAAACAGATTAGAGGTTTCAGGTGCAGGATGCTCCTAAGAAAAGTACAGGACACATCTGAGTCATTGTGCAACCATACAGGCTCGTGAAAGGCAGAAACAGTTGAAAGTTGCACCTTGAGGGAGGAGTACTATAGGCCTGAGTCCAACAAGGAGATCAGTTAGTCCAGAATCTGGTTCTCCAGATAGGTAAAAGAGCCTAGATTATGTTTGGCAGCCCTGATGGCAAACCTCTTCCACTTCATGGCATATGTGGCTCTAGTGAAGGGCTTCCGAACACTGCCACAAGAATGCTTGCTACCCTCTGAGATACTCCAAACTGGGCGATGGCTATGTCCTCAGGAGCCAGGCATGCAACAAAGGGACTTAAGGTTTGGATGGACCAGGGTCCCCTGAGCCTGCATCAGCAGATCCTGCAAAGGGGCAGAGGCATCAGCGGTTCCCGCTGTTGCAGTAAATGAAACCATATCTACCGTGGCCAGCAGGGCAACCTGCATCATGCTGGCCCCCTCCATCTGCAGCTTGATTAGCACCTCTGAATCAGAGGGAATGGAGGAAAAGCATAAAGGAACCTCCTGCTCCACAAGAGGGACAAGCAGTCTTGCCAGAAAATTCCAGGCCCTGATCTAGCAAGCACAAACTGGGCAGTTTTGCCTTGAGTGGGGTTGCAAAAGGTCCAACTCTGGATGACCCCATCTGTCAAAGATCTTCTATGACAGATGAAAGAAGTTTCCATTCATGTATTCTGGACAGAGTCCGGCTCAGATTGTCCGCCAGGGTGTTCAGCATGCTTGGAACATGAATGCCAAGAGGTCCAGGCCATGGTCCAGTGCCCAGTACCAGACTCTCATGGTCTTCCTGCACAGGGGTATGAATGTGTTCCCCCTGCTTGTTGATGTAGTAAACAATACTGAGATTGTCTGACTGGCTCAACAACTGACCCGGAAGGAGGTGGTTCCAGACAGCCTGCTTGGCACAAGGACTGCCTGCACCTCGAGGATGTTGATATGAAAGGACATCTCGATCTGGGACCATGTCCCCGAGTCTGAAAGGGACACAGGTGCACCCCCCCAAGCTGGAGGCATCCGTGAGTGAGAATCTGCTGGGAGAGGAGAAGAGACCAGTAATAAGACCCCTTGTAACAGGTTCTGGGGGTCCATCCACCACTGGAGCACCTTGCAGACTAGAGAGGGACCAGCACTAACTGCTCCAGGTCATCCGTGCACTGTTCCACTGCACTCAGAGGGTCCACTGGAGCACTGGCTTATGCAGCCTGGCTAAAGGGACCATGGCAATGGCCACAGCCATGAGACCTCATAGCCTCAAGTACACTCTTGCAGAAACATAATGGCTCTGAGCCACTTCCTGAGCCTGGGAAATGAGGCACTCCACCCTGTTTTGGGTCAGGAAGGCCCTGCCCCATGCCAAGTCCAGGACTACCCTATACTTCAACCTCTGGGATGGAAGCACAGGCGATCTCCTGGATGGCATAAGAGGAAGTGACACTTCCCTCTCTACCCTGGAGCATAGGAGGGATAAAGTCGAGAATCATGGCGATTGGGATCAAAGTCTCCTAGGCAGAATGCTGGGAGGAACCTGGAAAAAAGGCATCTGGCACGGCATGAATGCCTGCCAGAAAAAGAAGATTCCCAAACACAGAAAGACTCATGGAGAGGGAAGAAAAGGGAAGGATGGAGAAATCCAGGGGTCAGAGAGAACAAGGCCATCCTCTCTTAAGGAAGCTGTATAAGAGACCTGGGCCAGAAAGAGGCCCAGACAGCCAAACAGCTGTGAAAGGAGGCTGCCCTGGTCTTGGGGGGCATGGAACAAGCACCCTTTGGAGACCCCCACTCTCCTACTCTGCTTAGCTCCTCACACCCAAGAGAGCGATCAGGGATATCTCCTGTCTGTCCGTCCCCCAGCCGGGCTGTGCTTTTTGTTTTGTTTTAACCCAAGACCAGAAACTATAGAACAGAGGTCCCACAGAGCAAGCTGTTGGTTGGCCCTCCCCTTAAGATAGAGCTTTAGAAAGGGCTGTCTGGCAGCTGTCCCCCGCGCCTGGAGGTGGAAGCTTGCTCTTAGGGAAGGAGACTTAAGGCTGGAGCCCGAAATACTGGGTACATAGAGGGCCAGCCAGAGGCCATGGTCACAGAAGTGCTCAGCAGAGCAATCAGCTCATAGGAAAAGCAAGATAGGGGAGAAGAAGGAAGTGGGGTTGGGGACCCACTGACAGAAACAGAGACCAACAGCCCACCTATGTCTGAGTTGGGAATAGATGGTGCCTAGAGGGAAATAAAGGAGAGCTGGAGTGGAGCATAAGAGGTCCACAGTGGCCCCCACCACAGCCATTGGGGCCCCTTACAGGCCTAGCCTGGGATCAGAAACCCTGTAGGGAAGGGGTCCCACCTGCCCCTAAAGAAATGAGTCCTGCTCTAGGGTGACTGGACATCAGATGACCAGGATCCGACACTTCCCACAGAACGTGAAGGGTCCCTGGCTGAAACTCTGCTTCAACAGCCCAGGCAGAAAAACTCCAGAAAGGAAAGGGTGAAACCGAGATCCGACCACCCAAGGGGAAGGGTCGAGACCCAACCCGAGACAGATCAGCCCGAAATTGAGGAGACTGATAAAGGCAGGAACTGGACTGTTCAATGAGCAACAGACCCCCAAAGACATCAGGGAATGGCCAAAATGAGAAGTGGCTGTCCTAGCCCTCTGGCAGAAACCCAGGAGGAACACCAAGGAGGAGGCCTGAATGACCAGAGAAAAGGGCAGTTAGAAGGGAAGGTGCTCGACCCAGGAAACAGAAAATCCAGAGTCCCAAGACGATACAGAGGAAGAGGGTCTGCTATGCCCCCCACCCGGAGAAAGGGATACGGAAAACCCAGACCCCGAGCCCCAGAGGAAAGAGAAAGAAGTGTCACTGTGCAGGACAAAGGCAGGCCATAAGCCCCAGGCAGAGTCTTCTAAGACACCTCTGACAAGACAAAGGGAACTGCTGCATGCATTGACTAAAGGACAGTGACAAATTGGTCACCACCTGCTCGCCTCCAGTCTCCCGGCTTGGGGGACCTGACAGTTAAAAAGGGCCTGGACAGCTCAGAGGATGTCGCCGCCTCACTCCCTGTGGGTTTTGAGGGCTGGAGCTGCCACAAGGAAGGCACCTAGCACTTGCCCTGAGACCCAGAGGAATGCTGGTGATGATGTCACCATGTTGGGCAATGTGAGGCAGAGCGATGGACCCTGCCCTGCTGGTCATGAGCCGAAGAACAGAGGGCCACATCTGGCGCGCCTGTAGGGAGGCAAGTAAATCATGTGACTTCCCGAGAGGAAGGACCCTGAACAGGGCATCCAGGATGGAGGCCCTGGGCACTCGGGGAAAAAAATTTGGGGTGCTGGCGAAGCCAGGCATAAGTTCTCAGAGGTGCATGGCTTCCACTGCACCAAGCTGAAACGTCCACTGTATCACAGGAAGCACGGAGAAAGTATAGCTATGCAAGAGCTTACCGTAAAAGTAGATCTTCGAGAGGAGCTCTTGCAGCAGCTTGCAGCAGGCTATAACCATAAGGACTAAGCTGCCAGGTGCCAGGACCCCAATGGAAAACTTCTAGCTAGCAGTCTTCAGGGGACCGCCTCCTGCCAGCCAATGGCATAAAAGAGGCAGTCCCCAGCTCCACCTTAGTTCTCCCGACAGAGACCTGATGCTAAGGAGAGAAGGAGAACTGAGGAGGTTCAAGTTTGAATAAAGGATAAAGCAGAAGGAATACCAAGGTGAAGGAGGGAGGAAAGCAGCGCCTGCTGCAAGAGCTCCTCTCAAAGATCTACTGTTACTGTAAGTTCTTACATAACTGTACCAACTTACTTCAAGTTGGAGCTCTTGCAGCAGGCTATTACCATAAGGACAGATTACCAATCAGTCAAGGAGAAGAGACTGACAGGCATGGTGGAGGCTAAAGGTAGCCAGAAGCGTTCAGGACAGCAAGCCTTGGAGTACTGCAAGGCCAAAGCCAGTCTGTCACCTAGAACAAGTGATTTACAAACTGTAGTGTTTGACAGAAGAGTGAACAGAACTCCAGGTTGCAGCTGCACAAATGTCTGCTGTGGAAACATTCTTCAAGGAGGCAAATGAGGTAGCAACATCCTGGTAGAATGGCCTTTACCGGCCCGTAAAGGCCTGTCGTACTGTAATAATAATAAACAATGCAGTTAACTAACCACTTAGAAAATGTCTGCTTAGTAACTGGTGCCCCTTAAGATCTGGGGCAAAAGAAACAACTGATCAGTTTTTCTGAGAAGACCAGTACGTGTTAGGTAGTAACGAAGCATCCTGTGGACATCCAGAGTATGAAGTAAAGCCTCCCTCTGTTGGAATATTCTGGGTAATATGTAGATGGATGTCCTGATTCAGAGTAAATTCAGCTATCACCTTAGGCAGAAACTTGATTTGTCCTCAAAGCACCCTGTCCTTGTGAAAAACTAAATAAGGCTCTCTACACATCAGAGCCTGCAGCTTGGAAATCCTTTGAGCAGAAGTAAGGGCAACTGAAAGTAACACTTTCCATCACAGAAAGCGTGGTTCGCATTCTGCGACCAGTTAAAGGAGGCAAAGTAAGCCTTTCCAACAAAACAAGAGGTCCCATGAAGGGACAGGATCCCGGATGGGAGGTTTCAGGTGTAGGGTGCCCACGAAGGTGCGCAACAGATCCAACTGGGTAAGGGTCTTGCCCTCTATAGCTGCATGGTATGCAGAGATGGCAGAAAGATGCACCTTGGTAGAGGAGTAGCTCAGACTGGAATCAGACAAAGAGAGGAGATACTCTAAAACCAAAATTGCTGTACAGTTGAAAAGATCGAGGTGGTTAGCGGAGGCCGAGAGGCGGAACCACTTCCACTTCATAGCGCAGGTGGATATAGTGGAGGGTTTTCTAGCCACCACCAGAACATCAGCCACTCTGGGGAAACCCCAAATCTGGCAACTGCTAAGTCTGCAGGAGCCATGCATGCAAGTGCAGTGATTTGAGGTCCAGCTGGACTAGACTGCCCTGGTCCTGAGAAAGTAAGGTGAGCTCAGGGGAAGGAAACCAGAGACTCTGCTGCTAACTGCTGAAGCAGATGGAACCAAATCTGATGAGGCCAGTAGGGAGCTATGGGGATCATCTCTTCTCCCTTCGACTTCAGCTTGAGAAGGACCCTCTGGAGTAGAGGGAAGGGAGGGAAGGAATCTGAAACCTTGCTGTCCAACAGAGGGATAATGCATCCCACCAAAAACACCAGGCCCTGGATCTAGCGAGCAGAAATTGGGCAGTTTACGCTGAGTGGGGACGCAAAAGATCCAACTCTGGTCATCCCCATCTGTTGAACAGTTGCTATGTGACTGACTGGAGTAGTTCCATTCATGGGCTTTGGACCAAGACCTGCTTAGGCTGTTGGCCAAGACGTTTTGGTGCCTGGAACATGCATGGCGGTGAGCTCAGGTGATGTTCAGAGCCAATACCAGACCCTCGTGGCCGCCCTGCAGAGGGGTTCAGTGGGTCCCCTTGCTTGTTAATGTAAAGACCGCTGGCATATTGTCTGTCTGTATTAGTAAAGGGCCCAGGAGAAGGCCCATCTGAAATGCCTGTAGGGTGCACAGGACCGCCGCATCTCAAGAACATTGATGTACAGAGTCTGCTCCAAAGGGGAACAGGTCCCTTAAGTCTGCCAGTCTGCTAAATGGGTGCCCCAACCCTGCCCCAAAGCATCTGTAGTTAGGACTTGCCGTGGAAACTACTGCCTGAAGGAACCCCTTGGAAAGGTTGACAGGTTCCATCCACCAGTTTAGGGCCTGATGAACTGGGTCTGAGACTGCAACAGGTTGTTCCATGTCATCAAACGTTGGTCCCACTGCACCTGAGTGCCCACTGGGGAACCCTCATGTGCAAACGAGCTAGAGAGCGGTAAGAATGGCAGCGCCATGTGATCTAGCATCCACAGGAATGTCCTGGCTGAGGTCTGACAGGACAGGGATACCATGGGGCTTGGGACAGGAGGCGATCTTCTCTGTCCGGTGGCAGAAAGGCCTTGCCCTGTACTATGTCCAGTAACACTCCAGTGTATTGGGAGTCTTTGGCTGGGCCATGGGGATAACTTTTGCAGGTTCAAGGTGATCCCCAGTTCTCTAAAAGAGTAAAGGTATCTACTAGAGTTCTTAACAGCTGAGCCCTTGTGAGTGCTGTTAGAAGTCAGTCATCTAGGTAAGGACAGACGTAATGGCCTTGTCTTCTGAGAGCCACAGCAACCACCACTAGGCACTTGTTGAAGACTCTGGGACCTGAGGACAGGCCGAATGGAGGGCACAGAACTGCTAGTGATGCCATTGAGAGGAAGTGCAGATATCTTCTGTGGGGCTGGAACACTAGGATGTAAGGTACACATCCTGCATGCCCAGAGAGCAGAGCCAGTCCCTTGGTGAAGAAGGGAAGTAAGCCTGGTAGTGTGACCATTCTGAACCTTTTGTACTTGACATACTTGTTCAAATGGCTGAGATCAGAAGGGGTGAAGATCCCTGTCTTTTTTGTCATGAGGAAGAAATCAGAATAAAATTCCTTTTCCCTCTGACTTGGGGAACTGGTTCTATGGCTTGCTTCCAAAGAAATGCCTGAATTTCTTCTTTGATCAGGGTGACGTGCGACTAAGGATAATGGGAGGACACTGGCAGATTTTCCGGTAGCCTCCAGGAACTCCAATGTATGTCCTCTCTCTATGGTGTGAAGGACCCATTGGTCGACAGTTGTTTTGCTCTGCACCTCCAGATAGAGGGAGAAGTGACCCCCCACACTGCCTCCCCTAGGATCTCTGCTGGGGAGAGGGGTCTGCAGAGAGTCAGTCTGTAGTTCTGGGGATGGGCAGAGCAGCTTGGGAGGATTTGATGGCACTGGACAAGGAAGCCCCAGAGGTCTGAGAGGTGGCCTTGCATTTAAATCCATTTCACTGCTGCTCCTGGTTTCGAGGCTGCTGTTCAGATGGTCTACAAAAGGACTACTTCTTAAAGGACTTCTGGTTGGCCTTGTACATTTTGAACTGACCAGATAGCCTTCCAAAACCTTGGAGGTGAGTAATGAGCTTCTCTGCCTCATCCCCAAAGAGGACTGAACCCTAAAAGGGAGGTCCATGATTTCAGCCTGAAGGTCCTGGGTAAACCCTAGAACCTGAAACCACGAGTAGCGCCAGATACAGATTCTGGTGGCAGCTACCCTGGCAGCCATATCAGCCATGTCATAAGAGGCCCTCAAAACATTCATGCCCACTTCAGAGCCCAACTTTAAAAGGTCCAAATGTTTGCCTTCTGTGGTGCATCCAGCTGGGCTTGGACCAGTTCTAGGCTCTTTTCCACAGGGCATTTTGATATTGCACCATGTGGGTAGAAAGCTTTAGGACCAGATAGAGCAAGTAGCTAAGGTGTAAACATTCTTGCCCAGCTGATCTAAATGCTTTGGACTCTTGGTCAAGAGGCTGGTTGCTGGGATACTTGGGCCTCTTCAACCTGTCATGGGCTGTAGTAGTCACCATAGAATCTGCCATTGGGTGCTCTGCAAGGAAGGAGGCTCATCCCTAGGTGCCCTGTAAAGCCTATCCGCTTTTGGATACTGACTGAGATGAAGCGGGGGTGCTTCCAGGTTATCCTGGTAAAGATCCTGGAAGCTGGCGACCAGCGAGAGCATCACTAAAAGGTTTTAGGCTCCTTTTGGTGAAGGTACTTGGCCAACTCACGCTCTGGATCCAGATCCTCTGTCTCCCAGCTGTAATTGGCCTGGATATGCCTCATGACACCCACGAATGTTGGATTGTCAGGAGGGATCTAGAGGTGTCTTTATTTTGGTGTGGGATGGCGGCCCTGGGTTCAGAGTCCCCGGAGGAGGAGGAGGAGGAGGAAGATGAGCTACGGCTCGAGTCCTCTGAGTCAGAGAAGTAGGAAGAGGTCTCATGCCAGCGTCTGTCCATAGAGTGGCGCTGGTGTTGGCCTGATGACCTAAAGAAGAATACTGGTGTTGCCGGCCTTTATGTTTAGAGCGATCCCTATGCCTGTCGTCAGGGCGTGGTGAAGGGCTCTTGGGTAGCAGAGTGGGCTCCCTGGGTTCCTGCTCAGGTTCCAGTATGACAGGCTCACAAGGCTTAACGGGAGAAGGTCACCTTAATCTCATTCCACCAGAAGTGGAAAAGGTCCCTCACCTCACTGAGGGAATCTGAGGACCTGATGGGCCAGCGGGCACCTGGGGTTGAGGTCATCAGGCATTGGGGAGCTGGCATTGGATGTCTGGGCATCTGGTCACTTAAGGCTGGAACCTTGGATGTCAGACCCTCTGTTGTCAGTGTAGGGAGACAGTCATGTCTACTGGTAATGTAGAGGGTCCAGCAATGGCTGGGCATCGCTGGGTGTGACGGAGTATCCGTGTTGAAAGAACTGGCATCTGCTGGTGACGGTCGGGCACATGGCCAATGCAGGGTGAGCAGGAGCTTTTGGTGAGACACTGTGGAACAGGGCAAAGGTGTCACAGAAGCTGCAGAGGTGGGCCCATGCTCCAGGTGTCGAGGCCTTATCCAAAGATTTAGAGGCCATAGCCAGGGCAGGCGGGATGACAGGGTGCCAACCTACCACCGAAGAATCCCGTCATGCTGCGAGGAGGAGGATGAATACTTGGAAATAATCTGCACCTTCAGGGGCTGCAGAGCAGAGACCACAGTCTCTAGATCCTGACGAACCTAATTAGTCCCCTATACCTCAGCTACCACTAATGTATCAAGCCGCAGAATATTTTAAAGGTAAATTCCTCAAGTATGGAACCAACACGCCCCCACGCAAAGTCAGAGTCCATGGAAATCATCTTCCATGGGTCTTTCCAGAACTAATAGCTTGCCAAAGAGCAAGTGACCAGGCCTGGAAGTGCTACAAAATCTCTAAGCCCCGATAGATTATGATTACTATGGCAACTTTGAAATAAGTGCACAAAGCCACTCAATTGGCCAAAAGCTGACTACTTTACCAATATCTTCCAATCGAACATTAACTGCCCTTCAAAATTCTGGAAGGTCATCCACTCCCTCTTCTCTCCCCTTCTACCTTCCTACACTTCTCTATAAACAACTCCCCAGTCTCTGACCACTTGTGTATTGCCTCTGAATTTAATACTTATTTCACCTCTTGTGCCTCTGCCCTCCTATCCTCACCTTCTCCTCAGCCAATTCCTCCCCTTTCCCACCTCACACCCATCCCAGCTCCCCTATTCTCCTTCATTCATATAATCACGTCAAACACCTTGGACGCCTTTACTCACCCTAAATCCCTCCAAAGGCTGCTCTCGACGGGTTGGACCTCAAGCTGTTCTATCTTTCCGTAACAGCTATCTCTGCTCCTCTGACAGAGCTTCTCACCCTCTTTTACTCTGGAAGCTATCCCCACTGGTTGGAAGCATGTCAAGTTCTGCCCTTCCCAAGGATGGGGACCTTCCTGCCCTGGAAACTATGGACCGATATCTCTTCTTCCCACCCTAACTAAGCTGCAAGAACACCTAGTCCTATCCCAATTCTCGGACTATCTCTCTCACTCCAACTTCTTCACACCCTTCCAATCTGGCTTTTGAAAAACCACTCCACCATTATCTCCTTGATTAGGCTCACTGACTCCATCCTCTTTGGGATGGACAGTGGTCAACTTGCGCTCGCTATTTTGCTCGATCTAACCAAGCCTTCGACACTGTTTCCACCATTCTGCTCAACTCCCTTGTCCGCTGCAGGCCTGTCTGCTGCTGCCACACACTGGTTCTGAGCCTATCTTATAGGCCAATCCCAGTCTGTTAGGATAGCAGATTCCATATCCCCGATGACACGGAGTCCCACAGGGATCGGTGTTGGGCCCCATCCTCTTCTCCATCTTTCTCAATGAACTGCCATCTGTCTGTGTATCTACCTCTATCCATATGTATGCAGATGACACGGTACCCTACTCCTCTGGTCACTCCCCTCCAATGTAGCAAACAAACTCCAAAATGACTTCAACTTGTTCAGTGCTGGTTTTGCTCTCATCAGCTTTTTCTAAATGCCAAGAAGACTGTCTCCATGACCTTCGGCACTAGGCAGGAACTCTCTAGGCTCCTCTCTACCCACCCATCTTCCACACCCTCAACAGGACAGTCCTTGAGAACACCTCCTCTTTCAGATATCTGGGGTTTGGCTTGACCAGCACCTCACCTTCTCTGGTCCATAGATGCCATCCTAAAAAGTTGCGCCCCAAGTTAGGCGCTTTATATAGGAACCAGGATAGCATCCATCTCCTGGCTAAGTGTGAACTTGTCCAGAAGATGATCCTCCCCATCTTTGACTACTGTGACGTAGTCTACAGTGCTGCACCTAAGACCTCCCTAGCCAGATTGGACTCCGTATTTAATTCCTTCTGCTGTTTGCCTTGGATGCCCCTACCCTAACTCACCACTGTCAACTCTACCAGTCCTTGGTGTTTCCTTCTCTAGAAAACCAGCTCCTCCACCACTGCACTGAATTTGTGTCCACATTTTGGTTTGGTTCTCTCCTCCATACCTTAGCTCTTCACTATCAATCCTCCTCCACCACACATTCTCTCAGGTCCACTGATTCTGCACTTTATGGATCCCTTGCTGCACTACTACAGTCAGCCAGGCAGCCTTCTCACAACGCTTCTCTAAGCTATGAAACTCCCTCCCCTCAGATCGCCACTCCTCATCCCTTCCCTCCATCTCCACTGCATTACACAATTATCTATCCGTGAACTGCAATTGCAGCTAAGCTACCTGGTTGTTCCATTGGAGCTGTGAGTAGGTTCATAGTCACAGCTCTAATTGGTACCCATTTCGCACTTACCACCTGGAGGTAATCAGTCTAATGTAACTTACAAATTTTATGTCTTGATGTTTGTTATTGCTTGCATATGTCCTCCGCTATGTACACCTAAAGTGTTTGTATTTTGCTCACTCTATGTACTGTACCCAATGCATTTGGCACTATCTACTGTGTTCTCTGGATACCTCTGTCTCATTTGTTATGTCAACCCACCATTGATTGCTATATAAACTATTATACTGTTCATATATATTTATAATCTCCCAGTTCCCCTCCCTCCAGGACGCACAGTGAGATGATCAACTAGTTGTTCAGCATGCCCTTCCTAATGAAACGCTAAATAAATAAATACATAAATAAATAAAACCTCCACCTGCCCGTCAGCACCAAGGTGGGAAGTTTACCACTATGGCTATCAGAGGGAATGCGGGCAGGCCGAGGAGGGTGGTTCGATCTGCTGTGGGAGGAGGAACCAAAAGCAGTCTAATTCTTGTGAAGAGACCTGGGCGCGAGTCGGGGCCTTTTCTTGTCCTGGGACTTGTGGCTTCCCTGAAGACTTCTTCTCCGGTGCACTGCTGATGAGGGAGGAGGAGGAAGAATGGCTTTTCTCAGAGGATTGCTTCTGCATAGCAGCAAGCTGTTTCTCTAAAAGGTTGCTTTTAAGGGCCTTCTAGTGGTGAATCCTAGTCCTTTGGTTAAAGCTCTGGCAGTGTTGGCAGCCCTCCATATCGTGGTCTGGGCACAGGCAGAGAAAGACATGCCACTTGTGGCTGTCTTTGATAAGTACTTGCACACTTGCACTTGGACTTTGCTGCCCAAATGAAGTAGTTGAGGAAGACAACATGTAGAAAAAAAAAGAAATCACTATTTGTTTAGAAGAAAAAAATAAGCATGTAATATCGCTCAATGGCGTCGAATGTAGCAGGAGGCGCCCATGGAGCTGATGCGAACTGGTCAATGGAGGGAAAAAGAATTGGTGGAGTTGGGGACCACCCCTTTTATACCATTGGCTGACATTGGACTGATGTCAGGGGTGGTCCCCGTTAAAGACTGCTAGCTAGAAGTTTTCTTCGGGTCCTGGCGATGGCAGCTTAGTCCTTATGGTTATAGCCCGCTGCAAGAGCTCCAACTCAAAGTAAGATCATGGAATCCACGCTGGAGGTCAAAGCCATTATCTGCGTAAGTTGAGTCTTAGCTGAGAAATCCAGGTAAGGTCGGAAGCACGTTCCCGCTTGGTCCAACAGGGCAGTTAGTACATCACCATGTGTGCCAGATCATTTTGGGCGTGCAAGGCCAAGGCAGAGGAAGCATAGATCTTCCTTCCCAGGGCATCTAGTTGCTTGGACTCCCTGTCAAAGGAACTTCACTCCAACGTTCAGATCCTGTGGCCATGTGAAGCCAAAATGGAGGGGTCGGCTTGAGGGTGGAGTCATAATGGGCCTCCATCCAAGGTGCAGTACAGTTGGTCTGCTTTCTTGGATAATGGGGAGACCAAGCCGCTGTTGGCACACAGTAGAAGCAATGTCATCATGGGGAACCACCAACGGGGAGGAGGGATTACTACAGATGAGACCACAGGGAGGCATAGATATTCTGCCAACCAGCGCGTTGGGGTCCTGCTTCTCGGTGTGCCAGCCTTGGGAAGCCTGGATAAGCTTCATGATCTCTAAGAAGGAAGGGTCCTCTGGAGGGACTTAGGAGTGTTTCTGACCCACACTCCTCCAGGGGTGAGTGAGGAGGAACCTGGAGGCTCTGAGGAGTCAGAAGAACATGTACCGAACAGGTGGATTCCAAAGAGTGCCACTGTGATGGCAATAGGGCAGAGTGACTGACTGTCCCTGTGGTGGGAAGGTCCCCACTGAAGGAGAGGGCTTCCTAGATAGTGAAGGGAATCCCGAGACAGTGAGGGGCACTGGCGTCCGCGTCAGTGCTGTTTGGACCAAGGTCTGATGTTGAACTGATGGTCACCAAGTATTAAGGAGTATGCTGTAGTCAGCCGGCATCCAGCACAGGAAGGCCAGAAAACAGGTACATCCGGTAGAAAGCCATGAGACCACAAGAAGGATTCAATGACTGCGGAAACCGGCACGGAGCCCGGGTAAGCTCAAAGAGAGACCCACTGGGGGTCTGAAGAGCCTCAAGAACTCGTGCCTTGAGGTGGCGGCTTGGCCAGCAAATGCCCTGAAGGTGCATATTCTTCAGGCCTGACTAGGGGATCTGAAAGAAACACTGATGGCCAAGCTGGGGGCTAGCCCACTGGAAGGACTGGAGGAACCTGGCAGAGGCTGCATCCAGAGCCAGATCAGGGATAGGAGGATTGGCAGATGGCTGCCCTGCTGGCACCTGGTGGGGACCCCGAACTGGGACTGCCAGTGGCGGATGAGGAACCAGAGATGCCCGGATGGAGATTTCATGGGTGAAGGTTATGGTCCTAAAGGAATGGGCAACAGCTGGCATTGGTCCAATGACCTTGCCAGACCCAGATCCAGTATCTGGCAAAGATGCCAAGGCTGGGCGGGCATCAGTGGAGGAACTGGTATCTGGAGGACTGGCCTGGCCATCTGGCTGAGGGCTCTGAGGACAGAAGGGCCTGAGCATCAGGGTGTCGGGACACAAGAAGAGTCCCCAAACCTGCAGAGGTGCCACCTGCCATGGTGAGAATGGTGGGGTTGCAGCAAAGGCAGCCCTGAAGAGAGAAGGGCTGGAGTGGTCATAGAATTGACCCCCCAGAGGGAAAGACTCAGTATAGGTCATGGCCTAAGAGGGGGCCGAAGCCTGAAGCACCGCTTCCTGGTCCTGATGCTTATGTGCTTCATTTTTGAAGAACAAGTAGGCCTCTAAGAGGGCTCTGAAGCAGCATTTCTCACCTGCAGCTGTTTATCCATGGCGGATAATGGGCAGGATTCTCAAAGAAGAGCAAAATTCGTAGCAGGGAAAAAGCTTGCAGCACTGCGGAAACGCAGTTGCATGATATTCTAAAGAAAATCCCACAGCTGAGGGAATTCCATTAAAAGTCCCCAGCAGCGCGGAATCTGCAGCAGTTGTTACCTGTTGCCATATCATGGCAATGTGTGCATTTGTTGCTGTACCAACAGCCACTGCTATGCTATCTGGGATGCTATTACCTGTGACTCACCTCCACCCTAATGATTCCATTGCTGGGGCACTACTGCAGTGTGCTGAGGGAGATTACACCTCATTCCACTGTGTGTAACATTCTTTCCTCAGCTGCGGAAAAAAATGGCTGTGAATAGCCTTTCAGGAGCTGTGCCTTACTTATCTCACACCTTTTTGTCCTGAGGGACTTCCGCACCTGCACTTTTTTCCACAGTCCATAGTGGTTTTTCTCCTGGCAGCTGTGGAGGGTATTGTGATTAGCACTTGAGCAAACTCCCTTTTTTCCGTAGCTGAGGAAGTTTGGGGACTTAGGGAAGGTTTTGCACCTTCTGAAAGCTTTGAGAATCCTGCCTCATATCTGTTGAAGAAGATGGGCCTCCAAGACCTTCTGGTGTCTCTTTCTGGTGACTTGATTAAAGTTCTGGCAGGCCTGGCAGGATTTGGTGTCGTGGTCCAGGCCTAAACAGATGACACAGGAGGAATGGCTGTCCTTTTTGGGAATCTGCTTGCAGAGGCACATTTGGATTTGTGGGAATCCGCAGAAGATGTCTGAGATGACATGCAGATGAGTAACGGATAACCAAATACTCAGCAAAGAATAAAAGAAAGGCAAAATAATGCTAAGCAATGGCTATTGACTGAAGCAACATTCTGCTAGGTCCGACATGCACATGTCCATCGGTGGGAAAAGAACTGAAGGTGAGCGTGTTGATAGACCGCTAGCCACAGTTTTCCTGTGGTCCTGGCGTACCGTGGCTAAGTCCTAATGGTGTTGCCTCTACTACAAGAGCCCCATCTAAGTCAGATCCTTGCTCTTCTGCCACCTGGGCACTGGCTCAATGGCCTTTTCCTGCAGAAGGAACTGTACCTCCTCCCAGAGAACCATTACATGGGTCGGAGGGTAGGTGGAAGGTTTCGGAGGAGTCTCTGGGGGTTGTTCTACAAGCTCCAGAGTATGACCCTTTTCTATAATCTGAAGAATCCAAGCATCTGAGTTATGGTTCTCCATTGGTTGAGATGGAAGGAGAACCAACTTCCAACCACCACCTCTTGGTTGGGGAACAGAAGGGGGGTCTGGCAAGGAGCCAGAGAACAGGTGGTTCTGGCTGCCGGGGTTGATCCATTGCCCCAGAGTCATTTGGTGGTGGGGCCCATGGAGGAGGGGGTAAGGCAGAAGATGCCTTCCATTTGCCCTGGGAATCTGCTCCTGACTTGTGGGATGCCTTACAAAGGACGGACCCCATCTGCTTCTGGGCTGGGTATGGCAGAGTGAGTGGACAGACTTACAGCCCCTACCAGATGCCTGTAATCATTAATGATGTCCTTGCACATCCAGCCTAAGAGCTTAGAGCCACTGAAAGGGGCATTCAGCACTTTCTGTTAGACATCCTTCTGTGAAGCCTGAGACTCTCAGTACATGTATACCTGTGGCAGCCCTGGCACCAGTATCAGAAAAGTCATACAAGGCACTGAGGGGTGTTTACCAATATCCTCTGAGGCTTGCAAGGATTTGAGAACCTTCTGTTTCTGAGAACTCTCTGGAGGGCTTAGGCAGCCACCTTGCCCTTCCTCCAGATGGTGTTCTAGTACTTAACCATATGGGATAAATAATTAGCAATCTGAAGTCCTAAGGTGGAAGGCATAAACCCTCTTACCCCAAAGGTTGATCCATCTGGATTCCCTGTCAGGGAGGAGGAGCCAAGGTGCTTGGGCACCTTGGACCTGTCATGCCCTGCTTTGCTAACCACAGAGTCGATCTCAGGTTGGGCAGCATAATAAGGCAGGCCCTGAGGGGCATGATAGAGTGTCTGTCCTTCACGCCATGGCAGGGACTATGTCTGGGCAGTGCAAGCCACTGTGGTGGCATTCTCAGTGCTGGCAGAGTAGGAGGAATGACCTAGAGGGGGATTCTGGGATCTCCAAGAAGTCCACCAAGTCTCCTTTGGCATCCTCTTCCTTAGTGTGGAAACCCATAGCTTTGGACAGCTGCTTCATGACATTGAAAAGGTAGGATCTTCAGGAGGGGACCTGGGAGTATGTTCAACAGAGTCCTCACTTATTGAAGAAGCAGTGGACCTATGAGGAAATAGTTCTCATCCTCCTCTTCCTCAGGGAAGATGAGGTCAGGATGGTGCTCCTCTTCAATGTCGACCTGTTCTATCTCAAGGTCTGATGAGCTAGGTACCGACAGAACCCTATGGGGCACAGACCGAGAAGGCCCAATAGGTGTCGATGATGATGGGGCGGTCGATGGCGCCAGAGACCAAGGTCTGTATGAGCCCAACTGGTGCACCAGGGCTGTAGTCATCTGGGTCAAAACAGTGTTGAGGTCAACAGCAGGAGAAGGATGTGCTGATGGCAGAGGGGTCACCAGCACAGGGTGTGACGAGCCATGATGGCCCCTATGTCCCAGAACCTGGAGAAGTATCAGGTTGTGGAGGGCTGGTGTCAATGACAGAGGGCTGATGACCAGGAGGCCAGTGACCCAGAGGGTTGACAGCTGGCCTCTGAGAGGTGGGAGGAGGTGCTGTCGGTATGGGCCTGGGAGAAGCAGAGGTCTGAACAGCAGAAGGAGTCTGTGTGGCCACAGCTGATGGAGTGCCCCTGAAGGAGGAAAAAGAGACCATTGGGGATTGGGAGCACTGCTGGGGAGCGGTCCTATTTGTGGTCTTTTTCTGACCCCGAGGACCCCTTCTTGGGCCTTTGAGGCCTGGGACCTCAACGAACCCACCGTGACTGGGAAGGAGGGACCCCGGAGGATCCTGCCAGAACTGGCTACCTGCTGCCCATGAAGAATTTCTTCAAAGCCTTTTGCATTGCCTAAGGGTTTTGAGACTGAATTTCTGGCAGAGCTCACAGTCAGAGAGATTGTGGTCAGGCCCAAGGCAGCAGACACAGAGGCTGTGGTTGTCTGAAAAGCAATCTTCTTTCCGCAGCAGCAGCAACAGAAGAGAGATGTGGATGGAGTAACTCTCAACATAAATGAGGTAAAAGAATCTCTTGTTTAAAAGAGATTGTAATAGCTATGGTAAAAGAAAAAGCATAGGCAAAATAGTGTGAACTGGATGGAGCTTCCACGAGACCCATGCAATCAGAGTCGATGGCGGAAAGAACTGATGAGGAGTGGGGCCACTCACACCTTTATAGGGTTGATAATGTTGGCAGGTGACATCGGTGTGGGCAGCCCCAGTTGTACTGCTGGAAAAATCTTCCATGTGGTTCCTGCTTCACCAATGGTGATGTTCTTGCAGTGTGAACGGATGACTGAGATACTCAAGAAGATCTTTTTTCCTTCTGAAGGGTGTTCCAGAGTGGGCTGCTTTCTATGAGCTGTAGTACTCAGACATCTCTGGTAATTTCCACCCACTTGTCCAAGTGCAGGGAGAAACAACTCCTACAACAGCCTCCTGCCTCATGGGGGTTGGGCAAGGAGTCAGGCTGAACTGGCAGGGCAATAGGAGTCACACCACCTCCTTTGGGGGTAGGGAGTTTCCGTGGTGGAGAAGGATGGGGCAGGCAAGGCAGATACAGCCCAGCGCTTACCCTGAAGCTTGTTAAAAGGCTTAGGTCTATGGTAGACTGCTGAAAGGGCACTCAATGACCACTTTTAGCCTGGCTGGTGTGGTACATGGAGGGACCAACCATAAGGTGCGGCCAGAGGCTTGCAGTTGAGACAGTATGTTCTGTACATCTGCACCAATCAATTTAAAGCCTCTAAAAGGGGCATTCAGGATAGACAATTAAACATCCTGAGCAAAGCCTGACACCCTCAGCCAAGAGTGCCTTCACAGGCAAATGTCCACCTCAGCAGCTCTGGCTGAGGTGTTTATAACATCATAGGCAGCCCTAAGGAGGTGGGTGCTGATGCAGGAACCCGTTTGAGAGATTGCAGCATCTGCTGTTTGGGGGTCCTCTGGGAGGGCCTGGGCAGTTTTAAGGGCCTGGTCCTAGAACTGGTTTTGGTACTGGACCATATGGGCAATGTAGTTCAGCACGCTAATGGTCAGTGGCAGAGGCAAAGGTTCTCTTGCCAATGTGATCCAGCCTCTGGGATTCCTTATCCAGGGTAGGGAACTGAGATGTTTAGGACTGTTGGTATGGTCGGGTGACACTGATGACCATCGAATCCATTTGAGGCTGGACTGCAAAGAAAGGCTCCCTGCTGGAGCCTGGTATAACATGTCCACCTCCTGGGCATGGCCAGGATCAAGTTAGCCAGTGCCAGGTGGCCACAGTGGCATCCTCAAAGGGCTCAATTAAGGGAGGGATGACCAGGAGAGGGGCATCCAGCAGTCACAAATAACTGGCCAGTCGATGTTGAGTGGTGTCTTGCTCCTCAATGTTGAAGCCCATGGTCAACTGTAACTGTCTCATAACTGAGACAAAGAGGAATCATCGGGGATGTGCCTCAGCATCTCCTTGCCATCGGACAAGGCCACAGAGGAGTTGTTGTAAGGAGTGTCTCTTCCGTCACATCGCAGTCATCCTCATCTGGAGGAATGAGGTCTGGGCAGCACCCATCCTCATCCAGAGTCCTGAAGGAGGTGCAAGGGTCCTGGGTCCTGAGACATGGGTCACAGCCTCACTGGAAGAGCAGGAGACCACTGCATGGATGGGCCTTGGGAGGGGCAAGCTTAGTTTGCATAAAGTCCCATAAGTCGTTAAGCATGGAGTGAATATCCACCACTATTCAGCATCTGACCCATCGGCTTCAGCTGAAGGAGGACTGGGGTCTGTGGCCAAGCAGGCTGGGGCTTGTGAAGATGCTCCCAGTGTGGGTTGGTGTTGTAGAAGGTGACAGCAGTGAGGGCTCAGGCAGGGAGACTTAGGAGAGGGTAGAGACTCCAAGCCCAAGATAACAGCTGAAGAAATGGCCCGTGGCTAGCAGTGGGGTGTTAGGCTGTGTCCCCACGACCACTGAAGCTGAACTCATCGATGACAAGTTGCTGAGCCACCCGAGTGCCTGCTGAAAACAAGGGCCTAAACAGCAGGGGCTGAGAAGTCAGTGGGGCACCAGAGCCCCTTGAACCACCACCCGCCACTGTAAGATTGGTGAGGGAAGCTGCAACAGTAGCCTTGCAAGGAAAGGGCATGTGAAGCAGAGGAGGCCACCCCTATGATGAGGACACAGCCCCGCCACAGTCAACGCACAGAGCAGTGACTGGGAGCAAGACGAGGAGGACCAGGTTTCCTCCTTAGCACAGTCCTTGTCTCAATGCTTGTGCTTCCCCACTGATTTGTCCCACATCTTGGAGTTGATGGCCCAAGGATGTCATGGGGAAGTGGAGGAACTTCAGCCTGAAGCTCCTTCTCCATCTGGGTGACCTTCAACTTTAGCAGAAAAGGTTCATGGTCCGACGCACGTGGCGCTTCCTGGTGGCCTGGTTGTAGTCGCAGCAGATCACGCAAGCCTGGGTGTCGTGGTTCTGGGCCCAGGCAGCAGACACAAGCCTTGTGGTAATCCTTCAGGGATCTTCTGCTCGCAAAGCGCACACTTTTTGAAGAGATTCCCGGAGGCAGAGCTCAGCATAAATGGAGTAGAAAAATCACTTTATCGCTAAAGTGATACATACTAGGAGAGAAAATAAAGTCTGACAAAATTGTTCAGTGAAAGCGGTCGACTGAAGCTGGAGGATCTCTGTGAAGTCTGACGGCAATGGTCAATGGCAGGAAAAGAACGCAGGATGGCACAGGGGCCACCACTCTTGTAGGATAGGCCGATGTTGGCATATGACATTGGAGTGGGCAGCCCCTGGTAGACCACCTAGCTAGAAATGTTTCTGTGTTGTCCTAATGCCTGGCAGCTATAGTTCCATAGGTGTGGGCTACTGCAAGAGATACACTTGAAGAAAGATCTTGAGTTTTGGGAATACAGGAGGTAGGTACAGTGGAAATCAATAACAGTGTGTGACAGGGCTGAATAAGGCCCTGCTCCATTTTGTTATGCAGAATGGGTTTAAACACAAAGGTCTGTTCTATCCTCTCCTTTTCTATCTCTTCTCTGTCTGGTTGCGCAACCAAATTTTCTTGAGAGACCTAGGAACTGATCCTCTGACAGAGTCGCAATTCTCCTCCTCTGCTATCTCTCTGCCTTCTTGTTGGTCTGTCTTTCTTCCCTTGCACATCTGTGAGAATAAAAGTATATGTGAATCTTTATGTGGAAATGTCACTTGATACTGGATCCCTTTGTTTAAAACTGTATATAGTGATACTGTTGAAATGATTGCAGATAGCTATTTGGAACTCAAGGGGTTAACCTGACAAGCTGGTTTGCAAACTCTGAGATGCTGTAAACATGAGGCCCATCCTGGTCATTGTGTTCTTTCTGATGCACCTGCAAGAACACTGAAACTGACAAGAACATTCTATGAAAACACTAACTCCTTAACGAGCTCCTGCAAAGATTGATCATAAAAAGAGCAGCAATGTTTTGTGAGAGAGAGATAGAGGCTGAAACTTGGAATTGAGAAGAAAAACTTAGAAGGAGGACTCTGCTTTCTGTGTCTGTACTGCCATGTAAATAGTTATACTGAACAATTTTTTTTTGATTTTTCTGTTAATAAACGCTACTTGCAGATTTTACAACTGCTCCTGGTTTTCCAGTGCTTCCTGACCTGTGCTTTGATGACAGATGGTGTCAGCTTAAGTGGGATTTACACCTTGCATACTCTAAGCCAGGAGTTTCGTGTGTGGGTACTAGACCTGGTAACAGGGAAGCATAGCAGAAAGGTATGGATCCTGCAGCAGCAAGTCCAGCAGTTATTACCAGAAGAATGGCAGCCAAACTAGAAGCAGAAACAAAAGTCCAAGCTGAGACTGTACAGCCAGCACTAGCGATGGAAAAAAAAGAACAGGCAGTGACAGACCCAGAAAGCCAGACTGCTTTTTCAGATGGTGGGCTATACAACAAACAGAGATGGAGAAACAGAGAAGAGAGATGCAGCAGAGAGAGAAAAAGAGATTCAATGTTTAGAGAGTGAGAGAGAAAGAAGAAATGCAACAACTCGAGAAGCAGAGAAAAGAAGAGATGCAGACAGGAGCAGCAAAGAAGAGAAAAGATGCAGCAATGGTTGGATGCCTCACAAACTATCAAAGCTGGAGGATCTGGCACAGGTCCAGCAGAGCAACAAAACACCAACAACTAAAAGACCTTAAACTTACAAAGTTCGTCCCTCGGATGATATCAAGGCATACCTGACTTTTGAAAGGGTTGTCACCGCCTGCAGTGGCCAATGCAGTAATGGGCAATCAGATTGATACCACCTGACAGGAAAGCCCAACTTGCTTACAGCAATATGGATGCTGCACAGTCAGAAAACTATGACCTGATGAAAAGTGAAATCCTGAAAAGGTATGACATCTCAGGAGAGACATACAGGCAGAGATTTCAGTCTCTGAAGTACAACTCGGTCGACAATCCTCAGAAGCCTTCACCCGACTCAGAGAACTCCTTGTGAAATGGTTCCAACCAGAGGGCAAAACATTCATACAGATCATCAAACATTAGTAATGGAGCAGTTCATCAACATCCTACTCACAGACCTGCAGCTTTGGGTAAAACACCAACCAGAAAGTGGGGAAAGGCTATTTCTTGACTGAAGACTACCAAATGGCCAGGCACCACAGCAGCGGGTAACAGCCAAGCACCAGTTAAGACACTCTTTTTCCTGTTTAAATTCCAAGTCTGATAAGAACTCTGGTGGGGGTAGCAATCTGCACCTAAAGACTTTATTTGCTATAACTGTATTGTTGTAGTCATACTGCAAGAAATTACCATAGTAAGAAGAGTGACACTGGAGCAGATTTATCCTTAGCAAATTGGGGCAAGTACTTCACAGATGTTAAGGTGGGAGATAAGACTGTGAAGGGACTTATACATTTGGGAAGCAGACAGAACCTAGTGCATATTGAAGTGTTGGTAAAACAATGTCCAAAAGGACCAGGTACTGGTATCATCTGTATCCACGGGACACTCCATACTATCCCACCAGCCGAGTGGCTATTAATGGGTGTCACACCAAACGAAAGTGAGGGTAGTACCCAAGTTACCTGTACCTGTGATTATTGGAATGACTTTCCAGGATTTACTGAGTTAATCAAAGAGGGAGTAAATCCTGATGTTTCAGCAGCTGTGGTGACAAGAGCTCAGGCAAAGAAAATCCCAGATGTCTAGGACTCTTTTCCTTTCGCTGATTTTGATTCAGATTTGTTTGAGCAGAGCTCCAAGATCCAGAAATCCAGGAAAGAAAGACGACACCTGAAGAAACAGTGGCAACAAAAGACTGATAGACATAAGGGGTTAACATGAACATGTTGAAACTAAACTGATCACTGATTGTGATTTTCTTTCAGAACAAGCTAACAATGTTTTCTCCAGGGTTATTTTAAGCAGCTGGGGTGAAACAAAACAGGGTGAACCTATGTTTAAAAATGTAATGGGCTACTGTAGAGTTTGGGTTAAACCTCAGACACAGGACCAGACAGAATAATTGTTTATACCGCAAAAGTATAGATCTGAGTTGTTACAGAAAGCACATGATAGTCCTATGGTTGGTCATTCGGGAGGATCGCACCCTTGCCAAATTGCTGTACAGATTTTACTGACCGGAATTAATGAAGATGTTGCTACCTATTGCCGCTCCTGTGCTGAGTGTCAGAAAGTAGCCCCAGTGACTAAAAAGACAAGGTGCCCTGGTGCCCCTACCCTTGATAGATGTGACTTTGAGAGAATTGCAATGGATGTGGTTGGCCCCTTAGACAAAAGTAAAAGGGTAATCAATTCATTTTGGTAGTGTGTGACTATGCTATTCGATACCCAGAGGCAGTTCCAGTGCATACTGTCACAGCCCCAAAAGTGGCAGAACAGCTTGCCAAAATTTTCAACAGGGTGGGCATACCAAAAGAGATTATTACTGATCAGGGTAGTAATTTTGGTGCTGCATTTTGAAGGAGCTGTACCAACTACTAGCTATCACTACTATAAGAACCTCCCTTATCACCCTCAGACTGACGGTCTTGTTGAGCATTTTAATCAAACCCTAAAAGGCATGTTAAAAAGGTTTGTAAAAGGGAGGGGAAAGACTGGGACCAATACTTACCTTACCTGTTTTTTGCTTACAGAGAAGTGCCACAGATATCAACAGGTTTTTCACCATTTGAAATGCTGTATGGTAGACAACCTAGAGGGCCACTAGATGTAATAAAAGAAACATGGGAAGATACCCATCAGAAACAATCTATTACATTTTATATGTGTGCCCTGAGAAAGAAGCTGGCAAACTATGTTGAAATCGTCCATAGTAATCAGGAAGAGGCACAAAACCAGCAGAAGGTGTATGACCATGGGGTAAAATAAAAAGTTTTCAACCAGGTGAAAAGGTTTTGCTGCTGTTACCCACAATAAACTGTTAATGAATTGGCAAGGACCTTATAAGGTTCTTAGATGTACTGACACAGAGACCTCTAATAGGAAAAACTCTAGTAAGATACACCATGCTAACCTCTCAAGAATGGGTTGAAAACACCAAAAGCTGTTTTGCTAGTTTTACCAGAAACTGATACAGAAGATAATGATGTAGCTTATGATAGACTGGAACAAACTGTAACTCCTGATGCTGTAAGGTGAAGGTTTCCATAACCTCCGAACAAACCACAGAAATTGTAACCTGCTAAAGACATTTAACACTATCTTTACCACAGTACTAGGCCGAGCAAAAGGTTGAGCGCCTAATAGTGATAAGGAATGCTCACCCTATTAGACAAAAGACATACAGATTACCAGAGTGGTTAAGAGCAGATGTGGTTAAGGAAATACGAAAAATGAAAGAACTGGGTATCATAGAATAGTTGAAAGTGCTTGGCCATCATCAATGGTGGTAGTAAACAAAAAGAAGGGGTGTAAGAATCTGCCTTGTTTTTTAGTGTAACCCCTTGCAAATGGGGTTCCTAGAAATGCCAGTCTGGGTTTACCTTAGCCGCTTTGTTCTGTCCTTCTCCTGACTTGGCTTCTAATTTTTCTGGCTCCCAGGTTCTGTTTGCCCTCGTGTGCCCCAGCTTGCTGTCAAATGAAAATCCAGCCCCTCGGGCTTAAACTGCTGACTGTAAGCTCCTACTGCAAAAAGTGCTGCCTCCAGGGTAGCTATGTTCAGCTCCAGCTGAAAAGTAAAGAATTAAAATGTTTTAAATAATGGAACTGTTGCTGCTTGTTGAAATACGTTGTACATGTGGGAAAAGTGTTTAAAGTTAAAACTAATACTCTTCCTTCTCGCAATTCCAGTATTGTGGGACTCTATGTGTCAGTCTGTCAGCTGCTGCAGGGGAGCTGCAAGTGCAGTAGCGACAGAAAAAGTAAGGAGCCACATTCTTTATCTGTGCAGTGACTACAAGTGCAGCCTTTAAACTATAGAACTGTGGTGCATTTGGGGCAAATAATTTTTTTCTGGCTGCACCAGGACATTATTCAGGACTGTATCTAATCTGCTATAAGAGACAGTGGTTAAGCAGCCATTGCCAGCAGTACAGCCAATTGGAATTGCAGCAATAGAAAGCCAGGACTTGTGGGACATTCACTGCATCTCATGGTAAGCACCCAAGTGCTTATGGGGGCTTACAGGGACATTATTTTGCGCCGAAATTCCACAACCCAATTATGCCTCGAAGTGTTCTGATTGACAGGTTCTTCAGCAACTTGGAGACATGTCACCCCATCCCTACTACTAATCAGGAGTCGAGCTAGGAGCTCTATAAAGAGACAATGTTGCCAGTTTGTCTGGTAGATTCATTCAGAGATGCAGAGCTGAGAGAGCAGCAGAGCAGGCTCCAGCCTGCTGGGAGCCCCCATGGGGAGGGGCTCAGGCTCCAGCCATGCCATCCGGCCTGGGCCAGTTAATTCAGCCTTTCAGTCTTCAGGGGCATTTGTTATTTTCTTCAGTTAACAGTTAACAAGTTACCAGAATGTGCTTTCTGCAACAGCAAGTCTGAGGTTGCCAGTACTGTCCTCCAGAGGCTAGCCTTCCTCCCACGCTCGGGAAAGATGTGAACCGAAGAATCAGATGTCCAGCAGCGTGAGAGCGCTGACCAGACCAGATGACATCATGCAGTGGTGAGAGCACTGACCAAGTACCTCAGCGGTGAGAGAGCTGAAGAAGTCTTCAGGATGCCTTGATTGAGGATGAGACCCTGTGGAGGACCTGAGTGAGTACTCGCACTTCGTGCGAGGGAGCAAGTTACTGCAATCTTGGGGGTCCATGCCCCATTAAGGAATGTGTGCTGTTATGTGAAGTATTGAAGTCATCAGTCTGGGCTACTAACCCATAAGAGACTGTCTAGTTCAAGTAATGGATGCATCTTGTCTGTGGCCCAAATGGCTATGTTGCAGATGCAGCAGATGCTTGGGCTTAGTGAATCATACAAATGTGTAGCTATGGGTTAGAGTCCTGCCATCGTGGAGCTTGTTCGCCAAGACGCTGCCACTTCTTCATGAGACAGGAGGCCCTAGAGCATATTAATGTCTCAGATACCTTAAAGAGAATGTACCTGTGTCTGCACAGAATTTCGCCTAAGAGCGCTTTTAGCAGTGTTAAACGCTCGATGTGCTGGATAGGACCCGCTTTGTGGATAATGTTCTTGGTATATAGAATGTACTGGATGTGACTGCCTGTGACTAAAGTATGGAATGCTTGATAAAAGTGTTGTTGCCAACTTACCTGGATGGATGCTTTTGGTATATAAAGTACTGATGTGACCATGTTTAAACCGGCGCTTAGATGCTTGACAGAAGCATCACTCTTATTGCTTTGGATGGGACTTCCAAATATTGTGTTGAATGTTCTGGATGTAAGATCCACATAGTTTATTCTGGAATGTTCGAAGTCTGCAAGTGCAGGCAATCCTACTTTGTCTGCTAAAGTGCAGGGCAATCCCTGCTGTGGTTGTAAATAGTAATTTGCTGCTTTACAAAAATCTGTTTCCAAGTTGCCCCCACCCTCAAATTAATAGCCGCCACCTCGACCAGCTGCAACTCTATCAGGCCTGCAACATCTTGGACTGTGGTATCTGTTTAACCAGTATGGTATGAGATTGCGAGGTTTCTGCTGTATCTGGGACTGGTACCAGTGTGGGTATTATTAGTAATTATGTTTAACATCTGATTTATCAGCAGCTAGATAGCCAGGGCTCTGGATGTCTTAAGTCGAATGGTAAAATGTGATATATGTCTGCCTTTAATATGTAGCCACCCAGCTGGAGGGTTCACCAGCAAAATTCCAAAATGATCTCTGTACATGTGTAAATATGGTAAGATAACCTCTGCTCCTCCTGTTTCCTTTCCTAGCTCCTTTATTACCCCAAATAAATATCTTGTTGTTGTTGTTTGAAATCCTGTGTGAGCATATTATTAGAGAGAGTCTTTAATTCAAAATGTGAAATGTGGGGAACTGTATATTGGGGCATGTCTGGGGAAGGTAACTGGATCATGGGTGGTGTAGCAGCTCAGGGCTACACCCAGTACCCTCTCACCCACATAAAGCACCCTGAATGGAGGCACTGCGCAAAGGTTTTAAAAATGTTATAAGTTAGCGAACCCAACCCCTTAGACTGTGTTCAGGGTAGTAGGCAGGTGTAACAGTGGGGGTGGCGCTGCCCAGGGTTACATTAGAAAGCTTAAAGATCATGTGCAACAGTTTTACATATTTTTATAGAAGCTTAAAAGCTGAAATTCAAGTCCTTGTGTCATGATTAGTGTTTCCTGAAAATTTCTACATTGTTTGGTTTTGTGGTTTTCTTTAAATCAGCATTTGTTAACTTGCTTCTACAGTGGCTGAAAACAGTGAAGTTATTTCTGTCCTCAGTCAAGCTTAGAGTGCGATGACATCATTTTGGAGTAGCTTGCTGTTTCAGATTCCCAATCAGAGCAGCACTCTGTAGAGTTTATGGTTTGCTGAGCTTTCCATGTTTCTTACTAACCCAGTCTCTGGTTTGTGTTTAGATTCATGTAAATATATCATTTCTTCCTTAAAAGCTGATCATTTCATTTGCAATGCTGAATTGAAGTAGTGGAAATTTTTCTGTGAGAATCAGCTTGTCTGTATCACAGCTCTTGTTATTTGTAATCAAACCTCAATTTTTTCTAACTACTGTATATAATGCAGGACTGTTTAATGAATATAAAATAAATCTAAATTTTGTTCATTCACAGAAACAGTTGTTCTTTGATGTAGCTTTCATAAATACAATCATGTAAGAACATTTTTTCATGTCAGATTGACAAACAAGTGCTTGTCACACTCTGCTACAGTATTTCAAGCACATGTACTGTCAGAACTCACAAATGTCAGTTCTTTGGTGGTTTCTGTGTGAAAATACATCATGTATGTGTATAACTAGAAACACTAGATGGCATCCTGATGCAACATGTCTCTGCCCCACAATTGAGGCAGCTGCAGTCTACTGCCACCTGTCCCCTGAACTACAAGCCCCTGCCTTCTGCTCCACATTGAAGGTTGCTGCACCCTGCTGCCTCTGTGTTCTCCCACACAGTCAAGGACTGTGCACCCTGCTGCTTCCATCCCCTGCCTAAAGAATCAGGACTACTGCACCCTGTCGCCCCTTCCCAAACAATTGGTGTTATGACATCCTGCTGCCTCTCCCCCACCCTCACAGAGTAATGCTGCACCTGTTGCCCCTGTTCCTGTCTCCACAGTCAAGGCTGCTGTGCTGTGCTAATTCTCGAGTGCCAGGTTCACTGCCTTCACAGTTGGGGGCTGCTACACGTGCTCCTCAAGCCACCAGAGGTGGGACATTTGCTGCAATCACTGCCACTTCCATTGCACCAAATGGTCAGGGCTGCTGCACCACGTGTACCCCATCACATAGTCAGAGCTGATGTACCGTGATGCCCATGTCTCTGCTCCACAACTGAGCTTCTGCACCATGCCGTTTCATCCCCTGTCACCACAGACAGGGCTGCTGCACCCTCCTCCTTCTACATAGTTGGGTTGCTGTGGCCTGCTATATCCTAGAGTACCATGCCTCTGCAGTTAGGGCTGCTGCACCATGCTGCCACTTGCCACAAGATTCAGGGCATTTACTGCACCTTGTTGCATGCCTCCACAGTTAAGGCAGTTGCACCCTGCTGTCCCCTGCCACCAGAGTCAGATCCTTTGCTACACCCCTGCTGAGACAGGAATGGGGCAATATGTGCAGTGTCCCTGACTGTGAGGATGAGAGAGAGAGAGAGAGGGTAGCAGGGTGCAGCAACCCCAACTGTTTGGGAAGGGTGCAGCACAAGAGTAGGGCATTTGTTGCACCCTGTCCCCTACCTGTGGAGGCAAGGTCTGTGGTGCAGCTGGGCACAACGGTGGCAGGGCACAAAGGACACAATGGTTCAGAAGCCTTGACTGTGGGCTGGACACTGGTGGGCATCAGGGTACAGCAGCCCTAACAATAGCAAATGGTGCACATTGTGCAGCAATCCAGCCCATTTGGGGCAATGGAAGTGTATAGCAGGGTTCAGTAGCCCCAACTGTGGATGCAGGGCATGAGACTCTAGGTTGTGGCACATCACAGCATCCCTGACTGTGGAGATAGGAACAGGGGGCAACAGGGTGCCATGGCCTTGGCTGTTGGGTGGGGACAGGGGCAGTGAGGTGCAGCAGCCCTGAATGTTCGGGCAGGAGATAGGGTGCATCAGGACACAGCAGCCCAAACTGTGGGACAGGTGCAGCAGCCATGCCTGTTTGGGACAAGGGATGTAGGCAGCGGGATGTGGCAAAGGATCTGACTCTGGTGGCAGGGGACATCAGGTGCAACTGCCTCAACTGTAGAGGCATGCAACAAGGTGCAGCAAATGCCCTGAATCTTGTGGCCAGTGGCAGCATGTGCAGCAGCCCAAACTGCAGAGTCAAGGGCTCTAGAGCACAGCAGGCCATAACAACCCCAACTGTGAAGAAAGGAGCAGGTGCAGCAGCCTCTCTCTGGTGACAGGGGATAGAGGACATCATGATGCAAAAGTCTTGACTATGGTGCAGAACACAGGGTATCAGGCACAGCAGCCCTGACTGTGAGATGGGGTACAGTTGGTGCAGCAGCCCTGCCTATTTGGGGCAATGGAAGGGGTAGCAGGGATAGGGCAGCATGGTACAGCACCCCAGCTGTGGAGACAGGGAACCTGGCACTCTGGGGCTTAGCACAGCACAGCAGCCCTGTTTATGGAGACAGGAACAGGGGACAACAGGTGCAGCTTCCCTACCTGTGAGGGTGGTGGAGAGAGGGTAGCAGGGTGCAGCAACCCCAACTGTTTGGGCAGGGGCAGCAGGGCAGCAGACCTGATTCTTTAGGCAGGGATGGAGGCAGCAGGGTGCACAGTCCCCACTGTGTGGGGAGAAGACAGGGGCAGCAGGGGCAGCAGCTTCGATTGTGGAGCAGAAGGCAGGGGCTTGTGGGACAGGTGGCAGTAGACTGCAGCTGCCCCAACAGTGGGGCAGACATGGTGCATCGGGATGCCACATAGTGTTTCTAGTTATACACATACATGATGTATTTTCACACAGAAACCACCATGAAATTTGTGAGTTCAGACAGGTGCCTGTCACACTGTGCTACAGTATTTCAAGCACATGTACTGTTTGTCAATCTGACATGAAAAAAATGTTCTTACAGTAATGTATTTATGAAGGCTACATCAAAGACAGACTGTTTCTGTGAATAAACAAAATTTTGATTTGTTTTATAGTCATTTAATAGTCCAGTGTTATATAGTTAGAAAAAATCAGTTTGGATTAGAAAGAACTAAGAGCTGTGACAGACAAGCTGATTTCTCACAGAAAGATTTCCACTTCTTCAATTCAGCACTGAAACTGAAATGATCAGCTTTTATGAGAAGATAATATATATTTTAAGCTGATCTATCTAAACACAAATCAGATAGTAGGTTTGTAAGAAATTTTGAGAGCTCATCAAACCATGAACTCTACAAACTACTGCTCTGACTGGGAATCTGAAACAGAAAGCTACTCCAAAATGATGTCATTGCCTCTAAGTTTGACTGAAAGGACAGAAATAACTCCCCTGTTTTCAGCCACTGTAGTGCAAGTTAACAAATGCTGATTAAAAGAAAACCACAAACTAAACAGCATGAAATGTTCAGGAAACACTAATCATGACACAGGACTTGAATTTCAGCTTTTCAAGCTTTTATAAAAAATGTAAAACCATTGCACATGATCTTTAATCAAGTGTCAGAATTTGACAGTTATCCTATGCCTAGAATAGATGATTTGGTGGACAGACTGGGAGAGCTAAGTATATCAGTACCCTCAATCTCACCGACGTTACTGGCAACTCCTAGCTAAAGAACCCAAAGACAAAACAACATTTTCCACTCCTATAGGATTCTATGAGTTCACCACCATGCCATTTGGCTAACATGGCACACCCGCTACATTCCACCGGTACATGGATGTAATTTTATCCCTTCACACTGGTTATTGTGCTGCGACCTGAGCAAAAGAGTAAACAGGGAGGAGAGGAGGCACTGTGGGTCACCCTAGAGACTGGAAATGGCACCACAATCCACACAGGGGTTGTATACAGACCCCATGTCAGGGGAGGAATGGACAAGGATATGATAGAAGGCATACTTAGGATGGCAGAGAAAGGGAGATATTGTTGATGGGGACCTTAATATGCCAGATGTTAACTGGAGTCTTTGCTGCAGCCACATCCAAAAGCAGGGCTATTCTTGATGCCCTTCAGGTGGCATGCCTCAGATAGCTAGTTTTGGAACCTACATGTGAGGGAGTTATCTTAGACCTCATACTCTCAAATGGGGACAGTGAGAGGATCTCAGATCTAGAAGTGGGTAGCTATTTGGGAACAAGTGGCCACCAAACAGTGTGGTTCACCATAAACTCTGCTACAGAGTCAAGCCATCACAAAAGTGAGGGTTCTGGACTTCAGGAGGGCTGACTTTGGCAAGATGGGAGAGTGCCTTAGAAAAGCACTAGCAAACAGGCTAGAAGCAGGGTGGAGCAACAATGGGGCAATATCAAACTGCCATCACAGAGGCAACAAGCCTTTGTGTGAAGCAAATAAACAAATCAAAATGAAAGAAAAGCCACTATGGTTCTCAAAAGAAGTGTGTGAAGGTTAGGGAGAAAAGATAGCATTTAGGAAGTATAAGGAAACACAGAAGGAGCAGGACAGAGAACTGTACCAGTTAAGGCAGAAGGAAGCAGGAGGGTAATCAGAATAGCAAAGGCACAAACTGAGGAAAAGATAGCCAACTCTGTTAAGAAGGGGATAAAACCTTTATAGGTATATCAAGGGCGTAAAAAGACAAAGGAGGGATAGTGAGGCTGAATAGAATGGATGGTGGGTGGGCAGAGAGTGACAGTGAAAAGCAGGGATACTGAATGAATACTTCTGTTCAGTAGTCACAAAAGAGGAAGTGGGGAGGTGCCTAATCCAATTAACAGAAGCACTCTGGAGGGGGGTCGATCCCAGTCCTTTAACAGACGAAAGGGTTCTGAAAGAACTCCTAAACCGAAGGTGGACAAAGCTAATGGGGCCAGATGGAATTCACCCCAGAATTCTAAAAGAATTAAGCAGATAACTAGTGACACCACTGACTACCCTTTATAAAAAATCATGGGAGGATGGTGTGGTACCTGAGGACTGGAAGAAGGCTGATGGATTCCCTTCACAAAAGTGGGAGCAAGACAGAGGCAGTAAACTACAGACCTGACAGTTTGACCTCTGTGGTAGGGAAAGTGATGGAATCACTCTGAAGGAAAGAATTGTTGAGTACCTAGAGGCCAGTGGGGCACAGGACCCAAGGTAGCATGGGTTCACAGGGAAGGTCATGTCAGACGAATCTAATTGATTTCTTTGACTGGGTGACCAAAGTAGACCAGGGAGGGGCTGTGGACATGGCCTACCTAGACTTTAGCAAGGCATTTGACACAGTCCCACACAAAAGATTAATAGTCAAATTAACCAGCCTGGGAGTGGGTCCCAGGGTGGTAGCCTGGCAAAACACTGACTGAACAACAGGACACAGAAGGTAATTGTAAATGGAGCCCACTCTGAAGAAAGAGGGGTTACTAGTGGGTACCTGAGGGTTCAGTACTGGGTCCAGTCCTTTAATGTCTTTATAAGTGACATTGCAGAGGACTGAAGTAAAGTATGCCTTTTGCAGATGACACAAAGATCTGCAACAGGGTTGATACACAAGGAGGCGTGGAAAGGATGAGAAGGGGCTTGGCAAGGTTGGAGGAATGGTCAGAAGTATGGCAGCTTGGATTCAATGCAAAGAAGTGCAAAGTAATGCACCTGGGAAACAAAACCCAGGGAAGATTACACAATGGGGGAGGTAGTAACAACAACAAAACAGGAAAGGGACCTGGGGTAATCATATCAGATGACCTTGAGTTTGACAAGCAATGTGAGAAGGTGGTAGGAGGGCTGGATGGATACTGGGATGGTAGGGAGAGGCATCACCAGCAGAAAACAAAGTTGTTATCCCTCTGTACAGACAGTTGGTGAGACCCCATCTGGAGTACTGCGTCCAGTTCTGGAGACCCCATCTCCGCAAGGACATAGACAGGATGGAGGCAGTTCAGAGGAGGGCAACTAAAATGGTGCAGGTTCTGCAAGAGAAGCACACAAGGAGAGGCTAAAGGAGCTTAATATGTATACCCTTGAGGAAAGGAGGAGAGGGGACATGATAGAAATGTTTAAGTACCTCAGTGGAATCAACAAAGTCCAAGAGGGTAGCATCTTTCAGAAAAAGAGATGCAAGAACAAGGGGACACAATTTGAAGATAGAGGGGGACGGCTCAGGGGCAATGTGAGAAGTATTTTTCACAGAGAGGGTGGTGGATGCATGGAACAGCCTTCCTGAGGAGGTTGGGGTCTAAAACTATGGGAGAATTCAAGAATGCATGGGACAGACATAAGGCAATTTTGTGGGGGTAGGAAGAAATAGGCTGTTGGTTAAACAGGATCTGCAGCTTATCCTCTAGGTAGGAAATGGGCAGACTAGGTGGGCCAAGTGGTTCTTATCTGCTGTCAAAGTCTATGTTTCTAAGTTTCTATGATGTCGTGGTGTACAGTCCAGACTGGAAAAACACCTGGAACACCTACGAGCAGTTATCCAATCAATCAAAAGGCAGGTCTGACAATTAATCCTACTGTGTGCATTGGTCATACAGGAAATGAAATATCTGGGCTATGTTTTGGGAAATGAAGAAGTCAAGCCAGAGGTTTCAAGATAGAAGTTGTAGCTAACAGCCCTGTCACCAAAACCAAGAAACATGTCAGGTAATTTTTAGGGCTGGTTGGTTATTATCAGAGATTTTCCCCAAGTTTGTCGAGTTAGCTACTCTCCTCACTGAACTCACAAAGAAACTGTTCGAATAATGTGAAATGGACCCCAGAGTGTGATGAGGCTTTCGGCCATTAAGGCTGCATTCTGTTCAGTCCCTGTTTTAAGAAGCCCAGACTTTGAGAAAAACTTTCTATTACAGTCAGATGCATTAGAGGAAGGTCTAGGTGCAGTCCAGAATCAAAATATAGATGGACAGAACATCCTATTCTATACATAAGTAAGAAATTGCTAACAACGAGAGAAAAGGTACTCCACCATTGAAAAGGAATGCCTTTCAGCAAAGTGGACCATGGAGTTCCTTAAGTTTTATTTACTAGGAGCAGACTTTGTACTTGTGGCAGATCATGATCCTCTGTTTGGCTTAACCAAATGAAGGATAAAAATTCTAGAATCACACAGTGGTACCTGGCACTAGCCGGAGGAAGGATCTTTCAAAATATCTTCAGCACTTGGCCGAATATGGTATTATAGCAAACTGTTTTTCCCCACCAGACTACGTTTAACTTATAAAGGTAAACCATATGTTTTTTCTGATGTGGAGGCAGTGGTGTCACCGGGTGTGGGTATAGGATAACACAATTTCAGGCAGACCACAAATCAGGTGCATAAAAATGCATGGTTGCCTTTTCATTTTATTTTTATCAAGTACTGTAAAATATACAGGAAGCAAAATGGTAAGTCAGACAACTGCTTAGCTTCAACAGTTTCTAAGGCTTTTCTTCAGCCTAGCAAGAATCACACAGTGTGAAAGCACACACTACCAGGAGGTCTTCCACCTTCCTCAGTCAGTATTCAACTGACCACCCTATCTATTCTCTCTCAGTACTGAGGTAGGGCTTTTTATAAACTCACTAAAAGCTGGAAAAATTTCCATTGCCTTTTGATTAACAGCAGACATAACATAAAACTAGCCACTAAGGGCCACTGTTGCTCCATAGAGAACAGTTATTTGGCTGTCACCTGGAGCACAGAAGAACTTGTTTACAACATTGGAAAGAGTTGAGGTCAGAACATTCAGTGCCCTCCTAAACTCTCCTGCAGGGTCATATTACCTTGTGCTGTCTGCTGTAAACTATATCTTAGAAGGGGCTGTTAACATCTAGAAAAAGCAGACACAAACTTTGTTGTTCTTCTATTAAAACTACCCTCTTAGTTTTATAACTGTACTCTTAGTTTTGTTATAGCCAGCCAAGCAGCATGTTGGACATTATACAAAACACATAAACTGCTTGGAGAATGAGTTTCAATTTATCCTAGGGGTGTCCACTATGACAGAGGTCACCCTGTCACACGTGGAAAGATTTATGGAGGCTCTGCACTGTAGATTCGGATGCCGAGGATCCAGATGATCAATCCAGGGTCTCCTGAAGTGACTTTTTTTGAACAGCACTATATAAATGTTTAAGTTAATAATGCTCTTCCATCTTTCAGAGAGGCTTTGTAGTACTGTTGTTCTAAATTGTCTGGCTGGCTGTTAATCGTTTGTTATGCTACAATAGGTGGGAGGTCTGCTTTGTGTAATAGCTCCTGTTGAGCTGATCTCTAATATCTGTTTTATTAATAGTCTTCCCTGTTGCTAGTTATATGTTATTGCATGGTAATGGTAGCTATTATGTAGTGATATACATAGTGAAGTTTTGCATGCTCAAGGGTTATGTAACTTAAGATGTTTTTGCTATGATCACCCCGTCCAATTAAAGTTTAGGGTGCATGGGGTTACTATTACATATGAACATACAAAGAAGGCAGCAGAAGAAAGCCATTTGGTCTTTCAAGTCTGCTTGTATTGCAGGGTCCGTGAGTTTGAGCTAATGTCCCTGCCTTCCCTCCCCACCCTCCCTACCCATGACCCTTACCTCCCCTATAACTGTCCCAGCCTCTCTTAAAGCTGCCCACTGTCTTCAATGAGATTGTCTCTTCTGGCAGTGCATTTCAAGTGTCCACCTCTTTGTGAAGAAGTGCTTCCTGGTCACCTCCTAAACCTCCCACCTTCCAGCTTAAGACTGTGCCTCCTCGTGTTATGGTTGCCACTCAGCTTAAAGAAACTCTCCTTATCAACCTTATTTATCCCTTTCAAGTACTTAAAAGTCCCAATCATGTCCCTCTCTCTCCTGTCTTCCAGGGAGTACATGTTCAGTGCCCTCAACCTCTCCTCATATGCCTCATCCTGCTGACCAGCTATCATCTTTGTAGCCCTCCTCTGGACCTTCTCCAGCAAGTTAATGTCCTTTTTGAGGTGTGGGCACCAGTACTGAACTCCATACTCTAGATCTGCGCCTTACCAGTGACCTGTACAAGGGCAGTATAACCTCCTCTCTCCTGCCCCTTAGATATGCATCCCAGCATCCTGTTTGCCTTTGCTGCTGCTTTCTTGTATTGCATGGAGTGCTTCAGGTCACTAGTGATCATCACTCCCAGGTCCTTCTCCTTCTTCTCCTCCTCCTCTGATGCAGATACTCTGACTCCATCCAGGTAGTACTCTGTCCTAGGATTCTTGGCTCCAATATGCATAACTTTGCATTTCTTGGCATTAGCCAAGCTGCCATATCCTGGACCACCTCCCTAGCTTTTCCAGATTCTCCTGTAGGTCCTGTATCCCTTCAGCTATGTCCACTCTCCCACACAGTTTGGTGACATCCACAAATAGGCACATGTTGCCCATAATGCCATTTCCAATGTCATTGATGAAGACATTGAACAACACCGCCCCAGCACTACGCCCTGTAGGACCCCACTGGTTACCTGTCTGGTGCCAGATAACTCTCCCCACAACCACCCTCTGTTCTGTCCTTCAGCCAGTTTTCCACCCATCTGGCCATATTTTCCCGACCCTGAGATCTACCAACTTCCCGATCAATCTTTTGTTCATGTTTGTATACAAAGGTGTTATACAACTCCATTACACTGTGATTTATACTTGGGAGATGTTTCCAATTGCTTCCCCAACTCCCGTAAGGGCTGATCTCTCTTGTATTTTTCCTTTTTTTTATATCCAAGTAAGAGCTGTATCTGGGTGTGAGGTTTGTAAATACTGAAATTCTCATTATTCTGTAATATTTTACTTGACACATTCTATATTTGAGGATATTACTATATTATGTACTGTAATGGAAATTTTAATAACAAAATTTAAAGTGATGCACAAATCTGGGAAAGAGAATGTTAATGCTGATTTTCTGTCAAGATATGGATCAGGAAATGAGAATTCTGAAGGTTGAAAAATGTGAGTTGATACTTCTGTTTGTTGTGCTGTATATGCACTGTACTGTAAAGGTTATAAGCTAATGCTAGAAGATAATTAAAATAAAGTTTTGGAAAACAGGTTCCTTCTTAAAGAGGGGGTATGTGAGCCGTCCGTTGGTGCAGTGGTTGGATATCCGCTTGAGACGCTGGTGACCTGGGTTTGGGAACAGACCTGGGTCGCCGGAGAGTTGACTGGGAGAAGGATTGAGCATCCCACGGACTGCTCTCCTTCTCTGCGGGAGGGGTGTGGTGTGTGACCGGTGCTCGAGGGACCCCTGGTGGAGGCCGGGGCACTGCAGTGACTGGTACCAGCAAGGTTTGGGGGTGGGATGGACACTGGCATCATTGCACATTTCCACACCCGTCTACAGAGGGAAAAGCTAAGCCTACCCACTGCCTCCATGCTGTCTGCCCCCAGCTGCTATCGGCTCCCAGGCAGACTCCCACCCTATCCAGTCATTCGCTGCACCCTTCAGAGGGACTGGTGCTGAGACCTCTGCCTGGGGCCAGCCAGGGGTACCGGGAGGGCAGCTAATGTGGGAGCTGCAGCCAAGGGCCCATGACCAGGAAGAAGCCCTGTGGCAGGAGGTGCCAAAACAGAAAGAAAAAAGAAGGGGTTATGTGACAGGATTGAATAACGCCCTGCCCCATTTGTTATGCAGAAAGAGTTTAAATGCAAAGGTCTGTTCTATCCTCTCCTTTTCTGTCTCTTCTCTGTCTGGTTGTGCTACCAAATTTTCTTTGAGACCTAGGAACTGATCATCTCGACAGTTCTCACAATTCTCCTTTCACTATCTTTCAGCCTTCCCTTGCTGGTTTGTCTTTTTCTTCCCCTTGCATATCTGTGGGAAAAAATATGCAAATCTTTATGTGGAAATGTCACTGTTACTGGGATCCCTTTGTTTAAAACTGTATATAGTGATACTGTTGAAATTATTACAAAAGCTATTTGGAACTCAAAGGGGTTAACCTGAGAAGCTGGTTTGCAAACCTCTGAGATGCTGTGCACAAGAGGCCAGTCATGTGTCATTATGTTCTTTTTGCTGCACCTACAAGAACATTCTGTGAAAACAGTCTCAACGAGCTCCCTGCAAAGACTGGTTATAAAAGAGCAGCAATGTTTTGCAAGAGAGAGAGACAAACTTGAACTGAGCAGAAAACTCAGAAGGACTCTGCTTTCTATGTTTTACTGTCATTGTAGATAGTTATACTGAACAATTTTTATTTTTATTTGGCTGTTAATAATAAAATGCTATTTGCAAATTTTACAACTGCTCCTGGCTTTCCTATGTTTCCTGACCTGTGCCTCAACGACACACTGAAAAGCTGATAATAGCTACAATAACAACACTGAGTGAAAGGAAAGCAGCTTGCACAAAAGTTAGTGGAGATTAAAGTAATTTACCAATTTTTTTAAATTGTGGTATCACTTTTATTATTAGATTCATTATGTCAGTGGAAGTAAGTCCTTGCCATTTTACAATTCTACATTGCATCTGTATTTAGGTGGAAGGTATCACAAGCGTGCCCATGAGTCAGGCCCTCTGCTCCCACAGTGCCAAACCTCGTGCTGCAATATGTGAACAGGAGACAAACAGGGTAACCCTCCTGTCTGTTTTGGGTCCGAATCACTTACTAGGCTCAAGTCCTGGGGTCAAAATATGAACCTTTTTTTCAACTAGCACACCAGTTAACAGGCTCAGATATGCACTCTTTTCAGGGGATGCAGTACAATACTTCACCCAGTGGGCACCAGCCTGGTTCACAAGTCTACCCTTGACTCAATTTGAGACCTAGGTATATTCTTATCGTAGTAAGATAGTAACACTCTTTAAGCCCTTAACAGTTGTCAGAATTATTAACACTGTTCCAGCATGCAGAAGAAACTGAGAAAGGCACAGGCAGAATTTCAATAAAAATAATGTTTACTAAAAATGAAAAAAATAGATAAAATACAAAACACAGAACAAATAAAATTGGGTTTACAGTCTTTTAAAGTAATGGATAATTACATAAAAAATACACCTTATTACTGAATTTCTACTATCCTAGGTTTCAAGAAACAAAATGGTTGAAATTTACCTACAATGCTGTGAGAGGTTGTCAGATGTCCAGGGCAGATTTGTCAAATACCCACCAAACCAAAAATCAAATGCACTCTTTTCTCCCAGCTGGCTGGTAATACCTTTCTTTCAAACTCCTCCTCCTGATGACACAGCTCACAAATGCTTGGCTGTGAGGTCACTCAAACTGAGAACTTGAATTAATTTCATCAGTCAAAGGTCTCAGCCCACTGCTAAAATAATATTCCAAAATATATCTTTCTTCTTAATAAGTGAGGCTTCATGGCAGAATTAACCATTTGATCTCTCTACAAGCTTCCTGGCCTTCACAGTAATTACAAGGTTACAAGCTAACAGGAATTAGTTAAAATGGCCTTTTCTCAGAGGTCATAAAATGCATACTTTGTCCCTACAGATCAAAGAAGAGAGAGAGAGGCTACACTGTTATAACCTGGCATAAGGAAGTCCTGCCACTATGTGTCCAAAATAGAGAGGGAAGCTAGCCATTTTGGCTACTGCAGTTACTGTGTTGGGGTCAAAAGGTCAGAGCCCTTTAAAAGCTCATGACTGCCATTTCCTAAGAAGACATTCACATAAACATATATTTATATCACAAATATAATATAGTGACAAGTAGATGGCAGAGCATCACAGTCCTCCCTCCTAGACTGAATTTTGGGAGGGGATCTATTCCTGCCCAGGATGAGTTCCTCAAAGTCAGTTTATTGCTCACACTGATGTGATAGCCCATCTGTGTTTTCATTTGCTGCCCGCCCTGTGTGAGACAGTCATGTCATAGCCTGCAAGACAAGGCTCCATCTTAACAGCCTACCATTTGTTTTATCCATTTATTTCAGCCAAACCAGGGGTTGTGATCTGTGGTACCTCAAAATGCTGTCCGTGATAGGTATGGCTCTAACTTCTTTAGTGCCCACACCATGGCAAGACATTCTTTTTCCACTGTAGGGTAAGCCTGCTCCTGGGAAGTAACTTCTTACTGGACGAGGCTATTGGGTGATCTTTTCCTTGGTTAGACGCTTGACTAAGTACTGCCCCAATATCCACATCTGAGGCATCAGTCTGGACTACAAAGGTTTACTATAGTCTGGACTGGCTAATACAGGAGCACTGCACAGTGCCTCCTTTAGCAGTGTAAAGGCTTGTTCACAGGTTGGTTCCCAGTTAATCCTTTCTGGCATCCTTTTCTTTAACAGGCCAGATAGGGAGTGGCCAGGGCACTGTAGTTTGGTACAAATTTCATAGTACCCTCAGGTCCCTAGAAAATTCCAAACCTGCTTCTGTGTTTCAGGTCAGGTCCAATGCCTTGATTGCCTCAATTTTTGCTTGATTAGGACGGAGCTGTCCCCAGCCTACTATGTGCCCGAGGTATGTCACCTCAACCATGGCCGCCTGGCACTTTTCAGCTTTTACAGTGAGCTCGCCCTCTGTATCCTGCCCAGCACTTCCCTAAGGTGGGACAGGTGTTCCTCCCAGCCGGCACTAAAGATGGCAATGTCATCCAGGTACACCATGGCATACTCCTCAGCACCATTTAACACCTGGTTCACCAACTTTTGGAAGGTGGCAGGGGGGTCTTCATTCCAAAAGGCATTACTTTAAACTCAAATAACCCTATCAGAGTGATGAAAGCTGACCTCTCCCTGCTCTGGAAGTTAAGTCCACCTGCCAATACCCTTTAGTCAGATCAATAGTGGTAAGGTATGTCACCCTCCCAACTTGTCCAGGAGTTCATCCGTCCATAGCATTGGGTGGGCATCAGACTTTGTGAACTGTGTTGAGTCCACGATTGTCCATACAAAAATGACTAGAACCATCTGGCTGGGAACAAGGACACAGGTGAGCCTCAGGGGCTGTGGGATTTCTGGATTACCCCTAAATCCAGCATTTCCTCCACCTCCCTCCTAAAGTCCTTTTGGATGGCCTCTGACACCGAATATGGTTTACCATGTGGGCGCTTGCATCCCTGTCCCCACATCGCATCACTAAGGAGGTTAGTCCAGGCTTGCAGCTAAACAATGGGGCAAAGTCTGCTAAAACCTCCCTTACTTCCTGGATCTGGTCCGGGGTCAACTGGGGCGACATTTTAATTGCCACCACAGACTCCCCCACTTGTTTCTTCCAGCAAGTCCAGAAGGGGGTCTCCTCCATCCATCCCTCCGCAGGACTACACACTGCAAAGACATGTCAGCCCTATAAGCATATGGCTTCATGTTGACATGGTACATTCTTTGGGTATGATTCTTGTCAGGTAGTTCTATAATGTAATTTACATCATTCACCTGTCTGCTTTGTACAGTCCTGCCCACTCGGCCTGCAGCATATCTTTCCGGACCGGATTAGGACAATGACCTCCTGACCCACAGTGTACGAACGAGCTCTGGCTCTGCGGTCATACCACACCTTTTTGTTTTGTTGGGCAGCTGCCAGGTTGCTCTGGGCTGTTCCCATCAACTCCTTCAACTTTTCCCTAAAATTAAGGACATAATCCACTATGGGAGTTCCCTGGGTGGCATGCTTGCCTTCCAGTCCTCCTGGATCTAGTCTACGGGCCCATGTACCCTAGTGCTCATATAAGAGCTCAAGGGGGAAAACCCTGTCGACTCTTGGGGCACCTCCCTGTATGTGAACAGGTGGGGAATGTATTTCTCCCAGTCCCTCCCATGCTGTTCAGCAAATGCTTGGAGCATCGTTTAAGGGTACCATTGAATCTTTCCACAAGTCCATTGGCTTGCGGGTGATAAGGCATCGTGCATGTCTGCACCACCCCCACTTCTCCCACAAACATTTCTTCAGGTCCGACATGAAGGAACCCCTTGATCGGTGATAACCTCCTGTGGGAACCCAACATGGGAGAAAATCCCTAGCAAGGCATCTGCCACTGTCTGTCCTCAATGAGGCTAGGGAGACTGCCTCTGGGTACCGGTAGCATAATCCACCATGGTTAGGATAAACCTCTTCCCAGAGGAGCTGGAGGTATTCAAAGACCCTACAATATCCACTCCTACCCTCTGGAATGGCTCCTCCACTATGGGCAAGGGAATTAGGGTGGCTTGGGTTTTCTTACCCACCTTCCCTATTTCTTGGCACTGGCGACAAGACCTGCAGTACTCCTTCACCTGCTGAGTGAAGTTGGGCCAATAGAAATTCTGGACCAATTGCTGCATAGTGCATGCAATTCCCAGATGACCAGACATGGGAATATCATGTGCAATCTTGAGCAACTGCTCACAGTACCCCGAGAGAACAAGCTACCTACCCATCACCCTCCCTCTGTCTTTACATCCTCAGTATACAGCAGTCCATTGTCCCAATGAACTTTGTTTCCCATCACCTCCTGTGCTCCGCCAGAGTCTGCCCAAACCCTCAGCTTCTCTAAACTAGGGTCACTTTTCTGAGCTGCTGCAAAATCCTTACACAATCCAAGGCATGGGACAGGTCCCTTCCAGTTCCTAAACTAAGGGTCCCAAGCTCTACCCTCTTTTATTAGTCTCCATATCAGGAGACACAAGCTGGGGAACCAGCCTCCCAGTGATTTCCAGGGGCTTCTATGGGGCCCAGGGAACTACATTTACCTTTGCTGTGGGTAACTGCACACACCATTCCCTTTTGGAGATTGTTGCCAATAATTGTATCAAGAGCAAGATTCTCTACTACTGCAACCTTTTGCACAGTCTCCCTGTCTCACCCCAGTCCAGGAGAACACTAGCAAGTGGCAGCATGTTTTCTTTCCGGTGAATCCCGTACTGTCACAAATTGATTGGATACAAGCTGTTTAGGCTCCACCAAATCCCTTTTTACCAAAGTCAGGTGTCCCTTAATCCATGGGTCTGTACCTCATTCACCGTAACTGGTGCATGTGTTCCTCATGTTTACTGGCATGCTTTCAGGGAAAAACAACCACTTCTTTCCTAGCACCACTTTGGGCACTGTCTGCCCTTTTGGACACTGTCTGGCAAGGTGCCCAGGTTGTCTGCAAACCCAACATTCATTTCTTTTGTCAGGCAATTATTTTCTTTGTAACCTGGGGCTGCCTGGTTTTGGTGGAGGCAGGAGGGTTTTAGCTGCCCTGAAGGCACGCTTTTCCCTTTCTGCACAGCCACCCACCCCATTCCTCTCAAAGCAGGTCTGCTCCTGGCATAGCGGTCTGAGAGTTCAGCAGCCTCTTGCACTGTTTTTTGGATCTTGGCCCTCTAGCCAGGTTTTCAGCTCTGCTGGACATGCCCAAAAAACTGCTCTAACAGTACATTTTCAATTTTCTCTACAGAGTCTGCTTTAATTCCTTCCCACCAATGTTTTAAAACTGACTTTTAGTGGCTAGCTCCTCATAGCTCATGTCAGGGCTTCTCCTGAGCTTATGGAATTTAACTCTGTATGCTTCTGCTGTCAAATCATATTTTTTTTTAACAGTGCAGCTTTAAGTTTGTTATAATCATTACTGTCCTGATTGTCCATTTGACCCAATGTGTCCTGAGCTTTCCTGGTAAGCAGCAGGGATAGTTGGAAGCTCCAGGACTCTCTGGGAATTTTGCCTGAATACATACTTTCTCAAATGAATTTAAAAATGCATCCATATCTTCCTCTCTTTAAATTCAGCTATCAATTTAGAATATAATTTGCAACCCAGTCCTGGAGTTCCAGTGTCACCCAGGCTACTTACCTGCTCTGGCGCTGGTCTTGGGAGTTGTAGCTTCTCCAGTTCAAATTTCCTCTGGTGTTCTTTCTCCTCTTGCTCAGCCTCTCATTGCTCTCACTCAGCCTGTTGCTGCTTTCGCTTCTCCTCCTTTCGCTCTCCATCTCCCTCTGTTCAAGCTACCTTCACTGCTGGGTTTCGAACCTTTTCTGTTCAAACTCCAGTTCCAATCTCTGCAACTCCATCTGCATCCTGATCCCTTGAGCTCCAGAATGTTGGTGACCTTCCCTGCCACTGTGACTCTTGGCTTGCACTGGTCCTGCTGTCCCCTCCCTGGGTCTGGACCCTGCGCTGGACCCTGGACCTCCACACCCAAGGTTTGGTCCATTCCAGTCACCAACTGATTTGAGGTCTTGGGCATTAGCTGCCACAAGAGCCTCCACGAGATGCTTTTAATAATATTTTTGTTTATTTTACCTTTCAAATATCAAGGTGCATTCCAATAAGATAAAATACAGAAATACAAAATCAATATTATAAAACAGACAAAACAAATCAATGAACAGTAAAACCATAAGCCTTTTCCGCTTGTGCTGGACTCCTCTCTCTGGCACAACTGCCTCAGGTAGTCTGCAGTGTACTCGCTGTAGTTGGAAGCCATCTTCTCCCCAAGCTATGGCTACATTAGCTTACACCCGAAAAAAATAAAATGGGTAGGGAACTTAAGACTGTAAGCACAATGATATAGTTCTTTACTTTTAAATCACTGCCTTATTTTGCATGTGAGCTGTTACAGTTATCAGTCTGACACTTAGGACTGTTAATGCTTGTGTTACCCAATACTTTTAAATCCCACCACTGCCAACCAGATCTGTCACAACGCACCCACAGGTCAGGCCCTCTGCTCCCACAGTGTCAAACCTCAAACTGTAATATGCGAACAGGAGAGAAACAGGGTAACCTCCAGTCTGTTTTGGGTCCAAATCACCCACTAGCTTTAAGTCCTGGGGTCAAATATGAACCTTTTTTGCTTGCACACCCAGTTAACAGGATCAGATATGCACTCTCTTTGGGGGATGCAGTGCAATACTTCACTCAGTGGGCACCAGCCAGGTTCACAAGTCTACCCTTGACTCAATTTGAGACCTAGGTATATTCTTATCTTAGCAAGATAGTAACACTCTTTTAAGTCCTTAACAGTTGTCAGAATTAACACTTTCCAGCATTCACATGCAAAAGAAACTGAGAAAGGCACAGGCAGAATTTCAAGAAAAATAATGTTTACTAAAAATTAAAAAATAGATAAAATACAAAACACAGAACATATAAAACTGGGTTTACAGTCTTTTTAAGTAAATGGATATTATACAAAACAATGCCTTATTACTGGATTTCTACTATCCTAGGTTTCAAGAAAAAAAAACAGATGGTTGACATTTACCTACAGTGCTGTGAGAAGTTGTCAGAAGTCCAAGGCAGATTTGTCAAATGCCCACCAAACCAAAAATCAAATGCACTCTTTTCTCCCAGCTGGCTGGTAATCTCTTTCTTTCAAACTCCTTCTCCCTGATGACACAGCTCACACGTGCTGGCTGTCAGGTCACTCAAACCTGAGAACTTGAATTAATTTCATCAGTCACAGGTCTCAGCCCACTGCTAAAACATCCCATATATATATATCTTTCTTCTTAATTAGTGAGACTTTATGATAGATAGATTCATCCCTCTGATCTCTCTACAAGCTTCCTGGTCTTCACAGTAATTGCAAGTTTACAAACTAACAAGAATTAGTTAAAATTGCCTTTTCCTCAGAGGCCATAAAATGCATATGTTGTCCCTACAGATCAAAGAAGAGATGGTGTACGACTGTTATAACCTGGCATAAGGAAGTCCTGCCACTGTGAGTCCAAAACAGAGAGGAAGCTAGCAATTTTGGCTACTACAGTTACTGTGTTGGGGTCAAAGGTCAGGCTCCTTCAAAAACTGATAGCTGCCATTTCTCTAAGCAGACATTTACATAAACATATATTTATATCACAAATATGATGATATGTAGATGGCAGAGCATCACAGCAGGGATCTTAATTTGGCCCCAAGTGGCCAGCTGACCCCTTCCACTTCCTAATTCCTCAGCATGCCCCCACACTCAACATAATGGCGTGAAGCAAGGGAGACAGTGGGGTGAGCCCATTAATCAATGAGGCTGAATTTTGTTACTATTTAATGCATAATGATGGCCAGTTGAGATTAAAGAATGCCACCACATAGTTAGTCGAGTGGCCTCTTTATCTCCAACTGGTCATCATCATAATGCATTAAACAGTAATGAAATTCAGCCCCATTAGCTTCTATGGAGCTCACCCCCGCTTCTCCCTTGCTTTACATCATTATGTGCCAAGCACGTAGAGCGTGCCAGAGGAACTGAGAAGTAAAAGGGATCAGTTGGCTACTTGAGGCCAAATTACAACCCTTCCACCTAAATAGAGATGCAACATACAACTGTAAATATGGCAGGATTTACTTTCATCTGCATAAGGTATCTAATAGTAAGTGATAATGGAAACTGGAAAAATCACTTTAATTAGTGACAGATGATGCAGAACCATCTGAGGCAGTATAGCGCAGTGGCTTAAGGCTCTGAGCTGCAAATCTGGTGACATCCAGCAGACTAGACCTGGGTTTGAATCCCATGGCTTCCACTTACGTAATGTGTGACCCTGAGCAAGTCACTGAACTTCCCTGTGCTCCCAGGTCGCTCCTGTAAAAAGCTATCAGCTTAGTGTGTTACTCCTGGTTAAACAACTAAATAAAAAAATTACAGTAAATAAACCATGAAAATGACAATGAACAACTTCTGGTGACATCACCCTCAGGGATGCAGCTCCAAAATGCAGCTAATCTTTAAACTTGGATCTTACTTGGAAGTTCAGCAGAAAGCCAATGGCCCATATAAGCTGTCCCTTTATTGTCAATAATAATCCACTAACCCGCCTAGTGACAAGCATCTATCCAGCCTGTTTTTAAAAATATTAAACGTGCCATTTTCTACTACCTCTCCTGGTAGGCAGTTCCACAATGTACCACTGTCGGTGTAAAACCTCTTACATTTTTCTGTTCTGAATGTTCCTGCATGTAATTGCCTCTTGTGGCCCCTTAAGTTTTTGGTGGCTTGAATTTAAAATTCATTTCCTGCATTTTTATTTAATATTCTGTACAATAAACAGCAAGTCTCCCCAATTCTTCTGTTACGTAGTGTATTTAGCCTTAGTTCCTTTAGGTGGTCATGTAGGACAAATTTTCCATTCCTGTAATTGCTCTAGTTGCTTTTCACTATAAGCGCTCCAATTTTATGATGTCACTGTTATCCAACCCTCCCCAGAATGGAAGCAGTTATCCACATATGGCCTAACATAATGTTGTATAAGGGCAATCTTAAGTTCTTTTGATTTGGCGCTAGTGTCTATTGATGGCATTCAGAACATAATTTGATTTCCTGAATATCTCAGCACGTCGGGCATGAGACTTGAGATCATTTGGTATTTTATGTCCTAAATCTTTTCTGCTTTTGTTTCCTCCAGAACACTACCTTGCATGACATATTCACTGCCTGGATTTGATCTCCCAAAGTGCATAACCTTGCATTTTGATATATTAAAAGACATGTCCCATTTCTCTGCCCACAACACTAATCTATCCTGATCCCTCTGCATGGCCTCACATTCTGCAACAGTATCCACCCTACCTCTGAGTTTAGTATCATCTGCATAAACTACCAGGACTGCAAAACAATAACAAAACTGGACAGTAGGGAGCCTACAACTGATGGGAAGTAGAAAAAAAATTCCCCAGCTGTAACACAGTTCTGACAGATCTTCACCCAATTGCTGATGGCAGCGGCAGCAGCAGCAGCAGCACCTCATCCTTTCCCGCCCTAGTCTAACAATGCAGCTATCCTGGCTGAACTTATCTATTTCCGCATGGAGGTTTGCAACATCAGGACCGTGTTAAAGGCTGACCTTGCTAAAACAGAAAATAAAGTCTGCAACCTGAAACCAACTAAAGCAAATTGGATACCCATACAGACAGACTTAAATGTGTCATTCTCTAGCTTGTGCACCTCACCAGGATCTTGATGACAAATATGATTTTGAGGAACAGGTCGCAGTGCAACAACCTCCGATTTACAGTATCCCAGAGGATTAAGATGATTGTGACATCAGGGCCTTTCTGGACAGTCTCTTGCAGGAGCTTTTACAACTGGACCCCTCCTTCCCACTCGATATAGAGCAGGCTCATAGAGCACTCCATCTGAAGCCCCAGGCCACTGCTGAGTACCCACACTCTGTTTAAAAGTTTCTGGCCAGCCTAGTGGTGCAGAGGGTTGAGGCGCTGGATGCCACATCTTGAACCATGCAGCGCGACCCGGGGTAGGGAGCGTGTTTGGGTTGCCAGAGGTCGGCTGGAGAGAGAGGACTGAGCATCCAGACAGCTCTCCTCTCCTGGGGAGGGTGGGAGTTTAGAGCTGCTGCAGCACTGGCTTCTGGTGACAGCCAGGTGGTGGTGGTGGTGTGCAGTAGCTCAGAGAGCGTGGGGATGGTGGGCAGACGTGGGACATACAGCATGTTGGTGCACACACTGCAATGTCCCAGACATCACTGCACACCTGCGCCAGAAGAAAAAGGAGAAAAGAGGAATCCTCTGGCACAATGAAGTCTTGGCCCACTGGCGCCACAATGGACGCACCTAGGATTCTCCTCCAGCCCGGCTCACCAGGAACTCCTCAGTGTGTGGTACTTACCCGCTGGGTCAAGACCTGGGTTGTGCAGGGGAAGGGGTCAAGAATGGGAGCTGTGGCTGGTGGGGCACTGGAGGTCACAGGGCTGAAAGAGGCATCATAGGCAACACCACCAGCCGAGTAGGTAAGAAGCATAAAGTATAAATATAATAATAAAGTTTAACTACTAAACAGCAAATCCTGACCCAAGCCTTGCGCCTGAAAGTGCTCAGATATATGAACTGCCATGTTTTCATGGATGATAATTACTCACCTTTGGTTACAGCTCAGTGCAGAACCTATACACCAGTCCTCCACACCTCAAGTCTCACCAGCTGAAGTTCCAAATGCTGTATCCAGCTCATCTGTGATGTTCCCCAATGGTCCTAAAACATTTCAGACAGACAGCCTGGTGGCACTGGAGGTTGAGACACTGGATGCCACACCGTGCCATGCCAGTGACTCAGGTTTGGGAACGAGCCTGGGCTGCCAGGGGCTAAAGGATCGAGCATCTGGACTGCTCTCATCTCTTGGGGAGGGATTGCCATCCTGCCCACTGATCGCCTCTAGCAGCAGCTGGAGGAAGATACGGGTTGGGAGGCACACAGCCGTGCACATGACGTTGGAGGGGAGGGGTTGGGGAGAAAAGTAAAATGGAGCAGGCAGGCTCCATGATGGCCCTAGCTACACCCACACTGAATCCTGGAATCTGGCGCTGGCTATCTGGAGGAGGGGTGAAAGCTGATGCTCCTCAACCCTGGCCCTGTCACGGGGCAACCTGTGGGAGATTACCCTGGGAGATCAGAGCAGGGATGTGGGACTGGAGAAATGAGCTCCCAGAGGGAGGAGCCATAGCCACCTGCCAGCTCCCCATAAGAGAGGATTTAAAAAACATTTCAGACACCCAAGGAAGCCACCACGAAACTGAGCTGCGGGAATCCAAGTATCCATCACTCACAGATCACCTGTCACTTCTGGCTCTCAAGAAATCTGAGCTGCAGTGTGAAAGATGGCACAGGCCAGAGTCGATCGTGAATGGCAGGGCAAGTCCACACTGAATGATACGAGGCAGTTCAGTTTTCATTGCGTCCCAACAGACTAGTTCTCTTTTAAGGACACTATTTAAGTGAGTCAGGTATGGGGGAGTGAGATTTTAACTTCAAGATTGGTACCTGAACTTTTTGCTGCCTAATCTGTGTGTGCGGGGGCGGCAGCATCACTTATTCAGAGGCTAGACATTTGCATAATGCTTAGTGCTACACTCTATAGTTGCTTAGATGTCCAACATATAGACTTTGGTGGCTCCACTCAATTAATGATAGGTCTCATGGGAACAACTGCTTAGGGCCACCCAGGACTCACAACTGTGTGACAATGTGAACAGCTCCTCCCCAGCCACCTGTTATCTCACTGTGGTGACCGCTCAGGAGTTCAGTGTGAGCACACTCTGTACTCTGCCTATCACTTCTGTGCACCATCCCTGCGTTCACCCTGCTCCAATCCCGTGGACGCTAGCAGCCTGAGTGTCATGTTGTGGAATGGGCGGCTATGTGTGTGTGTGTGTGGGGGGAGTGATGTATTCACAGGGTGGCTCCTCTGACCCCATTTTGCACTGGGGTGGGTTCCCCTGATGGTTGTACTAGGATTGGTCTTGCTTTGCATAGTGTGATTGGCCCTGTAAATTCCATTTCTACTCCCAGATGGGCCCGCTCCAGGTGTGGTACATGCCACACAAGAAGAGACTAGCTAAGCCAGCACCACTCAGTTATAAACCTCCATTATTTTTTCTTTTAGGTGCCATCAGCTCTGGAAAGCATCTTGCAGCTGGCTTCCTCACTCATCATCTTACCACTGCTTGCCCCAGGAGGGTAACACATTGGCCCAAAGCACTAATGGAAGCACAGAGGGTGGCCCCAGACAAGACCCTCAATATGGGGTGGGTCGCTGGAACTCCCACACCCACCACAGTGATATCACTTAGTAGACACCAGGCCTTGGCCCATGAATCCCTATTTCACAGCAGCGCATCCTGAGGAGTGCCCCAGGTGCCCTGCTTATTGGGGAGTCGGACTTAATAACTTAGATTTAGCTCCCAAGTGCCTCACTTCACAACGTCAGTCACCACCCGGTTGGAGGGCCCCACAGACAGTGCTGGAGCTGAGGACTGCAGATGCCCCAAGACAGGTAGGATAACAGCAAAAGTAGCCTGCCCACACTAAATGCCAGCCTACTTGTAATACCTCCTCTGCCTTATTCCTTGCCACTGAGGGGTGCTGCTCAGGTCTCAGGTAGTCCACACAGTATTGCTCCTTTAAGTCTTCAGACAATACTTACCTCAAAGGCTCTCTAGGCTGACGCATCCACCATAGCCACTGTTACGCCCTGAATTTGAACACAGTTTCTTTCAACCAAGGGAGGGCCCTGGCTGGTACAGTGATCCTTTACACCTCCCACCCCGAATATCTGATGTAATAACTTGAGGCTGGAAGAATGGTATGCCCTGCCTTTCATTAGTAGCAACTCAATTACTATGGGAGCCCACAAATAGCTGCGACTCCTCCACAGGAGTGTCGATCAACTCCCGATGAGGACAGTTAATTTACTCTCCCTACCAAGGAAGCACCTCCGGTTACTCCAACCTCTTGTAATAGCACTGGTGACTGTCAGTCCTTGTTGCATCACAGGTCCCAGTAATGCCTGTTTTCAATTAACCTGTTGAATGCCCTGCTTGCAGTACCTGTTATGCAGTTTGTTTTGCCTTATGATGTTTGTATTTCTGCTGTCTTGTATCTATAAATTCCTCTCTCCTTTGCTTCTGACCTTCCTTAACTGTCCTACCTTCGACTCTGTCCAGGAGGTGGACTCAACCCCTATTGTGTAATGTATAACCCATAGTACACAGGATGTCTAATGTCTCAATAGTTATCACCTAACATAAATGGGATTGTAATCCCACCAAGAGCATCACCTCCTCCAACAATTAAAGAGGAATAGGACAGACATTGTGCTCCCACAGGAGATGCACCTTCCCTTGCTGGAACACGACAAATTTCGATCACTAGGGTTTCTGACAGTGATTGCCTCATTGCACTGTTCTGGCCATCAGAGAGGAGTGGCAATATTAATCCTCGAGGGGTACCATTCATTTTACATGACCAGATAGTAGACCAAGAGGATGCTTTGTCACAGCAACAGGCCAAAGATACAATTCTTCAGTAACTATAGCCAACCTACATCTGCCACCGGGTCCACCAAAGCAGTAGCTCAGCTAGAAATTTGCATCTGTCCTTCAGGGCCAGCTAATCATGGGGTGATCTAAACATCACGTCTCCCAGCATTGGACACTGTAGACCCCTTGTTACCATACATGATCCATTCAAAAATATCTACAGCACACATGACCCCACTGGGGATAGTTGATCTTTGTGGCACTTTTCCTCCAACTGGGCAGAAATTTCCCACTATGCCTCTCTATTTTTTATTATATTTTTTATTCCTTAAGAACAGGACCAATTACATTCAGTTACACCTTGAAAAGGAAACATTAAGATTTAATTTACATAAGAATTTAACTGAATAAAGCACAACAAAAATTTAATATATTTTAGGGTTAAAAGAGAGAGAAAAAAAGAAAATTCCCAGAGCTTATGTTATATTTTAATCTAATAGTTAATTCGGATGTGCTCTGAGCTTATAACATCCCACTTCAAGTATTAAACAAAATAAGATTTCAATGCCTCTAACCTAAAGAAAGCAACCTCTATCCCTTGGCTGAATTTTCTAAGTTCACACACACACACACAAAAAGAAAATCTAAATTTTCAAAGAGTCCAAGCCAGTCGTTTATACAGGGTGGTACACTGTAAGATCAACTTCTTCCTCCTCCTCCAATTCAGATCCTATGTCTTCAGGAATCTTTACATTTTTCTCGAAAAAAGCTAGAGCCATATCAGGATCATCAAAAAAATGTGTTTTATCCTGAAAGTGTACCCGAGTCGTGCTGGTGCTAATAAAGCAGCCAGCAACCCTGCATCTTTAAACTTAGAAAGTACTGGGAGAAAGCTTTTGTGACTGACGTTGAGTTAATAGCAAAAGTCAGGGTACAAATGAAAGTGTTGACCCTCAAACACATTGTTTCCTCAGTCTAGCCATTTGAAGTAGCTTATTCCACTCTGCCAAAGTATTAAAGTCAAAATAATGTACCTTGCTTTCTGAAACTTGACTACCGAATCTTTTGCTTGATCTGACGACAAAATAATTATTCCAAAATCAGTGCAGGCTCAAGAGAAAACACCAAAGTAAGAGCTCTCTCCACTTCTTCCTTTAGCTCTATATTTGGGACACTTGCAGGAAAACCAATTAATGCAAATTTATTTTCAAAGCATTATTTTCCAATCACTCCATTCTTGATGACTGAGACAGCTGCTCATGCAGTGAAGTGTTCACCGCTCCTTCTAGTGTTAAAATCCTTAAAGATACAGCTTTAATATCATCATCATTCTCTTTAATGGCTTGCTCTGTGGATTAACGCTAGCTTGATTGCAGAACAGCGAGAGCTTATCTCGCTAATGAATTCTCATACGTGCAAAGAAAGCCTAACTTCAACCAGAAATTCAGCCAGGAGATTTTGTATTGATGCTGAAGTTGGTTTAGACGTTACTTTAGGCTTCACACTCACTTCCAAGTGTGACAATATCTCAGGAGAGCCCCTGCTGCAGCAACTGCTTATTAGATAACAGGCCCTCATGCTGAAGCATCTCTCCCAATTACTTTAGGGAAATAAATTTCTCCATTATGCCCTCTAAGAACTACTTTCATCAACAGTTAATACATCTCTTAAAACTCTTAGTCGAAAGAGTTAATTTGAATGAGTTTTCAGATTCCAGACAGTGAGCTCCAAATGAGGTGTGCGTACATTACTCTCAGCTCAACAAGCCCCCCGCCCTCATATTTTTTTTTTATTGAAAGTTTCACCAGGAAAGGCACACTGAACAACATAAAATTGCTCGTCTCAAGGAGCATCCTAGGGAAGGGTAACATGGGAGTACAGTAATCAAAGCACATTTCCATGCAATGAAAACATCCTCCTGGACAGACTATATATTTGACATGGCAGAACACCTGGATTCAGTCGGGATATGTCACATAGCCCTATGCTGCTCTCGGATCATTTCACGATCTATGCCACCTTCCATATAGGAAACTCACAAGACCAATGCAGTGGAGGCGTAACCTGATGCTTCTTGCAATCCTGAATTTGAAACTATGGTGGAGGAAAAACTCCTGCAAATTCAACAGGATGATGTCCATATGACCACACCACCATCCTCTAGGACATGACTAACACGATTCTCTAAGGGACATTATAGCCTACTTGGCTAGGAAAAAAAAAGGAAAGGGAGGCTACGTGAAAGAACTTCAAAACACCTTACAAACCCTGCAGAGTTTCCACCATCAGAGAGATTAATCAGTTGCTCCTCAAATTCAGCAGGTCAAATGAGAGATTCAAAAGATCATGGACTTAAAAATTTAGCAAAGGATTCTCTATCTTTAAGAGGGATTACAAGTCCAAATTTCTGGCATCAATAAATTCAGAATTTGCATCAGCATAGCCCCAATCAACATCATGCCAAAAATGAGATCTCAAGTTACTTTGTTTAAAAGTTACAAGTCATTTTACAACCCTAAATTCATTGCTTGTTCAAAAAGCCAGTTTCAGTGAAGAGCTACTGCTGATGTCATCTCCAGAACTCACAAGCCTAGTCTTCCTGTCAGCAAGCTTATAGAACCTGTTTCTTCAAAGGCTGGAGTTCATGTGGAATAGTTTTCACAAGTAAAATAGGAAGCAACATTCAAAAACATTGCTATAAAACCTGCATGTTCAGGTTTAGTAAAAAGTTGACAATGTGTATTCTTTTTATTCATTTATTCTGGTGCCTTTATGTTGTGGTCCTTATCTCTAGGGTTGCTAAATCACAGCACACAGCAGTGAGGTTTAGTTTCAGTTTATTTTTTATACTGGAAAGGCATGTGAGCAAAATTTCCTGTTTTCATTGGTGAGGTCTGCAGACTGAATAATTTTCTGAAGTGGTGAAAGACTGATCATTCACACCTGTCATTCAATTGAGGTGATTTCTCAGGATGGCGCTTTTAAACAATTATTCTTCCTCCTTGTAAATGGGGTGGGAGAGGTAATGCTGTTTTGAAATCTTATTATGAGTTTCTATGCAGTAGCCAACCCAGCCAACCTAGGGCCAAATATTCAAAACTTTGCCTGGGGGTAAAATTAGCACTACATGGCGAAAATTAGCCTGGAACCATTTGCACACCATATTCAAAGGAACAGCCCTGGGGCTAAATGAGTTGAATATAGCATGCAAATGAAGGCATGCAAACAGGGCTAACAGTGCAGTGCAACAAAGCCCAGCAAATAAGACAGCACTTAATATAGCAACCGAGAGCAGTGCAAGCCTGCAACACAGATGGGGGTGGTAAGACTGAACAATGTTGGCAAGGTGTGTCTAGCAAAGCAGTGGAGCACAACAGCAGCAAACAACAGTGTAGGCCAAATACTGCAGAACCATGTAATGGAACATTACAGAACTGCACGGCGCTGATGTTTGCTCGGCACTAAAGGTTGCTGTATTCAAAACTGCAATGCAAATGAGCCTACTCAAGCAATCCATGGGCAAGCTACATTAGCATCTCATTACAGCCTGCTTTACATGCGGATTGCAGCGCTATAAAATGCTGCACACAGATCCACCTGTAGATCTGACTAGAATTACAGGTCAGTAGCCACATTTCTTTCTGTGCTACATCTCTACCTGTAGGTCTGACTGATATTGCAGGTCAGTTGCCTCATTAATTGTATCACTATTGCAATAAGGAGCTTAAAAAGCCACCCATCAATTGCTCCTTTTCTTTAATAATATTGTAATAATATTGTAATTTAATACCGCTTTGTATGAGACTATCAAGACCTCATTTAAATATGTCTATTACCACTCTGTACCAGACTTTCAGGCAAACTATTCCATAATTTCACCACTCTCTTGGTATAAAAATACTTCCGTTTATTTGTTTTACTCTATTTTTACTCTATTTCCCTGTTCTTGTAGTGAGTGACCTCTTGTATTTAATTCCTGTTTTTTTGACCTTATATCCAGTTCCTTTTAAGTGAATTATTCTTGATAATATCAAAGTAAAGAATCAAATCCCCTTGTATTCACCTTTCTTCCAAACTATATAATCCCAGGGTTTCCATTCTTTCTTTATATATGTTAATGTTTTATGTCTGTCATTAATTTAGGCATCTTACGCTGTACTCTCTCCAGTCTTAGGTCTCTTCTTTTATAAGGATTCCAGAGTTGAGTGCAAAAGTCCAACTGAGGTCTCACATATGACCTGTGAGGCAGCAACACCTCTGCCCTTCTGCTCTTCATCCTCAAACATATTGTTCCGTGTACCTTGTTTGCTACGGAGATCACATCAGTACACAGTTTACTGTTGATATACACCCCCAAATCTACGCCACCCATTGAGTTGTTCTATATAGTATTACTCGGTATATACTGATATTTTTTTGTTCTTTTGCCTAAATGAATTACACTACATTTGTTATTGTTAAATACCATTCCCCATTCATATGCCCGACAAGTTATTAAGTCCAAGTCTTGTTGAATTGAAGCAATATCATAATTAGTTTCACATGGTCCTCCCAGCTTGATGTCATCTGCATACTTAATTTTTTAATCCTGCTCCAAGGTCTGCCATAAACAACTGAAAAATCACAGGGCCCAAGACAGAGCCCTCGGGACACCACTAGTCATCCTCCCCATTCCCAACAGGACTCCTTTACAGACACTCTCTGCCACCTATTAACCAACCAGTTTGCTATCCAATTTATTAAAAGGATCAATTTTATGTGTCTTTAATTTATGAATTATGGCCCAATGTGGAACAGTATCGAATGCCTTAGAAAAGCCCATTAGTATAATGTCCACTGCTATGCCCCTGTCCAGAGATTTACTTACTGGATCATAGAAAACTATCAAGTTTGTAAGACATGATCGCTCCGGCTGTAAATCCATGCTGTGTGATGTCTGCCATGTCATAAGATTTAACATACTCATTTATCTTATCCTTTATGATAGATTCAAATATTTTACCTGGCACCGATGTTAAACTAATAGGTCTAAAATGTTTTATTTTTTTATCCTTTTGTGTATCAGAGTTATTTTAGCTATTTTCCAATCTGCCAGCACATCACCTGTTTCTAACAGTTTGTAAAACAATATTTCAGAGGAACACATATTGGCCCAGATGTTCAAAAGGTTGCGCATGCTAAGTCAAAAATGTGCCATTCTGCGATATTCAGCAGGAGGCAGTTACGCCACTGACAACAGGTTGCACAACAGCAATGCAAATGAATGCATGCTCAACAGGAGGGAGGAACCATGCATAAACTACGCAACCCAATATTCAGTCGGGTTGTGCAGAGTTGTGCATCGCAACCTCCAACCTGCGCCTGCACAACCTTGAGCCAAAAAAAGGATCAAGTTGAGGGCCACCACAGGTGAGCTGCTGTATTGCAGAGGTGCAACACAGCAGCTGCCACCCCTAGCTGGCCCCAACTGGTCCCTGTGCCCCCCACCAGCCCGATCATGTGGGCAGAGCATTAAAACAACCCCCCCACACATCTCCAAGCCTGATCGGCGGGCATACAGTAACATGCCCCCACATCTCCCCGAGCCCGATCGTGGAGCGACGTATCAACCCCCAGTGCCTGATCGTGGGCAGGTGTAAGCCCCCAACCGAATATCTCCCTGGTGGTCAGTGGACGTAATGCCCGATCAGCGGGCAGAATGTCAAATTACAACCCCCAAACATCTCCCTGAGTGTCTAGTGTCCCCCCACCCACGAAGCCCCTCCACCCACTCCCCGGCAGCGGTAGGAGCAGCATCCACCTGCCTGCGCCCGCCGGCAACGGTGTCCGGTGGGGCTGCCGCCCGATGGTGCAGAGCTACAGCCAATGGGTGTGCGAGCCCATACCGTACATGACAGTCCAGATTTGGCGAATGAACATCATTCACAAATCTGGACTGTCATGCACTGTATGTGGACTACGCCCATTGGCTGTAGCTCACCACAATGGGCGGCAGCCCCACCGACAGTCAGTCGGCAGGCGGGCGGGGCGCAGGCGGTGGATGATCCGCCCGCCGCCGCCGGGGAGCGGGTGGAGGGGCCTGTGGGTGGGTGGAGGGGACACTGAGACACCAGGGAGATGTTTGGGGGTTGTAACTGACATTCTGCCGCGATTGGGCAATTACGGTCCACGGACCACCAGGGGAATATTCGGGTTGGGGGTTTTTACATTCTGCCCGTGATCGGCACTGGGGGTTGATACACGCTCTCCCGCGATCGGGCTTCGGGAGATGTGTGGGGGCATGTTACTGTATGCCCGCGATCGGGCTTTGGGAGATGTGTGGGGCATGTTACAGTATGCCCGCGATCGGGCTTTGGGAGATGTGTGGGGGCATAGTTACTGTATGCCCGCGATCGGGCCGGGAGATGTGGGGAGCATGGCACTGGATGCCCGTGATCGGGCTTTGGGAGATGTGTGGGGGGGCATGTTACTATATGCCCACGATCGGGCTTTGGGAGATGTGTGGGTGGGGGTCATGTTACTGTATGCCCGAATCGGGCTTTGGGAGATGTGTGGCGGGGTCATGTTACTGTATGCCAGCGATCGGGCTTGGGAGATGTGTGTGGGGGGGAATGTATACACTGATACTGCCCGCGATCGGGCTGCAGTGTCAGTCCTCGACGGCTTGCCACTTGGCAGGGCCAGGCGCAAGTCCTCAGGGATTAGCGCACCTACATACACTGGCATGCAAATGGCCCCACTGCACCTTGCATAAATTATGGCCACATTTGCATGTCACCTTTGAATATCAGAAATTTGCACATGGCGCAATGGTACTTGCGCCACCGCAAGTTTAATGCTCAACTCTGGCAACTTATGGCGCAAGTTCCATGCCAGCTGGGGTGATATTCAGCGAGTTGCTCAATAGCGCAACCTTTGAATATCGCCTTCGCCACACCCCCGCGCAACCTATTTTGAGCAGCACAGGCTTACCCAGAATGGGCTAGTTTGAATATCTGGGCCATAGTATTTTTGCAATTAAAAGCATTAGGGGTGTGATGTTATCAAGACCTGGTGCTCCAAATTTTTCAGTTGTTCAATCTTTTTAACTATACTTTTCCTGTCACAAGTAGTTTTTTTTTTTTTGGGGTGGGGGCACGAACACATGTCCTTGACTACTTGAGTCAGTATTTACTGAACAAAAATATCTATTAAACAACTCTGCTACTTGTACTGGTTCGCTGATTATTTCATTATTATCCATTATTGCAGTTAACCCACTTGTAGCATTTTTAACAAGTTTATAAAACTGTTTACTGTTTCCTTTGTTTGCCGTTTGTGCTAGTCTTAGTTCCATCATTTTATTTGTTTATGGCATTCTTACACAATTTCTGGCTTGTTTTATATTTAGTCCAATTAAGACCCATTTTATTATTTTTGTATAATGCATATTTTTTTGTTTGATCAATTAATGATAGTCCTATTCATCCATTTAGGTTTTAACCTTTTATTATATTTTTTTTATATGTTTAATACAAGTATTCAGCAGTACTTCCTTAATGCTTAACCAAATTTCTTCTCCACTCTTCTCCTTACATAATTTATGCCAATCAATTTGACTAATGTCACTATTTATCATCCTTTCATTTGTTGTCTTGTACAAAAAATCTCAGTTTGCCCTTGTAATTTATCCTGTAAACACTGTATGTTAAACATTACACTGTTATGCTCACGGTCTCCCAAGGGAGACACTACTAGACAATCTGTAATGGTCACAAGTCTGAGGTTAAGACTACATCTAGAATATTTTATCCGTGTCGGTTCTATAACATTTGATGTAAGTTATGCTCATTACAAGTTTGCAGAAATATCACACTTTCTCTACGACTAGCACTGTTATTCCGCCAGTTGTTGTCCCCAGGTTAAAATCACCTGTCAACATAAGTGCCTCTTCTTTCATATTCGTGGTCTATAACATAGCCCAAGTATATAGGTTTCCTTTGTGTTAAAGTTTAGATGAATCCATAGAGTTTCAGTCTTTAATTCATGCTGTTTAGAGATGTTATATCTGCTGCTACTATCTGTTCATTTCTTAAAATAGCAATTCCTCCAGTTTTATTCTGTCCAACCTAAACTGATTATAACCAGGTAAATCACTGCCCCATTCATCAGTGTTTTTCCACCATGTTTCTGTTATTAGAAAATATCATTATTCAGGTCTAATGCAGCATGAGGCTGAAGCTCATTCATTTTGTTTTTAAGGCTTCTAGTATTACACAACATACATTTTAAATGATCTTTGCTACTTTTTATTTTGAATTCCTACTTTATGTACTGATCTACCTTTGACGATCTCTTGTTTCTTCAAGGTGAGTACCACATTTCCTGGGTACCTAATTTAAAGGAAAAGCCTCCATATGCATTTTATTAACCTTGCTAATATATCAGTCCTTTATCGTTTAAGTGTAACCCATCTTGTTTGTAACGTTGGGGTCTGTTTTAAAGTGCAACCATGAAGCAATAAACCAAATATTTTCTCTTCAGTTCAATTTATCAAATGAGTATTAATTCTGTGTATTGTATCATTCTTTTCCTTCTGTGCCCTTTAATATTGGTAGTATTCCTGAAATTATCACTTCTGCCTCAATTGCTTCAATGTTCTTGCAGCATTGATTAGTTCATAGCAAATGTCCTTTTCATGGTTATACCCTACATGTAATGTAATTATTGAATTACTTTTGTTAGTTCTTAATACAGCTGGTGCTATTTGTGCAATGTCTAACTTTGTTCCAGGATAACATAACATTCTATGTTGTTATTCTCTTCACAAATCACAGTGTCACATTTTCTAATTAAGGAATCTCCCATCAGTATCATTTCTTTATTGTCAATTTCCTTTAGTGTATTGGTCTCATTCTCCATTTCTAAGTCTTCTAAAGTTTGAAACCTGTTATATATAAGGTAATGTATTAGCTTCACCCTTTTTACTTTCTTACCAAGTTTAACCTCCTGCCACTGATCTCTATCTCCATTACTTCTGTCTTTTCCTTTTAATCTAAGATTGTGCTCTGTGCACTACAATCCAGATCTTCAGATCGCCCCTTTTTCCTCTTTGTCTGGTATTATCTAATGGTAGCAGTGTCAGTGTCGATTCTGCTCTTTACTTGTCTGCAGATCTACTATTTCCTTTCAAGTTCATTTAACCTAGCTTGAAGTGTAAGATATGCCTTAGACTGTATACAAATAAATGACTCATTACTTAACTTGTGTTGTTTCTGCATACATTTTACATTTCTGGCAATGAATTAATGAACCTTCCTGACATAAAAGTACAAGTAATTCCTCCGCTGGGTCTTTTCTGTCGACTGTATTCAGATCCCTTTATTACTTTACTTTGTTTTTCTTATCTATTTCTGTTTACACAGCTCTTGTAACACCGGATACGGTCCTCGTTACTCTCCCCTCTCCCCAGCGGACTCTGGCAGATGCCTCTGCCTCGTTGCCTCCGCTCTGCTCGTTAGAGCCGAAGCGTAATGTAACCCCACTAATGACATTGCAGGTAACTCCTAGCTACCACCTAGCAACCGTAACTGTGTCCGTCGGCAACGGGGTAACCTGCCCTTAAAAGAACAAGTTATACCCCGCAAGGCAGCCAAACTGGCTTCTCCAAAACACCGGATGTCTGCCTCCAAAGTCCTGAGATTCTAGGAATTGTGTGCTCACAACTCACAGAACATTAGCTGCAGTCTTGGTTTAGACACAGATACAAAGACTAATGTAGCCCAGGAGAGTAGCGCTATCGAAAAGGGTGGTCGTAAGCATGCAAGAGGCAAATCGTTGTTCCTGCCACAATGTTTATCAGATGGTACAGTACCATAGCAGCGTATACTGTGAGGTACACAGCAATGCCTATGGTGTGTCAGGCAACATTGACTGGTGCTATCCACACAGTGACAAGCTTAAGTTGGAAGATGTGGTCCAACAGTGGACACCAGTGTCATACTGTCCTGTGACCCTCATGTGCTGGAACCAGTGGCATGGGATCCCCACACTACTATACACATGGCTGTCCGTGTGCGCTAGGATCTCAGACAAGTGTAGGATATGTGCCCGGGGAGAGCACACATACCATCATACTGGCACTGCTGTCAGAAGCAGTTCAGACAGTGGAACATGTGCACTGTGTGGATGGCCCCAGCACGTGTGGCAGTACCTACTATGTGGTGCAGCCTAGCCACCTATACACTCTCCCTCATCACCCTCCAATCCCCCAGTGCAGCATGTGTCTGCTGGACTGTGTTGGTATACCCTAATGGGGAACTGGAGGTGTGTGTGTGTGCTGCATGGATGCACTGACATGGTGTCCACTGGACGCTGGGGCACCATTAATGCCTGGCAGGGTTAGGTCCAGTGTAAGATGATGGTGACATGGGCACTGCCATCTTGTGTGCATCATGTCTCTGCCATGTAAGTGTTATGCTCATTGTTTTTATCACCTTGTTCACCAGGTAAGCACACTGGGTCAAAGCCCAGTGTCAGGAATGACCTGGAGATACTGTGTGGCTGAGGCGCAATGGTGTACAATAAAGACATACAAAACACAAATATCACATTAGGTACACATTACAATACCATACAAATAGTTTGCTGCTGCAAGTGGTGTTCTAGCTCAGTTGTAACATTTACATGAGTGTGCACATCACAGCACTGTCGGGCATTGCATTTCACAGGCTGTGTGCGGTGCATATGAAGTGGCCCAGGATGGCTGTCCGCCCACCCTGCCTCCTCATTGGATGTATACAGCCTTGCTTAGCCGTTGTGCCTCCGCCCCACCCCCATCCTTGGTTTGCCTGGCATTAAAACCACCTTTTCATAAGTGTGGTAATTTGCACCACGCTACATGTTGCATGGCACTATACTTTTGAATATACTGCTGCACCTGTATGCATGTCCCTGCCCTCACTTTGCACCACACATACATTACCTCATAGTGCTGGTGCTATCAATCGTTGTGCCAGCACTATTGGGCCTTTTGAATATAGCACACGGTGTAATCAATTTGCACCAGGTGCAAAATTTGAATATCTGGTCCCTAGTGTTTTCTCCCTGACAGGCTGTTACTTAACCTACAGTATATTCAGACATGTGTGTGTGTGTGTTGTATTCCACATTAAAATGATAATTTTACTAGGGCCAACACTTCCACTACTAGCAGGAATTAACACATATTAGTCCCCTGTTAAAGAGCACCTTTCATGATGGTCCAAAAATTTCATCTTGTAGTCATTATATGCAGTACTAGACCTGAAAGGGTGTGTGCATTTATGTTTGACCAAGGTTTACTCTGCCTTCCATAATTTGGATTTGCTCTTGAGCCCAGCTGCACTTGCCTTTGCTGTTCAGCTGCTGGCTCGATATGGCATCACTGTAGGGCAGAGGAGTGACTTGCACTGTGCAGTAGAGAGTAGTACATAGCAATTTTGCAAGAGAAACTACCAGTACTCAATGTATATACATTCTGTTCCCAATACACGGCTAGCAATGCATTATGCCAAAATCCAAATGCCTTGTTAGTATGTTTTTTTTTTTAATAAAATTGACTTTGTTCTGCCTTGGTAACAAAGCATGGGAACAAAGGGAAAATAAGAGGTGCTGTCAGCATCGTTCCCAGTCCTTTGACTTTCATGCAAAAATCACCCCATTTTGTGAAAGACAGGACATAACATTTACAAGAACAGGAGGCTGAGTTTCTGTTAGGAAAAGATATCTTATAAAAGAGCAATATTTTGTTGAGACAGATTTAGAGCACCTTTCTCAGTCCTTTTGACTTTCATGCATATATTACCTTCTTGTACAGATTCTGAAATTGCATTTCATTCATTTTGCAGAATGCAAAAACTAACTGCAGAGGATAGTAATGAAATACAATTCCAGAATCAATGCAAGAAGGGGTACTAATGCAGGAAAGTCAAAAGGACTGGCAAAGGTGCTCGGGGAATTTTGTTATAAAGCAGGCACTTAAAACAGCAGTGAAGTTACCATTATGCAATACAACTTCATAACAGACACAGTAGAGTAGCACCCCAAATGGTATCAGCAGCCTGGAGGCATGCTGACTCAGCATTCAGCAACCCTGGAGAAATGGACCACATCAAAAAGGCATTAAAAATATTAGTCAACTTTGTTCCAAAACCTGAAACACACAGTTTTATAGAAATGTTTTTTGGATGTTGCTGCCTCTTATGTGTAAAACTATTGCACATGATTTTTAAACTTTGGAGAAACAGGTCCTGTAAACTTGCTGACAGGGAAGACTAGTCTGAGTTCTGGAGATGGCATCAGCAGCAGTGCTTCACTGAAACTGGCTTTTGAACAGGTAGTGAAATCAGGGTTACAAAATAGCTCATATTTCATTTTAAAGTTAACACAGAAACCTAATTTTTGGTACACGATTTATTGGGGTAATGCTTATTCTAATTTTGGCCGAGTCCCTCTTTAAGCATTGCCACTATGAAGGAGGACCTGTGGTGCATGTAACTTGCCCATAAACTCTATGCTGTCCTCGTGACTGCTTGTGTCCAGCAGCTTTTTCACTCAGATATAGGTGTCCTCTTGAAACTCCCTGCAGACATAAGAATGGCCTTAGCTAAATATTACAAGCAGTTATATACATCAGAGTCGACGACCCAGACTGAACAGATTCAGGAGTACCTCCAGACTCTTCATCTCCCTTGCCTAGACGAGGATGCAGCCCAGGCTCTGCTGATCTGGATTAATTGCAGAGACTGAAGCAGTGCTCTGTGACTCTAAGACACAAAAGCACCCAGTCCTGATGGCTACCTAGCCAAGTTTTACAAAAATTTAAGGAGCAACTCTCCCCGTCTACTGCCTTTGCGTGATGCAAAAGGTGAGGCTCCTCCTCTGTCTTGACGATATGTGGTCATTCCAGCCATCCTAAAACCACACAAAGACCCTCAGTACCCCACCTCATACCAACCAGTATTGATGCTAAATTACAGTCCATAATGGCATGTCGACTTGCATGCCTCCTCCCACCAGATAGACCCAGATCAAGTTGGTTTCATACACAACAGACAGGCGCACAATGGTATATGGTGTAATTTACTTCTAAATCGCAATCAAATACCCCGTCTTATTAAGTTTGGGCGTGGAGAAGGCATTTGACAGGGTGGCCTGATCATTTTTATGGGCCACCCTGTCAAAAACTGACTCTGATTACTTTACCTGGACTTTTAGAGCATACACCATTCGTCCCAGGCATATATAAGGCTAAACGGCCCCTTTCACCACCTTTTCCATTAAGTAAAGGGACACAACAGGTGCCCGTCTCCTCACTTCTTTGCACTCTATCATGAACGTTTAGTGATGAGGGTGTGAGCAAATCCCGGCTGAGGGGATTCCCCTGGGAGCAGACAATACAAGATCTCGCTGTTTGCAGATGTACTGCTCACCTCAACCTCCCAGGGGTGTTCCATCCCAGCAGTCTGGGAGATCCGCACAGAGTTTGGAAACAAATCTGGTTATGAATTGAATACCCTTAAAATGATATTCTGCACAATTATACACCTCCTCTCAAAAGTAGTTACGTAAGAACTTACCGTAACAGTAGATCTTCGAGAGAGGTTCTTGCAGTAGGTAATTACATATAGGACTGATGCTGGCAGGCGGCAGGACCCGAGAAAAATTTCTAGCTAGCATGTCCTGGCGAGGACCGCCCCGATTAGGAGGCGTTGGTATAAAGGGTGGTCCCTGGCGCCGCTCTTCAGTTCTTTCCGCCATGGGCCAGAAAGGCAGAGGACGAGAGAGGCCGGATATTTCTCACTGGAAAAGGAGCTGAAGAAGCCTAGGGGATGGAGAGCGGAAGGTATTACTCTACTGCAAGAGCCTCTCTCAAGCCTGCTGCTACACAGTAAGTTCTTATGTAACTGTACTATCTTACTTGAGAGGGCTCTTGCAGTAGGTAATTACATATAGGACTGAATCCCAAGAAGTCTGGAACAAAGAGAAGGCACCAGGAGGAAAACTACTTCAAATAGCAATTCTAGCTGTGCAAGCCTCAAGATAGGAGGCCTTGCAGAACAGCCAGCCAGAAGCCTGCTCTCGGCAAGAGGCAACATCCAAACTGTAGTGGTTAGTAAAGGTATGGATGGAAGTTCAGGTGGCAGCAGCACAGATGTCTGCCATGAGACACATTCTTGAAACAAGCCGCTGAGGTAGCTACTCTTCTGGTGGAGTGGCTCTTCACTTGACCGGAGGGTCTTGTTGTATTGTCATAACAGAAAGTGCTGCAATGAGCCAACCATTTAGATAGGCATTGCTTGAAACAGCATTTCCTTCCCTTTTATGAGCAAAAGAGACAAACAATTGATCAGTCTTTCTGAGATCCTTTGTCCTGTTGGTGTAGTAGCTCAGAATCCGTGAACATCCATAGTATGGAGTAAATACTCCCCTTGATTAGAGTACTGCGGGAAAAAGGCAGGTAACTCTACGGACTGATTTGAGTAGACTCTGATACTACTTTGGGAGAAACTTAGGATTCGTGTGAAGAGCTAACACGTTCCTTGTGAAAAATCAAGTATGGAATTTTGCACATCAGGGCCTGAGCTCAGAAATTCTCCGAGCAGAAGTAATGGCCACCAGGAAGAGAGTCTTCCATGAAAGGAACTTCAAATCCGAGAAGCTGCAGGTCTGGAGAGGGAGGGAGAGTAAGTTTCTCGAGAACAAAGTTTCAAGTCCCAAGGGGAGCAGGAGTACGGATGGGGGCCTCAGATGGAGGACCCCTCTGAGAAAGGTCTTAGATACCTCCAATTGAGCAAAAGCTTTGTCTGCGAAGGGAACATGATAGGCCGAGATGGCGCCATGTGTACCTTTAGAGAAGAATGACTGAGACCCAGGTCAAACAGATGACGTAGGTACTCCAGCAGAAGCCCCGCTGAACAGGAGAAGGGTTCCACGTTCTTGGAAGCAGCCCAGATAGTGAATCTTTTCCACTTCATGGCATAAGTGGATCTGGTGGAGGGTTTTCTGGCCTCACCAAATCTCCGCCACTTTGGGAGGCGCTCCAAAAGCGGGATTGGACTAAGTCTGCAGGAGCCATGCATGCAGTTGAAGGGATTTGAGGCCTGGATGGACCAGGGTCCCTGATCCTGGGTCTGTAAACCTCGAGAGAGAGGAAGAGGAGGATCCTCAGAGTTTTGTTGTAGAAGAGAACCAAACTTGCCTGGGCCAGAAAGGAGCGATCAGAATCATCCGTGCTCCTTCTGAAGCTAGTTTCTGCAAGACTCGTGGGATAATTGGAACTGGGAGAAAGGCATAGATGAATCTGTCCTTCCAGTCTAGAGACAGGCGTCGCTCAACAAAGCACCTCGCTCTGGAGACGAGCGAGCAGAAGATGGGAAGTTTTGCGTTTAGAGGGGATGCGAACAGGTTTGACCTGTGGTGTTCCCCAAAGTTGGAAGATATTGTCTAGGACCCTTGGTCCAGTTCCCACTCGTGAGTCAGAGCAGAAGAGCGACTTAGCTTGTCTGCCAGGGTGTTGTCGACTCGAGCGTGAATTGCCATGAGGTGAAGGTCGTGTTGTGTTGCTCAATCCCAAACCTCATTGCCTCCCTGCAAAGAAGGGTAGGACCAAGCCCCTCCCCCGCTTGTTGAAGTACCACACACGCACATGTTGTCCATCTGGACAGCTAGGGTGACTGGGAAGGGTGTACTGGTGAAGGGCTGGAGATTGTACAACACTGCCCAAGCCTCGAGCACATTGATGTGGAGAGCTTGTTCTAGCTTGGACCAGGAGCCCTGGGTCCGATGAGGGCATAGATGGGCTCCCAAACTTCGCCCGAGGTGTCTGTGGTTAGAGTCTGGGAGGGGAGGACAAAGAAAGGAACTCCCAAACAGGTTCTCTCGAACCATCCACCATTGCAAGTCTCAAAGCATCGGCAAGGAGACCAGAACTGGGTGTTCTAGGTGCGTCCACTAGCTGATCTCATTGGGAGCGCAGAGTCCACTGGGAAATTCTCATGTTGAGTCGAATGCAGGAACTGTCGGGATAGCAGCCATGAGCCTGAGAAGGCGAAGGACCCACCTCTCAGAGACCATCCTGCAGTCGGACAGCAGACCTATTTGGGTCTGGAGGGTGGACGCCCTGTTTGGAGGCAGGAAGGCCTTGCCCATGGTCATATCGAGAAAGGCCCCAATAAACTGTAGTCTCTGGGATGGGACCAGATGAGACTTGGAATGGTTGATGGTAATACCCAGGCAGGCAAAACCTGCTGGGTAAGGAGAGGCAACCAGGAGTTCCTCCTGGACGAGGCCACCAGGAGCCAATCATCCAGGTACAGGAAAACCTGCACTCCCTGGTATGCAGGTGGGCTGCCACCACTGCCAGGCATTTGCAAATACTCTGGGGCCGAGGATAGACCAAACGGGAGCCTTTTGAACTGGTAGTGGTCCCCGGAACTGAAACCAAGGCATCTGCGATGAGATTGGCGAATGAGAATGTGCAGATAAGCATCCTGCATATCCAGAGAACACAGCCATTGACCCGGCCAGAGGAGGGCAGAAGGCTCTGCAAAGAGAGCATCCTGAACCTTTTGTATTCTACGAAAAGATTCAGGAACTGAGATCCAAAATTGGTCTGAGACCTCCTGTCTTCTTTGGGACCAGGAAGAAATGGGAATAGTAACCCGTCCCTTGCAGATGAAGGGGATGGGTTCTATTGCTTGTTTCAGCAGGACAGCCGAAATTTCCTCCTGGACCAAGAGAAGATGTTCCCTTGAATAAGACGACTTCAGAGGCGGGTGGCGAGGTGGTTTCTGAAGAAACTCTATCGAGTGTCCTTCTGTTATGAGCTGGAGCACCCAAGAATCTGTGGTTATCCTCTCCCATCCTGGAAGGTGGAGGGAAAACCTCCCTCCTACCGGTTCCTCCGGGAGTCCGGAGACAGTGAGAGAGGGAAGGAGTCAGGTGGTGTGGGGCAGCGCGCAGCTGAAGCACCCAGTGCTTTTTTGGCGGAGGGGCTTAGCAGCTGTGGGGTCCCGCATTTGTGGCCCACCTTCCTGGGGTTTCACCTTTGGCTCATTCCATCTCACGAAAGGGGACGACGCTGCTGCTGATGGGGACAGTACATGGAATCAACTGACTTCAGTGCAGTCCCTTCTCTTGCAAATCGGTGATGATGTCATGACATCACCCCGCACCGACCCCTGGAAGGTGCTCTTAGGTAGCAGATTGCACCCTCCGGGACAACCCTGACATACGGAGCCAAGTATGATGTCGTGAGGCCTACAGCGAAAGCTGAGTCTCCACCCCCAGTGTCCACTGCATTGTAGAGTCGCATGAAGCATGTGTCGACTGGCCGAACGAGCAGAGCAGACAAGATCAGCCAACTCCTGCTTGACTTGAGAGTCAGGCAGGGTCAATCCGCCTCCACCTGAGTCAGAATGGCCTTCTAGTAGTCCCCCATATGGCCGACATAGTTCAGGGCCCTGATCCTCAGCGTGGAGGAAGTGTAAATCTTTCTCCCATACTGGTCCAGAAGGCGTGATTCCTTATCAGGTGGTGATGAGCTAAGGTGTTTGGGGTTTGCCGACCGGCCGTGAGTGGCGCTAATTACGACCGAGTCGGCATGAGGGTGAGATCCAGGAAATCAACACCCTCTGGAGCCTGATATACTAACATACTAAAATGGCAGCAGAATAGGCCTAACGGTCCTTCACGCCTGCTCGCTTGGTCAGCCCTCACCCTTGAGCTGACCTTGCAGCCCCTCCCTTCTCTGGCTTCTACCTTCCCAGTTCTGGAATATTCTCGCTGCATTGGATTTTGCTTCCAGAACCCTTCCCCTGTACCTGTCCCACCCCTCTTGAACCCCTCCACTGTTCTCTGCCTCCACCAGCCCCTAGGCAGCGCATTCCATGGCTCCACCACCCTCTCAGTGAAGTAGCACCTCCTCCTTTCTCCCCTGACTCTTCCCCCTCCAGCTTCCACCTAGCCTGTTAGGACTTCCTGGGAAGTGGGGCTAAAGCAGGCGGCTGTTTCCATATAGTAGTACGAGGTCGTGAGGCTCTAACCAGGGTGGCACTAAGGTAGAAGCTGTCACGGGCAGATCCAGATGTTCAGCGAGTTTCAGGACGCTGAGGATCTGGTTCCAGGGAGTGCCACTGATGAACCTCCTGGATTTTCCTAAGCAACTCCGTAAAGAAGGATCCTCCGAGGAGTCCTTGGCTTGGGCTTTGACAGAGCGTGGCTCGTCATCTCTCTCGAAGAAACCGCCTGAAGAATCCAAGGAGTCCGAGGTGAAGAGGAGGAGGATGAAGAGGAAAAGACTCCTGTCGACCCAGGGAGGAATGGACCCTTGGGAAGTCCCGGGGGCGTGTCCTGCCCTTCTCTGGATCCAGATGGAAGAACCCTGAATCTGCAGGTGGTGAGGTGTGCCGCCTTGGATGTCAGGGAACCTGGGACAGCACTATCGTCGGAAGGCGGCCTCGACCTCTTTGGTGAGCTGAGCCTTGGCCTCAGCCCACCAGGAGGCCAAAGTCTCCTGCAGGTCCACCCGCGGCTGCGAGGGCAGTGGAGGAGGAGGAGGCGGGGGATAAGGATACGGGTTATAACCCGTATGGAGCATATCAAAACCTGGCTGCAGGTAGCCCGGCGTCGGGTATTGTAGCATCGAAACCCGCGTCGGGTACTGTGGCACCAGATACTGCGGTCCCGAATGCGTCAGCGTCGGATAAAGACAGGGGGCACGGGAGGGCTGCCAGAGCAGACGGTCCGGACGGTAGCCTCCACGGGCGGGATCACATTGGAGGGCCCGAGGGGCCGACGGAGTGGGATGTCTATCGAGTCGGTAGAACCAGCATCGGGCCGGCCAGAGGTACCGACGCCAAAGGAGGCATCCGGGGAGCCGACATCAGATCCAACGCAACAACTGGAGGACGGTCTGACGGAGGAGGAGGTTCCCAGTGTCACCCGAGGATGGAGGGAGAAATCCCTGAGGTCGGGCTGGGGAGACTCTGGGTCCCCAAAGCAGCAAAGGCTGCAGGGAACTGGGTACGACAGACATGGGAGGGTCCGTCGGTTCCGTCCGCCAGCGGACGTTGGGCGAGCCGGCGTGTGGCGAGGGGCGAGCTCCTGGCGGGCGCCCGGAGCACCCGGCGTCCGGCTTGTAGGAGCCATCACCAGAGGCAGGTCGAGTAGAGGATGGGCCTGGTCTGTGGCGTGGAGGCGCGCCACCCGAAGGGTCGGGCGTCTTACGGAAACTCTCTGGGCGGGCGTCGGAGCAGGCGTCCGACTTACGGAGTCGCCCGCACTGGTAGGCCGCAAGCCTGCAGCGAACCAAGGCGAGGCCTCAATTGCCTGGAGGCGCCCGCCAAGGCCAGCGCGAGCCAGATGGGTGGGCGACGCCCTCGGAAACCTCGAGGCGGCCATCGAGAGCCGGTCCCCAGAGGGGCGTTACCTGTGTCCCAGCGACTCCCGAGGAGAAGCGTGAAAACCCTTGTCCCGGTGCCTCTCCTTATCCTTCTTCCGATGGCCTTGGGAAGTGGATGCCTGCCTCAGTTTTTGAGCTCCTTTTCTTCTTCAGAATATGGGCTTCCAGGGATTGCTGCCACCTTTTCCGGGTAGCTGCGTTGAAGCAGAGGCAGTGCTGGCACTTCTCGACAGGTGATGGGGCCCTAGGCAGAACAGGCACAGGGAATGGCCGTCCTTGTGCGGTAGCTGGGCGCCATGCGAATCACACTTATTTTTGTGCTCTGAGGGGTGTAGGGGACGACATACACCGATGATGGTACCTGGCGCTAGTCAAAAAGAACAAATTATTTTCGGTAAAACCGGCGAAGATAGGGCTGACGGCACAGAACTTTTACCGCGAGGACTGCACGCAAGTAATGGTGGGAAAGAACTGAAGGCGGGCCCAGGGACCGCCCTTTATACCGCCTCCTGACGCCGGTCACCTGACGCTAGGCGGTCCTCACCAGGGACTGCTAGCTAGACATTTTTCCGTGGGGTCCTGCCACCTGCCAGCGTCAGTCCCATATGTAATTACCTACTGCAAGAGCCCTCTCGAGTAAGATCATGATTTCCCTTTCCAATGGCACAAAGCAGCTATCCACTATCTAGGAGTCAGGCTTGCAAAAAGCTGCAGCACGCAGACTACTCAACTACAAACCACTCACATACAAGATCAGTGAAGACACAGATACACAGACAGCGTTGGCAGATAAAGGCCTATGGCCCACCAGTCTGCCCATTTGAGTTTGTAAGTTCAGTTTATGTTTTCCTGAAGTCTGTTGCCCTTACCCTGACCTCCAGAATTCCTTTATGTCTATCCCATGCATTCTTAAATCCGTGATTGTTTCAGCCCCCACCACTTCCTCTGGCAGGGTGTTCCACTTGTCCACCACCGTTCTGTGAAGAAATTCTTCCTCACGTTTCCTCTGAATCATCCTCCCTCCAACTTCATCCCATGCCTCTAGTCCTGGAACATCTTTTTGCTTAAAAATAGTGTATTCCTGCACCCTGTTCCTCCCTGTAAGATACTTATATGTGTCTATCATATCCCCCTCTCCTCCAGGAGTACATGTTCAGTTCCTTCAACCTGTCTTCATAGGACTTGTGATGCAATCCATGCACCATCTTTGTTGCCCTCTCTGAACCTTCTCTACCCTGCCTATGTCCTTACGTAGTTATGGTCTCCAGAACTGTACACTGTACTCCAGGTGGGGCCTCACTAGTGTCTTGTATAGTGGAATTATGACCTCCTTTTTCTGCTGGTGATGCCTCTGCCTATGCATCCCAGCATCCTATTTCTTTACCTGCTGCCTTGTCACACTGTTTCCCTACCTTGAGGTTATCAGAGATGATAACTCGATGGACAACTATGCCTCTGTTTCTTTTATAGAATAGATGCAACATGCCAAGACATTCTTCTCAGGATTCTATACTTTCTCCAAACACTTCTTTCATGCCTGATGAAAGCTACTTCCATGCCAGGGATAGGGAGGGTAATGCACTTTTATCTGGCAGGACCCCCCTAATTTGCTTATCAGTTCTGCAACTTTCTCACGACAACAGTGGTGTAAATCTACCCAACTTCAGATGGTATGCCCGACGTCCCAGCCACAGATCATAGTTTTATGGCTGATCCTCCTATCAATTATAACTGGAAACAGAGTGAACTAATATTAAATCATACCCATGACCAAGATAAATATTTGCTCAGTAACCCACCAGGCTGCATTCCCATAAGTTCTACCAGTTCATAGCAGAGACCTATATCGCCAGTGGCTGGTGACACAAAAGCGTACTTGCACTCCACGATAAGACTATCACCGGCCATGGCATATGATACTGACTTCCCCCAATAGAAATGAATACAACAATGACACAATGGCGCGAGGCTTGGTCTCTGCTGTTTTCCAAATCCTTGGCTCTAAGGCATGTTGCTCTTCTCTTCCCTGCAAACATATTGCCTGCCCAGCACAGATCACTATAAATACCTTCAACTCCATTCTTATTTAAGTGATGAGGGCAGCCTTAACACAGCTCACAGAAACCACCCCAGGCTTACCCACCTTAAATGCCACCTGCTGGGTGAAACTTGGACGTATCTCATTAGTCATTTCTACAAAGCCCTTCAGGAGACTTGCATCGAGTCCATCGGATCTGTTTTACAGTGGGCAGTGGAGCTCGTCACTTCTCACTCCTTGGACCCCTGGCACAAGTTTGTCCTCCCAGTGTTTAAACTCACCTCGGCCACATATTAGAAAGAATAATCCTGGAAGTGATGGTATAAAGTACTTCCACACGTCCGCTGTAGTGGCAATACATGCTGGCCCTAGTGCAGGGAAATGCTGGTGCCACTGGCCAACCAAGAGCAGATTAAACATGTACTCCAGGCCTGTCCCTGCCTCCAACCCCTCTGGCATGTTATCACACAAGAGATGTGAGATTTTTGACTGCGTGGGCATTCTCACTCCATCCTCATACTGGCAGCGATACCACCGGTTGGCAATTCAGAGAGTAAAACTTCACTGAAGTAGGTGCTCTTACAAAATCTAGCCTATCACATCCTTGGGTCAAGTCACACTGTGCTCCTTATTGAACATAGGTCACTCCTGTCGATATGCATCTGGTTTACTGTAAGCATATTACTTGTGCCTACTCAGGAGACCATAAAACCACTGCCCCCTATTTTACAAGACCCCAGTATTTCTAAGACTGATATACATCTTTTCTTTACTACCATTAAGTTGATTTCTTTCTTTCTTCCTCTCTGCTTTTTTCCTTGCTTTGCTAATGTAATACTGATTACAGGGAAAATACCTTGTTTACATATATGGATATACAGTACTTAGAGCTTTAACCTTATTTTATATAAGTGCATTTTACAGGTGCAAGTTAAGTACTGATTCAGAAATCCTCATGTAGTTTGTAAGCAGTTCTGGTAGTTATCTTTCACTGCCTTGGGTATACTATACATTTCTTTTAACACATTGTAATACTCCATTGCCTTATTGTTCTGTTATTTGGCGTTTATTGTCATATTGCTTCATTATTTTACTTAATACAATTTTATTAATTAATAAAATATTGACACTGTGACCACTCATGCAAGTTGGAAGGCAATCACCTGGGAACTTTACACACAGAAACAATGACATACTGTATGATTGACCAGCTTCCTGGTTTGAGATCTGTTAGGCGTAGATGGGTTCTTTATCAGCTACCAAACATCCAGACTTTTTTTGTGCCATCACCCTAGATGGCTCAGCTAACCTTACCTGGTGCTCTCACCCCCATAGGACTTACCTCAAACTAGTGATCCTCCTGGGCTTGCTCCCGGACGGGCCCACCAAGCAGGCACACCCCAATGGAGACTCGTCAAGGTACCGGCAGTCCAGCGCCTGCTAGTAGTATTCCCTGGTTTACCCCAGGGTGGGGTTGCGGAGGTTGGGCCATGCCCGACTGAAGACTGATCTAGGTCATAGTCAGGGGTCATGGAGGGATGCAGCAGGACCAGGACTTGAGAAGTCATCAGCAGGGCTGATGATTTTTGCATATTTCCAGTGGGGAGACAGTGTGCAATGGCGTAGTGTGCAGAGTGCAATGTCTGGCACACCTCCCCAACTACTCCTTCAGTCACTGCTCCCCAGGCCCTCTGCCAGGGGTCAACCACGTGCCAAACACTAATCCACTCTCCCACTGGAAAGGACAGCAGTCCCTGGGGCACTCAATCCTCTGCCCTCTGGCGGTCCTTGAAACCACAGGTCCATGTTTGAACCCATGGCGGTGTCTCAGGCGGAAGCCCTACCACTGCGCGGTGGGCGGCCTCGAACATCAGAATTTGTCCCATGAGGCTGGGCCTCCTCCTTCCTTCCTCATCGCTGCCGCTTTTCACTTATCTTTATACCTAGTTACTCTACCTACTCCTTTCTGTTATCTTCTACCCACACTTCTCTATGCTATTCAGATATTCCATTCAAACTGTTTAAGTACAGAGTTTCTCCTGAGCTGTCTGTACAGTTATCTACCTTTCATGCTATCACCAAGGACCTTAATAAGAGATGTTAAAGGCAAACTCTATATTCATGGTTAGCATCTATGCAGGTGTTTTTAATCGATGCCTTGTTATAGTATAAAAGTCATATGGATGGAACTGGCCGCTCCAGTTTGCACCTCTTTTACTCTGTTTTTCTCTGTAAAACCTCGAACTGTTAATAAATTTAAAAAAAAAAAAAAAAGGAAATGACAATGAACAACACAGTTTTCAGAGCAATGAGAAGTCCTGGTCAAGAGACGGTAGTGTGCTTTATGACAATGGGTAAATAGGATACAATAGTGCCATGTGCAAGGTGTGCACCTCAAAAGTTCTGCTTCAAGTGGGGTCCTGGTGTCTGACCTAAGATAAAAGAATTAGGCTTTATGGAAAAGACTGGGTCTTAGAAAACAAGTCACCAGGCAGCTAGATATATGTAAAAATAAACATTATGTTGACAAAACCAGTAGCATGAACTCAGCCCACTCTCCAACTGCAGTAGCCTATATGAAAATTCAAATGAATGTACAATTAAAAATAATGTATAGCCAGCTCAGTGGCACACCTTTATGGCACACTGGCAACCTGGGTTTGTGCCCTGCACCTTGGAAAGGACTACAGAAGCAAAGGCAATCAAGAAGGGTGCCATCTCTTCCTGGAAGATGGTGGAGCAGCTCATCTCTGGGACAGTATCTCTTGGTGGTGGCATGGTGGTGGTGCTTGGGTAATGCGGGTGACCATGCACCTCCTGGCAACCCCTCGACACTGACACATGCACTCCATCAGGTGCAATGGGACAAAGAACAGAAAATGATGCCCCCCCATGGCTGGGCAAGAGGTTGACAACCCTCTGTCTTCCCACACCACCAGGCCCCTCTGCACATCAATGTGCCCCCCAGCTGAGACAGGTGTGTGCTTCCCCATCCCTGGGGGCCTCAATAACAGGCAAGACCTGTAGGCAGCATGGACTGGAAGGGCCCAAAGGAGTGTGGTGTCAAGGGGGTCTTGAGGGAGCAAAAATAAAAAACAACAATGAAGTATGGCAAACAGTACATACATTCCACAAATTTTACAACAAGGATTTATTTTCTCCCAGAAATCCATTTTGGTGTGGTTAGTCTGCACGCACATATGGTAAAAATAAGGATTCACTTAGCAAAGAAAAAGGATCCTCATATTTTATCCGGTGTATCAAGTTACTGATCCCAATCACTGTGGGTGCGAATACAACATTCTGAATGGTCACCTAACAGTCCTGATCTCAGTACTTCTGTTGCACACATTTCCAATGTCCTTTACATAGTTTATGCATCTGCAAGGGAAATAGGTTAATTTCATTCCAAATACAGAATGGGGTTTGTGATTCAAATTTCTGAGGAAGAGGAACAAAACCATCCACCATAACAGAGGTTTATTAACACCATATGGATCTGTATCTCAGTTTCACTCAAGATCCTTAACTGCCCAGTCAGTCTAGTCCTTAAAAGACTAATAATGGACCCGAACAGAGGCTCTCACTACTTAAATTAGACTTTTACATTTGTAAAGGGAAATTCTTAGTACTTGTACATCTCAGTTTCACGCATTATTTAGAAAGATACCTTCATCTTACTTAAAACATTAGATGAGACATGTTTTGTTCCAAAAGAGTTAATTAGTACACTGTTTGATAAAATTCAATCTGTATTATGGTTTCCATCCTTTTGTAAGCTAATGCTCCATAAATTTTCAGGAGCTGTACACATGTATTGTGTAAACCAAGTCTTTATTTAGCTTCAAGCTGAGGCACAAATATTTACCAGTAAAGTTACTGGGTATATAACAGTATCTGCTAACAGTTCTGTAGTCCAGACAAAGCAAGTTTATCTTCTATCCTTTGTACCAGCTTTCGTCTTGCCAGAGAACAGATGTTTAGGTTTTAGATCCAACACTACCCTATCTGCTTCTCCTTTCCTGCCCAAACGGTTCATCTCCTTTTGAGAATTCTTCATCAACTTCTTAGCCTTCTTCAGCATCTTAAAAGTAAAATGTACAAATTAGAAAGGAACAAAATTAGCCTGTGCAGCCCACATTATATTTTAAGAATGGGTGGAATTTTGCAGACTCTTCAGCCCTGAACGGATCGCTCTGGCATGACAGTGACCCGGGTCTGCACCCCAAGTATGTGATACCAAAGGCAGAGCCCTGCAGAGGGACTGAGCATCAAAGGCTGATGGCACATTTATAAGGCAGAAAAATAAATGGGCAGACTGGATGGGCCTTCTGGTCCTTATCTGCTGTCAACTTCTATCTGACTGGAGTTCCCCTACTGGGGTTGGAAAGCTCTGAAGTGCTGCTCTTTTAATGGCACCTATGGGAAGCCTGTGATGCTAGACACCTCCCAAGGGCAGCTGCATTCATCACACAAGGAGGTGGGGAGGCCTAAGGGGTTAAACTCCCTTTTAATGGGCAGCATGAATGGCCAGCACCAGGAGATCACCCAAGTCACAAGGACTCAAACATAAGTTGGCCTATCAGCACAACAGTATCACTACTGCTTGCGACACCAATGAACCAGGTTCAGACCAGACATGGAGTGGGAAGCTGGCTGGGGAAGGAATACTAGCGTCTCAGGGACAGCTCTCCTCCAGCAGGGTGAGACACATATCTCAGCACTTACTGACACCCAGTGCAGGCTGGGAGTGAGCATGGTATGCAATCCAACAGCTGAGGGTAAGGAGCATCTGACACTGGCATGCTGTGTACAAAAACATGTACAAGCGTGCCTAGAAGCATCAGTGCACGATGATTCCTCTGGGTTACAGGACAGGAAAGGAGGATTGCTAGGCCAGTGATGCCCTGTGCATCTCCCACAGTCACAACAGGATAACGTCTAATTGACCCTTAGCCTGCTTTGAAATGACCTCTGCTAGGGTGAGTAGATGAGTAGTAATCCTGGGAACCCTCCATCCTGCAGAGACATGGGTCACCCAGAATTCCAGGGAACATCAATCGGAATGGTTCTGTCAGCTAGAAGTAGCCACTGACAAGAGGTTGAAGGAGGTCCTGGTAAGTGGCCCAGAAATACAGATGGGGAAGAGAAAGAGTCAACAAAAGGACATACAAACTAGCCATCCCAACCACCACTGCATCCATTACTCTCCCCTCACAGACTATGCCTTGGCCAAACAGAAAGAGGAAGGTGGTACCCCACTTCAGGGGCAAGCTGAAGGAATTTAGATGGCAGTCAGCAGTGTCTGGCCCAGAAGGGGAGCGGTCACTAATGGAGTAGCCGGACAGGAAGCAGCCAAGGTGTCAGGACTGGAGAAACTGAAAAAAAATAATGAAATATTCAGATGCGTTATCAATACTCAGACAAACCTTTGGATCTCTGACACCAGATGTATCCCGTGAAGGACGGGAGGCACTCTGACTACGAGCTTTGGATGTTGGTGGTTCAGATTCTTCGCGTTTACGTTTCCTGGTGATGCTTCTGGATCTTTGAGCTTGTACAGCATAGTGAGCCTGAAATTAAGAGAGATAGGAGAGTAAGTACCCAACAGCACTAATTCTCACTAAATTGAGTATACTAAAATACTTAGATGGGAAAACATTTTAACAGACTCACAAATATATTATTGAGATTGTGTTTAAACATACGAACATGCATACATCTGAAGAAACCAGCAGAAGTATGCCATTTGTTCTGTCTAGTCTGCTCTTATTGCAGTATTGCAGGGTCCAGAGTTTGATTCTGTCACTGCCCCCCACTCCTCCCACCTTCCCTAGCCACAATCCTTACCTTCCCTATGCCTGTCCCAGCTGAAGCTGCACACTGTCAACGAGACCACCTCTTCCGGCAGCGCATTCCAAGTGTCTACCATCCTCTCTGTTAAGAGTGCTTTCTGACCTCCCTCCTATACCTGCCCCTTGTGTTATGGTTGCCACTCAGCTAAAAAGCCCTCCTTATCCACCTTATTTATCCCTTTCAAGTACCTGAAGGTACCAATCATGTCCTACTCTCTCTCCTGTCCTCCAGGAGTTCATGTTCACTGTTCTCAACCTCTCTTTGTATGCCTTACCCTGCTAACCTGCTATCATCTTTGTATCCCTCCTCTGAACCTTCTACAGCAGGTTAATGTCCTTTCTGAGGTGAGGGCACCAGTAATGAATTCCCCACTAGATGTAGCCTTACCAGTGACCTGTACAAGGGCAGTATAACCTCCACTGACCTACTACTGATCCCCTAACTATGCATTCCAGCATCTTGTTTGCTCTTGCTGCGCTTTCTTACACTCGTGGAGTGCTTCAGGTCACTAGTGATCATCACTCCCAGGTCCTTCTCCTGCTCTGATGCAAATACCTGGACTCACCCATGTAATGTGCTCTGTCCTGGGATTTTGGCTCCAATGTGCATAAAACAGCAGTTACATAAGAACTTACCGTAACAGTAGATCTTCAAGAGAGGTTCCTGCAGTAGGTCTTCACATATAGGACTGTGCCCCTAGCGTCAGGTCCTTTAGCAAACTTGTATATAGCAATCATCATCGAGGACCAGCCCTGGCGTCTGGGCGTCGTGATGGCAGCCCAACTATATTAGGGCAGTCCCACCCACTCTCCAGTTCTTTTCCAACTGAGACCTAAGAATAGGTAAGGAGAAAACCAGAGTGAACTCCAAAGACACTGCTTCCACTCTAGTCCAGCCGGACTAGATAGGATGGAAAGTAAAGCACCAAAACCGGGGAAGAAGGGAGGAAACTAGACCTACTGCAGGAACCTCTCTCAAAGATCTACTGTTACGGTAAGTTCTTACGTGAACTCTATATCTTACTTCAGGAGGGTTCCTGCAGTAGGGCTTCAAGACACAGGACTGAATACCACAGTCCTAAAGAAAAATAAGGCATAGGTGCAGCCAGGAGGAGGAGAAGTTGCCAAGAGTAATCACGACAGAAGGCCTTGCAGGACCACAAGACCAAAGCCAATTCTGCGCCTAGAGGCAATGCCCAGACTGTAATGCTTAGTGAAAGTGTGAACAGGCGATCAGGTGGCGCAGCACAGATCTCTGCTGTGGACACATTTCTGAAAGGCAGTAGAGGTAGCCATGCTACGGGTGGAGTGGCCTTTGACTGCCCCGGAAGGGACTTCCCATATTTCGTGTATGAAAATGGATGCAGTTAGCTAGCCATCGGGAGATGGTCCGTTTGGAAATAACCTTGCCATGGCACTGAGGGCAAAGGCTATGAACAGTTAGTTAGATTCCTAACCTCTTTAGTCCTGTTTGTGTAGTACCTCAGGATCTGGTGCACATCAAGCGTGTGCAGCGGGTGTAGTCCCCGTTGGAATACTGTGGATAGTACAGTAGTAATTCCACGCTCTGGTTCAAAGTGGTTTCTGAAACAACTTTGGGCAGAAAAAGAAGGGTTAGTCCGAAGGACTACTACGGTCCTTATGAAAAATTGAATAAGGTTCTTTACATATGAAGGCTTGTAGTTGGAAACCCTTCTGGCGAAGTGACAGCGAATTAAAACAAATTCTTCCAAGAGAGGAAGTGCAAGTCTAAGAAGAAGCTGGTTCAAATGGTGGTAGGGTCAGCTTCTCGACATGAAATTCAGGTCCCAGGGTGGACAAGGATTCGGATCGGAGGTTTCAAATGAAGGATGCCTTTAAAAGGTTTTGGCAACCTCCATCTGAGCCAAGGTTTTGCCCTCCACGGGAGGTGGTAGGCTGCCACCGCAGAGAGGTGGACCTTAATGGAGGAATAGCTAAGGCCCACCTCAGACAGATGTGCGAGGTACTCTAGAACCTGGGATGCCAGCACAAAATGGATCCCAGCTCCTGCTCGCACCACATCGTGAATCTCTTCCACTTCATAGCGTAAGAGGATTTACTGGAGGGTTTTCTGGCCTCCACTAGAATGTGCGCAACTCATGAAAAGACCTCATAGCGAAAATAGCTATGTCCACAGGTGCCATGCATGAAGGTGGAGAGACTGAAGGCTCGGATGCACCAGGGTGCCCTGCTCCTGAGTCAGAAGGTCGTGAGAAATGGGCAGAGGAACCGGAGGCTCCAGTGCCAAGTGTCGCAGAAGGGGAACCAAATTTGGCGGCCAAGGGAGCAATCAGGATTGCGTGGTCCCCTCTTGTTCAAGTTTCACCAGGACCTTCTGAATTAGAGGAGAGAGATACAGAAACCTCCTGTCTACGAAGAAGCACGCATCTGCCAAAAGCACCATGCCGGGAATGAGTGAGCAGAAGACTGGTAGTTTCGTTGTATGGGGGCCGAACAGATCCATCTCTGGTCGACCCCATTGAAGAAAGTCGACTACCTCTGACTAGAGCTCCCACTCGTGGGCCGGGCCACTGATCGACTGAGACTGTCGGCCAGGGCGTTAGTGACGCCGGAGCGTAAACTGCTGTCAGATAAAGGCTGTGCTGAATGCCAGTACCACACCCTCATGGCTTCTCGGCAAAGAGGTGTAGGATCTAGTTCCCCCTGCTTGTTTATGTACCAGACAGTGGACATGTTGTCCGTCTGTACCAGGACAGATCCCGGAACCAGCAGCGACTGGAGCGCCTGGAGTGTGTAAAGAACCGCCCTGGTCTCCAGAACATTGATGTGGAGCATCAGCTCCTGATCGGACCAAGACTCCTGTGTCTTGTGAGACCCCAGATGAGCACCCCAGCCCAGATCTAAGGCGTCCGTAGTGAGAATTTGAGTTGGAGCTGTCGGAAGGAAAGGACCCCTTCGACAAATTCGAGAGATCCTGCCACCAGCGTAGATCTCTCTGGAGGCTGCTGGAGATCATGATTTTTGGTTCATGTTGTCTGTCCTCTGGTCCACTGGACTCGAAGAGACCACTGGGTGACCCTCATGTGAAGCCTGGCCATTGGGACTGTCGAAATGGCGGCCGCCATCAGACCCAATAAGCGAAGCACCGGTGTGCAGTGATCCAACAGGGCCTGTGCCACCAGTGTGGCTTGAGAAGCAAGAGTCTCGGCCTGATCTGATGGTAGGATAGCCTTGCCCTGAACTGTGTCTAGTACAGCTCAATGAACTGGAGTCTCCGAGGGTATTAGTTGGGACTTAGGAAAATTGACAGTTATGCCCAGTAAAGCAAACAAGCTCAGGGTGAAAGACAGCCTCTTTTAGGCTGGTAGGAGAGGGTGCTGAAGGAGCCAGTCGTCCAGGTACAGGAAGACATAAATGCCCTGGTGGCGCAGAAGGCTGCCACCACCGCTAGACATTTGGTGAACACTCGGGGGCGAAGAAAGGCCAAATGGGGGTGTCCGGAACTGAAAATGTTTTTCCTGGAAAACAAAGCAGAGAAAGTAGTGGTGGGCCTGGAGGATAGGGACATGCAGATAAGCATCCTGCATGTCCAGGAGCAACCAAGAGTTTTGATGGAGCAGGGAAAGGAGCCCTGAAGGGTCAACATACCTAAACTTCTTGTGTTTGACGACGATGTTTAGTGTGCTGAGGTCTGGGATTGGTCTCAGGTCGCCCGTTTTCTTTGGAACCAGGAAGAAGTGGGAGTAAAATCCCTCCCTATTTGGCTTAATGGGACAGGCTCTATGGCTCTCTTTAGGAGGAGTGCCTGGATCTCTTGAGAGACTTGGGGACCTGATCCAAGGATAAAGGACTATCCTGGAGGTTGAGGGTTGGGATTTTACTGAATTCTATACAGTGACCTCGCTGGATGAGCTGAAGCACATGATTTTCTGCGCGATGGACCTCCAACCTTCCAGGTGGAGCCGAACCTCCCTCCGACGGATCCTCCTGATGTACTGGAGGTAGCGGAAGGAGGAAAGGAATCAGGGCAGCTGAGGGAGGGAAGCTTTAGCCCCAGAGGCCTGTTTTGAAATTTGGACTGTGGGGTCTGAGCTCCCTGATCAGGTGTGCGTTTCTTTGCCTGGCGCTTAGCCTGGGATTTGTTGCACCTTCTTTAGCGGCAAAGGGCTGCTTTTTCTGTCCGTCTTGTATAAGGCGGACATCCTCAAGAAGCGTCCGCTCTTCTGCAGCCAGTAATGATGTCTTTAGCGTTGCCACCAAGAAGAAGGGGCATCAGAGAGGACTGCATGTCCTGCACCAGTCCGCTATATGAAGCCAGGAGAGCGGAGGCAGATCCCTGTGGCAGCTGCTCTAGCCACTGAGTCCAAGAATTGTAAGTAGCCCAGGCGTGGCGGCACTGGATTCTCCATCCTTACTTTATCCAAGAGCTTCTTCCTCAGGTTTCATCTTGAACATCCTGGAGTTCCCTTTCAAGGTCAAAGAGAAGCCTTTTGAAAGGCAACCAATATGCGAGACGTGAATTGAGAGCTCACATCGCACAAGGCGACTGACGAATAAATTTTCGCCTAAACTGGTCAAGTTGATGAGAGTCCTTGTCGGAAAGCGAAGAACCTCGGATGTTTGGGCTGAGCGGTCGTGAGCTGCTGTGATGACCATAGAGTCGGACTTGGGATGAGAGTTCAGGTGAAAATCCTTCGAGGGATAATAGGTGTGGTCAGCTTTGCGGGACACACGTGGGAATGGAGGCGGTTGTTGCCAGACTGTCGTAACTAGGTCCTCGTGGGTCCCATCCATGGCAGAATGGGAATAGGGTCGAGGTGGCCAGATCTAGGTACTCCATAGGCGTTTACATTGGGATCAACCTCTTTGGCCGCCAACCACCAGCCGCTGAAATTGAACGCAGCAAGTCTCCAAGGAAGGATCCTCTGGAGGTGACTTTGGTGGGTCTTTTGAGGAACCTCCATGGGGAGATCTGGGGTCCGACCCATCTGAGTCGGAACTACTGTCAGAGGAATCACTAGCCAGAAGGAACAGAAGGGTCTGGTTCAGTATAGCGCCTACGAAATAGGGTAGGGAGACAGGAGGCAGTGGAGAGGTCACCGTAACCAAGGGTGGCTCCCTCACCAGCAGTCGCAGCAACTCAACACAAGCTGCACTCTAGCTTCTTTCCACCACGAGGATGGACTCCAAGTTCCGTCGGAGGAGGAGGTGTTGGTGGTTGATAACTTGGATAACTCTGGTACTACGGATAGCCAGGGCCGGATATCTCGGTACCCTGGGTAGCCCGGCGTGAGATGTCCTGGAGTAGGATAACCCGTTGTCGGGAATGATGGCGTCGGAAAGCCTGGCGCCTGAAAACCCGGCGGCGGGCGCGCCTGACCGGCGTCGGGTAATGAGTAACCGACGAGGTGCCGCTTGCAGGAAGGAGGTTCCTGTGGAATGAACCCAGATGAAGGGCCCGCAGGAGGTGCCGTGGAGCCCAGAGGAAGCCGGGACCTGGAGTGTGCCTGAAGTACTGGGGTGGAGGCTCCATACCTGGGGTCCTCTGTTGGGAGGCGGGATGAACTCCGGCGATGGAGGAAGGCCTGACGGGGGGAACACTAGGGGTCCCCGGCAGCACGTCTGTCGCGACTTTGCTAATGCAAACAGCAAAAGGGTCGGGATGGCCGAGTCTCTAGGGTGGAGGACCCTGGGAGACAACAGGTCGACTGGTCCCTCACTCTGTCTGGCGTCGGGGCCAAACTGGAGTCCTACGGGAGAGTGGGCGGATCTCACGGGCATCGAGAAGCCGCGTCCAATGGAAGAGATCCGGCCAGGCTAGAGATGGCTGGGAGGCCGCCGCTAGGCTGATTGGCGGAGGCCATGCGCCTCGCCGGGGCAAGAGGTGACTTGCCAGCAGTATCAGTCAACAGAATTACCACCTCCAAAGGCAACCCCAGCTGCCCACTCGCCTCGGCAGAGGTGAGAAGGTGCCAAGCTCAAAAAGCGAACGGGACGCCGAAAAGTACTCACGTTGCCGGCCTCCCAGATGACACGGACTCCCTGTCCGGCACTTCTCCTTACTTTTCTTTTCTTAGGGGCCAGCGGCGGCGACCTTTCCGAAGTTTTTGAAGCTCCTTTCCATGAACACCAAGCATCTGGTCAGTAGATGGGCCTCAAGGGACCTCTTCGCCTAGTTCTGGTTGAAGCCTGGCAGGACGGAATACTCCTGGACATTTTGCTTGAACCGAGGCAGAGGAGCAGTGGGAATGAGTGTCCCCGTGCGGGATTTAGGCGCTGCACTTAGAGCCACTTTTTCTTCTGTCTAGAAGACATCAATTTGAAGAAAAATGTTTGTAAGAATTTTACAAGGCGAAGAAATACTCATAGAGATACAACGTGGATGTTAGCTGTTCTGACACGAGCGACAGCGACTGAGTAGCGGAAAGAACTGGAAAGTGGGTGCAGGACCACCTTTTATAGCAGACTGGCGTCATCCGGCGTCGAGGCTTCCCGCTGATGATTGCTATCTACAAGTTTGCCATGCGGACCCGCGCCAGGAGGCAGTCCTATATGTGAAGACCTACTGCAGGAACCCTCTCAAAGTAAGATCTTGCATTTCTTGGCATTGAAGCCAAGCTGCCAGATCCCAGACCACATCACCAGCTTTTCCAGATCATCCTGTAGGTCCTGTATCCCTTCAGCTGTGTCCACTCTCCCATAGAACTTGGTGTCAGTATCACGAATAGGCACATTTGCCCTTAATGCCATCCCCAATGTCACCAATGAAGACTGAACAACACCAAGCCCTCTGGAACCCACAGGTGACTCTCTGGTGCCAGGTAACTCGTCCCCCACAACCACCCTCTGGGTTCTGTCCTTCAACCAGTTTTTCGCCCATCTGGCCATCTTATCCCAAATTCAGAGATCCACCAACTTCCTGATCAACCTTTTGTGGGGTACAGAGTCAAAGGCCTTGCTGAAATCCAGATACAGGATGTCTACCACTTGGCCTCCATCTAGTGACCCAGTCAAAGAAGTCAAATCAGATTAGTTTGACACAATCTCCTCTCCCACCCCGTGAACCGTGCTGCCTCACATCCTGGAGACCATGCTCCTCTAGATATTCTACCAACCTTTCCTTAAGTATGGTCTTCATGAGCTTGCAGATGACCAAGGTCAGACTGACTGGTCTGTAATTCCCTGGGTCATCCTTGGACCCCGTTTGTGGAGGGTACTACATGTGCTGTTCTCAGTCCTGCAGTACCATGCCCGACTCTAGTGAACTATTAAATAGGCCTGCCAAGTCCCTTAGTACCCTTGGATGTACTCTGTCCAGGCCTGGTGATTTGTCTCACCTTCAATGCTAGCAGCCTCCCTCACTCCATCTGTGTCTCCCCTCCACCCTCAAATACACACACTCCTCTTCTCCCTCCTGAAGGTAATGGTCCATCCTTCTCCCTGGTGAAAACAGAACAGAAGTATTCATTTAGTATCTCACTCTCTGTCCCCCTTCCCACGTTATCCTCCACCACTCCTCCTCTTTCTTAAGCCTTACAATCCCATCCTTGTCCTTTTCTCACTTATAGCAAAAGGCTGCCTTCTCCCCTTCTCAATTCCTTCAGCTATCTACGCAGCTCCTCCTGTGCCTTAGCTCTCCAGACTTCTTTACTTGCCTCACTAGCCAACCTTAGGTCATTTTCCTATCCAACTCTCTCTTGGTCTTCCTGAATTTTCTATAGGCTAACCTCTTTTCCCTTACTGCTAGGCGAGCAGAACTGAACCAGCTGGAGTGCGTTGGCCCTTGTGTTCTTCACCCTGAACTGCGCACTCCTCTATGAAACCAGTATCCTTAATGATGAACCTCCTTTAGTCTACCCCCATATCTGCTCTGATGTTAGCCAGATGGCCCCTAGCACTCAGCCATCCGCCTCCTAAAATTCAAGATTTTGGTCTTAGTCGGGATGCTTTCCCTGCCCATATCCAACTGGAACCACACTGTGCAATGGTCACTCCCACCCAGGGCTCCCCTGACCATTATTTCCTGTACATGCTCCCCATTTGTGAGCACCAGATCCAGAACTGCCTCTGCTTTTGTTGGTTCTGTGGCCCTGTGTCAGCAACCCACTTGCAGTCCTTCCAGGATCACCAGACTCCTAGCACATGTTGTGGAGAGTGCGCTCCATCCACCTTGGGCAGATTGAACATTAAGGTAACCAATGTATTTCTCCTTCAGTTTAGTACAGATTTTCTGTAATGACCCATTTAATAACAGTTTAATGAGTTGCAGTGCTGATATTTAGATCAACAGTTTAATGAGTTGCAGTGCTGATATTTAGATCACTGCACTGGAATGGATTATGAAAACTGTTAGCTACCAATACCGTTTGTTGGCTGTCCCACCATACCACCTTAAAACAGCTGGAGCGCAGGCTTTCTGAACAGGACTCCCATCTTATGGAATGCCCTTCCCACTGCCCTTGGGCAAATATAAGTCACTGATCATTTTAAATTTGTCCTCAAACTATACACAGAAACAAAGAAAACTGTTGACAGAAAAGGACTACTAGGCCCAACAAAGGATTCCTGCCTAATGTACCTCGAAGACCTTAACTAGTCTCCGGGACCCTTTCCATACCAGCTTGTGTGATATGCCGTGTCTATCTCATGCATGCTTGAAGCCTCCTACCATTATAGCCTCCAAAACTTTGAATGGCAATTGGTTCCATGCTTCTACCACCCTTTCTGTGAAGTATTTCCTCACATCCTTATTGAAATTTCCCCTGCCAATTTCTTTGCAAGCCCCTAGTTTTGGAGTACACCTTTCTTGGAAGAGGGTCCCTCCCTGCACTCAGTTTACCCTGTGAGGTAACTGAAGGTGTCAATCATGTCATTCCTTGCTTCCTATCCTCCAGAGTGTACATATTGAGATCTCTCTGTCTCTCTTCATAAGGCTTCCTTGTGACCCCTGCACCATCTTGGTGCCCTTTTCTGGATCATCTCCACCATGTCTATGTCTTCCCTGAGGTGAGGTCTCCCAGGAACTGGACACAGTATTCCAGGTAGGGGTGTAACAGATCAGTACAGTGGGCACACACCTCCCTCCTCCTGCTGGTGATGCCCATCCCTATGCACCGCAGCATCCCAGTAGCCCTGCCCATGGTTTTGTCACACTGCAGTGCCACCCTGAGGTCTTGTGGAGATAGTCACTAGGCAGAAAAGGGGCCTCGGGGTTATCAACAACCCCAGAATATCTCTACTTTCAACACAGGGGTTTCTATGCCTTGAGTGAAGGATTTTGCACTTTGGGCATTGAACCAACTACCATGTCTTCAGCCACTCCTTTAGTTTTCCTTAGATTTTATTTCTTTTTTATTTTATTTAAAATTGGTTAGTCGGGTAGGACACTGGGCAAAAGCCCTTTTCAGGACCAACCGGACAGGAAACAAATACAAAATGCATACAATAATAAAATTACATACTAACTTACAAGTTGCAATTACATACATTTAAAGACTGCAAATATATCTTAAAATGCATTTTAAACTTGAAAAGCAGTAACTGATCTCAACAATAGTAGCAATTCAGTCCACAAACTAGCAGCAACAGTGTAAAGAGAGCACAATCAAATCTGTTTTTGTGTGAGAAACTATAAAATGTCACGCCTAGTAGATCGTACATTAGTAGAGGAACACCTGAGAGTAAGTAAGTCAGACAGAAGAAAAAAGGAAGAAAAGTGAATAGATTTATAGACCAGGCAGCCTAAAGAATACACAAATTTGAGAGTAGGAGAAAGCCAAACAACTGAGAATACAACATACAATGATGCATCTCTGAAGGAGCTAAAAGAACAAACGGCAATTATTATTAAATCGACAGTAAGAGTATGAACGTCCTTAGAACTTAAATCGGATTACAAAAGGCAGAAACAATCAATATGTAAGCAATAAGACACAATGGGGTGTGCATTACTGTGTGATAACCACACTCCTAGAAATAGTTAGGCAGAAGCCGTGCAGGTTGTCCCTAGAGTGGGTCATCACGCTGTAATGCACAAGCCCGGAGTGTCTTCTTTGTGCTTATAAAATGGCCCTTTATTTTAGAAGAAGTTTTTATTTTGAAACACATTTTTAAACATAAAAATGTAAGTGAATCTATAGCTTTTAACATAAAATAGTCCTTCCACCTATTGGTACTAGATTAAATTAGTGCTATACAGTGTGTGCCTCCCTGCCTAATTAAGCTTCATATTCTCCTGCCAGCCACAATTCACAAAAGCTGTTTTCCTCATTCCAAGTATGACACATTGCCCCTTATTTTATTTAATTCCTCCCACTCTGTAGACAAAACAAAGGAAGCCATAACAGAGCTTCCTCAGTTCCCGATGTTGCAAGCACGCGTGGTTCAAAACTGCCACACTCACTGGCAGCATCATGAACTACTCACTCTGTCTAAAAGATAAACAGCAGGGTAAGTCATTTACCACCTTTTCTCTTTGTTTATATAGTATTGTTTACTTTTCATTCTGTTATTTTTCTCTGTGTTTCCCCACATTCAAGAAATGGAATGTTTATTATGGAATTTTACCATGGAATACAGGGATTCAAAATTCTGCTCAGTTCTACAAGCAGAATGTTCCTCTACTAATTAAGCAATAATACCGAGGAGAATTGGGCGGTATTAGGCAATACCAGACGTAGGGAGGCGTAATAAAGGCCAGCGCGCGGTGAGGGAAAACCTGGAAGATCGGTATTGCCATACCGCACACCCTCTCGAGCATGTCGTTTAAAAATAGACAGTGTAAAAAACATAAGTTAAATAAAAGAAAATTAATAAAAAAATAGTTTAAAGTCATTTTGTAAAAAATAGTTCCTCCGCCTGCATTAGAATGATGTTTTTGGTTTTTGGGGCCCCTCTGAAGAGTGAGAAAACATGCAGTTTGATTGTACTGTGCTTTTATTTAAATGTAGGCCCCCAGTGGATTCAGAAGACCGAGCATGTCAAAGCCCTGCCAGTCCGGTAAAACCCCAGTGGACTCAGAAGACCCGAGCATGTCAAAGCCCTGCCAGTCCGGTAAAAATACAGCCCGAAAAGAAATGAAGAATACTTTTAAAAGTTAACAGCCAGCATATTTCACTTGGTAATGTGCTGCGCTATACGCCGTCCTGATGCCCAAGCCTTCAGTTTGTCTTCGGGGTCGCCAGTCCAGTAAAAATACAGCCCGCAAAAGAAATGAAGAATACTTTTAAAGTTAACAACCAGCATATTTACGGTTGGTAATGTGCTCGCTTGTCGCCATCCTGATGCCCAAGCCTTCAGTTTGTCTTCGGGTCGCGCCACATCCGTGTTGTAACTGAAGCAAGGAAAGTGAACGCAGCCCAGCAGAAGGGAATGTGTTTGTGAGTGGGAAAGACGGAGACAGAGCAGCAGTGGTAAGCCGGGCAAGTAAAACAAAAACGTTTTCTAAGCCACTGTGTGATGACAGGGATGAAAGGACATGTGGTGGGGGGCAGAGCAGTTGCAGATGGATCGGACACAGGAGAAGAAAGCGCAGTCAGAAGCTGATCGGTCTAACGGCTTTTTTTTATTGCTTCCTTCGTTTTTTTTTTTCTTCATGTAGGCAGAGCGGAGTACCAGGGAGGTGTGGTGCGGGTTCAAGTGGTAGCTGGCACTAAATTGGGCAGTGGGAGGGTGCAGGATCTCTCGCTAACAAGAGAAAAAATGGTGGCAATTTGAATTTCATATTATGATTCTAGCCAATTAGGAAGCATAGTGGGCACAGGAATAGTAGAATTGGTGAAGGGGCATTGTAGGCTGGCACTTTTTATTTGGTGGGCATCTATTGAAACTTAATGTACCCTGTGGAATGGGTACCAGCCAATCAGATGCCCCAAATAAAGAGCCCATTTTCTAACATACTATAGTATATAGTTAGAGCTTATTGTATATGAAACGATTGTTTTCCAAATGTTGTAGAGAGACAATTCAAAGGTCAAAAAAGTTGTTGTACTATCGTTGTGACATCACATCGATAGTACAACTTTCTATGACCTGCCACCTGACTGGCTCAGCTGAGGCTCTCTGTAAAAACTAAAACAAACATAGTGGCGTCATCTACAGTTGAATTCGGACTGGGACACGGAGAGCCATACATGTCTCCATTTCGGAAAAACAAATTCTTTTTTTTTTTTTTCTAATTTTAAAACTAAGTACTGCAGAGAAGTTAAAGTTAGAAGCCGGACCAGACAGAGCAGGAGTGGCAGCGAGGGAAAAATCGGGAGCAAGCAGGAGCACCAGGAGGAATGGAGCAGCACCCACAGCAAGTAATTTCAATAAAATAATGAGAAACAAAACAAAAAACACATACTACATAAAACAGTGGATGGCTGAACATCCACAACTAGTTGCATTTCATCTCGGGAGTTGATGAATCAAGACCTCTCGAGCTTTGCTCTTGAGGTTCTATGATGTCATCAACTTCAGATGGAAACACAGCCTTGTTGTGGATGTTCATCCATCCACTATTCTATATGTACACACACAACAAAGGCCTGTTTTAGAGCCAGACACTCAATTTTCTAACTGTCAGGGCAAGCAGAAGAGATTTCCCTGATGAGTAGGTAAAGATAGAAGGAGGATTTTCACTGTTAGCAAAGAAACAGTTATAATGAAAACTGTAAACAATACTTCATGTTTATAATTTGTTTATGTGTATAAGGAGAATGTGATGATCTGGTAAACAACATTTAATTAATTTGTTTTATTTTATATTTAAGGTAGTTTTATTTTTAGGGCCCAGTTGAAGGTTTCTACAGTGTAAGGGTAGCAGCCATGTTTGTGGTGGAAGATCAGTTCTGGCTGTAGGGAGATTGATGGAAGATAGTTCTGGTTGTAGGGGACTGATTTGCTCATTGTGTGATGTGGTTTAGGACCAGGATGACTGTACGTATATAGAGATTTAATGTACGGTCAGCTGATCTCTCGTGGCCAATGAGATGTCTAGATTTTTCTTGCCATTTATAACAGGCAATAAAGTACCAACAGCAAAAGCACAGCGAGTGCTATAAGATGAGTAATGTTTAAATTTATACAGCAACCCAATCTTCTGGTTAATGGTCTTACTCACTGACATAAATTGGGCACTAAAAGACATGTTAGAATCTATCAAAACCCAAGATATTTAAATTAATTTACTTGGTCTATACAATCACCTTGACCATCATAAATCAAAAACACAAAATTACCTCTAAGCATAGGTCTGGTTCCAAAAAGCATGGTCTTAGTCTTATTAACATTCATAATCATATGGTTGTTAGATAACCAGAACAAACATATAAAGTCAGACTGTAGGTATAAGTGAGTTGTGAAACAGAAGGTGCTTGAGAAAATAAAATAAGATCATCAGCATAAAGCAGACACTGACAATGATCAAAAACTGAAGGCAACTGATTAACAAAGAAAATAACACGGGTCCAAGAATGGACCCTAATGTACACCACATGTTACAGGCCTAGCAGTAGAACTCTCAGATCCAAACTGAGTTCTTGCATGTAAATAATCCTTCATCCAGTTAACCACATTCTCAGAAATACCTAGGTCCTGGAGCTTACAACACAGCAAGGGGTGGTCTATTAGATCAAACACCCTAGCTGAGTCCACAAACACGCTGCATAAAAATACCTCTATCGAACCCCTGCAGGACAGTTTTACGAACCTGGGCAGTGCCCGTCCCATGACCACGTCTAAAACCATGCTGTTGGTTACACAAGATATTATGAACATCCAGTTAATCAGTAAGTTGCTTAGCAATTAACTTCTCCAATATCTTGCTTAAAGGGTTAAGTATGGATATAGACCAATAATCTTTAACAAATTTTGCATGATGTTTTTAGGAACTGGCACAATCTAGCACATTTCAAACCATGCCATCAGGGTGCAAAGCTCCTTACTGCCAACAGCAGTACCCAGTTTACATGCAGTGCTCTATATCAAACCTTCCTGGTCCCCAGATGCCGGACCACAATGGGTCAGAGGTCGTTCATGCACGGGGCTCCTCAGTGGTACAATATCCTTAACAAAGAAACACTTACAACTGCGATGCTTGGTCCCTTTAAAAGGCAACTCTGACTATTTCTTGCCTCTACCACTCAATGTGACTGCCTCTCTAAGTAACTATCTCCTCATTTTACCCTAGTCGAAGGTGACCTGTAACCTCCCTTAGAGCTCCACTTTTTGGCACCAGTTTCCCCCACTCTCACCCTTACCCTCCCCCCACACCATACTGCCTTACCACCCCTTCCCTCTCTAATGACACTTTCAGATATGGGGCCCTCAAGCCCATCCACCTCGCAGTTTTGCCACCCACAGACAATGGCCCTTTAGCCTGCCTACTTCTTCCCGACTCCTCCTACCCTATACTAACTATATACTGTTCACCCTGAAACTTGTCTGAACTGGCTTAACTTGTCTCTCTCCATTCTTGGCTGTGTAATAAATGCTTAGACATCTTTGTGTTTTTAAGACTGTAACCACTGTTGACCTTTGTATGTATGTTACCCTACATCCTTTGACGTGGAACATTTGTAAATGAGCAATTCCTGCTCAAAGGTATTTGTAATCCTAGAGTTTAATAAAATAAAAATAAAAAAAATAAAAAACTGAGGAAAAGTCTGAGTAGACAGAAACAAGTTAGATATAGTACTTAATGGACCAGCAATAAAAGGAGCAGCCATTTTAGAAAGATCCTTACACTTTGTTTCTGCTCCCTCCTGGGTGCCCACTAAACAGCAGATCTTGGTGTCACCTGCAAAAGACAGACCTCCCCTCAGTTCTTCTGCAATGTCTCCTTTAAAGATATTGAAAGGACTGGTCCCAGCACTGAATCCTGAAAGTACCCTGTTGGTCACCACCCCCAATCACCCTTAGAGTGCATCGTTTCACTACCCTCTGCCTCCTATCAGTTAGCCAGGTTTTTTTTTTTTTTTTTTTATTACTTTTTTTTCCTCCTACTAGCCCTCCATCTCAGACCCTTCAGAGGCACCTGGGAGTCATCCTCTGTCAACCACCCGACCCATCCTGACCCCTTGCTTCCATGGAACCAGTTTATACCCCCAGGACGAAAACAGGTGGGGCCCATATACTTACTTGATTTCAGTCGGGCAAAGATGGTCTGGGCGGTGGTGACACATTGAGGGCACACTCCTGGTGCCTCATATTCCCATCGATAGAAGGCTGATTTCCTCCAGTTTCTCCCCTCATGTGGTGTGCACCTTGACATCAAGGCACTGTCTGGCGTCACCACCACGTCATGGCGGCCCCCACGAGAACAGGGCTTGCTGTACCCGAACCTCCACTCGGGGTCAGACAAATAAGCGGACATTGGCCCCACCCTCCCCTGGAGAAGGCGAGCTGTCGTGGGACGCTCAAGCCATTCTCCCCGGCTGACCCTCAGTGACCAGAGTCCTCCCGAACCCGGGTCGCTGGCTTTACTGTGAGCCAACCCGCTGCACGGGCGGGAACGGACTGATTAACCAGTTTTCAAACCCAATTTACTATTTAGGCCCCTACCCCAAATTGGCCAGCTCCTTATCAGCTGTCTGTGTGGCACAGTGTCTAAGGCCTTGCTGAAGTCTAGGCTATGTCCACTGCCTTCCTGGTCACCAATCACAGCAATCTATCAGATTTATTTGGCATGAATCAGTTTTGAGTCATGAAAATGGTTTTGTGAGGCACGGAATAATCCAGTTTTACAAATTTAAAACTGTTTTCAAAACTAACACATGAGGAATCAACTTTACACCCCAATCTACCATACAAGTTTCAGACTACAGCCCCAAACGTTTTTTGTTTTCAATACACAAGTTCTCTTATTTTACTTTCTCTCATGACAACACTCCTGAAAACTAGTTTTTCAAGTTACCAAAAAAGGCAGTTTTCATGATTTGCAACAAGTTAATTTCCAATTTAACATTTTTTTGTTGTCTTTGTAGTTAACAGTTGAAGAATCAGCCATGCAACTCACTCGGTCTACCACAGATAGTGAACTATACCCATGACCCCAAATTATTTTTGTTTCTGATATGTAAATGCAACCCCAGGAGTTATGTGTACATACCTTTAAGGGTAGATCTTGACCTAGAGGTGATGCCAGTTTATATGCCCCTGGAGGACTTTCCACTGGACTTCCTGGCATTCCAAAGGAAGACTCTGTGCTCTCTGCTGGAGGCAGAGATTCAGTGGAGTCGGAGTGGTGGGAGGCTAGCATCTGGCACACAGTGACACCTCCACTGTCTGAAAGTTTCTCTATAGAGGCTGGCATTGTGAGAAAAGTACTCGTTCATGGTGGCGCAACAAGGACCTCGAAAGGGGGTGCCCTCTCCAGAAGGAGGAAAACCTGCTTGAAGAACATTTCAGAGGTCTTCCTATGATAAAAGGTTATCAGAGAGTGCTGTGGGCTGAAAATCTGAGGTGACATTTAATCTTTCTTGAATGTAGTGTGTTGAGGTGGCACTCAGCTGTGCGTGTCCCGCCCCACAAGATGAGTACAGGATCTGACAGGATACCAATTCCAGTCAGTCAGTGGAGTCTGCTTCAGAAAATATCTGAAGTGGTCTGTTTTGCCTGAAATAAAGTGTGCTATGCCGGTAGGCACCTCAGCTATGTCCATCTGGGTTACAGTCTGACTGGTGGTCACAGTGAAGAGCAAGGAGAATATGGAGAAAGGATGTGCTCTGTGAAGGACAGAGTGGATCCTGACAAACCATCTCAGGATCAAATGGCACTGAAATGCTGCCAGCCAGAGACGTGACACTAGCCATATGTCTACCTGACTAATAAATGGGCTACCCAAAGTCCATGCAAGTGTCCACTGGGTTTCAGAGTTGAGACCCTTTACAGAATGTGCTTCCTCTCAAGCCCAGAAATATGTGCAAAGTACATACCTCACCAGGGTTATTTCCAACCTTGAGAAATTGGACAAATGAACTTTGCCAGCTAGAAATATAGTACCATCTTTATGAGCTCAAGAAAATAAAGGATCTTGTTTGTTTTAAAGTTACCCTTGTTAGGGCATTCTGTTTGACTCCAAGTTGCTCTACCCTTTAAATCCTGTGGCAGCCCGGCTGTGTGCCAGTGGATGCCAGAGGTCAGTCAGTGCTCGGGAGGTCAAGTAAGTAGACTTTGTGTTTCCTGTCTGCAGGACCCCTCTCAGGCAAGCGTAACACCTTTAAACCCCTAGACACACTGGGAAGGGACCCTTGCATAACGTTTTCCTTCTACCCACTTTTGTGACCACTAAGGGTTGCAGCTGGAAGCTTATCTCATGAAAATGGATTTTCCTCACAAAATATAAAATACCACCACAAAAACACCGTGGGAAAAAATGGTGAAAAAATTAACTGTGTATGTATTAAAATGGCATGTTCGTTTCATAATGACTTATAAACTACAAAAAGCCACTCATCTAAATAATCTTTGGATTAACCTAAGAACTTCAGGTTTGATTTCACAATTGTTACTGCACCATCGGTGAGCAAAAAAAAAAAGAAAAAGTTATTTTTGTCATGTTTTCAACCTTCTAGAACTTTTAGGCAGCTTTTAAAACAGCAAACCATCCAAATTTTCAGGATCCAGGATTCTGGCAATGAGAGGCATCATGCCAAACCTCAGGTTATTCCAGCCAAAGATGGCTGCAGGCACAAAAATCAACAGAGAAGTGCCTAGAAAGGCATGAAAATCATGGTACATGCAGACACGAAAAGCACTAGATTTCAGAAATTGGGAGATATAACAATGACAGTATGTCTCAAAGTCAGTTCCTCAGACTAAGGAGAAAAGTACAGTTATGCAAGAACTTACCTAACAGTAGATCTTCGAGAGGATCTCTTGCAGCAGCCACATCAGAAGGACTTAGCTGCCAGGCACTAGGACCAGACAAACTTTCTAGCTAGCAGTCTGCCGGGGTGGGGTGGGTGGCCGCCCCACCCGACGTCACCCTATGACATCAGTCTATCCTGTAAGTGAAGGGCCCCGTATCCTCCTCAGTTCTTCTGCTGGAGACCAAAAGCAAGAGCCCATTTGGGAAACCGATGAGGTATCTGAAGTAACTGTAGAAAAAAGCAGAAGGCTCTCCTCAAGGAAAAACAGCTAGGCAGAAGGCCGAAGGCCAGGGTAGGAGGGAAAAAGGGGGAAAGAGGAGGAAAGCATGGTCTGCTGAAAGAAATCCTCTTGAAGAGCTACTGTTATGGTAAGTTCTTACAAATCCAGAAGCAAATGGTTTGATACATCTATGTTGGTCCAATAAAAGCGGTAAAAGAAAACAGTGCCCAAGTTTTGGACCAACCAAGTCCTTCCTCGGAAGCTTATGACAGGTTTTCTTGCGTAACTATACTATCTTACTTTGAGGGTATCTCTTGCAGCAGGCCACACGGCAGGGCAGGTCTCAAGCAGTTCCGGCAACTACTGTCATACAGGTAGGGAGGTTGGCCGTAATGACCTAAGAGAGAGTCCATTGAAGCATAGCCAGGCTGAAATTGGCCCTACGCCTAGAAGTGATGTCCAAACTGTAGTGTTTACTGAAGGTGTGGACAGAACTCCCAAGCAACAGCTGCACAGCTGCTGAAATATTTCTAAACATGCCATGGAAGTGGCCATGCCTCTGGTAGAATGGCCACAAACCACCCCAGGAAGATCTTACTGTACTCTGATCCAACTGGCTAACCATCTGGATAAACACTGTTTGGACACGGAAGGTCCTCTTTCCTAGGGCGAGGAAACAAACAATTGGGAGGACCTCCTGTAATCCTTTGTACAGTATCTCACAATTCTAAGCACATCAAAGTATGGTGTAATGCCTCCCTGGATTGGCATTCTCTGGCAAATAAATGGGGAGGTGGATGGACTGATTCAGCGTGAACTCAGACACCACCTAAGGAAGGAACTTACGGTTAGAATGAAAGATACCTTTGTCTTTGTGGAAAATCAAATATGGCTGCTCACACTTGAGCACCAAAGGCTCGGAAATCCTTGAGCAGAATTAATAGCAACTGAAGATAATGCTTTCCACAAGAGATAGCTCACAACTCGAGGACAGTGGAAAAGGAGGCAGGGTGAGTTTTCTAACACAAATTTAAGTACCAAGCGGGACAGGACTGCGGACTGGAGGCTTCAAATGCAGGATGCCTCAAAAACATTCGAGATATGTCAAGTTGAGCCTCAGAGCAGCCATTAACAGGTACATGGTAAGCAGAGATAGCTGACATATGTACTTTTTTTTTTTTTAAACAATTTCTTTTAGCTAACACATGCTGACCCCTCTCCAGACATCCCAATGCACCCCAAGGCTCCATGTGGACCGGGAGGAAGCTCCCATAGGTGCCCTGCTCCAGTACATACCTCTAGAGACCAGCTGGCCCCAGGTGGAGCGGAAGAGTCCCCTCTCCTCCGAATCCTCAGAGAGCGTGCAACCGAAGCTCCTCAGTTTCTTCATAGTCACCTCTGGTGCTAGGAGCCTTTCGCCTGGATCGGTCACAGGGTATTTCCTTTTCTGGTCCACCCTGTCGCGCTCAGGAGGACCAATAAGATGGAGGCAGCTGAGACATGCCTCTGCTCTGGTCCTCAGTCGACATTGGCCCCTCCCTGTGTATCTGCCTTCTCTAGCACGCACCAGCACGCCTGTGTTCACCAAGGCAGTGGCGATGCAGCGAGCATCCACCCTTCCAGAGAGGAGAGCAGCTGTTGGGCACTTGATCCTTTTCACCCCGGCGATCCCGGCAACCCAAAGTCCATCACCGAGATCCGGGTCGCCCGGCGTGGCACAGTGTGGCCGCGTCAACGCCTCAACGTCAGTGCCACTGGGCGGCCTGACAGATGTACCTTGATAGAGAGTACTGCAGCCCAGAATAAAGAGGACGAGCAAGTACTCCAAGATACGGTTCAGTGGACAGGTGAAGGGATCCAAGTGGTGCAAAGCAGCCCACAAAGCAAAATCACTTCCACTTCATGGAATAGGTGGCCCTGGTGGATGGTTTCTAGCGCCACCAACACATCGGCCACCATAGAGGACACCCTAAACCTCGCTATGGCTATGTCCTCAGGAGCCAAGCATGAAGATTGAGAGATCTGAGGTCTGGATGGGCCAGGGTGCCCTGTTCCTGGGAGAGCAAGCCTGAGCATAGGGGCAGGGGCACTGGAGGTTCCACTGCCAGCTGCTGAAGCAAGGGGAACCAGATCTGATGTGGCCAGAATGGGGCAATTAGGATCATAATTGCCCCACCCATCTGAAATTTGATCACGACCTTCTGAAGAAGGTGGGAAGGGAGGAAAGGTGTCAGGAAATAAAAGTGCGTACCTACTGTAATTCTTGATCTTCCTGTATATCTTCACCATTTATCACTAGTGGGTTCAAGCTGGAGGAGCAAGAACCCTGCAGGAAGCTTTAGCTAAAGCTTTCTATTGGAGGGTCGATGGGGACAGCACTGCCCTCGAGGATGATGTAGGCGTGGCGCTCACGGGCTGGCCAGTAAGCAATGCGGCCCTCCACCACCTCAGTTCTGCTAGCGGAGGTGAAACTAGAGACAGGAAAAGAGAGGATGCTTGGGCAAGGGCCCAAGGGACAGAAAAGGACAGGATATAAATGTAAAGGAGTATAAGCCAACCAGCGGAAGAAGATGGGCCCTAAGTTTTGTGGGTGGAGGCCCCAACCACTGGGCAGGCTGGGGCTATCCACCCTTGTAGTGGTCCCATTGGGCTGTGATGTCATGGCGGGCGCTGCCGCGCCACATGCTGTCAGTGGGGTGTGTGCAGCAGCTCGACTGCTTCAAAATGTGTAGCCTGCACCCCCTCTTCCAGTACTTCACAGGGCATGCCCCTGCATTGCCCCTCGTGAATCTGCTGGCCAGGTGGGATCCAGCGCATAGCAGCCCCATGCCCCTTGGAGAACTGGAGCTAAGGGGCACAGGGTCTACAGGCTCCACGCCGGGCGCACAGACTCTCCACACATTGGGAGAATAGGGGCCAATAAGTGCGCTTTTAGCTTCTCGAGATCATCTCAATGACCTCAGCCACCTCAACTGGTTAAACTTCTCCCAGACAGATGGAGTACCTCTGCTCATCCCAGGCCAACCACTGCGAGGCAGAACTTGCCTTGTCGATGGAATCCCGACCGTAGAGAGAGGACACCCTGTCAGAGAAAAACACAGCAAACTCCTCACACAAGATGGCTGAAAAGCTTTTTGGCTGTAGATAGACTGGATATAAAAGTCTGTCTGTAATCCGAAATAGCTAAGATGGTCTGTTTTTCCTCGGCAATCTCCCTGGACAGGAATTCTGCCTTCTTGTGGTTGATTGCCCTAGTATTCATGGTAATTGGCATGCAAAGCCAGTTTATCCTCCTCCAACCCAGACTTCTGCCAGCAATGCTCCAACTTCTGACCCTGATCTTCATCACCTTGAGATCCCCATCAAACCAAGGGATCTCAAGTAAGGATCTAGGCTATATACAGACCAGTGCGATGGCAGCGAGCACCCTGGGGAGACCGCCCTATTATAGGTGGCCACCGCCTCACCCTGTGCCAACCCGCACATATAGCATCTACACTAGATAGGCAGCTATTGCCAGCAATCCTCTGGGGACAATCCCCTCAAAGGAGATAGCTAACCATCTCAGCAGGGGAAGGGCTTCTGAGGGGCCCAAAACAAGAACTTCACCGTACAATGATCAGACCAGAAATCCTGATCAGTCTTGAGGTTAGCTACCTCAAGGCCCAGCGAACACCAGGTTGAGCATGTGGCCGTGGTGATGGGTCTCAGAAGTAATGACTGCGTCAGGCCCAGCGATGACATCAACTGTAGGAGGTCACAGCCAAACTGCGAGTTAGATTGATCACCCTGGCATTGAGTCCCCAGAATTAAACATCTGGGGACTCCAACACTCGGAAGACAACGAAGTCCACGACCTCCTGAAGGAATCCTCTCCGATCCTGGAGGCGGTAAATGAGGAGAATCCTGCAACCTGCATTTGGACCCCCACACACAAAAAGACCTGGGCGACCCCATCGGGTGCACAGTGAAGCCAAGCTGGACTAACGTAGATGGCCACATCCCTACCCTGCGTTCCCTCCTCAGGCAGTGCACCACAGAAAACCCAGCTGGGACAGCTGCCTTCAAAACTGGTCTGGGCGCAGTCATCCAGCCAGGTCTCCATAATGCAAGCCCACGTTGACAAAATCAAGTCCGCCATAAATGCGGTCTTGTTCCTCATTGACCTCGCATTGCATAGCACTGCCGAAGAGGATTGGTAGATGCTGCGGACCCCGGCTACCTGCCCACTCGGTCTGGTGGGAACCCTGAGGACAGAAACCTAACATGTCTGGCCTCTCTCTAAGCTCTGCCTAATCCCAGGGTGTCTACTGCCTCAATTACACCAATCCCACTCACTGCTGCCTTCTGCAACACCCCACCGCCACCGACCAGCACTAAGCCCGTGTAATGCTGACCTCCCTGCAGCTCCTCGCTGTAGTATCTGACACTGTGAGGTCAAAAGAGATGCAGGTCATGGAGCTGGGATGCCACATAAGCTAGGCACAAGGGACCCAGGCTCTGGCACATCCTGATGAAACAAGTGCACAAGGATAACTGTTTATGACCATCCATCTATCCTTAACCAAATCAAACTATTCTATTAAAACAATCCTAACAACACACATCCAACACTTTCACCTACTACAGAGCACAACTATCCACTCATACTCACCCTCCCCACTCAGAAAACTCCCACCATCCAAATATGCAACTCCCCCACCACCATAAACCTCTCTCCTTTAAAATAATAAACATCAAATATTAAAACAAGTTAAGTTTCAGTTTTAGGAGAGATCAAGAAACAGTGTCCCAGAAACATTATGTATAACCACAATTCCCATCTGGAGCAGAGCCCAATGTTAATTTATAGATTTAGTCTGTAAATGATTTCAGCAGGATCTAAACCAAGGCAGATATTACCAAGGAGGCAAAGACCACAGTCAGCTCTCACCCAACTAGAAAGTAAATGCCACCAAAACACTGCGCTCTCACCAAAGAGTTTGGAGATATTTCATATGAATACTGCACTGCAAAAGATTATAGTTCCACAGAAGACTTTCTTGAGGAGATAATTTTACCCTGCCACATGGAACCCAGCGCTCCTCTCACTTGTGACTGGGAGCAGAACTGCTGGGAAAATAAGTCAGGAAAGCATTTCTGTAGAGTGGGCTTTCACTGGAACGCAATCCTCCAGAACACCACTTGGCACCCCACTCACAAGAGCCAGGGAACAGTCCAAAGACAGAACGTTATTCCAGGAGAAAGAAAATGCTCCACACATTACTACCAGACAGCAAATTCCCAAAACATCTGCCAGAAAGCTCCGCTCGTGAAACCGCATCGGCAAGTTCCAACACCATGGTTCTTCAAGCGGATTGGACAACAGCTGTCAACAAGCCAAAACACCAGCTGAATTGGAGAAACACCCCTGCTCACCTACTACAGGTAAGCAAACTGGTAAAGCAAATGTTAAAGTACTTACAATACGGACTTCCACACACCAAGCCCAGTAGGCGATTCAGTGGTGAGCTGGATCCTTGCTCATTAAACAGTGGCCAGTCCTCTCGAGTAAACTCGATGAAAAAGTTCTTGATCGAAAAAAAGAACCTCCAAATGAAGATTTCGCGTTGGACTAACACTCTGACAGTCAGCTTATCACATTTGCCTCAGCTCAAAGCTAAAACCGCAGTGCCTTCCTCCAACTCCTCTCCAGCCTTCTCTGATATCGTCATTTTAACACCATTCAGGTATTGTCCGTGACTACTCTTAAGTTGTTTAGGTATGCTACGATATCTGCTTTGTCTTGGCAGATTGTGCTGCTCAGGAAGCTGCTGGTGTACTTTTCCTTGGATTTTCCTTCGCTGTGACTGGATCCAAATCTGCTTGTCTGCTGGTGTTCCACCTCCATGCGCAGGCCCGCTTTGTAAGATCCTCTCTGGCTTCTTCCACTGAACCGTATTCCCTTCATTCCTCCGGTAGAAAGCCATCAGTCTAGCCGGTATGGCATCCAGAACCTCAATGGATTCGGCGAGGAGCTTACAGGATCAGTATGTATTTTCTTCAGATGAGTGAGGTTTCCGTGCATAATCGTTTTCAAAAATAACCTGTTTGGCCCATAAAATACTTTTTCATTTGCCATGCTTTCTGGAGGGTCTGGTATTTAGTGGCATACCTTTGGAATTTTATCATCAGTGTGGAGCGGGCTGCGGGCGGAGGTGGGCTTTGGCCCCAGTGCTCGGTGCGCCCTCTCAATTTGAAAAAGTCTAGTATGTCTGGTAACCCAGGACCATTTTAATGACGGGTTCCAGAAAGGCCTGCAGATTGTTGGCCTCAGAGTCCTCCGATAGGTCAAAGTTCAAGCTGGATCTTTTTGTAGCCTTACTTGAATGCCTGGAGCACCAGCTATGGTCTGATCTGTGAGATCGCTGGTACAAGGCTCAGTCAGACTTCCCAAAGTATCCTTCATCCTCTTATTTTTACTACTTCTTGTGGATGTCAGCATCTCTGTCGTTTGTAGCCACCTTATTGATATTTTAATTGCTGTTTTGTTAAGTCTGAGTAGGTTTAATGGAGGTTTCCTGTGCGGTCATCTAGTGAGCTCCTTCACTAGACTGCAGGCGCCATGCTAGCATCTCAGAAGTCCACTGAACACTGTCATTTTGTTCTCAAATCCAGCCCCCCATTTGCACCTTAAATGTGGGATTATAACAGCTACTCAGAATCGGTCTTAATTGGAAGCTGCTCATCTGTCAACGGAAATGCATTCAAACATGTGTTATCTTATTGTGTACTACATGTATTTTTTTTCAACTGTTCTGACTCCACCACTGGTGTTCTCACTCAAGTTCATCCACGTACTATGTAAGTTTGACATGTGGAGCAACAGCTGCTCTTGATAAAGCATGGCTGTGTAAAGAGAGTACTTTTGGATGCACTGCCTGGTGATGGTGAAAATAAAGTGATTTATACACTAAGCCTCGAAGCCAGTGTAAATGATTTTGTGCCTGCGTATACCAAGATTTTCTACCCGTTGCCATTTATTTCTGGTACCATGAGTCACCAGTTGCCTTTACTGTTTGGACAGGCGTGCCTATTCAACCTAACAAGGGTGCTACCGTTCTCTATTATTAAGCAAGAAGGCATGCCTTGGGGTTATGTTAATTGTCTGTTAATCACCCACTAAGGGTTTAGCGGAGTGCCACATGCCCCTAGAGGGTAATTAACTGACCATTAAGATAACCTCTGGTAGTGCCTTATTGCCATTACAATAAAATGCAAACTTTTAATTAGTGTTAAACCTTGCTCAGTATACGATTAGGTTCTACGTGTATGTTGATCAAAGATTAACAAAGCTGACAGAATATTTGCAGCCAATCTGAAAACTAATTATCAGATCTCTACCTCTACCTACTCTCAGTCTTCCTTTCAACATCCCATGACACTTCACCTACCTGTGCTTACCTAACAGCTGATGGAACTGTTTATGGATTGTAAAGCACTCTGTGATACAGCGGTATGAATGATGCTATAAAATAAATTCCTAGTCCCGCTGGCCTGCACAGTGGTACTGCTACTGCTCATGATGGCAGTCACCTAGGTCTGGGAAAGAGTTTGAGTTGTCGGAGGGCCAGCTGGTGGAGGAGAGTCTAGCGTCCTAGAGGACACTCTCCATCTTGGAGAGGAGGGTGTGCCAACCCTGCTGCAACACCATCACCTGGGTAATCACAAGTGGAGGTGCACATGGGGCTGGTGACGGGGAGGGAGGATGCAGTCTGAGCTCTGATGCACTCAAGCGCACTTGTGTGCATGCATAGACAGTCCCTGGCAGTCAGCGTATGGGGGTGGTAAACACCCAGACTAAGCAGAGTGAGTCAGGCCTGACTGCTGGTCCTACACTGCTGACTGAGTTGCCCACCATCACACCACAGACAGAACCTCTGATGGGACCTTGCAATCCCATTGACACCACCCGGGGTGGGGGGTAAAGTCTGGGAGGAACACAAAGTGGGATAAGTCCAGCAGAAGGTGGAATTGGGCTGGGAGCAGGTGGTACAGGTTGATGAAAGCAAACTGGTTGACTGGGATCAAAAAATAAAACAAATGATTTTCCTTTTCTGTCAAGTTACTACATTATCATAAACCTCAGAACATTTCAAAAGTAATTATAAAAAGAACACTATCATTTACAGAAACCTGTCTCAATAGCCGTGCACTGATATAACTCAATGCAGTCATCCTAGTATTTAGCCTCTTCACATATTACTACACCACCACAGAATAGTTTAAAAATTTGCAGTCGTGTTTCCCATCCACTTACGTATATTGTTCCATTTTCCTTATCTATTTCTTCTAGCTAACTTTTCCAAAATGCGAAACAAATCTCATCACTCTGTTACATCTCTGTGCTTTGTATAGTCTATCTGCTGGTCATATGAGAAGCTCTGGCTCTAGTTATAAGGAGACTTATCTTACAGCTCACTCGAGCCACTAACAGCAGCAACTGCAGCAGTTCAACTCCACCCCAGGACAAGTAGTCCATATGTGTTTTACTTAGGGCATAGGAACCCAGGAGCTGAGTATAGGATGGGGTAGGTGCTGATTGTCACAAAGTAGGATTTGAACTTTAGGGTTATCACATCTGATGATCTCAAGGTAGCAGGACAGTGCGACAAAGCAGTGGGTATGGCTTATGGGATGCACAGTGAGGGTATCTCCAGCAGGAGAAGAGAGGTGGTTTTGCCACTGTATTGCTCGCTTGTGAGACCATACCTGGAGTACTGTGTCCAGTCCTGCAGCAGCACATCAGAAAGGACATAAGACAGGGTGGAAGTAGTCTGGAGAGGGCAACTGAAACGGTGTGGGGTTGCATCAAAAGCCCTCATAAGAGACTGAGGGATCTCAACATGTACACACTAGAAGAGAGGAGAGCAAGAGGGAACAAGACAAGAACTTACAAGAACCTCACAATGGTGAAAAGGTTGCAGGAGCAAAGTCTCTTTCAAATGAGAGAGCACCAAGACCAGAGGCCATGTGATGAAGCTTTGGGAGGGGGTTAAGAGGGATGTCAGGAAGTACTACTTCACTGAAAGAGTGGTGGACACATGGCACAGTTTGCCAGCAAAAGGGTGGAGTCAAAAACAGTAGGGGCTTGCAATGCATGGTACAGACAGGGGAATATCAGTAAATGGGCAGGAGAAGGGCCGGTCGTTGGAGATCAGTTTGGGTCTGTGGAGGCATACCAGGCAGGGACCATTCTGGCAGAAGGCTGAGTGGGCCAAGTAGTCCTTTTCTGCTGACAAATTCTGTTTCTATGACCACTAGTGCTCACTGTCTGCTTTCTGAACTTGTGTCCATGCTCACAGACAACCGCCTAAACTAGGGCCAGGCAGTGTAATCAATTACTGGATCCAGGCAGTGCACAGAATATGGCTGCACTCACAGACTGCCATCTGCACTTGCAGGGTCTGCACAATAAACTAAAATACAGCCCCCAAAAAAAACAAAAACAAAAACAAAAACAAAAATAAAACTGTAAAAGAAGTTTAATACAAAACAGTGAAAGGCGGAGAAGGCAATTTGAAAACTACAAATGAAGCCCCCAAAAAGTACAAAAGCCCTCTAGGACCCTATACCAAGAGAAAACAGAAAAAATCATGATCTGACAAATGGAAGAAAGCAGGCAACACTGGAAGGACTGAGGCCAACAGGCACCAGTCACACATGTAAAACTTCAGCTAGCAGTCTGTCATGGGGGACCGCTGATGTTGGCCTATTCAATAAGAGAGGCGGTCCCCCACCTACCTCAGTTCTCCCATCGGAGAAGGCAAAAAAAAAAAAACCAAGGTAGTTCCTCAGAGCTGAGAAAAGTACAATAACTGCAAGGAGAAGCAGCTATCCGGGAAAGCAGCACCTGCTACAAGAGCTCCTCTCGAAGATCTACTGTTACGGTGAAGTTCTTACGTAACTGTACTATCTTACTTTAGGGGCTCTTGCAGCAGGCAACATTGGTAGGACTGAATCTCAAGCAGTACCGAACTGACTCAAAAGGGCAGCCAAATTTCAGGAAAGAAGGGTCTGAAGGACCAGAGCCTGAAGTTAGCCCTACATCTGGAAGCAATGTCCAGACTGTAGTCATGGACAGAAGTGTGAACAGAACTCAAGTGGCAGCTGCACAGATGTCTGCAGCAGACAATTCCTTAAACAGGTGGTAGAGGCAGCCATACCTCTGAGTGTCCCTTAACCGCTACACACAAGGGTTTGTTGTATTTACAGTAACAGTAAACAATGCAATTTGCCAACCATTTTGACAAACACTGTTTCAAAACAGGTGTTCCTTCTCCTTGGGGGCAAATGAAACAAACAACTGATCAGTCTTTCTAACTAGCTGGGTGTGATTTGTGTAATAACAAAGCACCCTATGAACGTCCAAAGTATGTAGTAAGGCTTCTCCCTGATTAGAATACTCAGGAAAATAAACAGGCAGGTGGAGGGATTGGTTTAGTGTGAACTCGGACACCACTTTAGACAAAAACTTAGGTTTTCACAAAGACAGGGTGTCTTTCCATACTAATCCTAAGTATGGCTCTTTACACATCAGAGCCTAAAGCTCGAAATCCTTCAAGCAGAAGGAACAGTAACTAAAACAATGCTTCCATTACAGAAAGTGCAGCTTGCAACTGGCTCTAAGGGAGGCAGAGACATGAAAAGAAGATCCCACTGAGGGACGGATACCAAATGGGAGGTTTCAAATGCAGGGTACTCCATAAGAATGTGCGGATACTCCAAATGGGCAACAGCTTTGTTCTCAACAGGTGCATGGTATGCAGAGATGGCAGAAAGGTGTACCTCAAGAAAGAATACCACAGGCCTGAGTCTGAAACGGAGAGCAGGTACTAAAAGATCAAATTTGGACAGGTGAAGTGATCTGGGTGGTGTGCAGCGGCTCAAAGGGAAGCACTTCACTTCATGGTGTAAGTGGCTCTGGTGGAAGGCTTTCTAGCAGCCACCAGGACATTAGCGACCCTAGAAGAAACCCCAAAGCGGGCGACAGCTAAGTCTGCAGGAGCCACAGCGTGAAGATGTAGAGACTTGAGGACGGGATGGACCAGGGTGCCCTGATCCTGGGTGAGCAAGCTGGCACAGGAAGAGTACTAAAGGTTCCACTTCCAGCTGCTGCAGCAGAGGGAACTGAATCTGACATGGCCAGTAGGGAGCTATAAGAATTATCTTTGTTACCTCTGACTGAAGCTTGAGGAGAACCCTCTGCAGGTGTGGGAAGTGAGGAAGGTGTACAGGAACCTCCCTTTCCAGGAGAGGGACAATGTGTTGCCAGAAAACTCCAGGCCCTGGGACGAACCAGCAGAAAAGCAGCAGTTTTTGCTGAGGGGATGCAAAAGGTACAACTCTGTATGACCCACATGTCTAAGAGATCTTCAACCACAGAGGACAGAAGTTCCCACTCATGAGTCCTCGACACTTAGACTGTCGGGCCAGGCATTTAGGATGCCTGAACATGGACAGCTGAGAGTTCCAGGTCGTGCTCGATGGGCCCAGTACCCGACTCTCACTGCCTCCCAACAAAGGTGGTAGGAATGAGTGCCTCTCTGTTTGTTGATGTAGTACACCACAGACATGTCTGTCTGTACCAACAGCGGGCCGGGAAGAAAGTGTGTCTGGAAGGCCTACAGAGCATAAAGAACTGCCGCATCTTCAGTACATTGATGTGGAGATGCTGCTCAAACTCAGACCAGTCCCTGAGTGATATTCAGCTAAATGAGCACCCCAGCCCAGACCGGAGGGGTCCGTAGGAGAATCCACTGAGGGAACACAGTTCAGAAGGGAACCCTCGCAGGATCTCTGCCACCACTCCAAAGTTCTCCTCACCGGGTCGCAGACCATTACCAGCTGATCCAGGTTATCGTGCATTGGTCCCATTGGACCTGAAGAGTCCATATGGAACCCTCATGTAGACGGGCCAGGGAACTGTGGCTATAACCACTGTCATGTGCCCCAACAGGTGGATAAATGCTCTGGCTAGTATCTGACAGCTGAGGATACTAGCAGGAAGGCTGTACCCTGGGACGAGTCCAGGACCACCCCAATATACTGGAGACTTTGGCTCGGAGACAGACAAGACTTTAGCAGAATGACTGTAATCCCCAGGGCCTCAAAAGCTGAAAGGTACCACTTTCCAAGATCTGTAGCAAGAGGTCCCTGGAGGGGTTGTTAGCAGCCAATTGCCCAAGTAAGGAACACACAGAATCTCTGTCTCCTCAGAGCTGCAGCCAACACCACCAGGCACTTGGTAAAGACTCGAGGTGCCGAGGAAAGCCCAAGGGCCAGGGCCATGAACAAGTGATCCCCAAAAGCAGAAACAGTGAAAGCGGCAGTAGCATGAAAAACCTGGATATGAAGACAGGCATCCTGCATATCCAGGGAACACAGCCAGTCCCCCTGCTGCAGGAAGGGCAACAGCACCTGGAGAGTGACCATCCTGAAGTGCTTGTACTCTATGTAGAGGTTCAGGTGGCTGAGGTCCAGGATCAACCTCAAGTTCCCCTTTCTGGGGATGAGGGGAAGTGGGAGTAGATCCTTGTTGTTCTTTGAGCCAGAGGAACTGGTGCTATGGCCTTTTGCACAGGAGTGTCTGAATCTCTTCTCTGATGATGGAAATGTGGGCCTGAGGGCAGCAGGAGAGCAATGGGGGCTTTCCAGAGGGGCTCCAGAAATTCGAGGGTGTGACCTTGTTCGATAAGCTGCAGGACCCACTGATCTTAAGTTACTGTTCGCTACCTGTCGAGGGAGAATCAACCCTAGACCAACTCCTCCAAGGCCTCTGCTGGAAATGTGGAGGGTCGGGCAAGGAGTCAGGCAGTGGATCAGAGGGTGGGCAGAGTGACTGTGTGCATTTAAGGGGCCCTTGGGATAGTACTCCAGCTGGTGGGGTGTTTGCCTTAGCGCTTAGAGGGTCCTTTCACTGCTGGCCTTTGTAGGGCTTCGGGAGGACCACGAAAGGACTGATGATGGGAAGACCAAGGCTGGGATCGGTAGAGGAATGCACCAACCTTAGGGCCTTGCCCAATTTTTGGAGGCGGGAGAAAATGTCCTGGGCATCTCCCCAAACAAGACAAAACCCTGAAAGGAGCATCCGTTATTTTGATTTGAACATCATGTGCAAAGCCAGACACCCTGAGCCATGAATGATGGTGAAGGCAGATCCTGTCACCGCCCACGCCCAGAAGCATCAACACTGTCATATGCCGCCCTCAGTACATGGTTGCCCACATCCAATCCGGACGCCAAGAGTTGGGCTAACTGTGTTTTGGTAGAATCCTCAAGGAGGGTTTGAACTAGATCCTCGCCTGATCCCAGAGGGCATTCTGGTACTGTTCCATATTGGCCAGGTAGTAAAGGGCCTGAATAGCCAGTGTGGCAGAGGCCAATATATGCCTGCCCAGCTGGTCCAGCTGGCGAGACTCCTTGCCGTGGTGGGGAGACTAGATGCCTGGGCTTTGCATGGTCATAGGCCACATTCACAACCACAAAGTCTGTCGGGTGCTCACTAAGGAAGGGCTTGCCCACCAGTGCAAGATAAAGGTGATCCACCTTTGGCTAAAGCCAGGATGGAAGAGGAGTGGTTCCACTGCCTTAGTAACATCTTTGTAAGAGTCAAAGGGAGAACCACAAAAGGAGGTCTCCTTTTTCCAGAGGTATATTGCCATGCAACGACACTCCAGGTCAAGTTCCTCCATTTCCCATCCTATGAGGGACTGGACAGGACGATCATGTCAAAGAAAGAGGAATCATCAGGGTGAGACTTTAGGGGTCTCCTTCGATACTCCTGAACATCAGAGAAGCCCTGGAGTCCTCGGATGACTTGGAAGAGGAAGAGTGGTTTCAGACTGATCATGGTCAGAGACCAGCATCTCAGGGCAGCAGTCGCCTTTATGATGGCCAGAGTTCCCCGTGTGTCCCCAGAAGATCCTGTGTTATGGGGTTGCTAGGTCCTTCCCAGTCAGAGTCCTGGGGGAGGTCCCATGAAGAACAAGGAGGAGAAGGGCCACCTGGTGCATCCTTATTTTGCATGAAGGACCACCATGCCATAAATAGAGCATTATAATCCACTGGTGGAAGAGGATTGTAGGATGGATAAGGATACGGAGGAGGAGGGTACGTAGGTGGAGGGGCTGATGTAGGGTACCCTGGCATAGGCCCACTGGCACCAGCTGAGGAACCCGAGGAGGGCCAGCAGACGCCAGTTGTGACATAGGTTGAAGCCGAGGTGACAACGGCTGAGGAGTCACTGGTTGAGGTGTTGGCATAGCCGGCGCCAGCCTGAGAGGCGAGGCTGGTGTCAGTCTGGCAAAGTAGCTGATGTTTGCCCCACAGGTAAGGCTGGCACCTGCAGGGTGAAAATTCCCCAAGGCAGGGGAAGAGGCATCTACCTGCATGGAAGAAGAGGTGAGCACTTGCTCGGGCAATGCCTGGAAGGGCTAGTGCTGGCCCCGGAGTCTGGGATAGATGAAGGCAACACCTTAGTCGGAGAGTGGGGGAGAAACAGGTGAAGACCCACCACCAGGGGTACCATACCCAGCCCGAGCTCCCTGACCAAGGACATGAACATCACAGGCTGGGAGGCAGGAGATGAACCCGCTGCTCCCAAAGAGCTGCCACCCAAATGGAGATGAGGGTGGGCAGTTACACCACTGGCTAGCCCGGAGAGAGTGAGGGCTGCTGAGGAAGAAAGGCCAACCCCATGGGAGGAAGACCCAGAGGCGAAGCCGCCTGTGCGGCGCACCATGAGCGAGGCTGACCGAGGATGGTCCTGGTGCTTGTCCCATTACTTGTGGTTCTACTCTACTTCATCTTCTGGGAAGAAGATGCCCTCAAGACTGAGCCGGGATGTTGAAGAGCTTTTGGCCTGAAGCCCTTCTCCATCGTGGCCAATTTCTGCTTTAGCAGGTAGCTTCAAAGTTTTCAAGTGGTGTCTCCTTGTGGCCTGGTTTAAGTCCTGGCAGGCCTCGTGTCTTGGTTGGGGCCTAGCAGAGCAGGCAGGAAACGTGACAGTCTTTGGCAGGTATCTGCTTGTCGAGGTACACTTTGTTGGCCGGTCGGAAGATGAGGCTGAGAAGAAAACAAACCTGAGAAAGAAAATACAGAAAATTATATGTTACTAAGTAGAAAAAGAAGAAAATAAATCCCAGGTAAAAGCAAGCAAAATGGCAGTCGGCTGAAGCAGGCGTCCATGGAGGTCAGGCGTGAAGGGTCAACAGCGAGAAAAGAACCGAATAGGTTTGGGGGACTGCCCCTTTAAAGGATAGGTAGACATCAGCTTGCCGACGCTCATGTATCCTAACGATATGCGATCAGCTAGATGTTCTTTGTGTGGTCCTGACGCCTTCAGTCCTACCAATGTTGCCTACTGCAAGAGCCCCTCAAAGTAAGATCTACCTATTTGTTTTGTATACATTTTCTAAGAAAACCCATTTTGTAAGCACAATAACACACTCCAGGGCGGCACTGCACTGTTTCGATGAACTTCCTATTTGGGCCTCATTACATACCGGGGCGAGGGTCGATAGCACCACATATACCCTGCTGTGCATTTCTGCTTACTTGTTTCAGATATTGTTAGAAACGTGGCTTGTGTTACACATCTGCATCTTTACCTTTGGTTAGGGATGTGTCATTTCACCCGGGTCATGCACCAGGTGGTACAGCCTGCTACATCAGGAACTACTGCTTAAAACATCAACTTATAATAAATCACTAACATGGCAGCAATAAAGAAATAAATACAACGTAAGTGTACATAATAAAGTTGTTATAGCATGGAGGTAACTGGGACAGTAATTAACACAAATGTGGGAAGCACAAGTGTTTTACATTGTCGCCAAATGCCATTACAATCCTCCATGTACACTTTTGGTGTAATTCATGTGTTTGAAGTTCTTGTCGGTCTGTCTATACCTGCTCTAGTTATGCAGTCTATCGCATTTACTTTCTTTTTAGGTGCAGCAGGCAGCAGTGACATAGGAACATGCCATCTGGTGGTAGTAGTAGTAGTTTTGTATTGGCGCTCTTCCATGAAGGCCCAGGGTACCGTACATAAAGTGCATGGACAATGTACAAAAGTGCAGGAGTAAAATATCAGCATAAACAGATAATTATATATATAGTAGCCTTATAATTGATGAGATTCCACAAGTTGATATGACACAATATAGAACTCACTGATAAGGCTGTAAACACCTGTAGCCAAGGAGGAAAAGTCACAACATGATAAACACCAAAAAGAAATCCAAAATAAATATAATTTAAAGCTTACATTATCTTTGTTATCCATGTCAAGGCCAAGAGAGCTCATTTCCTTTTCCAAAGTCTTTCTCTCTACCTGCAAGGATGAAAAGGAAAGTTAGATCTCATTTTAATTCAAAAGTTGAAAGCAATCTGACTGAAAAGTGATAACAGGAAAACAAATGCAAGCTTTGAGCTGTATCCTGAAAGGCAAGTCACAAAGACAGGGTTTCATAATACTGGGTGGAATCGCTAAGGGTATGTATCAGGTATGTTTCAGATGAAATGGTTGATGACTAGCAATAGCACAAAAGTATTTTAACTTCTGACATATATAAAATGCCAAATGTTGCAGGTACTTTCTTTTACCATGAGTAGTGCAAAATTAATGACCGTTTGAAAGACCACTGTTACAAAATATGCAGAAAATAAAGGTTTAAACTTGCACCTTCTGCAATCCAAGTCATCTGAGCTGGATATTCACTTTTATACTGCGGATGAGATCAGACCTTCCACAAATTATTTATGCCACTGTCAAATGCTAAATGAAGTCCATCATTCATCTCAATGCTGGTTGCATCAGCAGCATTTAGCTCCACTTTGGGCAGATTAAAGAGAAACCCGTAGGAGGTTGCTGTAGACCTTACTCTGGACTCCTAAGTGAGGCACCATTTTGGCAGGGTACCACATCTGAGCCTTTGTTTGCTTGTCCCTCAGTTGTTTAATTATCCCACAAACCATTTTCTTTTACTAAGCATCTCCATGAGATAATATGGCAGTACAGCTCAGAGGTTACAGTAATGAGCTGTGAAACAAGCTTGGTACATCCAACAGATCTAGGTTTGATTACCACAGCCTCCACTGTGTGCCCTTTCTATTTCAGCTGGGTTCTTCCAAAGCCTCAGTTCTTCCACAAACCATGACCGTAGAATAGTATTTGGGTCGGTACCTCACATTCTCCGTATGCCATAGTATAATATTCCCCTTACGTCACAGCCTCTGCACCCTTAGCTTGGCGATCAGTTCCAGCTGGCAGACTAATTTAGAGTGCCCTTCGCCTCTGGATACTGGCCATTTAAGGGCACTTATCTTTTTGCATATTATTTCAATTTGAAACTTTCCATTTTGATTGCTCACCTCTAAAATTCACTGAAGTTGATGACTGTTTCACCTTCTGCTTCATATCTTAGTAAAACAGAAATGCATGCTAAGGGTGTAGTTATCACCAACCTTGTTTTGTTTTAAATCCTTGATGTACTTAATGCATATTTCCTAAACATTAGGAACACTCAGTGTAGCCACTTATGATGCAACAGTCTCCTCTCCTCACACTACATCATGTAAACCACATTAACCCGGAGAAATAGATGCTCTGAAGTGGTTAATTCACTTGTAACATGGGAAGAGAAAGGGTTTGGCGCTTTTTTATATGTTCCTCTTCCTCATGTTACATTTCAAATCAAAGTAATTTTAAAGTGCAAAATTACAAATGTTCTGGGAGAATATTAAGGTTCCTACCATGGGGAAGAGAAAGGGGTTGCACCTAACTGGCAAACTACATGCTGAACTTTTATATTTTGACTGCAACAGTGAACAATTACTGATTACATGCAGTTGTGATCAACATTTCTGAATATGTGATCATTTTGGCTGACTTAGTTTTGTAAACTGTGGAATCATCTCAGTTTTTCTGCTATGTTTGATGTTTGGGATTTGGCTGCCGTGCATTACGGAAATGCATATACTTAAATGCAGAGGACATTTGAGATCTGGTAGTTGCTGCAGTTCCCTTGGCTGACCAACCAATGGTAGTACACTGAGGCTTAATCAGTGCTGAAATCACTGGACTAGGCATAAAACTGCAGAGAAACACTGACCTTACTTTTCTTCTTTTAGCAGCTTCGTAGTTAAGTCCTGATCTTTTTGCCTCACAGTTCATTCAGTTGCACAGTTCTGTGAGCTGTACAGTGCAGATCTGCAACTTGCTTGTTTTCTTGTCAGCTGCTCAGTCCTCACGGCTGCACAGACTGACTTGTATCTTTGCTGAACTGATCATTCACTGCACTGTTTTCAGCATTTGCCTAACCTGAACTGGCTTCTAGTGATTTTTTCGGCCCACCCCCTCTCCCACCTCCTTCCTTTAATTAAATACACTACCAGAGCTGAGAGACGCACCCACCTCCTACATGGTTACACTTCACTTTCCTTTTAAAGGGGAAGCACCTAAGAGCTACAGCAAAGCACTTAAAGGGGTAATGCCTAGATCCACAATACCAGGATTTCTTTACCTCTCCATTAGAATAAACTCCACTATTAGCCCGTCCTTCAGACACAATACTAAGTACCTGCTTCCCATTAGCAGGTTATACAGCTCCTCCATTACAGGGTGTATCCTTAACAAGCATCTCTCACTTTCTTCCCTACCACAGGCTATTCAGTTGGATACCTGAGGGAGCTTTATTTTAAGCATTGTGCCCTTCCCTTGGTAGTACGGCAACTCTGTTCAGCTACACCCCTTGTTGTAGTCTACTACCTACCAAAGTCTACCCCCTCTGCTGCCCTTGACTCTAAGGATGTTTCCTCCTCTCAAATCCTTCTCCCTAACCTTATTTCTTACCCTCTCCTACCTGCCCCTCCTGCTTTTGCCAGTCCAGGGCCCTATAACTCCAAATCCATCCAAACCCCTGTCTCCAGGCCCCAACTTATATTCATGCTATTACTCCTGCCCCTCCCAAAAAAAAACGATTGGTCTCATTCCTCATCATTCCACATGCATCCTTACTAACTTTACTAAATTTCTTTGCTGTTCTCCACCTCCTGCTTCCTCACTATACCACTCTCTTCTACCTCACTCGCCGAACTCCAAGCCCCATCACTCCAAATCCACAAAGTTACACTTCCTCATCCCAGCTCTCTACTATTACTCACCTTGGGGACATCCATCCCAAACGCAGTCCTGCTACTTCCTTCACCCCTGCCATCTCCCCCACTGCCACGGCCCCAACAGCCCTCATAAAGTTTCAAGATATTCAAAACAGACCTCCTGCAAGCCATGGTTGGTGCCTGAAACCAAACATTCTAATTATAACAGAAACATGGCTAAAGAGCACATTCCTGACCACTCTGTCTCCATCCCCGATTACTCCATCCCAAGGCTAGATAGAGCAGAGAGGTGGTGAAGTGGCCATGTATATCCGTGCCTCACCCAATACTTCCCAGTCTTCTCCTCCTCCTCCAACCCAGCAACCCGTGATGCCTTAGCCATCAATGTATCCCTCCTTTCTCACTCCTATCTTTGTAGCCAGTATCTATTGCCGTCCAAATGTCCAGCCCGCTGTCTCCTTGACCTCCTAACTTCCATTACTTCCTTCTCTCAATCTGGTGAGCTTTACATCCTTGAGCCTCAATTTAAATTGGTTGTCTAACAACATCTAACACAAGAAATGCTATCAGTGCCCTCAACCTCACAACTAATTATAGAACCCACCCACCCTAATCACAAGACCCAAAACCACTCCCTACTTGATTGTGCCCTAACTTCCCACCCCATAGAATCATCGCCTCCGCATCCTTCCATATGCTCAGTGACCACAACCTGGTTTTCCTGGTCAGAAAGTTCACGGCCCTAAATCCCCACATAAAACCCTACAAATACAGACTTATAAATCCTAGAATTTGAACCTCTCCTGCAGAGCCTTGCCTCTCAGACTGGTCCCCCTAGCAAGCACCTCCTCGATTAATAAGGTCCTAATCTAGTTTAAAGACACCTTCCTAGCAAATTGGAATACCTTTGCACCCTAAAACAAACACGGGTTAGGTCATTACCTCCCTGGATTACTAGCCTGCCACAGAGCCAGAGATCAGGCCTGGAAACGGCACAAAGTCTCCCAGCTTCCAAATGACCTTATTTACCGAAAACTCCATAATGCCTGTACCCGGCTACCAGGCTAGCCAAAACTGAGTACTTCAAATCTACCTTTGTGACTAACATCAACTCCTCCTCCAAGTTCTGGAGAGTGGTACACCGCCTATTTACCACCCACCCCTATACTTAAGATTAATCCCTCCGTGCCGATCCAGCTGCAGTAGCTACTTGAATTCAACTCCTATTACACCAATTTGTGCTGATGAGCTACTCCAATCCCTCCCAAACTATGCCTCCCTCTCCCCTTCCTACTGCTTACGAATGACACCCCTCAGATTCCCCTTCTCCTTCGCTGTCTCCCTAAATGCCCTGCTAGCAATCAACCCTTCAAAAGGCTCCCCTGGATGGCCTTGACCCTAAACTACTATCCCTCTCAGCCCCAGCCATCACCTACCCACACTCTATTATCCTAAACCTCTCTTTCTCAACTGCCTCAGTACCTTCCCCATGGAAACATGCAGTGGACCTTCCCTCCCCAAAGCGGAGACCCCACCTCCCTGGCACTACAGCCCCATCTCTTTCTCCTTACTCATGCCAAACTTCAGGAACACCTAGCCCTCTCCCAGCTCACTGCTTGCCTCAACGATCACTCCTTCACCCTTAGCAATCTGGCGTGAAAAATCACTCCACCACCACCCTTCTTCGGCTCACTGATTTCATTCCCACAGCAATGGACAATGGCCAAAGCACCTCAGCCATTTTGTCAATCTGACCAAAGCCTCACACAGTCTTCCACCCTTCTCCTTGACACCCTATCAACAGCTGGGCTATCCCCTTAGCCACAGACTGATTCATGGCATACCTCACTGGCAGAACCCAATCAGTCAAGATCTCTGATGCAATTTCCCACCCTCCCGATAAGAACTGGCATCCCCAGGGATCAGTGTTGGGCATCATACTCTATTTTTCTGAACGATCTCCCGGCCACCTGCTCTCCTTCTCCTCCATTCACATGTAAGCTGATGATACAGTCTTGTATGCATCTGGTTCTTGACCCACCAAGGTTGCATCCAACTTGCAGCATGACTTCGATAAAGTTCAGCGTTGGTTTGCAAACCATCAACTATCTCTCAACGCCAAAAACAGTCTCCATGACCTTCAGCACCAGGCAGAGACTTACCAGGTTTCCCTCTCTACCCTCCTTCCACACCCTTGATGAGACTTTACCGAGACACATCCTCCTTGAGGGATTTAGGTGTCCGGCTGGACCAACACCTGAACTTCTCTGGGCATATCGACTATCCAGAAAAATTGCGCCCAAGCTCGGAGCCTTATTCAGGAACTGTGTCTGCATCCCAACCCACGGTAAGGAGTGAGATTGTTCAGAAGATGATCCTACCAATCTTCGACTACTGTGATGCAGTCTACGGCTGCCCACAGTCCTCCTGGCCAAACTAGATACCCTCTTCAACTCCTTTTGCTCGTGCCCCCTCCGCACTCATCACTGTGATCTCTACCATGCCCCAGCCTTCCCTGACAAACCCGGCGCCTCTCACTGCACAAAAATTCACCTCCAAGCACTGGTTGGTGAAACCTCCCATCTATCCCCTGCCTTTACAACCGCGCCCCTCCCAATCCTGAAGATCTACCACTCACAAACCCTGGTGGTCCCACGCCTCCACCCTTATTAGCTGATCGGGTTTTCTCATCACCTTCCAAAATCGAGAATTCACTTCCCCTCAATTTGCACTCATCCTCTTGCTACTCCATTAACTCTGCCCTCAAGAACTTCTTGCCTCTTCCTGTGCCTGTGACCCCCAATCCCTGCCATCTCCCAAGCCCATATTACCATATGCCTACTCCCACCACCCTATTTCCCTCTGATCTGCTCCTCCTAGTCCCCTACCTCCTCTTCCTAACATGTTCCTCCCCTTCTTTCTCTACCCTTAATCTCCCTCCTGTGAGCTCCATCACTGCCTTGTGCAGGCAGGATCCATAGCGCATGGCTGGCAACAACTTTACACCCTTTCCCTATTTCTCCTTTACTGCACCCCTCAGTCACTGCTTGATCACTGCCTTTGCAGGCAGTGTCACCAGCACACTGGTGGGAACCTACTCCCCTTCCTACAGCTGACCTCTGCTACCCCTCCCACAACATCCTCCCCAACACCCCCATCACTATACATAAATAACATATCACCTATAACCTGTGTCCTACAGTAGGGCTGCCCACTGCCCTGCCCACATAGGGATAACAGGACACTGTTGAATTTCAACCCTCCCCCACCTTGGATACCCCCACCTACAATACCTCTCTATCACCCTGCCACACCTCTACTCCTTTCCTCCTATCCCCCTTCCGTAGACACAGCCCAACACTGGCCTACCCTACACTCAATTAAGCACTTATAACCTATACCTCTTATATACACTTTAGTCCACCCTGTCATCTCTGTTTGCCTTGAAAATCATGTTCTGCCTGCGTCTCTGTAAATTTTATTTAATTTCATTTTTTTTTATACTGGAAGGTCTGTGGGCCAAACCCATTTTCACAGACGTCCAGAACATGACAAACATTTACAAAACAATTAACAATAAAATATACATTATGTAAAACGCTTACAAATTGAGTTTGCAAGTATATTACTTTTAAGGACTGTCTTAAAGGTAGCTAGCTTCTTTTGACTGATAATACTACTAGGAAGACTATTGTACAACCCAGTGGTAGCAAAATTCAATGAGTTTTGACCAAAGGCAGTATGAAAAAATGGGATCAAAAAAACATCCTTACTCTGCAGTCATGTTTTATCAGATTTACTGATCCTAGGAAATAAACCAAGAATACTTTTATGGCATTATACCCAATTGTATCTTATGTAAGAACATCAGTGACCTAAAATTAAAACGCCCCACCAATGAAAAACAACTGAAATGTTTATCAAGAAAACAGTGGTGTGTTGACCTAGGATGTCCAGTAGCAAACGAAAACAGAGTGATATGGGGCCTGAAGTTTTGCTAAAATCCTGTCAGAAGTATATGAATAGACTACAGACCCATAATCAAATAAGGAAAATAATAAACTATGTGTGAGTAGATGCTTATATCAACTGCACGATTACTCTAATTTGACACAGAAACGCTAATCTTTATGTAATCTATTAATTAAATCCAAAAACATGCGACTCAAACGTTAGATGACAATCAATTACTATACCTAAATATTTAAACAATCTAACTTGTTCTACTGAATTACCCAAATTATCAAAAATAGTAAATTCAGATGTTGCTCTTCTGGGGTGTGAAAATACCATAGTCTTGGTTTTAGCAGAATTTAACACCAGTTTATGTTTATCAAACCAATAATGTAATAAATTAAAATCAGATTGTAGTATTGTTTTGAAGAGTGGATAAATTAGTACCGAACAGAAAAGAACTGCATCGTCAGCATATAATATTAATTCAATGTGTGTAAAATTAACTGATAAAGAATTCACAAATAATGAAAAAAATTTCCTTCCTTCTTCCATTCTGCCTTCTGCAATGTTTCGTCTCCTCCTTCCATTCTTCCTCTCTTTACTCCTATCACTGTAAATCTTGAATAACTATGTTACACTAATGGCTACCAATTCATTATTGTGCCACCTTACCATCTAGTGCTACATCTGTTGCCAAGTTATTATATGTGTTCCAGTGTTACCAACTGTTGCCTAATTGCTATATGTGTCTTCATATCTACTATAGTTAAATGTTGCACTGTTAGCCAATGTGATCCACCTGTAATCCCTCCTGCTCTCATTGTATGCAAGTAAGCAAATAGTATTCCAACACTGTAACATTTCTCTGTATTCTATCCCATTGTTCCCTACACCCCATGTCGCATCGGGAGACGCAGCAACTTGTTGCTCAGCATGCCTTCCTGGTGAAACATTTCAATAAATAAAAACACATCTTTTTATCTGTGAATTTACAGCCAACATTGCACATCAATACTTTTGCCCTTTTCAACTGATTTACATGAAGTTTACAAAGCACAGCCTCTGTATCAGGAATTCTTGATCCTGTAAATCCATGCAGATCGGTTCCGAGGAGGCAAAGTTACAGTGTGTGCAAAAAATGCAAGTCCCAGTTTTTGAAAATGTTAAGCCTTTTTACTACTCGATAACTAAAAATTAGAGACTTTGAAACCCGAAACTTTCAGGTTTGATAGAGATTGGTCCATGGTGTGTGCTTTATGGTTTTACGCTTCACAGAGTTTTTTTTTTTAACATTTAATAAAAGACATGGAGGCAATCTGGAAAATCATATGTGGCATACATTACTGTGTAGTTACTGAAAGGGTATGTGTTTCTGAGCCAATAGACCAAGTAACTTAAAAAACAGACGAAAAAAACAAAACAAAAAAACACATTACATAGTCATATAGATGTTTTTAAACTACTTATGATGGAACTGCTAGAAATTTCACTTAAGCTCATCTATTCTTGTTTGACAGCCATCTGTTGGCCGGCTGTGAACTGTAAGCTAAGACTGTTTTGGGACAAGAAACTAACATGGGGAACAGAATGTGGGTGCACTTTACCATTGATTAATTCTTAAATAATCCATGGTTGCCTGAATTAATCAATGGTCACCTGATGCTGTTGGACCAATCCTGCACAACCATGTCTCTTCCCATGTTACAAAAGCAGCTAGACTGTGTTGGGGAGGTTCCCAAGTCCAGGAAAGATTAAATGGGAGTTGATCAAAGGCATCTTTATGTGGTAACACCAGCATGGTAGGCAGTCTGTTTTTCACTTTCAAAAGAAAAAGATATCTGAATCAAACTGACCAGCTAGCTCAGCAAATTCTACAGCACGTGAGCAATCACAAAACGTGTTGAAGTTCCATTCAATGGCTAAACTAGAATGTCCTGTCTTGGCTGTGTCTTCCTGCCCATGCTATGGAGACCGGTTCTATGGTTAAATAGCTTAAAATTAAATAGTGATTGCTATTTTTTATTTTATTTTAGCTTTTGTTGACCGGGTAAGTACACTAGACAAGTATTATGCCTATTTTCAGGAGCGACCGGAGAGTACAACATAGGGATACAGACATTAATTACAGTAGAGAGTAAGTACAGCATGACAAATGTGGGAAATATTAACATAATCCTTGAGAGTACATTATGGAGACTGCACAACTAAGCGCCTGCACAAAACCGCCCATGTAAATTTAGCAATCTGATCGGACCGCCCCCACCAACCCTTTTCCCTTTATTCTACATCTGCTAACATGACAGGGAAACAAGTGGCAGTATTACCAATAGAGCCTCGGATTTAAAAGAGAGTTCTGGCTTTATCTTTACTGACTGTTTGCTGGAAGGAGCATGATTTCTTACTGGGCTGACGTGAATAATAATGCCTCCTTGTACAATACACACTGGCAAACAGCTGTGAGTAAAGTTGCAAATCTATTATTAAAATCACTACTATGCATCACTGCATTCTAGTCATGTAGCAGATGCGTGAATGAAAGCTAACAGTGTCCAATCAATCACTTTTTAAATCCTCTGCTCCATTTGCAATACTGTCATGCAGCAGATGCGGTGAATAAACAGTACAGGGTTGGAGGTGAGGGCATGGTCATGGACAAACCATTGTTGCACAGTAACTGGCTGCAGGTTGACTGGCTTTGTGCCAGATGCAGAAGTAGCAGCACTTGATCCACATCTCTATTGGTAATCTACTGGCCACTTGATGCACGTCTACTGGTATCTACTGGCCACTTGTTTTAAAATGCTCGGCTCAGTAATACTACCACTACTTTATGGTCAGTTGACCGCGATTTTAGCATTCACTATTTCAGACAGCTGTACTTCGCCAGTTTTTATTTGCACTATTATGATACAGTCGACAAATCGAGGGTTCACGTAACTGAATCGCTATTATGTAGTCACCATTTCTGACTCGCACAATAACGGGATACGCGAGAGACTGTGACTAGAGTCTTGGTGAATGGCAGTGATGCTCAGCAGATGTGTGACCTACAGTCTAACAGCCCAACACTGTTCTTTCTGGTGTACCGCGATTTAGTAGATTCAGATCGGAAGCTAGCAATTTCTTCTACAAAACCTCTTACTTGACACTGATACAGAACCAGCCATTTTATATATGACTGCAGATCCGTCTCCAGATTTTTCTGGAGAAATTACATAGTTCCACAAGAGACTCTTGTAGCCTGGTTGAAACAGGAGAAATCAGACAGCCCCAAACACTGTGGCCAGTACACAGGCAATTCACACAGTGGTCATGGCTGTCATAATGGGAGATCTTTTACTGCTACAACACTTTTTAAAAACAGTTCCTTGGTTCAATGACTGTGGACTCGACAGCATATAATGTTGAAGATGAACAGTTGACGGCACTCTCAGAGGATGGCGTCATAGAGGTCAGGTAGAAAAGAAACCGTTGATGGGAGAAAAATTGATGGTGCACAAATGATAAGTACTTATCACTACTAGTCCAAAGTATCTTGACAGTGGGTAAAACGAAAAACAAACAAAAAGGGAAGTATATTGTGTGTGGGGTGGTGGTTCCATGTCATAACAGCGATTGCAAAACATAGATCACTATTATGGTAGGTGTATATCACCGAAAGGCATTTCAGCGATATAAAATTCTCAGCGACTCCACTTCCGTAACACAGTGTTTTAAGGGGACTTTGCCCACTGCACCACCCTGCTTTTATACTGTCAACTCCGGGGTGGGGGTGCATATTGAGGAGGGGCAAAACTCAGTGGGGCAGCCGCAGCAGCAGCAAAATACTCGCCACCAGTCTGTCCCGAACCCAGTGCCTTCTGCATCACAGCCAGCCACCCTCACCACCACACCACAGGGCTTGCTCGGCTGCAGCAGGCTCTCCTTCCTATCTAAACCCTCCTTCCTATCCCTCTCCTTCACCTCTGTATCCCTCCCTTCTGGTCGCTTCCTCGCTATTCTATCATTACTTTGCAGGGCAGTTGATGATGATAGTGCTATAAATGAGTCGCCGCTTTTATAGTCGCCTATTATTGCTATCTTCACTGGATACCACAAGGGGAGAGAAAGACACCCACATCACATAGGCAATGCCAAGTACCTGATGTAGGATGTCGATGTGGGCAGATCAGCTATGAACTACTACGGTCCCGACGCCATCAGCAACAGTCCAAAGTGCTTGGCTATATGGAGGAGATATCCTTGATGAAGATTTCCAGTTTTTGGGAATGATCTGTCACTGATTGCCGATTAAGTCAACAGCTAAATGTATATTGCTGATTAGAGTCTATCTTTGAAGATCAGTGAAAACCTAAAATTTGATTTCTGTAACTTTCAATTTCTATATCATAACAAAATGCTCTTTTTAAAATAATGTTAAAATATACCAGTGTATTTTTAAACCCTTATTCCTCTCAAAGCCACAACATTCTATAGGCTAGCAGCATGATGATATTGTAGCTGTGACAATTAGCCTACTGAATATAAGCAAACAGTGCCTCCTGTATAATTTAGCCACTAGAATGTTGTTTCATTTTTTCCTTTTCTAATACAGTAAAACTTTTAATAAAGGACTGGGAGAGGAAATAATTCAAACTAACGACTGAAATGCCATCATAAGAAAGTTGCAGGCTTCAGAGATCTGGAAACTGGCAACACTGAAAAATTCCACAACTGGATCGTTCAGCGGCTGAGATTTTGTTTCAGAGCCTATTAACATTTATGTACCACATTTTTGTTGTGTTGTGTTACTTCTACTGGAGGAGTACACCTTAGAAACAAGATGCACCGTTTAAATACTTTCTTACTCCTACTGCTCAACGGATTCAATACTTGCCTTCTTAGCAGTTCTAGGCAGTCTTGGACCATGTACGTCTTTTTCTCTGGACTCCAGGATTTTGAGCTTTTTCTTTTCATGGATCTGGCTGGCCAGCTGCCTGATTTCTTGCATTTCTTCATCCTCACTTTCAGGCTCAGAATCATATTCTCCAGCAGCCTCTCTCAGCTCCTCCTCTTTTTCTAACTCCTCCAATTTCTGAGAGAGAGAGTGATATCTTACAACAAAGCTATGACAAAGTGTATAAATCCACAGTTCAATATTTACTTTATAGCCAAGTTGACGAATTTATAAATAGCCCTCCAATTACAGTTGTTCAATATAAAGCAGCAGTATTTGTTAGTCACCACGTAGGTTTTTCACTAATAATGTTTTCTGGCAAATACATATATATACCAAATCTTTCCATTTTCTTTCATTCCTGAATGAAGCTGCAGGATTTCAGTCTTAAAAGTTCTCACTCTGTGCCATGCTCATCAAGAAATAATTTAATATCATGGTACGTTGTCGTTTACCATCAGAAATGTGGCAATACCACTCCTCATACATCCACAATATGGAACTATTATCTACATTCAACAGGTAACTTCAGCAGAGGAGATTTTTAAAACTGCGTAGTGGCCATCTTTAATGATGTAGTCATTAATTACAAAATTAGCCATAAAAATGTTTTAAAAATATCTCGGAAAACAAAGCACACCGAGGATGAATCTAGGGATGGCAGAAACAGATTTTGCCAAAACAAATGACATGTTTTGCCAACTAACAAATATTGCTGCTTTAATTTACGAAAGATTCTACTGCTAAAGCAGTGACGCTGCAGATACATGGAGATAGCTGGACACTGCAAATTTCAAAATGCTAGCAACACTAAGAGGCGCACAGTGAGGTTTATTAGTAACGATCACAGTTATCTGCTCATAACCAAAGTTTTTTTTTTTATTAACACAATTTTTTTAACCCAGGATAGCCCAGCTAAGCATCAGCCTCTTGTTTCTGGTAGGAATTTGCCTTTATCCATTTCCACAGCTGGGTGGACTGATGCATTAAAAGTCAAAAGGACACTTGTCTGCCTTTTACTTACTTGTTTGCCCAAATTCAAAAAGTGCCTGCACTCCCAGCAGCAGTCTATAATGTAATCCAGTGTACACTGCAGCAGTGGCTGCCTCCAAATCAATATCCATTTTTATAAAATTTTATTTAAAACTGTAATCCTGTTGGTCCACTCTTATGTGTATCCACATCCGCTCAATGCCAAAGCGCTCACAGTTCCAAATGGCACTGAAATGCCTGTAGGCTTGTCCATGGATGAGTCTGGTCTATTTTAACCAAGTTCAGCTAAACACTGTGATATCAGAAAGCAAGCTGAACTTAGAAAAGTATATCATTTTTAAAAACAAGCGCCCTAACTTATGTGAATCCCCATCTGAAAGTCGAGCTGTGATACCAGCCATGCATGCAAGATGTTCCCTGGTCTATTGGCATGTACTGGCTGTTCAGAGCAGCACAATGTGGGTAGTGGCAAACCACGTGAGCCCCTATGGAGAAGAGCAGGATCCATGTCAAGAGAATCAGAGCCGGTATGTGTGGAGAGAGGAAGCAGAGTGCACAGCCCGGGATGACACAAGAGTCAGTGAGTAACTGGGATAAAATGTAAACTAAAAACAGTGGGTCTGAATTCTCAGTTTTCTACCCTGAGAGCATAGGGAACTGCAAGTACAGTGATCAGGCATTCGATTTTGGGAAGGCGGGTTAGAGAAAGGGCAAATGCTGCCTCTTGTTTAAGCATCTTTTGCTTTCCTTACGCATGACCCTGAAAGGTGCACTGAAGTCTATCCCAAATATATTTCATTGCCTGACCTCCAGGCTGAAAGATAAGATACATCAGGGGCGGGTATGTGTGTTCAGCTACCCTGCTAAAAGTGGCTTAGAGTCCACCCAAATGCATGCACACACACATGCAAAGACCAGAAAAGGCACATTAGTTCTTAAAGAGTGCAGTTTTGTAAGCTGATCCAGAGTAAGACTAGCATTTCCAAATCACTCAATAACAAAGAATTATGCATAGGTGCCTGGAATGAACAAGTTGGTAATTTCATCAAGTGAAGCTGGAAGAGGTTAAGCTACAAGCCCATAGGACAAGTGGTGTTCTACTACTGCGCTCAGCTTTGAGATGAAATTGCTACAAAGTTCTTCACAGGCAACTATGTGCAATGTGTTATATATTACATGGTAAAGAACTGGGCTTGTATTTGTGGGCATGTGTTTGGGAGTGCCGGCGTAGTGTGAACGAGGTGTCCCTAGTGGCAGGAATGTGTGGTGGTATGGCTGGTATGCAAGTAAGGGTTATCTGCTACTTATCTGTTGCTTGCAGGGGTAATGGAGTCTGTTATGTTTTGAGAAGCTATTCACACTGCATTATGTATACTTCATTATCCGCTGCTAGCAGTGAATTAACAGAATTTCTCAGCGACTGAAAACCGTGGGTAATGGTAGTCCACCATGTAATACAATTAATACTCACCTTCATGATATCTGGGTCAATATAGTCTGTTATATTATGACCTTGCCATATCTCGGGAATAGTGTCATATTTCTCTTCTTCATTCATCAGATCCCAGTATTCTAGGAAAAAGAAGAGACTGTTCACTAGTTTATTTTGACTACCAGGCAGGTGCACTGGATCCTAGTCCCTTTTACAAGAATGACCCAGACACAAACTAACAATATAAGGAAAAAGAATTATGAATTTAACTTACATAGTGTACATAAATTATACAAGGAGTTAAAACCCATTTCATCCCAACTTTACAGATAGGTACACCTTTACATTTGGCCTTAAAATAGCATGATATTTGACCTAATGTGAATTGGCAAAAGTTCCACGTTCTGTTAGCTCTAGATGCAAGTGTCTCATCCCATGGAGGTCTTTCGTGGTGGTACTCTTATCGGATTTGCATTTGAGGATCAAGATTTAGAGTGCTAGTTCTGGGTATGAGACGAGACTCAGAACATCCAGGGTACAATGCCACAAAGCCTTATGCACTAAGGAACCAATGTTATATGTGTATTTTGATTCTAAATGGACACAACTTAATTTTATAAAAAGTTGGCAGTGATGAGTTCTCTGACAGCAAAATGAATAACCGAATTTTGTTGTGCAGCACATTTTCAAGATCGCAAATCAGGGATCCATATTAGAGTAGGCGCATGATGATATGCTGCACAGTAGCAATCCTGGCCTCAGGGATAAGCATCTCTTGAGTCAATTTAAAGATGCCTAGCCAATGAAAACAGATTACTCACCTGGAGCCGTAGTTCTAGGAGTGGTTGTATGGTTCACATCCACACTTCTGGCAGTTCTTCCTGAAGAGCTGATTCACCAGCTCCTTCCACCACTCAGATAGTATATTCCTTGGCTCTGCTTGTGGTGCTTAGATCCTGCATTCTGAAAGCAAAAATCCAGGTGCCACCTGCCAGAGGAGGCCAGGTGGGTTGTGTGGATATGAACCATATACCACTCCTAGAACTACAGTTACAGGTGAGCAACCTGTTTTTCTAGAGACGTGGATATGGTTCATGCAGCCACACTTGGCAGACGTCTAGCAGTTCTCTGGGATGAGGGGCAATGTGTGCACCCCTACTTGGGGAAAAGAGACTGGAGAACCAGGGACCCAAACAGCATCCTGGCGAGACTCTAGCTCAATGCTATAATAGGAAATGAAGGTGTCTGCTGACTTCCAGGTAGCAGCCTTGCAGATCTCCTGGATAGGGATGTCCATGGAAGCAGCCACGAGACAGTGGCATGTCTGGTGGAATGAGGCCAGAGTCCAAATGGAAGTCTCTACCAGACAACCTATAGCAGAGAGATCGATACAGGAGATAATGCACCTGCATTCGTCCGCTTAGCTGCCAGGTGCAGCTTCAGCGTGCGATGAAAAAAGAAACAGACAAGCACCACCCGAACTTCCAGCCATGCCGTCACAGTAACACAGCACCCTCTACAGGTCCAAGGGAATTAAGCCTGCACTTGGCCACTGAAGATGGGTTGGTAAAGTAGACTGGAAGGTTCATCACCTGGTTAAGGTGAAACTAAAGACTATCTTCAGGAGGAACTTTGGGTGGGGCAAGAATTCCTTGTCCTTGTGGAAGACCAGGTAGGGAGACTCCATTGCAAGCACTAGAAGCTTACAAATCCTTTTGGCTGGCATGATAGCCACCAAGACAGCAGACTTCCATGACAAGCGAGACATCTCACACCTGTGCACAGGCTCAAAGGCTTGCCCATGAGCACTGCCAGTACCAGCAAGAGGTCCAAGCTGGTAGCTCATGCACCGGCAAGGACTAGTGGTTGAGGCCCTTCAAGAAGTGGCTGACCACCTTCTCCTGTGCCAATCGTCAACATACCAGCTCACACCTGGTATGCAAAGACGGCTGCCAGGTGCACCTCAAGGTCAAAAGCAGTCCCAGCTGGGACAAGTGCCAGAGATATTCCAAGATGCTAGTCACGGGCAGGCCAGGGAATCAAGCTCCTGACCCTGACACTAAATAGAAAATTTCCATTTGAAGGCACAACACTGGCGTATCGATTCTTTACAGGAGGCCTCCACAACATGGAGCACATTCTATGGAAGACCCACAGCCTGGAATCTCCCAGCCATGAACCAGGCTGTGAGGTGCAGGAACTGAAGGTCCAGCTGCAGCACAGGCCCCTGTTGACGGGTCAGCATACCGGCAAAGGGCAACTGCCACAGAGGCCTGCTGCTGAGTCTGTGGAGATCCAGGTACCAGAACTGCGAGGCCAGTCCAGCGCTATGAGGATCATCCATGCTTTGTCCTTCCACACCTTGGCCACCACCTTGTGGATCAGGGAAAGGGAGGAAAGGCATACAGGAGGCCTGATTTTCAGGCCCTCATGAAGGCAACCCCACCAGTGTACTGGACTATGGGGGTGGGCACAAACGGCCTCAATTTGATGTTCTGCCAGGAGGCAAACAGGTCAGCCAGAGGGTGTCCCACCAGGATAACAAGTGGTTCACCACCTCCTAAAGCAGGGACCACTTGTGTGACATCTCATCCATCCAGCTGAGAGTGTCTGCCAGCTGACTGTCTGCTCCTGCGACATGAACCACCAGGAAATCTGCACCCAGGCTGCGTGGAGGGTCCAGGTGCAGAGGCCTCCCCATACAATGGAAGACAGTGTGTTCCGCCTGCCTGTTCAGGTAGAACATGGTCATAGTGTGGCCAGTCTTGACATGTATAACCTGACCCCTGAATAGAGAAGCAAATTCCATCAGAGCTAGCCGCATTGCACAGAGCTCCAGAAGGTTGATGTGCTGACAGACTCCTGGGTAACCAGAACCCATGGGTCCTGTGGTCTCCCAGGTGCACTCCCACCAGAGACATGTCCATCATTAGGGTGACTGTCTGCTCTGGGTGGACACACAGGACTCTTTCCTCCAGATGATCGGGACTAGCCACAACTGGATGGGATCCCACAACAGCTGGGTCACTGTGACTAGTTGGTCCAAGTGTCCTAGGCGTTGGGATCACTGATGGCCCACCTCCCACTGCAGGTGCCGCCTCAGCCAGTGAGCCCACTGGACCATGCTGGTCCAAGATGCCATGTACCCCAGCAGCTTCAGGAAGTCCCAGGCAACATGTGTGCACCCAAACTAAAGCAATCAGGCAAAGGAGGTAAGATTCAGTACCCAGTATGCAGACAGGAGGGCCGTGACCGTAGAAAGTCTAGCTCTGCCCAGATGAAGTGGATCACCTGCAAGGGAGTTGGTTCGGACTTGTCCAAGTTGACCAGAAGACCCAAATCTCGGGGTCTAGAGGGCCAGGTCCCTGGACCGCCCACTGCCTCCTCGGACAGCCTGGTTATCAACCAGTCATCCAGGTAGGATAAACCCGACCCCTGATGCCTCAGGAAGGCCTCCACCACTGCCATACACCTGATGAAGACCCTGGGCACTGAGCAGCAGCTGAAGCATGACCTAGAACTGACAGAGCACTCCTGAGCAGAATCAAAGTTACAGTGAGATGGAAAACACAGATGTGGAAGAATGTGTCCTGGAGTTCAGGAAGCAGAACCACATGCTCTGCTCCACAGATTATATGATCTGGTTCAAAGCTGTGCTTCTGAGAAACCGATTTAGATAATGAAAATCCAGCATAGGGCATGAAACCCCTGCCCCATCCATTTTGGGACCAGAAAATACATAGACACAAATCACTGGCCTACCATGGAGTCTGGGATCGGGGCTATGGCTCCTTCTACAAGGAGCTGATCCATGTTCCTCCTAAGGGTAGGCAGCGTGTCCTGCAACACCAGGGACTCCTTGGGGCATGGGGTCAGTAAGGCAGGAGAGCCTCAAACTAGAGCGCAACCCTCTGCCCACCATCTCTAGGACCCGTTTGTTCATGGTAATTACAAACAAATAATACTACAAGTGGCAAAGCCGACCCACCCCCAATGGGGAGCTGAGGCAGGGACTGGATGGGCAGGAGGTGAACACCCCGACCCGCTTAACTAGGCAACTTGGAAGGGCACTGGCCACTGCTGCTGGAGGAACACCACTACCCCCTACAACCACCTTTTTTGGACTCGACTGGAGAGACTTGGTCATGGGTCAATGCAAGCCTGAAACTGACCCTGCCAGGGCTGCATCTAGGGTTGCTGTGACAAAGGGCCGAAACTGAAAAGGTTTTTTTCTTCTGTTTCTGCCTGTTCAGGTCCTTCTGGGGAGGAAGTTACGGAATCCAGAGCGGCACTGGACTTCTCAGTCTGGTGAGACGCCACTCCACCCTTGAGCCAAAGAGGTTAGTGCCCAAGAAAGGGACATCAGCTAACTTGTGGAGAGTGTCCGCGTGAAGATGGAGATCCTCAGCCAGGCCCTGTGATGCATCACAATGGCCGATGCCATGGAATGGATGCAAGGTTGCTAATATCCAGGGCCGTGTGAGGCTGGTGTTAAGCAAGTGCTTGACCTTGGTCCCTGATGACCTTCACTGACACCTGCTTATCAGCCAGCAAGTGATAGAAGACAGAATCAATCACTTGCAGCAGGGAGTGACCGGTGGGCCATCACTAAGGCATAGCTGACTGGGTAGAGACCAAGAAGGGTGCGACATAAGTTTCTTTGACTCTCTGTCGGGGCTTGTCCATGTCCCAGTATTACAGATTTCCAGAAAACGGAGTCTGAGACCAGCCTCTCAGCCGAGGGTGGTCAAAGAATCCAGGCAAAGAGCTGGTAGGGATGGGCAAAAGTCGACAGGGTAGTATCTCCCCCCCATGGAGGTGTGACATGTTCTGACCACAAATGTAGTGAGACACTAATCAGTGTCTGGCCATCAGGAATTCCAAATTTTTCTCTCTTTCACATATTTAAGCTCTCCTACTGAACAATTTTTTTTTTATTCAAGTTTACTGAATAACAGATGCAGTATAAGTCAGTACAGTACTACAGTATCATACAAGTCAAAAGAAGACACGGCATATTAGTGCAGGTGTTAGATCATCATTTTCAGATTGTCAAACATTTCATTATGAGTGAGGTAACAAACAATGTTAATCTTACGAATTAACTGTGGTTTCAGGTTCAATTTGTTCTGTTCCCTTGGTTTGGCAGATATGCATCTGCTAGTGTGGTCTTCATTGGGCTCTGGGGTTACAGGGTGTTGACAGAGTCCTTGTCACTAAGTACAGCACCCCATCTCCACCATTTAGTTGCGAAGCTGGGTGTACACTGGTTGATCTGGAATGTTAACTGATCCATCCATTATCTCTCTCTACTAGGTTTGTCCAGTTCTGGTGGGCTGGTGTGCTGATGGTTTGGTTTGACTAATATGGGCTGCCAGTAAGAAGATGACCTGCACAGTACAACAATTAAGTCCCTAAACTCTCCTGGTAGATGTTCTAGCACTACAAGCCCACATTAATCAATAAATTGGGAGGTTTAGAGCACAGGAGGGTTCTACTGCCAAATGAAAGTCAAGTGAGTTACCCAAGGGGGTGGCAGAGAAAGTATAGGCTGAGTGGGTACATAAAAGTGGTGCATGGGAATAACTAGGCTGAAAATTTTAAACAATTACTGGGGACAGGAAAAGTAAAATGGGATTTAGTGACTTTGTAGTTCAAGAACATTAAAATGTCAATTTATGCTGTGAAGAAAGATGGTCATTTATACAGACCTTTGAACGATGCTTCTCATTTGTGACTTGGGCTGATGTCTTTTCCACAAGTAATCCTGCAGTTCTGCCCTCCTCTCGCACACAAATATACACTGTCCTGACACTTTAAACAGCATGTGTCTAGTAAAGTTATTTACTGTTTTGTACCTTTAGTTGTATTACTAATAACTAATGTTTTTATTTTTCACACCATTTTCATTCTTTTCATTTTGCATACTATAGCAAAATATATATATATATATATATATATATATCCAGTAGAATCTTTGAACTGTGATGAAACAACCTTATTACTGGCAAGGGAGGTAGTGTGTTTCAATGGGAAACAAAGTCTGTCTGCAGCTTTTAGAGAAATAAACTTTCTTCCACTACTATGCGATAAGTGGTACAGGCTCAAGGAGGCTGTGGCAGAGACCTCGGATCACAAGGATCTGTATGCACCGGACAGGCTGCATTAGCGCATAAGGGGTACAAGAGTCCTGAAGGGCAAGCTGGAGGAATTCATGAGGAAAAACCTCAATTTAAACTGATTGGGGGCAGCAAGGTGATCACCAGGTGGAGGAGGCTACCCCCAAACAAAATCTGGACAGTATGGTGAGGAGCTAGATGAGAAGCATGGAGATAGGGAGGACGGGCTGGGGGCAGATCAGGAGTCACGGTAGAAGTTGGTGTCTCTGAATGCCAGAAGCCTGGGAAAGAAGATGGCAGAACTGCAGTCACTGATGGCAGAGGGTGAGGTGGACCACACAGAACAACAACTGGGACCTCGCAGTTAAACTGTATAGAAAGGACAGTAGGACAGGAAAGGGGTGGAGTGGCTCTGTCGTGGAGGAGGAGATAGCCTGTACCAGAGAGGAAAGGCTGAGGGCAATACTGAAGCATTGAGTACAGGTACAACCCACTAAGGGAGGAACTAAGGATGGGGTGGTCTACAGGCCACCTTCCCAAGACGAGAAGTTAGACAGAGTACAGGGGATCAAAATCGAAATGTTCAGTAAGGGAAGGTAGTAGTGATAATGGGATATTTTGATCTATCTTGGTGGAATGAAAATCCTGGCTACCTTCTGCACTAAGGGGTTCAAGCACTACTAGATGCATTTCAGAGTGGTTTCTGGTCCAAGGTGTTGTGGAACCCATTATAGAAAGTGCTGTATTGGACCTGGTCCTGACCAACTGTAAGCATGCTCAGGATGTGAAGGTGGAGGTAACACTTGCAGTCAGTGACCACCACACAATGTGGCTCCATCTGAAAATGGGCAAGACCAGAACAAGGGTTTTAGACTGAGGGGGCTGACTTTGGTATGATGGAAGAAATTCTAGTAGGACACCTTGCTAGGATCAGAACTGAGAAGGATGTGGAACAGTGCAGCTATGGGCAATAATAAAGGGTGGACAGATGGAGGCCACTAGTGGGTGTGCCAAAATCAAAGTAAGAAAATCAAGGTCCAAAAGTCCAGCTGGTCCAGCAAGGAGGTGGCAAAAGCTGTGGGTGACAAGAGGGTAGCCTCCTAGAAGTACAAACATGCTCAGAAGGAGGAAGTTAAGGTGGATTACTCTATTAAGCCCAAGTAGGTGAGCACATCAAGTACAGTGGCAAAGGCTATAAAGGAAGTGCAACTACTCCGGGTGTAAATACAAGAGGAGAATGCCTTTTTCAATATAAAAGAAGAAAAGGAATGTAAAAGATGAGATAGATTAAAAACGAGCAAGTCTGGCAGAGGTAGAAAAAAAGCTGAGGTGCTTAACAAGTGCTTCTGTTCAGTCTTCACCAGAGAAAAGGACGGACCAGTGCCACAAAGGAGGAGGAGGGCAGGGATTTGGGGTGCGTAACAGCATCATTCAAGTAAACGGGTACTTAAGAGCCTAGGAGCCCTGAAGGTGGCTAAATCCCCAGGACCGGATAGCAACTAGCAAAGGCTCTGGGCGGGCCCCTTAGCAGACCTGTTTTAACACCTCTGAAGTAGAGGATTGTACCCCAGGATTGGAGAACTGCACATGTGATGCGTCTCCATAAAAGTGGGTCAAGGGACAAACCAGAGAAAAGTAGAGTTACGTAAGAACTTACCATAACAGTAGATCTTGAGAGGCTCTTGCAGTAGATAATTGTAAAGGACTAGGCCGTCAAATCAGGACCCATCTGGAAAAATTCTAACTAGCAGTCTCTCTGGCAGGGGACCGCCCACGCCAGGTGACCGCCAGTATAAAGGGGCTGTCCCTCACACCTGCTCTTCCAGTTCTTTCCCACCAAAGGCCAAAAGGCAAGACGAGAGAGAAGGATGATTCCCCTTCCTGGAAAAAGGAGCTGAAAAAGCTAAGGGGGATGGAGGCGGAAAGTATTATTCATTGCAAAAGCCTCTCTCGAAGATCTACTGTTACAGTAAGTTCTAATGTAACTGTACTATCTTTCTTCGAGGGCTCTTGCAGTAGGTAATTACATATAGGACCGAGTCCCAAGCAGTCTGGAACCAAGAAAAGCACTCGAAGAGGAAAACTAACACCAATAGAACCTCCGGCTGTAAGGGTCTAAGAAAGAAGACCTTGCAGAACAGCCAACCGAAGCATGCTCTATGGTGAGAGGCAATGTCCAAACTGTAGTGTTTCGTGAAGGTATGGATGGGAGACCAGGTCGCGACTGCGCAGATATCTGCCGCTGACACATTTCTGAAACAAACAGCAGAGGCAGCTACTCCCTCTGGTGGAGTAACCCCGACTTGATCCGCAGGGTCTTGTGGTACTTTGTCGTAACAGAAAGTGATACAATGAGCCAACCACTTTGATAGGCATTGCTTGAAACTGCATTGTCCTTCTCTTTAAGACAAAAGAGACAAAAGTCGATCATATTTCCTGAGATCCTTAGTCCTAGTTGTACAGTATCTCAGAATCCTATGAACATCCAAAGTATGCAAAGGTACTCCCCTTGATTGGGTGTTGCGTAAAGCGGGTAGCTCAATGGATTGGTTCAGCATTGATTCGCTACCACCTTAGGGAGAAGCTTAGGGTTAGTGCGCGGAGCCACACGCTCCTGGTGAAAAATCAAATAAGGGATTTTGCACATCAGGGCCTGAAGCTCAGAAATTGGTCAAGCTGAAGTAATCCACTAGGAAGAAAGTCTTCCAAGAGAGGAACTTCAAGTCTGCTGAAGCTACGGTTCAAAGGAGGCAGAGTAAGCTTCTCGAGAACAAAGTTCAGATCCCAAGGAGGAGTAGGAACATGGATGGGGGTTCTAAAATGGGGAACCCCTCTGAGGAAAGTCTTAGAAACTTCCAACTGCGTGAAAATCCTGTCTCCAAAAGGGACATGGTAGACCGAGATAGCCGCCATATGGACCTTCAAAGGAGGAATGGCTGAGACCCTGGTCAAAGAGATGACGATGTAGTCCAGGACTCTCTGACAGGGCAAGAAAAAGGCTCTAAGTCCTTCAAGAGGCCCAAATTGAGAAACGTTTTCACTTCATAGCACAGGTGGCTTCTGGCCTCCACCAAAATGTCTATGACGAGCGAAGAAACCCCGAACTGGCTTGAGCTATGTCTGCAGGAGCCATGCATGCAACTGAAGGGATTTGAGACCTGGATGAACCAGGGTCCCCGATCCTGGGTCAGCAAGTGGTCTGACAGAGGAAGAGGAAGCAGAGGTTCCTCTGAAAACTGTTGCAGAAGAGAGAACCAAACTAGCCTGGGCCAGAATGGAGCAATGAGGATCATCTGGGCCCCTTCGAACTGAGTTTGTGTAAGACCTTCGAATTAAGGAATAGGAGGGAAGGCATAGGCTAATCTGTCCCCTCCAGTCGAGAGGCAGTGTCTCCCCGCCAGAAAATGCCTCGCTCTGGAGCAAGCGGAGCAGAAGGCGGGAAGCTTATGCTTTGAGCAGACGAGAACAGGTCTACCTGAGGGGTTCCCAGAGCATGAAGATATAGTCTACTACCTCTTGATCCAGTTCCCATTCATGGTCTTTGGCTGAAGACCGATTGAGGTGGTCTGCCACGTGCTTTCTACTCCCGAACATGAACTGCCGTCAGGTGAAGGTTGTGCTGAACAGCCCAACTCAAACTCTCATTGCTTCCTGCACAGAGGGTAGGAACAGTCCCTTCCTGCTTGCTGATGTACCAAACTACGAACATGTTGTCCGCCTGGACTGTTAGATGACCGGAAGTATGCAAGAGTTCAGAGCCTGGAGAGCAACAAGGCGGCTCTGAGCTCGAGCACATTTATATGTAGAGTCTGCTCGAGTCTGGACCAGGAGCCCAGAGTCCTGTGAGACCCTAGATGGGCTCCCAGCCCTCTCCTGAGGCATCTGTTGTCAATGTTTGGGAGGGGGTTCGATGCAGAAAGGAACTCCTCGGCAAGGTTCTCTTACACCACCCACCACTGCAAGTCCCTGACCATGGGATCGGAGACCAGAACTTCATGGTCTAGGTCGTCTGATGTCTGGTCCCATTGAGACCAAAGCGCCCACTGAGAGATTCTCATGGAGCCGAGCGCGAGGGACTGTCGAATAGCAGCCGCCATGAGCCTGAGAAGGCGAAGGACTGACCTGGCACCGACCTCCTGCGACTGGACACCAGACTTGCGTGAGCCTGGAGGGTGTCCACCCTGTCCGGAGGCAGAAAGGCCTTGCTGATGGTCGATCCAGGATTGCCCCATGAACTGGAGCATTTGGCAAGGAACCAGATGGAACTTGGCCTGGCTGATGGTGATACCCAGGCTGGTGAAAACCTGCAGGGTAAGGGAAAGAGAACGAGGGAGTTCTTCCCTGGACAGGGTCAGCCAGGAGCCAGTCGTCCAGGTATGGGAATACCTGCACTCCTGGCACGCAGGTGGCCGCCACCACTGAAAGACATTTGCAAACACTGGAGCCGAGGAAAGATAAAATGGGAGGCCTTGAATTGGTAGTGGTCCCCTGAAATGAAAAACGTAAGGAATTTGCAGTGGAAGGGTGGATGGGGATGTGCAGGTAGGCATCCTGCATATCCATAGCGTGCAGCCACTGTCCCTGCCGGAAGGAGCGGCAGAAGACTCTGCAGGAGAGCATTCTGAAGCGTTTGTAGTCCTTGAACATGTTCAGGGGCGAAGTCTAAAATAGGCCTCACGTCTCCAGTCTTTTTGGAACTAGGAAGAAATGGAATAGTAACCTGTCCCCAAAGGTGGGTGGGGACTGGCTCTATCACCGCTTCTCGAGAGAAGGGAGGAGATTTCTTCCAGGACCAGAGGAAGATGTTCGGGAGTAAGACAACTTCAGGGGTGGTTTTCTGGGTGGTTTCTGAAGAAACTTGATCGAGTGTACTTCTGCATCAGTTGGAGCACCCAAGCATCTGATGTAATCCTATCCCAACCCGGTAGATGGAAGGAGAACCTTCCTCCTACTGGTTCCTCTTGGGGGTCCAGAGGCTGTGGGAGAGAAAGGAGTTGGGAGGTGTGGGGCAACGATGGCGGCCGATGCTCCCACAGCTTTCTGGGGAGGCTTGGCTGCGGAGGGGCCCGACATTTGTTGGCCCGCTTGCCCTGAGGTTTTGCTTTGGTCGAGAACTTCATGCGAGCGACGTGTCCCGGAGGGGCCTGTACAGAGGTTAACGGACTTGAGTGCAGTGCCCTTCTCTGCAGGTCGGTGATTTGCTCCTGACATCCTCACCGAACAGCACCGAACCCCGAAGGCGATCCTAAATAGCTGACTGCACTTCAGGGACCAAACCTGACACGGAACCAGGCATGGCGCCAAGACCTACAGCGAAGCGAACTCCGACCAGCTGCGCCCACTGCATCGTAGGGTGGCATCGGAGCATGTGCCGACTGGCCGAACGAGCAGATCGGACAAGATCAGCCACTTCCTGTTTAGTCGGAGACTCAGGAAGGAGTCCAATGTGGATTCCACCTGACTCAGGATCATCTTCTGGTAATCCCCATATGTGCGACATAGTTCAGGGCCCTAATCCCCAAGGTGGAAGAAGCGTACACCTTCTTCCCATACAAGTCAGAAGACGGATTCCTTGTTGGGAGGAGATGAGCCGAGATGTTTTGATTGGCCGACCGGGCCGTGGCTGCACTAATCACGGCTGAGTCGGCCTTGGGGTGTGTATTCAAAGAATCTACACCCCTCAGGAGCCTGGTATAGCGATCCGCCTTCCTCAGAAGGTAGCCAACGCAGACTGTTGCTTCCAAATAGTGGAAACAAGGTCTGCATGAGGCTCGATTCAGGGTGGAATCAATGTCGAGTGGTTTCGGGCAGATCCAAGTGAGCGCGAGCTTCTTTCGCTGTGGATCTGGCTCAGAGATTACCACTCATGAACCTCCTGGATCTTTCTCAGTAACTCCAGAAAGAGGATCTTCCAGAGAAGACTCGGAGGAGTCCTTGGCCTGGTTCGGTCTGGAGTACGTGGTCGTCATCAGGATGGGAGCGTCTTCCTGAGTCTGAGTCAGAGGTCTCCGAAGAAGAGAAGGAAGATTCCTCCCAGCGTGGGGAGGAGCGGTCCCCTTAGGAAGGCTTTGGGGAGCGTATCCTCCCACCCCTGGCGCCTGAGGGTTCACCTCTGGTGTCAGGTAAGGGGAGGGTGTTTCGTCTCCGGCCAGGGGATCCTTGCAGAGTCCGTGCCGGCAGACGGCTCTCCACCTCCCTGGTGAGCTGAGCCTTGGTTTCACCCTACCAAGCAGCCAGAGTCTCTTCAAGTCCACCAGCGGCTGTGGTGGTGGTGGAGGAGGAGGGATACGGATACTGAGGGTATCCGTAGGGCAAGTATCCATAACCTGATGGCGGAAACCCGCGTCTGGTATTGAGGCGCTGGGTACTCACGGCATCGGATAAAGAGGCGCTGGGTACTGAGGCGCGGATACTGCGGTTCAGGGTTGGTTGGCACCGGATTAAGTGGGGCCGGTACCCGGGAACCAGGGGCTCTGACGGAGCAGATGGCTCCTGGGAAGGCCGAAGGGCGGGTTGAACAGGTGGCCCGCAGGCTTCGGGCCCGCGTTGGAATGGCATCTGGCAAAAGGATGTCATCCGGTGTCTGAGACGGATTCTGAGGTCTGGCCCTATAGGAGGGAGCCCTGACGTCAAGCGTGCCTAAATCCTCTGTGTCGCAGAGGATGGAGGTTAAAATGCCTGGATCCAACAGAGCAGATCACGGGGCCTCGGTAAGCAGCGGCAGGTGCTGCAGCGGCGTGGGACGTCGGACTTATGTGAGGGGTCCGATACAGGCTCTTCGCTGGGCGTTCGGAGGGCCAACGTCCGGCTTACCAGCAGGGCCGGATCCAGGCGGGGGTCAGAGAGGCCAGCGTCTGACTTATCGTAACAGGCGCGGTCACGAGGGGAAGCAACCTGACGGGCATACAGGGAAATGTGCACTTCAAGGAACGGGTGTCTTATCGGCCCTGTGACAGCAGACGCCAGTAGCACCGTGTCCGCTTACTAGACTCACTCGAACCAGAGGGGCCGTGGCAGCGGCCACCTCCTTTGTCCCAGAGGCACCGGGACCTGAGCAGGAGCCCGACGGGAGGGATGACAGTGTCTTGGCGTCGAGGTCGGTCCCCGGAAGGGACGTTACCTGGAGAACAGCGACTCTGGACGGAGTCACGGAAGCCGTGGAGGTGGAGCCCTGGTCCCGTGCTCTTTTCTGGTGTCCCTCACGCAAGTGGAGGCTTGTCTAAGCTTCTTTAGCTCCTTCTCCAGGGAGGCTATCTTCTTCAAAACGTGAGCCTCTAGAGACTGCTGCCTCTGTTTACAGGTGGCGGCACTGAACTGCTGGCAGTGCTAGCACTTCTCCATGGGGTGTTCCGGACCCTAGGCAGAAGAGGCACAGGAGTGACTGTCCTTCATGATTAGCTGGGATCCACATGGTCGCACTTGTTCTTATCACGAATCGAGGGCGTCTGGGATGGCATACACGGCCGCTAAAGTAGGAAAACTCGAAAACTGATGAAAAACTCTGTAAACTCGACCGATGTAAGACTGGCGAGCAAGGAACTTAACCGCAAGGGCACTTTCATAAGTCGACAGTGGAAAGAACTGGAAGGCAGGCACGGGGACCACCCTTTATACTGACGCTACATGACATCAGTCACCTGACATGGGGCAGTCCCCACCAGACCGCTAGCTAGAAATTTTTCCGTGGAGACCGCTAGCTAGAAATTTTCCTGGAGTCCTGATGCCTGCCGGCTTCAGTCTTATATGTAATTACCTACTGCAAGAGCTTTCAAGTAAGATATATAGGCCAGTCTGTCTGACCTCAACAGTGGGCAATCTGACAAAGACCACCCTGAGAGAGAGAGAGAGAGAGAGAGAGAGAGAGATTGATGAGCTTTCTGGAGGATAATGGAATTCCAGGACGAGAGGCAGCATGGGTTTGTGTTGAGGAGGTTCTGCCAAACTAACCTAACATACTAGGCGCCAGCAGAGTAAGTCTATTGGTCTATCAAGTCTGCTCGTGCTTCAGCACCCTGACTGGGTACCGTGAGTCTCTTTATCTCTGTCTCCTTCCACTGTTACTCCATCCCCAGTCCTGCCCCCCGGCAAACCAGCCTCTGCTTCACCCTTTGCCTATACCTGTCCCACCCTCTCTTGAATCCCTCTACCGTAGCTGCCTGTACCAGCTCCCCGGCAGCACATTCCACAGTTCCACCACTCTCGGTGAAGTACCTCCCCGCTCCCCAAATCTTCCAACTGTGTCCTCTGGCGATTCCATCCTCCTTCAGTCGAAAGATCCCATCTTGGCTTACCTTATTTACTCCCTGAGGTACTTGAAGACCTCAATCATGTCCCCCGGTCCCTCTTCTCCTCCAGTGAGAACAGGCTGAGCTCCCTAGTCGCTCCTCATATGTCATATCCCCAGGCCCCGGATCATTCTGGTTGCTCTCCTCTGAATCCTCTCCACGAGTTGCATGTCCCTCCTTAGGTGTGGTCTCCAGAACTGCAAAGTACTCAAGATGTGGTCTAACCAGGCTGTTATACAGTGGCAAAATCACCTCCCTGTTCCTTGAGGTAATCCCCAAGTGATGCATCCCAGCATCCTATCTGCCCTGACCACAGCCCTAACCTAATTGACTTCTTTGACTGGGCCACCAGGACAATGGACAAGGGCCAAGTGGCTGATGTCATGGATCCGGACGTCAGTAAGGCCTTTAACTCCAGACTCACAGGAGACGGCTCAGGAAGCTGAAAGACCTTGAGTGGGCGTTGCTTGTTGGGTGAATCAGAAGTCGGCTGCAGGACAGAAGGCAAAAGGTGGTGGTCGGGGATGGGGAAAGGGAGATTCTAAAAGCTAGGCTTATGACCAGTATGGTCTCACAGGGCTCTGTGCTCAGTACAGCATTGTTTAACATATTCATAAATGACACCAGAACTGGATCAAGGGTAAGAGCTGCCTGTCTGCGAATGACAACAAGCTCTGTGGGAGGTAGACATGGAAGAGGACTAGGCTAGAGAAGTGGTCAGGCATTTGGCAGAGTGGGGTTCAACACCAAAAGGTGTAAATGATGCACCTGTGGGTGAAAACCCAGGAACAAAAAACTGGTTGTGTGGTGTGCAGGTAACCAAGTAAGAGGAAGAAAAGGACCTGGGTGTAATTATCAAGACTGACCTGAAAACAGGAAAGCTTCAGCCAAGGCAAATTGGCTGCTGGGCTATATCGCCAGGGAATTGCCAGCAGGAAAGAGGAGGTTATTCTGCTGCTGTACAGGTCTCCAGTGAAACCGCACCTACAGTACAATGTGCAATATTGGTGCCCTTATCTTAAGGAAATCAACTTGTTGGAAATGGTCCAGAGAAGGGCACACAAGATGATCCAGGGCTAGCAAGGTAACACCTACAAGGAGAGGCCCAGGGGGCTCAATATGTAATCTCGAGGACAGAAGGAGACAGAGAGATAGGGCTAGACACCTTCAAGTTCCTAAAGGTATAAGCAGGGTGACCAGAGTGCCTCTTGAGCCTTTGTGGAAACAGGACCACTAGGGTAACAGCCTAAAGCTGGTGGGAAGAAGGTTCAGGAGGAGATGAGGCACTTTTTCACTGACAGGGTAATGGCTAAGGGAAAGAGTTGCCGGAGGAGGTGGTATCCCTAAAAGTGGTGGACAGCTTCAAGAGAAGTAGGGACAGGATGAGGGAGGAAGCTGCAGGTGGAGGAGGAGGTATTTCAGAAGGGTTAAGGAGATATGGGAGAGGGGCAGTTCATTCTGTAAACTCAGTGGGAATTTCACACTGAGCAGACTAGACAGACCATAAGGCCTTTATCTGCGTCATATTCTTATGCTTGTATGTAATATTTTATATAAATATGTGATCTCCTGCGTATTTTGTTACGATTTAGCAGCAGACATTTTCTTCCCAACAAATACTGTTGGAAAAGCTGGGTGCTAACAAACCATTCATAATTTCCTATCCTCCAAATCAATGAGGGTTCAGAAAACACTAAGGACATGTACAACCCTGGATATTCTCACTGATGATCTTTACCAGGCCATGGACCAACACTTGCTGACAGGCGCGTGTTTTTAGACATGTCTAAAGCTTCTGATCTTGTCAGTCATCAGCTGCTGCTCCTTCATCTTGATGTCCTGGATTTAGGTCACTCACCCATAGCTGGTTGTGCGATTACCTACCCACGCAGTCAAATTCCAAGGTACCCTATCCTCCCCTTGCTGTCAAACACTGTGCCCCAAGTGTCACACCCAGGTCCAGTACTCTTCTCACATCTTATTAATGCCTTACCTAATAATATGTAAGCACCCAGGGTCCTGTTGTATGCCAGTAATGTAATACCATACTCTAAATCAAGCAATGTTAATGAAATGCGGGACTGTTCGGACTATCCTCACCTCCAGACCTGGTTTCAAGCCAATTGGTTGTTACTTGATAAAGAAACCAAGGCTATGTTCCTTGCTCCAAGCCTAGAATCCTAGGCAGAAGTGTGATCTCTGTATGGTTACTTATGACAGTCCCTCAATAATATGTGTAGATAGCCTCAAATATCTAGAGGTACATATCAACTCCCTCTTCTATTCTGAAAATTTGATGTTATTACAAAATATGCCCACAAGAAACTTGGTTATATTCCATCAAGTCAAGAACTATCTGACTCCAGAAGCCAGAGTCAGTATTGCACAGCAGGCTGCTTCCTCTAACAGAGTATGGGTCCTTAGTCTGCGATCCAGCCCAGTCTGAGCTCTATGGAAAAGCAGTACTCAGTCAGCAGTCAGATTGCATGGTCTGCACCGATTACAGACCTACAAACACATCATTGCCTCCTGTAGTCTAGACTAAACTGGCAATCACTTGACAACAAAGACATTCTAAATGCCTGCTCTCATGTTCACAAGGCAATCGATATGGGTACCCCATGCCCCTAGCCTCCCAGCAGACCCCCTACCCCACCTGTTAGCCCATACTCTTAATTCCATGGACACTAAATGAGGATTACTTACCTGTAACCGTAGTTCTAGGAGTGGTATGTGGTGCAAATCCACACTGTGGCAGTCTTCCTTTCCCTTTAAATCTAGCCGAATGTTTTAAGTTAAACTCCTCCCATCCACCGGGTGTTATCCTCCTCAGCTCCACCCGTGACATCAGATCTTGCATACTGGAAGCAGGGATCCATGTGCCACTTGCCAGGGAGGTCATGTGGATGTGCAACATATACCACTCCTGGAACTACGGTTACAGGTGAGTAACCCTCATTTCTAGGGATGTGGATATGGTGCACTTATCCACACTGTGCCAGACTCTCAGCAGTTCTCCGGAAGGAGGGACAGGCACACATGCCTAATCTGGAAACAGAGATTGGAGCACAGAGGCCCCAAAACCAGCATCCCTGCGTGACTCAAGCTCACGTGGTAAAGGGAACTAAAGGTGTGTGCTGATTCCCAGGCAGCAGCCCTGCAGATATCCTGGATAGCGATGTCCCTGGAAGCAGCCATTGAGGCAGTGGTATGCCTGGTGAAATGAGCCCTAAGCCCTACTAGCCAACCTATAGCACAGGTTGATGCAGGATGCAATCCACCTGTCAAATGTCCACTTAACTGCTGGTCTGCCAGGTGCACCTTCAGCATAGGTGACAAACAGCTGGTGAATCTCCCCATAACTCTAGCCATGCGCCTGTATAAATAAGCGAGTGCTCACCTCATGTTCAAAGTATGGAGCCTGTGCTTGGCCTCCATGGATGGACTAGTGAAGTACACCAAGAGATTAATCACCTGGTTAAGGTGAAACTCCAAAACAACCTTCAGGAGGAACTTTGGGTTGGGATAGAGGTCAATCTTGTCCCTGTGGAACACCAAATACAGAGACTTCACGAGAGCACCCGGAGCTCACTGATCCTTCTGGTGGAGGTGATAGCCACCAAGAAGGTGGTCTTCCATGACAGGTGAGAGAGATCACATCTGTGCACTGCTTCAATAGCTTGCCCATGAGTACTGCCAGTACCAGCAATAAGTCCCAAGGTGGTGGTGGTTCATGCACCAGCAGGGACAGGTGGTCAAGGCCTTTAAAGAAGCACCCGACCACCTTCTCTCTGCCACAATCAGCACACCAGACACGCCTGGTATGCAGAGATGGCTGCCACGTACACCTTCAGAGTCACAGGCCCGATTGGGAAAGATACCACAGAGAGTTCAGAATGCTAGCCAAGGGCAGGACAGGGGTCTAGCTCCTGCTTGGCACCAAATGGAAAAGTGCTTCTATTTGAAGGCACAGTACTGGCAGGTTGATTCTTTCTGGAAGGCTTCCACAAGATGGAGAACCCTCTTGGAGAGTTCCAAAGCATGGCACTCCACCCACTCAGGAACCAGGCTGTCAGGTGCAGGGACTGAAGGTTCAGGTGCAACCCCCGACAGGACAGCAGATCCAGGCATAGAGGCAAGCACCATGGAGGCCTGCTGCTGAGGCTGAGGCGATCTGGGTACCAGAACTGGTGTGGCCAGTCTGGGGCAACCAGGATCATCCACACCCTAGTCTCTCCGCACCTTGACTAGCACTCTGTGGATCCAGAAAGGAAGGAGCTCTGGGGTCCAAGGCCTCAAGAAGGCATCCCCAACAGTGTCCTGCACTGTGGGGTGGGCACAGAATGGCTCAGCTTTGTATTCTCCCAGGATGCAAACAGACTGACCAGGAGAGTGCCCCACAGGAGAACAGGAACAGATGGTCCACTACCTCCTGATGCAGAGACCACTCATGGACACCTCCCACTTGGCTGAGGGTGCACACAAACTGGCTGGAGGCTCCAGCTACATGAACTCTGCACTCAAATTGCATGATATGGTCCAGGTGCAACAGCTTCCGACATAACTGGAGGGAATGCTCCACCTTATCTGTTGAGGTAGTACATGGTCGTGGTACTGTCTGTCTGAACCTGCATGGCCTGACCCCGGACAAATGAAGCGAATGCCATCAGAGCAAGGCACACTGCACAGAACTCCAGCAGGCTAACATAGTAACAGGACTCCCCCAAAGGTCCGTAGCCTATGGACCCAATGGGCCTCCACACACGCTCCCCATCCCACCAGAGATGCATCGGGCATCACAGTGACTCCTTTCTCTGAATGTTCTGGGATAATCCATCACTGGATGGCATCCCACATTGGCTGTGTCACCATGACAGACTGGTTAGGGTGACCCAGGCACTAAGAGCTCCCACCGTAGATGACACATCTACCAGTAGGCCCACTGGACCATGCTGGTGCAGGATGCCATGTACCCCAGCAGTTGCAGGAAGTCCTGAGCAGGTTGTGAGCATCCAACCTGAAATGATAAGGCAAAGGAAGTAAGATCCATTGCCCGGCACGCTGGGTAGTCAGGCCTTGTCCCAGAGGGAGTCGGGCTCTACCCTGATAAAGTGGATGACCTGCAAGGAGCAGAGTTCTGACTTGGCCAGGTTGATCAGAAGATCCAAGGTCGAGCAAGTCTGGAGGACCAAGTCTCTGGACCACTCCACTGCCTCCCGAGACAATCCAGCAATCAGTCAGTCGTCAAGGTATGGACAGACCTGAACTCCCCGGCATCTCAGGAAGGCTGCCACCACTGCGATGCACTTGAAGACCCTGGGGGCCAAGGAGTGCCGAAAGGCATGGCCCTGAACTCATAAAGGAAGTCTGTGCAGAACCGGAGGTACTGCCAGTGAGATGGATGGACTGGAATGTGAAGAAGGCATCCTGGAGGTCCACAGAACTGAACCACATACCCTGCTGCAGAGATGGTACTACCTGGTTCAGAGTGACCATCCTACACTTACGCATCGTCAGGAACTGATTCAGATTATGAAGATCCAGTAGGGGACGCCAACCCTGTCAGTCTGGGGACCAGGAAATACCTGGACACAAACCCTGGCTGGCCACAGTGTCCAGGACATGGGCTACAATTCCTTTCTCTAGAAGCTGAGCGATGCCCTCCCTGAGAGCAGACAGCATGTCCTGTGACACCACGGACTCCTGTGAGGCACTGACTCAGTAGGGCGGGAGAGCTTCAAGTCTAGAGGCAGTCCGGACCACCATTTTAGCACCCATTTGTCTGAAGTGATGGCAGACCAGGCATGCCAGAGATGGCAAAGCCAACCCCCATGGGAAGCTGAAGCAGGGACCTGAAGGCCGGGAGGTAGGAACCCCTACGATCCGCCACTGAGCAGCCTTGGAGAAGGCCCCAGCACTGGCCACCGGAAGGGCACTGCCACCCCGGCCTCTGGGTTTCTTGGAGCACAAGCTGGTGAACTTGGACCTAGGTCGCCAGAGCTGGATGGCCCTGCCTGGGGCTGCTGTGGTATGGACAGCAGAGACAGAAAGGACCAAAATTGAAAGAGCTTCTGTCCCTTGGGGTCCTTCTGCAAGGACGCTATCAGATTCAGGGTGGCACAAGACCTCCGATCTTCGTGAAGGTGTCTATCCACTCCCGGACCAAACAGGCTGCTACCCAAGAAGGGGATACTGGCCAGTTTCTGCTGGGTAATTGCCATAAAGGTAGAAATCGAGCCAAGCTTTACGGCAGATAGCAACCACTGCCGCCACAGACAGGGCACAGGAGTCGCTGTTGCTTAAGGTTGTCTCAAGCTGGAGCTTGGTTAGGGAGCAACCCTGACCATCTTGACAGATGACCATGTCCGTAGGGAGGCGGGAAGGACATGGTCCAGGACACCCATAAGGGTGTGTCAGAAGTCACCATCATCAAGACACCCAGGGAGGAGGCAGCGGGGCCTTTTCGCTGAAAGATCCAGCTTTGACTCCTGTCGGGGTGGGTGGGGGCTTGTCTATGTCCTAGACGCTTCTCATCTTGCGAAGACTGAGTCCCGCACCAATTCCAATGGTGGTCTGAAAAGCTGTGAAAAGAACTGATCGGAACCGATTATTTGCAGACCATACAGGCCAATGGTACTGCGCACAAAGCCAGATGCTGCCAAAGCTCCAACACAGGACCCAAAACAGCCTCTGCCACAGGAGGGCAACCTCTGTGGAATCATCCTGGTCAAGGATCTCCGTAAGGGTACATGGCCCACTTCTGGGCTGGCTCAGGGATCTCCATCAATTCAGAGATCAGCTGGAGCAGAGCCCCAAAGGAGACCAGACCACCCTCAGCAGAGAGCTTTTGTTCAACTTATGGGAGAAGTCCAGGGTCTGGAGGACTGCATAGAGGACCCTTCAGAGTCCGAAGACTCTCGAAACTGGGTCAAGAAAAGTGTCGACCAGTTGGTGGAAGCCTACATCATGGCCAGCAAGCCTAATGGGGCACCATGGAGCTAGCGGCCTGACCTCAACCAGTAAGGCTCATCCGAGGCTGACAGCTCAACAGTCGTCGGCGGTCAAAGGAATCATGGGAGCAGCAAGAGCATACTCATTCTCAGTCCACGACCAACTGTGGGTTCTCTTGTATTTGTCATCTCGGAAGGGCCCTCCCCAAGGGTCTGCAGGGACTAGCACATATCGTGAAAGGTGCTGGTGAAGGAAGCCAACACTGGCGCCAAATGAGAGTAGTGCAGATACAAATAGTGAAAGTGACACAGCCTGTGCTGCCACCTCTTCTAGGGCCACAGGCTGGGAGCAGCCACTGAAATTGCTTTGCTGGCATCCTTAGAGTGGACCAGGGGTCCCGATCATCTGGCCGACCGAGGAGGAGGACAGGCCTCCAGTAAAGAAGGCAACAAGGTTTGCACAACCCACAAGCCTGCCAAGTCGTGCTTTATCCCGAAGCAGTAGATACATGAGATGCAGTCTCTGGGACATAGTTTGACTGCAGATGACACATCTCTCAAAATCCGGGACTGGACAGACTTTCGTGCTTTCCATTTCGAGAATAAGGTACCTGAAAAATGCTTTTAAAACGAGAAGAAACAATGACCCACAACAGGACACGGATCTGTCAAGGAGAAGACCAGACTCTTCCAGCAGAAAGATCCGACATCATGGGGTGGAGCCGGGAGGATAACATCCAGGTGGGTGAAAGGAGTGTAGCATAAAGACATCATGGCTAGATTTAAAAGGAAAGGAAGACTGCCACAGTGTGCACCATATCCAATGTTCCTAGAACCTACCAGTCACTAAAATACCACCACCATCTTAACCTTCTTCAATGTCAGTCTGCATCTGTCTCTCCCTCCTCCTAGGAAGAAATTAACAGGCAGAGTTGACTAGCCCTCCTTCCCACGTAACAAAAAACTAAGTAATGTTCCACAGTTAAGTCAGCCATGAGGCAAAAAGTCAATGGTTGCAGGGCCTCAAACTTCCTTACTGCCTCAAATTCAGACTACAAAATCCCATATTATCTTCAAATCAAGGATTAATGAATATTTCTCTGTATAGTCGTTCAATGGTCTAGCAGGTAGCACGATGTGCTCCCATGCCTGTGACCAGAGTTTGGAAGAGAGCTCAGGAAGATGGCTGGGGAGATGCTGCTGCTAGGCAGTGCTCCCAGCCTGGGGAGGAAGCTGTCTGGTTTGCCACTCTGATGAGCCTAAAACAGCAGAGAGACAGAGTGTGACGTGGCCTGCAAGGGCAATACCTAATGTCAAGGGAGGTGGGCAGGACTGAAAACATGGCGTAAAACACTTGATGTGAGGCAGGCTTCATGAAATCCTGCCGGTTTGCCTCTGCCCATACCATCACTGAAGCACCTGCCATAATCTGGATTCTGGATTATTTCTGGTTGTGGAGGAGGCAGGCATGCTCAGGAGATGGCTGGCAGTGGGAGGGCAGCAGGACATGACCGTGTAGTCACCTGCCCAAGCAAGGAGGCAGAAAAGACTTCTATGGAAAAAAAATGGACATACTACTACAGTTCGTACTAATACGGTAGAAGAAAGAGCTAGAAGGCTGCAGGGCCCATAATGCTCTTATACTAAGCCAGAGAGTAATAAGAAAAACACAGCCTGAAGTTAGTAATTTGTCAAGTCGATATTTGAAAATGCTCTTGGTTTCGCATTTACCTACATTCAATGGTCATTTATTCCATGGTCCTATGCTTCTTAAGAGTGAAAAAATATTTTTCGTTGGAGGAGTGGAATGTTTTTACCAACCAATTGAAGTGGATGGCCTCAGGTATCGGCGAGTGATCTTTGAAATTCAACCTCAGTTCTCACATCAAGTAAGGATCTTGAATTATATCTTAGACCAGTAAAGGTCACCCCCAAGGTGACTATTTTAACATCATCAGCATATTTGGTTGTTAAAGAGAAAGAGTCAGTTGTTAGATCAGAAATAAACACTTGAAAGAGACAGGGGCCCAAGGACAGAGCCCTGACTCCACTGCTCACCAGCCCTTTGCTATATTTAATACCACTGATGACAACCTGTTGAGTCGGATTATTGAGCCAGTTCTTGATCCATCTGATAATAAAAGTACTGATTTTAAGTTTTTGTAGTTTTAAAATCAAGGCCCAATGAGGCATGACATCAAATGCCTTACTAAAGTTAATGAAAACTATGTCACAAGGTGTAGGTTTATTGAGCATAGAGCTAATGTGTTCATAAAAGCATAGTACATTGGTGAGGCAACTTCTACCACCCTTGAACCCATGTTGCTCTGGGTCATTATTATCGAGGGTGGGGGTAATGATGTCCTAATAAGGCTCTCAGAAAGTTTGCATGTTGATGAAGTCAAACTGATGGGCCTGTAATTCTCCCAATTATTTTAACACCCTTCTTACGGATTGGTATGACATATGCCTCTTTCCAATCATTAGGAACATAATTTTCAGACATGAAAAGGTCAAACATTATTTTTAGGGGATAGGCAAGAAAATCTGCTAACAAGAATAAAAGATGACTCATGATGTTGTCTGGGCCAGGACTATATTTTCCCTTGAAGGACAAAAACTTGGTTTTAACAGCATCAATGCCAAAACTAATTGGCTAATCTGTATGAACCGTGTTATCACCTGTAGTATTGTGGGGTGTGGCAGAAAACACACTACTAAATTTGATGTTAAATCTGCTATGGAGGTGGCATCATAGATGAGCCGATTATTTTCAAGTAGGGGGCCAACCTGACAGCTTTTTTAAAGAGTTAATGTATAAAAAACTGCTTACGGTTAGATTTTTTAGCATTTATAGCCAAATTATATTGTCACCTACTTTTGGCTCTTTTAATCATAGATTTGCACTTCATTTGAATTTTTCTGTATGAATTCCAGTTCAAGCTGGATTTGTTTCACCCTGAAGTGAAATGGAGTCTGGAGCGTGGTGCTCCATGCTTAGTTCCCAAACCCAAGGGCACTACCATTTTGGTGGGCAGGTAGCCAGGATGTCCTTGAAACCCATCCAACTCGAGCGGTGTTATGTAATGCTAGATCTGTTAAGAATAAGACTGCAATTATTGCAGATTTTGTTCGAACAACTGATCTGGCATGCATCACCGAGACCTGACTGATGAAAATGCTGGACCCATATTGGAAGCAGCAATTCCGGACGGTACTCTGATACACCGCTTGAGACTGGACTGCGGAGGGGTTGCGGTCTGTTTCAAGACTGAGTTGGGCCTCACAAGTCCGAATCCTTTGAATGTACTGTCATGGCAGGTGTTAAGTTGTAAGACAGCTCTTGTCTACCCTCCGCCTGGGGGCGAGGCAATTCCTACAGGAAGTAGCGGACTTAACATCGTTGACATGGCGCTGAGTCACCCAGACTGATGGTTCTGGACTACTAACACCTGGGTCGATGACAAATCTCACAATTTGGACAGCAGTTCCTCCAGCTGATGACATCGCTGGGCCTTACACAGATTGTTACCTCTGCCACCCATCAACACGGTCACCTCTGGATTTGGTTTTCCTCCTGGGGATTGAGGCCTCCGATTTGAGGGTGGAACCTGTCGGTTGGTCCGATCACTATACCGTGAGGTTTACTTTGTGCCCCTCTGTAGGCCTGCCCTGTGGAGATGGTCAGTTACCGCCCTTTATGGGAGGTGAGTCCTGAAGGCCTGATGGCAGTAATTGACCTCTCTGAGTTTCCTGTGGCCAGCACGAGCCCAGAGACCTTGGTCTTGACCTATAATAAGGCCATCTCAATGGTCCTGGACTAGACTGCTCCTGTCCATGTTCGTCCACTCCCTTACGCCCTTAGGCCCCTTGGTTTGATGGGGCCTTGAGAGAGAATCTTGGTGACAGGACATAGGTTAGAGCGACGTTGGGCGAGAAATCCACCCTGGAGGCTCTAATTCACCTTAGATTTGTAGAGAATTATCAGGTTTGCTAATCAGCAATCTCCCCGTAGAAGGCAGAATTTCTGTCCGGGAGATTGTTGCTGCTCAGAATCGACCAGCTCAGCTCTTCAGAACTGTGGACAGTTTATGCAACCCATCCTGTCTGCAGCTCCGAAGATCTTTTGCAAGTCGATTGCGATGAGATTGTTTCGATTCTTTGCAAATAAGGTGGCTGACATCAGGTCGAGATCCTCTTGACGCGCTCTGTGGGGATGCTGGTGATCAGTGCCTGGTCACTCCACCTCATGCTTTCTGGAGTTCCTTTGACCTGCCTGAGTTCGTAGGATGTCATGAGGATTGTCCAGAGTATGCACCTACCTGCTGTAGTTTGGACCCGGGTCCAACCTCCCTGATTATGGGATGTTGTGATATTATCGGCCCGGTCCTGGCACAGATAGTCTGGTGCTCCCTTGATTCAGGCGAGTTCCCAAGCTCCTGAAGGAGGCGGTGGTAACACCCTCTTGAAGAAAGCTTCATTGACCCGGATTCCTGGCCAACTACAGATCAATCTCGAACCTCCCGCTTATAGGGAAGGTTATTGAGAAAGTAGTGGCAGTACAATTGGAGAACCACTTGACCATCCATAACATCTGAACCTCTCCAGTCTGGTTTTCGAAAGAGGCATAGTACGAGACCGCGCTGGTTCAGGTACTCAATGATCTCCTGATGGCGAGAGATCGGAGATGCCGCTCCATCCTGGTGCTCCTTTATCTCTCCTCAGCTTTCGACACTGTTGACCATGGCGTGTCGCTTGAGCATTTGAGGACCATCTGTGGCCTGACATGTAAGGTTCTCAGGTAGTTTACATCTTTCCTCACAGACAGAACTCAGGGAGTGGTGTCTAGGATTTCTTTTCCTCAGACCCTTTCTCTCGTCATGTGGGGTCCCTCAGGGCTCAGTGCTGTCCCCCATGTTGTTTGCAGTGTATATGCTGCCCCTCGGAGACACTGTAAGACAGTATGGGCCGAGGTTTCACTGCTATGCTGATGATACCCAGCCTACCTGCTTTTGCACCTGACCAGGATAGTGCGCCCGGTATTCAACAGCTGCCTTGCTGAAATCCAGGACTGGCTGAATTTGAGCTGGTTAAAGCTGAACGCAGAAAAGACCGAGGTGATGGCTATGGACCCAGGTCGTTGGATAGAGGGGTGAGGACTGGTCAGCCCTCTGGAATTTATCTGGGGTGTCCAAATCCCTACCTCTGAACGGTGCGGACCTGGGGTGGTACTAGATGATGGGCTGACTTTACGATCGCAGGTGTCAGCAGTCATCAAGTTGTCTTTTACCATCTTAGGAACATCGCCAGGATCAAGCACCTGGTTCCGTCCGGGACCTACCTACTTTGGTCCACGCCTTTGTGACCTCACGCCTGACTACTGCAACCCCTGTACTTAGGGATTCCTGGGGTTGATATCCGTCACTGCAGCTAGTGCAGAATGCGGCAGCAAGACTGCTGACTGGGACTCCTTGAAGTTCTCATATTACTCCTGTGCTGCCCACTCTGCACTGGCTGCCAATTCAGTGGCGGATCACCTTTAAAGTTGTTTTGCTGACATATAAAGCCCTACATGGACTTGGTCCCGACCACTTGAAGAGCTTCTAGTTCCGGTGACAGCTCCGTTCAGCCCGACGAGGGGTTGCTGGAGATTCAAGGGTGTCTTTGAAGTATTCTGGGCCTGAGCTTTTTATGTATGTGGCCCCTACCTCTGAATTTTCTACCCAGTCACATGGAGTGCATGACTGTGGGAAGTTTTAAACAGGCGTTAAAAGACTTTCTTATGGTGCCAGGCCTTTAATGGAGTTGAGTGAATAACCTCGCTCAGATTTTTGTTACCATCTTATATTGTATTTATTGATTTTATTACTCTGGTTTTATTTTTTGTAAAGCACCTTGGTACTGGAAAAGCGCTTTTGTGAAATAAAGTTTATTATTATTTTTAAGTCTGATTAATTTTTAATGGAGTTATTCATCCACTTAGGAGCCTGTCTGATTGGGTATTTTGGCTTCGATTGAATGAAAATCTCTAACATGACAGTGTGTGTTTAAAAATATCCCAACGTGCCTCAGGGGAGGCGGTTAAGGAAGATTATATCCCAATTAATTTTGCTCATGTGGCTATAGATTGACTGTGATCTGCCCTGTCATATAGATATACTACGATGGATTAGAATGGTATACACTCTCTTTATGGATAGTGAAAGAATGGAGTTATGGTCGCTGTTACCAACGAGGTCACTAACAATGACATTGTCAATAGCCAAAACATCATTACAGATTACTAAATTGAGCATTTTATCACCTCTGGTGGGAGAGAGTACAATCTGTTTTAGATTTAAATTTAGACAGGTAGTCAAAAGTTTGTCGCCATTACTGCCAGCTGCAGTGTAGTTATGTCAATTAATGTTACCCAGATTAAAGTCACCGTGATAATATTCCCAAGAGAACTCACTTGTTCTATTTCACAGAGTATAGCATCCAGGATATCAGCGAAGAATTAGGAGGGCGAGAAAAGACCCCAAAATCAAAAACTCAATGGCAGATAGATACAATTTTACCCAGATGGATTCAGTATGTGTCATGTTTTTAACATGACTAGAAACATCAATAGATCTGATTTGATTATTGATAAATAGGGCAACACCTCCACTTTTTATGTAACCTGTTTAGAGTGTATGTAGTACAGCCAGGTAAAATAGCTTCCCAGGATGCCTTGTCATCTTCCCCAGGTTTCACAGATAGAGATTATGTCTATATTATCAGTATGAGCTATTATTTTTAAATCAAGTTTATGAGTCAGGCATCTAGCATTAAAGCTCAGACACTATAAAAGATGACTAATACATTTACTGGGATTAGATAGGGATTTCTGAGATAGGTGAGAGCTAACTATCCCACCACCCTTTAGTTTAAATGTTTGTATATAACTGATACGAATTTTTGTCCCAAATGAATATTACCCTGTCTAACAAAATGCAGCCCACCCACACTAAATAATTCATTTACACTGTTAAACTCTTCCCAGTGGGTAACACAGGTGATGCCTTGTTGTAAGCACCACTCATGCAGCCATTCATTAATGCTCTTAATTTTATGGTTGGGTTGATAAGAGAAAACGGGGAATAGGAAGAATTTCAGACAAACAGATGTCACATCCATGTTCAACAAGTTTGTTAGTCATGGCCACAAAAGATTCCTTGATATCTTGTATGGAGTCCCAGTAAATATTATTAGCTCCTACATGTATTATTGTGAGGGGTTGGGCCCAGTCCTTAAGAATATTATTTAACATACCAGTAATATCAACAATCGTAGCCCCACTGAAACTCGAGCATGTTCTGTTGGCCTTGTCTGGTTACAGATGCATCTATCCAGATGTTTGGTGATGGAATGCGCAGTACATAGGTTTGTTTGGGACCAGGTAAAGTAATATTAATGGGGGAAGGGGTAGGTCGTTAGATCGATTAATGGTTTACTAGATGTAGAAAGATTAATTAAATTTGAGTAGACAAGGATGATCTCTCTGTAGTGGGTGTTAATATATTAGGCAAGACAATTGGGTTACCCATACTGTCATTAGCATGACTGGAATAATCAGAGCCAGAATTATCAGTATCAACAACGGGTAAAATCAATTGTGCACTTGGATGTTGTACAATTGTGCCTTTCTCCCTTTTGCAGGCTCTAGAACTTTGTACTGTATACCAGGCATCGTTTTTGTCATTATCATCCAGATTTAGCAAATCATCTTCCCTTGCTCATTTCCTGGAGGTGTCAGATGGTTCTTTAATACTGTGGACTGATGTGCAGTAGGTGAAGTGTATACTACATCTAAAGTTGGGGCAATTGTAGAATGGAAGGAGTAATAACTCGCCCCACCTGGGAAGGGTCATTAACGCTTTTAAACCTGTTGTGCATTTGCAACTGGCTATCTTCTAAGGCAGCTAATGTAGAGTTAAATGTACTGATTTCAAGCTGTAATTCCTTGATTTCAATGCATTTTTTTTTAACACAAAAAGGGCTGGATGGGACACTCTTCAGTCACGATCGCATACATAAGGCAGTCAATGCATTGCACACCAGTAAGCCCATCTGATGTAGTAATAACATGATTAGGCCGGGGAGGCTAACACTTCCATCCCAAACAAGTGAAACACAGCTGCAGTGGGAGAACAGAAAGGGCAAGGAGTCCCAGACTAATACCAGTAGTTAAAGCACTAGACAGAATAATAACACTTGAGACTTGGCAGATAGCCTGTGGTTATGCAGCTCAAGTCACTAGTTCACATCAGTGGCGGAATATGCCTGGAAGCATTTAATAAGATATTTCAGTACCCCAGTGATAACAAAACACTACTTCCCTACCAGGCTCAGCAGCCTGCTGGAGACATTGCGGAGAGGAAAGAGCCACCCACACCCATGTTATGTGGTCCTGCACTGCTCTAAGCCAGTTCCTGAAATGATTAGAAGAACAGTTTTGGAACTACTAGACCCCAATTTCACCTAACCAAGAAATGCATCTTTTCCTAATTCTCCCAGAGAATATAGGAGTACAAATATAAAATACCTGGTTCACCTCCTGCTAACTGCAGCTAAGAAAGTGACCACGAAACTATGGTTGACTGATAAAACACCAACAATGAGTGATTGGTGGCAGATAACCGAACAACTATACCAATTAGAACGAATTACCTATAATTTAAATGGGATAGAAGAAAATTTCTCTTCTAGATGGACCCGATGGGTAATGTACTATATGCTGCAGGACCCAACATTAGTCCATAGGTGAGGGACCCTGAGATACCTAGGGCAACAACTTATCTGCAAGATACGCAGGATTCAGAGAGTCTATACACCCACCACACATACAAATTGAATCTTTGCTGTCAGCAGATCGCCCTAGACAGAAATACAGCTAAAAGGGGGATATGGGAGGGGTTGGGGAGGAAACCTAAAACCCAAAACCTAAAACCTGGAACTCTGGGAGCACCATAGAGCCAAGGATCACTTTACACCAATAATATAACCTGGAAAGGTCTTAAATACTGAACTGTTTTAAAATTAACTGGAACAAAAGATTACATACATAAGATCTTCAGTATTACGAATGCATTACAGAAATGTTACCTACTCTCCATGATCAAATGTCTAAGCCTGATACAATGAGCACTATGAATTAATGGTCATCTACCTGTCAATTGTTGTCTTATGTACATGTAAATAAGTTATTTTTAAATAAAATCTATAAAAAGTGAATATCAAAAAGACCACCACCACTTACTGTCCCTGGATAGCCACTAGTCCTTCAGTGGTTTAAATAGTGTATCCACAAATCCCACAGGACACACTAGGCGTGCTGCGTTGCTGCACGCTCACCCTGCTAGGTACTCACCCGCATGCAGAGAGGCGAGTGTTATGTACCACATGACCGGAAGGAAATCCCGGTCACTGCTCCTAGACTGTAAAGTTCAGCACACTAATGTGCAAATAAAGCTTAAAACACTGTCCTAAAGCAGTGAATGCCAGGGTGTTTGCTAAGCACACACAGAAACAGAGTTAAAATAAAATCACTGCTGGAGCTGTGTGCTACTTTCCTTAGCAACTCAGATAAACTACAGCCCAGATAAATACTTCCGGTTCATCTCAGAGCGATCATATGAACCACACAGTTTAAAACATAGATTTCAATGCCACACTTCCCTGTCCTGTACTGTATCACACCCCACAGTTTAGGTCCGCTCTGGTTATATCCTTTCCATTTATCATCCTTGTCTTGCTGTCTTCCTCTGGACTCTGATTGCATCATATTGTTTTGATCCTTGTAACTGTCTGTACGGCTGTACCACAGCTGAATTCTCTGTTCTGTACTGCCACAGCACTGCTGTATCATAATTAAATGTTCCGCTTTGTAACGATTTTAAGGTCATGTATTATACCTCATAAGCTCTGCTATGAAATGTACTGCCACCATGTGACTTCTGTCACCATGTTTGTAATGCCCAGGTCGTGCCTGAAAATACATAATTTATTGTCTAGTCAACTGCAGGGGTTCTCAATGGTGAGGCCAGCCTCCTGGGAGGCCCCAACCTTGTTCCAGGGGAGGCTCAAGCAAGTCTGAAAAGTACTGTATTTAAATTTTGAGTTTTATATATTTGTGTGAAGAGATGATGCAAACTGAAAGAGGATAATAGTAGGTGAATTTAATATATTTATTTACTAATAGGTGAGCGAGGGAAGGTGAATGAATGGCTCATTTCAGGTGTACCCAGGGAAGGGTAGGGAGGAATACATTTCAAAAGGCAACTGTAAAACAATCAAGAAATAAATAAACAATAGTGCAAACAAATATGAACAACAAACTAATAATGAGTGGTGGTAAATTATCAATCTGTAGCCTGATGGCAGACCAGCCCAAATACAAGGTTGAACACAGAAGCACCAAGAGCAATAGCAGGAAGGAGCAAAATAATCCCAGAGAAGTTGCTTAGGAGCAGGGAAGGATGGGAGAGGCAAGTATGTAGAAAGGTTATTTCATAGAGAGGAAACAGAGAATGCAGTCTGACCCATGAAGGTACTGCAACAAGGGGTAACAATGGTTCAAGAATTAAAATAGAGTACATAGATTGGCCTGGGGAGGGGGTTACAATAAGCTGAATAATAACATTTGTTTATTTTATTTGTTATTCAGATAACACCTTTGATCACAGGAGCTCTTTTCAAAGGTTCCACGCCAGTACAAGACAAAGAACTGTATGTGAGCCAAGTACTCAAAGGGGTTTCAATTTACTTCAGTGTACTGCACAGTACAGTATGTTATTTTCTTTGGGAGGCCCAAGATCATTTCAATTTTTGGGAGGCTCAAAATCTTTTCCATGGATTTGGGGAGGCTCACTGTGACAAAGACTGAGAACTATTAGTACACCTACCTGGTAAACAAAAACAAACAAATAAATAACTGGCTCTGATACTCTGTATACCTCATCTGTTCTGTACTTAGTTTTTGTTATCCTATGATACTTAATTTTGTTACCTCATTTCCTGGTTGCTACTGTAACAGGGACTCTGTTCCGTTAGCTCCCACAGTCAACAAAATAAATGCCCTTTTTAACTTTTCTGTCCCTTCAAGCTGATTAAAAATTCCACTTTTGTTTAACAAATTTTTACCCAGGACAGCCCAGCTGAGATGCATCATTTCATTTACAGTGGGGTGCTGCTTTTACAGAGCTAGGTGGACAGAGGCACAGTGAGATGCTGAAGACCACTCGGTGAGTAAATGACAATGGTGGGATTCCAACCTGGGTCTTCAGGGTGACAGTTTGTTGCTTTAACCTTACAACTAGTGTAATGAACTCACGGCACCTGCAGAATTTGTGTGCTAACAAGGCCTTCGAAAGGACAACTAGAGGTCACAACTTTAAGATGGGGATGGAGTTCAGTTCAGGAGGGATATGTGAAGTACTTTTCACAAAGATAGTGCTGGGAGAACTGCTTGCTCAGGAAAGTGGTCAACACAGAGTCTGTGGCCAGATTTAAGAAAGAACTGAACAATCTAAGGGATTAGTGAGAAGAATAGCAGGGTGGAACAGAAGAACAGGGCTGAGCTACCAACAGGGCACACAACCTAATCCCAATCATTACTAAGTTTGGTGATGTATAGGTAGGGATCTCTAGGCAGACCCCATGAATCTTTGGTCTTTTCTGTCTGCAATCTTCTAAACGACCTGGCAAACAGACTGGTCTTTCACATTTCATGCATCCTCAATTGACTCGCCCTGGACTATTTCAAGTCCAAATTCCTCTGTTTGTGACCATATGCCCTCTCAGACGCACTCCATGTACGGAGTGGCTCATCTGCCCAGGATATCAGCTGATGTCTTGAACTGCCTCAGAGCCAGGGATCAGGCTTAGAAGGCCTTTAAACCTCCGCTCCACTTCAGACTACCAGAAGTACTGCGCCTTTCACAATGTATGTACTAGACAACCGCCAGGCAAAATCAAACCATTTCGATCCACCTTCCTCAGCATAAATCACCTTCTAAATTTTGGAAGGTGGTCCAATCTGCTTTCTCTCCACCATCCCAACCACCTACCCCTGTAATTAACATGAGGCTCCTCTGCAGCAGGCCTGCAGCAGTGGCTACTGAGTTCAACTTTTCTTCACTAACTGTACTGCAGCTCTAATGTCCTCTCCCCCACCACTGCGCCAGCCCATCCGCCCCACCACATCCTGCTCAAGATGCCCCCATGCTTCTCCTTCCACCCATTACCCTGGCTGGACATATACAATGCCCTGCTTGCACTAAACCTTCCAAAGGCAAATGCCCCACCGGGTTAGACTCCAAATGCATTTTCTGTCTGCCTCAACCATTGCCCCCCCGGCCTCACTCTTCAACCCTTCCTTCTCTCTGGCTTTTATCCCTCTGAATGGAAGCATGCCACTGTCATCCCCTACCAAAGGGTGGCAACTGCTCCTCCCCGCTAACTATCACCCTATCTCCCTCCTCCCATTCTAGCAAAACTCTAGGAATGCCTGGTCCTCTCCCAGCTCTCCTCCTTCCTTAACCCCACCTCCTTCTTTACCCCCTACTAGTCTGGGTTTAGGAAGTCCCCACTCCACCACCACATCCTCCTAAGGCTCAGTGATGCCATCCTCACCGGTATGGATAATGGCCACATCACCTCTACCATCTCTGTCGACTCGCAAAGGCTTGACACTGTCACACTCTCTCCTCTTCTCCAAACTTTCCCAGCTGGGCTCTCAATCATGGCCACCATGTAGTTCCACTCCTACCTGGTGGGCAGGACCCAAGCTGCCGGGATTGGGAACTCCATCCCCTCAATTCAACTGGAGTCCCCAAGACTCTTTCCTTGGCCCACTACTGTTCTCCATCTTCCTTAACGACCTGCCCTCTCTGCCTGCCCACACACACATCCATTCATATGTCACCGGACGACCACGATCCTGTATACATCAGACCTTAACCTCTGATGTAGCAACCAGACTGCCTTGACTTCAATGATGTCCAGCTCTGGGTTTCGCTTCTAATCAGCTCTTCCTGAATGCCAAGAAAACTGTCTCCATGTCCTTTGGCACAAGGCAGAGACTTCTGCTCCTCCCGCCTCTCATTCTGCACCCTGGATAAGAATGCTGGAGGACTACACCTCCTTTAGATACCTCAGAGTCTGGTTCAACCAACATCTTGACTATTCCGTACACATCGAGGCTATCCACAGAAGCTACACCCCAAGCTAGGGGCCCTGTGCGCAACCGCTGCATCCCATTACGCTTCGGCGTGAAGTGTACAGAAAATGATTCTCCCAATTTTGACTACAGGCGATGTAGTCCATTGTGCTGCTCTAAAACTACCCTAACCAGACTTGATACCTTCCTCCACTTCTTCTGTCGCTTCACCCTTGACAACCCTCCTAGCACTCACCACTGCAGTCTGTACCAGGCTTTTGTGACTCTCCTTGCAGGATAGGAGACAATCTCACGCGCCAGGCTCACGGCAAAATTTTGGACCCAGACCTCACTCTCTGTACTTATCCACTGTCCTGCCCTTGCTTCCCCACCTTTGCACTCTCTTAGAAACTCCTGACACCCGCTCATTGTCTGTTCCTTGCAAGTCCACCTCTGCAGGCTAGGCAGCCTTCTCCTATCGCTTGCCTAAACTGTGGAATTCTCCCCTCCCCCAATCATTCGACCGCCCCTCGTCCATCAACTCAACTCCCTCCTCAAAGATTATTTCTGCATCGCCTGTGCATGCAACACTCCTCCCGGTATTCCCGACTTAATCCCGAGGACTCATAATTCCTGGTGTCTAGGGCGCCAGTCCCCAGCGCCTAGAAGCTCAGCTTGATATCTTTTGATCTGGCCGCCACACTACCCGCTTGTATTCCTGTAGTCCAACAGACAAGGTAGTGTACTGAATGTACTACACTGTACTATAATTAATTTCCTGCTGTATCCATGTATGTATTGTGCTGGATTACATTGTTGAAGTAATATATTTTGTGTTGTCTCCCATGCCCCTTCCCCCAAGACACACATCTGGAATTGAGTGGTAGTCTGCTCAGTATGCCTTCCTGGTAAAACTTATAAATAAATAACTGTTTCTATGTAACATCCCCATATTTATGGAAAAACGGCACTTACTCCTCAAATCAAGCACATAATCATCGCCAAGTTCTGCTTCCAGATCCTTCTCCTGATGAATTAAAAACATTTCAAACAACAGTGTTAGAAAATATAGATTTGTTTTATGGAGTGAAGGTGAATCTAAACAAGTGTGAACTCTTCAAGACATTTTCTCATATTGTCAAAGGAAACCACACAGTAGCTATAGGTCGCTTTTGCTTTACTATTAGTGAGATGGCAGTTACTGTGGTGACAATATACAGGGTGCTCTCTAGGCACCTAGCTAAGCTAGATGTGCCCCAACACAAGGCCCTTTGCTTTATAACTGGTTTGATTCCCAGAATTCATCAAGTTTCCTTTCAAGGATCCTCCTGCTAACTCACTGGGTGCCTCACAGCTTGCTGCACGGGCAATCCAGCTCTGGTAATGGATACAGGTTACTCAGGGACTGGCCACGGGAGGGTGGATTAAGCATCTTTAATGGGCAGACTAGGTGGGCGGCGGTCCTCATCTGTCACAATTATATGTTTCTGTTTTGACAGCTCTCTCGGGATGGTGGGATGTATGTCCCGCCACTGGCTGCCAGTTAAGAGAAATCTAGTGGTAGTGAAGTATGACACAGGAAGGAACACCACCTGTTGGATGCCAGGGGTGTTTCTGAAGGTGGAGCTCACATAGGTGTCATTGCACGCTGTGGGCCAGGAAGAAAATATGAGAACACCCACAGCACAGGTGGATAACAGCCCAGTCCTGCAGGCCCCACACTGACTGGAGTCATCTCTAGTCCTCTGGGGAGAGGACGACTGAGCCAGGTAGGTTCCAGGGAAGCTGGGTGACAGTGTTGGTACCAGTTCTACATTTTGGGGAGGAGAGAAGAGGGTCCGTGACTGAAGATATAATACAAACTTAGAGAAAGAAAAGACCCTCCCACTTGTATGGCCTGAGGACCTGTATCAGTTAGAACAAGCTGTAGAAGACTTTGGGAGTCTGGGAAGGGCATGTCCTAAGATTTCTCTTAACACGGTTAGTCTGCCCTAGCTAGCAGGGAAGGACAGCCCATATCAACTGCCGACCTACAGCAGCCACCGCTGACAATGTAATCATATTTGATGCCCTGAAGTATCAGTCTCCTCTTTGGGCAAATCCAATCAGCTGTCAGCCTTGCTCAGACTTGTCGAACAAATTAAATACAGCCTAGGATCATTAGTCGACTATGATGTACTGTATTTACTTACTTGACGGTCACTGTACAGACGCATGTAACTGCCATTAGGCTACGATTATTGTACCAACGGGCTGGAATTATCAGGGCATCATGACTACCTTCTTAGCACTGACCACCATCTATCAGATTTTATATTCATGCATTTTGTATCATGCGCTTTTGGTGGTTTAAATGAACACCATGTAGCTGCCTGATTCCTTTCTCTGCATCTATCACAATCCTATATCTCAGACACCTATGTTCTGTATATATTGCTCTGTGTTTACTGCTGTAGCTCGGTTGTTCTAATCAAGACTTCATTGTAAATAAGTGTCACTCAACAGAGCCGCTACTGGTAAAACAAATGCAAAAACTCACAGTTTTCACTTAGGTTCATCAACTTCCATCGCTTCCTCGTGCTTAAAGCTCCCTCAGGAATAAAAGGTGGCGCTCCTGAAAAGTAGTTCACACAAGAATTACAACTGTGTGTTCAGTCTTAACATAAAACTATCGGTAGCTCGCCTAATGGCCTAATTGTAGGAGGTGCATTTTTCATGCTGATAAATGGATTTAAATCCCAAGTCCAGGTTGTCATACATCAGGTGACATATGCAATGCTGAGCAGCCATCTCAGAGGTCACCTGCCTCAGAGAGGTGGACAGCTCTGCTGTTACACAACTAATCCCTGGTGATTCAAGGGAGAGGGTCACATGGACAGGAACACACGCCTCTGTTGGGGTGTAAATCTTGATGCTGTCATGACACTGACATATGACACGGTGGGATACTATATCCAGTCCTGTGCCCAAAGGTCTCTTTGTCTCAAGGAGCACCCTAGTGGGGTGGGGGTGGGGATACAGGGGTGAAAAACAGGTGGAAACTACAGCTGCACTCTGGTGAATGACCACCATGTTACCTCACCAGCTACGGTGCCCCACTGCACCACCCTCCCAACCCCTCTATCAGGAAGTTCCGACAAGCTCCATTACTGGTGAGCTGCCCTACCTACCCAGAAGAGTAAATCCAGAACAGTACAGGAGGCAACAAGGCTTCATCATGAGGCAAAATAGAAAGTTAAAAAAAAAGAAAAAGGTGTTGCACTGGCTTCACTTTTGTTAAACACTGCTCCTACCTTATCATCTCTCTTTGCTGGCACTGCTAAATGTAACCTGTTCAAGATATCATTCACCTTCTTCCCTTTCACTTTGGCATCGACACGATAAGCAAGCAGTCTGTCACAGGCCTAAAAAAAAAGATCATCCTATTTGAAAAAGCACTGATGAAACACATGAAAATGTTTAAATGAATTTGCACTTACAGCATCTGCAAAGATGGGACACTCACCTCAGTTTTGACTTGTATTACTCCCTCCTGTGTGAGGGTGCTGATCTCTATTACAGGAATGCCCTCAGCTTCAAACTCAGTGAAGATTTTCTGTTTTAAAAATAAAAAATAATAAAGGCCATGCTTTACTTCACATTTGTGTAAGCCTCGCTTCCCTGCACTGTATAGCCTTTAGACTGTTCTGGTTTCATTTTTTGCTAGTGCCATTTGCCCCTTTATTCCCCACCCACCCTCCCTTGCACTCTGGGTGTATCATGGCATATCACCGGAGCTGCAAGGGACACAAGTTGAGGTCTTCTCTGTGACCCCACCTAGTCCAGTTTCCTAACTTGGCCACAGGGTGCCACAGTGGGTGCTGTAATCCTCCATCCCACAATGTGCCAACCCTCAGGGCCCTGAGAGATTTGAAAGCCAGCTCTTATATCACAACTAGGCATCCTGGTCACCTTGTCTCGAATTACTTGTAACAACTTTGTTTTTAAATAAAAATTACTTCTGCTCATCCAGTTACAGGTGGTAATGCACAGTGCCATTACCAGAGTCCTACAGAAGACAGCTGTGCAGCTGATGTACTCTGTCCAGGTCTGTAATGGCACGCTTTATTTGATTTTAGGAGTTAAATTATATAAAAATGAAATGTGTTTGTTAACTGATCTTGCATATATTGTTGTATTATATGTTAATGGATGAACAGTTTCAGAGTGTCATCAAGGCACAGGTCAGGAAGCATAGGAAAACCAGGAGCAGTTTCAAAATTTGTAAATAGCATTTTATTTTTTCTCAATAACAGCAAAATAATAAAATTGTTCCATATAACTATTTACAAAGGCGGTACAAATACAGAAAACAGAGTCCTTCTTCTGAGTGTTTCTTCTCATTTCAAATCTCAGTCTCAGTCTCTCAATAGCAAAAGTTGCTGCTCTTTTATAAGTCTTTGCAGGAACTCGTTAAGAAGACTTTTTTCCCACAGAATGTTCTTGTCAGCTCCTTCCTTGCAGGTGTTGCAAAATGAACATAATGACCCAGAACTGACCTCTTGTCAGCTCTCCAGAGAATTTGCAAACTAGCATCTCCAGTTAATCCCTTCAGTTCCAACTAGCTTAGCAATCATTTCAACAGTATAACTATATACAGTTTTTTTTTGCATTATTTATCGCCTCTTCGCCAACCGCCACTCCTTCAGGCCTTCTGCCAAGGACTACCCCACCCCGCTAACTCCATTCAACCCACCTCCAATGCCAGCTTCCCCTCAATCCCAGATCGCAGCCGACCAGGGTAGCCTCGACGATCCCCTGGTCGGACGGGTCCCTCCTTCCGGAGGGAAATTGCCTGCCAGCATTCTTAGTCTCGCCCTGGCACTGCTGGGTCTGGATTTCCTGGCTCATCGGGGTTCCATGGAGGCGGGGGTCCAGGCGGCCGTCATCCGTCGCCGGACGCCATTTTCTGCCTTTTTTTTCTGTTTACCTCTTGTCGTACACTGTGAGTGCCCCGGTTTCCCACCAGGGGATGCTACAGGAGCAAGGCATGCCCTTAACCCACCCCCGGGAGGAGAGCAGTCCTTAGATGCTCGATCCTCTTCTGTCCCTGCCAACCAGAGTCCGCTCTCGAACTCGGGTCACCGCGCGGTTGAGGTAAGGCACTCCGCCCCAGCCCTCTATGCCACTGGCAAGGCTTATATACAGTTTTAAACAAAGGGATTCCTAGTATCACATACAGTTTTATACAGAGATTCATATATATTTTTTATAACTGCAGACACGCAAGGGGAAGAAAAAAGACAAAAACAGCAAGGGAAGGCAGAAAGATAGTGAGAGGTGGAGGAATGTGAATTGTTAGAGGATTGGTTCCCTAGGTCTCACAAGACCTAGGAACTGATCACCCTGTATAGACCACCAGCACAGTGCAAGGAGATGGATAGGGAGCTGGCAGATAAGATTAGAAGGGTGTGTAGCAAGGGGCATGGTGATTGTCGGGAACCTCAATCTACCTGGGGTGGACTTGGAACGAAGCCACCTCTAGTGCCAGGAACAAGTACTTCTGGATGCATTCCAGGATAGTCACCTGGTGCAGCTGGTTGGTGAACCAACCAGACTAGCACTATATTGAACCTGGTACTATCTAATGAAGAAATGGTGAAGGAGCTATGAGTGGAGGATCCACTGGCGGGAATGACCACCTTCGGTGTGGTTCAGGCTCAGCATGAGCAGGGAGGCGGTGGGGTCAGCAACAAAGGTAGTGGACTTCAGCCAGGCGGACTTGGAAGGATGAGGGAAATACAGGGGGCACCTTGAAGAAATTAGGTCAGAGATGGACGTGCACCGAAAGTGGGAGATCATAAAGTCTGGCCTGAGACAGGCTACTATAACGGCACCGGGACTCTAAGAAAGAAGTCCAGGGCCAAAGTGTCATGCTGGATGACCAGGAGGGTGTTGAAGGGTAAGGGCCAAGAGAGCTGCCATTAGGTGAATGGAAAGAACTGGGAAGGGAGGACAAGGAGTTGTATGCTAGGAGGGCCAGGGAAGTAACCAGATTAGTAAGGGAGGCCAAGGCCGCCAAGGAGCTGAGGCTGGCCCAGGGCATAAGGGAGGGGAGAAGGAATCTTTAGGCACGTGAGGGGAAAAAGGATTGGTAAGGACCGGATATTTGGATTAAGAAGGGCAGGGGTGGGTGGTGAGGGAAGGGGAGCAGGCAGAGGTACTGAATGAATACTTCTGCTCTGTATTCACGAGGGAAGTAGGAGGTCCGCTACCTCCATGGACTGGAGGGGTGGGGAGGAGGAGGTGACTGACCAAGTGATTCAAGTAAGCAGGGTATTGGAAGGTCTGAAAGCACTCTGGGTGGATAAGGCACCATGTCCTGATGGCATTCACCCTAGGGTGTTATGAGGAGATGGCAGAGGTGTTGTCTAGGCCACTGACTGACCTGTTCAACACCTCCCTGGACATGGTATGTGTACCGCAGGACTGGAAGTTGGCTCATGTGGTGCCTATCCACAAAAGTGGCCCAAAGGATGAGCCAGGCAACTACAGACCAGACAGTCTTACTTCCATAGTGGTAAACTAATGGATCAATCTTGAAGGAGAGACTGGTAACCTTCCTGGAGGTAAATGATCTCCAGGATGGGCAGCAGCACGGGTTCATCTCAGGGCGATCATGCCAGACAAACCTGACAGAATAATACGACCGGGTGACAAGAGAACTGGACAAGGGCCATGCAGTGGATGTTCTATACTTGGATTTCAGCAAGGCATTTGATCTCGTCCCTCATGGTGACTGGGGCCAAGATGGCTGGCTGGATTAGAATTAGTTAGGGATAGACTGCAATGAGTAGTGGTGGGGGAGAATGTACAGTTACGTAAGAACTTACTGTAACAGTAGATCTTCAAGAGAAGCTCTTGCAGTAGGTAATTACAAATAGGACTGAAGCCGCAGGTAGCAGGACCCTGAAAAATTTCTAGCTAGCAGTCTCTGGTGGGGACCGCAGCCCACGTCAGGTGACCGACGGCCAGTATAAGGGCAGGGGGTCCCCACGCCCGCCCTTTCAGTTCTTTCCCCGCCAAAGGCCAAAAAGCCAAAACAGAGAGAAACGATGTTTCTTCACTGGAAAAGGAGCTGAAAAAGCTTAGGGGATGGAGGGGGAAGGTATTACCTCTACTACAAGAGCCTCTCAAAGATCTACTGTTACAGTAAGCTCTTACGTAACTGTACCATCTTACTTCTGAGAGGGCTCTTGCAGAGGCAATCACATATAGGACTGAGTCCCAAGCAGTCTGGAACAAGCAGAAGCAAACTGGAGGAGGAAACTACCAAAAGTAGACCTTCTGGCTATGAAGGTCTTAGGAAAGAAGACCTTGCAGAACAGCCAACCCAAGCCCGCCTATGGTTAGAGGCAAAGTCCAAACTGTAGTGTTTCAGAAGGTATGGACAGATGTCCAAGTCGCGGTTGCACAGATGTCTGCCGCTGACACATTCTTGAAACAAGCAGCGAGGCAGCAGCCCCTCTGGTGGAGTGGCTCTGACTTGACCCGTAGGGTCTTATTGTACTTGTCATACCAGAAAGTGACACAATGAGCAAACCATTTAGATAGGCATTGCTTAGAAATAGCATTGCCTTCTCTTTTACGAGCAAAAGAGAAACAGTTGATCAGTCTTTCTGAGATCCTTCGTCTTGGTGGTGTAGTATCTCAGAATTCTGTGAACATCAAAGTATGCAAGAGGTACTCCCTTGATTGGAGTGCTGTGTAAAGAAAGCAGGGGCTCTATAGATTGGTTCAGCATAGATTCCGCTACCACCTTGGGAGAAACTTAGGGTTGGTACGCAGAGCCACATGTTCCTTGAGAAAATCAAATACGGGATTTTGCACATCAGGGCCTGGAGCTCGGAAATCCTTAGAGCAGAAGTAATGGCCACAAGGAAGAGAGTCTTCCATGAAAGGAACCTCAGGTCTGCTGAGGCTGCCAGCTCAAAGGAGGGCAGGGTAAGCTTCTCAGGGATAAAATTCAAATCCCAAGGAGGGCAGGAACCCAAATCGGGGTCTCAAGTGGAGGACCCTCTAAGAAAAGTCTTGGAGACTTCCAGCTGCACAAAAGTCCTGTCCCCAAAAGAAACATGGTAGCCGAGATGGCCACCATGTGGACCTTCAGGAGGAATGACAGACCCAGATCAAAGCGTGTCAAAGTAATCCAAAAGCTCGAAGAGAGCATGAGAAAGGCTCGAAATCTTTGGACGCGCCCAAATGGAGAACTGCTTCCATTTCATGGCATAGGTAGATCTAGTAGAGGGCTTCCTGGCCTCCACCAGAATCTCAGCCACCAGCGGAAACCCGAATCGGGCTTGAGCCACGTCTGCAGGAGCCATGCGTGCAACTGAAGGGACTTGAGGCCTGGACAGACCAGGGTCCCCTGATCCTGGGTCAGCAAAAGATGCGACAGGAAGAAGAAGTGGAGGTTCCTCTGAAAACTGTTGCAGAAGAAGAACCAAACTTGCCCGGGACAGAAAGGAGTGATTAGGATCATGCGAGCTCCTTCTGAGCTGAGTTTCTGCAAGACCCTCAGAATTAAGGGGATCGGGAAGGCATAGATGAATCTGCCCTTCCAGTCTAGAGACAGAGTGTCTCTCCAAAAAATGCCCTGCAGCGAGCAAGCAGAAGTCGGGAAGTTTTATGCTTGTGAGGAGAGCATAACCGCCCTACCTGTGGTGTTCCCAGCGAGGAAGATATCGCTGCTCCCCCTGATCTAATTCCCACCGTGAGCGTGAGCAGATGACTGACTGAGGTGGTCTGCCAACGCTTCGCCCTGAATACGGGAAATGGAGTGGAGGTGAAGATTGTGCTGCATTGCCCATTCCCAAACCCGTATTGCCTCCCTGCAGAGAGGGTAGGAATGAGTTCCTCCCTGTTTGTTGATGTAACAGACTACGACATGTTGTCGTCTGGACAGCCAGATATCGGAAGCAGATAAAGATGCAGAGCCCAAAGAGCATAAAGCCGCCCGAAGCTTGAGCACACTGATGAGGAGAGATTTTTGAGCTTGGACCAGGAGCCCTGGGTCCTGTGAGACCTGAGATGGGCTCCCAACCCCTCGCCGAGGTCTGTAGTCAGCATCTGGGAGGGGAGAAGGCAGAAGGAACTCCTGGCAAGGTTCTCCTGAACCGTCCACCTTTGCAGGTCCTGAGCCATAGGATTGGAAACCAGAACTAGTTGATCTTGGCCGCCCACCAGCCGGTGCTACTGAGACCAAGCTTCCACTGAGAGATTCTCATGTGGAGCCGAGCATGAAGGACTGTCGAATAGCATCCGCCATGAGCTGGTGGAAACGAGAGGACCGACCTGGCGCTGACCCGCCTGCAGTTGGACAACAAGCTGACCTGAGCCTGGAGTGAGGCCGCCCAGTCCAGTGGCAGGAATGCCATGCGGAGGTCGTGTCCAGGATCACCCCAATAAACTGGAGCCTCTGGGACGGGATCAGGTGGGACTTGGCCTGGTTGGACGGTAACACCCAGGCAGGCAAAAACAACAGGGTAAGGGAAAGGAAGCACAGGAGTTCCTCCTGGACGAGGCCGCCAGGAGCCAGTCATCCAGGCATGGAAAACCTGCACCCCTGGGTACACAGGTAGGCTACTACCACCGAAAGGCATTGGTGAATACTCAGGGCGCCGAGGAAAGACCAAATGGGAGGGCCTTGAACTGGCAGTGGTCCCCGGAACACAAAATGCAGGTATTTATGTGGGAAGGTCGAATAGGGATATGCAGCTAAGCATCCTGCATGTCCAGAGCACACAGCCACTGTCCCAGCCGAAGAAGGGGCAGAAGACTCTGCAGGGAGAGCATCCTGAACCTTTTGTACTCCACAAATAAGTTCAGGGAGCTGAGGTCGAAATTGGCCTCACATCTCCTGACTTTTGGGACCAGGAAGAAATGGTAGTAACCACCCATCCCGAAGATGGGGCAACGGCGCCACCTTCAGAAGAGAGGATATTTCTTCCTGAACCAGAAGATGTTCTGGGGAGTAAGATGACCGGGGGTTCGAAGAAACACTATTGAGTGTCCTTCTGCAATCAGCTGAAGCACCCAAGTGTCGGAAGTGATCCTCTCCCAACCCGGTAGATGGAGGGAGAATCTCCTCCTACGGTTCCTCTGGAAGGCCCAGAGGCTGTGGGACAGGAAAGGAGTCAGGAGGTGTGGGGCAGCGTCGAGACTGAAGCCCCGCTGCTTTTCTGGGTGGGGGAGCCTGGCGGCGGAGGGACCGACATTTGTTGGCCCGCTTTCCTGAGGTTTCGCCTTTTGCAGGACGCCTGCAAAGGGACAACGCTGAGCCTGAGGGGTCTATACAAGGAGTCAACCGACTTAAGTGCGCAGTATCCTTCTCCCGCAGATTGGTGATGTCCTTGACTCGCCATCGAACAGCACTGAACCCCCAAAGGGCGCGTCCTGGATAGCAGACTGCACCTCCGAGACCAATCCTGACACCCGAGCCAGGCATGACGCTGCAAACCCATCGGAGAAAGTCGAGCTCCGACCAGCAGCGCCCACTGCGTCAGACGTGGCATGAAGCATGTGCTGACTGGCCAAACGCTCAGACTGGACTAGATCCACCACTTCCTGCTTAGTCTGAGACTCAGGAAGGGAGTCCATTTAGCCTCCACATCACTAAGGATCGCCTTCTGGTAATCCTCCACATGACCAACATAATTCAGGGCCCTAATACCCAGAGTGGAAGAGCGTAGACCTTCTTCCCGCACTGGTCCAGAGGCGGGATTCCTTGTCGGGTGGTGTGAGCTCAAGTGTTGGGCTTAGCGCCGTTCCCGAGTGGCGCTAATCACAATTAAATCGCTCGAGGGTGTGAATTTAAAGAATCAACACTCCGGAGCCTGATAAAGCCTGTTCGACTTCCTAAGAAGTGGGTTAATGCCAGCGGTTGCTTTCAAATGATGGAAACAAGGTTGGCATAAGGCTCAATCCAGGGTGGCACCAGGGTAGGAAGCGGTCTTGGGCAGATCCAGGTATGCAGCGAGTTTCTTACGCTGTGGATCCAGCTCTAAGGAATGCCACTGATGAGCTGCCTGAATTTTTGCAACTCTGTAAAGGAAGGATCCTCAGAGGAGACTTAGGGGAGTCCTTGGCCTGGGCTTGTCTGGAGTGCGTGGCTCATCATCTAGGTCGGAGCGACCATCGGAATCATCCAAGGTCTTCGAGGAGGATGAAGAAGAAGAAGACTCCTCCCGGTGTGGGGAGGAGGCGGACCTTGGGAAGCCCTCGGGGGCGTATCCTGCCTGCCCTGGAACCAGAAGGCTCGCCTCCGGTATCTGGAGGTGGGAGGGGTCTCAATCTCCAGTAAGGAGTCCGGAACGGGACGGCGTCAGAAGACTGCTCTCTACCTCCCTGGTGGGCTGAGCCTTGGCCTCAGCCACCAGGAAGCCAAGTTTCCTTCAAGTCCACCAGCGACTGGGGTCTGTGGAGGAGGAGGAGGATGCGGATACTGAGGGTATCGTGGGCGTGTATCTGTATCCCGATGGTGAGAGCCCAGCAGTGGGTACTGGGCACCGTGCACTGCAGCGTCAGGTACTGGGGTGCGCTGGATACTGCAGGCCTGGGTATGGCCAGTCCAGATGGGATGGGGTCGGATACACAGGCACCTGGGGGTCCGCAGGAGCAGAAGGCCCCAAAACAGCCCAGCGGGTGGGCCCAGAACAGGAGACCCGTGTAGGGGTGGCGTCCGGCAATGGGATATTGTCGGGTAGGCCGGAGACAGCACCGGCGTCCGGTGTCGGGTCATCCGCCCAGCGGGAGGGAGACCCGATGCAGCATACCCACCTCTTCCGTGTCGCCCGGGAAGAAGAATTACCATCCCTGGGATCCAGCAGAGAAGACACTGGCACCGGAGTGCAACGGCATTGCGTGGAGCTCGGACGACGGATAGGCCAAAGGGTCCAGCGCCAACAACACCAAGCGGACATCGGAGGAGCCAACAACCATCTTATTGCGGGATCCGGGCGGGTGGAGGAGGCATCCGACTTATCGGACCCAGCGCCCGACAAAGGCGCGAAGGAGGCGGCCTTGGCAGGCGCTTGGGGCCGTGCGCTGCCCCAGAGGGTGGTGTCTTAATGGCCTTACCGGGCAGGCGTCTGAGGGCTTGGCGTCCTGACTTATCAGGACCGCTCGACCCAGAGGCCGCGCGGCAGCGACCTTACTGGGACAGGCTGCCTCTTAGACCCGGAGGCTCGAGGGGCCCGAGCATGACGGGAGGGTTGGCGCCTTGGAAGCCTCAAGAAAGGCCGCCATGGAGCTGCCTCGGGGGAGGCGTTACCTGCAACACCCCGCGACCCCAGCCGAGGTTGCGGTGACTGAAGAAGGTCGATCCTAGTGCTTCTTCTTGTGGTGGCCTCCGGAGAAGCCGAGCCCGCCAAAGTTTTTCAGTTCTTTTTCCATGGAGGTCATTTTTCTTTAAGAACGTGGCCTCCAGGGACTGCTGCCTCCGCTTTTGGATGGCCGCATTAAACTGCTAGCAGAGCTGGCACTTCTCAACAGGATGATCGCGGCCTAGACAAAAAGGTACTGGGAATGTCTGCCCTTGTGCACGGAGCTGGGCCCCGCAAGAACTACGCTGATTTTGTGCTTGGAGGATCGGGGCGACATACACGGCAGCTGTGGGTAAATCAGGAAAAGTAGTAGAATAGGCAGTAAAAGTACAGACGAATGACTGCAAGGCAGTAGTCAACGCGGCGCTGCAGAGCCAGCAGCGGGGAAAAAGAACTGGAAGAGCGGGCATGAGGGGACCGCCCCTTTGTACTGAGCGTCAGCCTGATGTCAGTAACCTGACTTAAGCGGTCCCCACAGATACTGCTAGCTAGAAATTTTTCCATGGAGTCCTGACATCTGCCAGCTTCAGTCATATTTGTAATTACTTACTGGAAGAGCCCTCTCAAGTAAGATCTCTCATCTCCCAAGCCAGTGACCAGTGGTGTGCCACAGGGCTCTGTGCTGGGGCAGTGTTGGACTGTTCATATCAGATACAGCACACAGGGTAAAGATCAGGATCAGTCTGTTTGTGGACGATACCAAGATGGGACCTGTAGTGAATGACAGAGGGTGGCAGAGGTTACAGGGTGACCTAACCAGACTTGAGGGTGGTCAGCGAGGTGGCAACTAGGTTTAGCGTGAAAAGTATACAGTTATGCACTTCAGGGCGAGGAACCAGAGGAGGGAATACTGGCTAGGTGGGGTGCAGTTAGGGGTCACTAAGAGCGAAGGACCCGAGGGTCTTAATAACAGGAGCATGAACAACTCTGCTCAATGTAGGAGGACAGCGGCCAGTGACAATAGGATGTTGGGGTGCATCATGCGGGACTCTCATCCAGGCACAAGGGTGATCCTGCCTCTGGATAGGTCCTTGGTTAGACACGCAGTTGAGTACTGCATGCAGTACTGGGCGTCCGTACCTGAGGAAGGATATCAAGCTGCTGGAGGCTGTGCAGGCGCGGGGCGATGAAAATTATACAGGGGATGGAAGGTAGAGACCTATTAGGAAGGCTGTCACTTGAGTTTGTTCACCTGGAGGAGAAAGCGGATGAGGGAGGGGACGTGATAAGAGACTTTCAAATACTTGGGGAATCAACAAATCTGGCACAGAGGGTCTGTTTAAGCAGAGGAAGGAAGGTACACAAGAGGCCATGGGCTGAGATTGAAGGGAGGCAGGTTCAGGAAGGAGATGAGAAGGCATTATTTCACTGAGAGGGTTGTGTGAGTGTAATGCTCTGCCAGAGGAGATAGTGGCATGCAGGACAGTGGGGAGGTTCAAGGGCATGGGACAGGAGTGCGGAAGTGGGGCTGGGTAAGGGACCTGATCAGTTCCAGGAGGTGGGTGGGAGGTGGGGCAGCAGCAATACAGGGGTGCTAGCTGCACATAAGAGCAGACTTGATAGACAATAAGGCCTGCTTCTGCTGGCAAGTTTAGATTATGTTAAGTAAGAAAATTCCAGTTGTGCAACCAGACAGATAGACAGAAAAACAGAGGATAGAACAGATCCTTGCATTTAAACGCTTTCTAAATAACAAATGCAACAGGGCCTTATTCAACCCTGTCAGATGAGCACTGCTGTATACTTTTATAATGATTAAACCAATGCGTAGATGGATGACTATTTTAAAACATTTACAAGCAATTTGTCTATATTATAACTTGTACAATGTGGTGCATGTGTTCTGTAACTCTCCAACCCCTGTTTACACAAGAATGTCCATAAAAGCAGATGTTTCATCTCATTTGGGACTATTCTGGTGTGAAACATTTTAATAAAAATAATCAAAACTGGAGAATGCCAACTAACCTGCTCCCCGACCTCTATCAGACTTCCAGGGAGGGAGGGAGGGAAGGAAGAAGTCAAGTGCAGGGCCCGCTGTATTATAGATAAGGTTGGAGGGTGGGGAAAACAGGATCAACCCAGGCTTCTTGTGGATAGAGCAGACACACAGGGCTGCAGAACAGCTCCTGGATCTTCAATGTAAATAAACAAGCTAGTTCAACAGTACTTCAGGTAACCTGTCCCAAACAGATTTATATACTAGAGTATACACTTTTACTGTCTATTCACATAAAGGAGGTTAGCCATTACCATAAAAGGCAAAGGGTTATATATACAAACATGCATAGGCAATAAATCGCCACATCACCAAACCAGTTTACAAACTGTTCAGTGATGCTGACATCACCCAAGTCAACAGTCTTCTGTATTGACTCGGATGACAATTATTGGGGGATGCAATTTTTTTTTTTTACTATCCTCTTTATGCCAACTGCAGTGAGATTAATTTCTTTTAGAGCCACGATCAGAAGTTGCTAAGGACGCACGGTGTGCTGATAAAGTGCTGAGTTGGGGGTAGGTGACACAATCTGCATACTCCCGGATGATTTTGCACCACTTTACCCACCCACTACCTGCTAGCAGGACCATCGACACCACAGCAAACCTATGGCTGGGAGGGACAGGACATCATGTGGTGGCCACAATGATTGGGATCCAGCCACAGGAGGCACTAATGCAGTAAGGCAGACCAACGCCCCACCTCTGGAGACAGAGCAGCACTTCTATGGTGCTGCCAGCCCAGGATGAGAGTCATGTTTGAAGCACAAAACCAGGTCTCCGATGTGGCAGCACCACCAGGCCAGGCCCATCAATGAATTTTGTGTAAGCATATAAGGGTTTTATAAAATACATACATATGAACAGATGTTTTCAGCTCAAAGCAGAACATTTTTTTTCTTAAGAGAGCGAGTTGCCTTCAGTGGGCAATACAAGGGAAAGAACAGTCATGCAAGAACTTTACAGCAGATCTCTGAGACAACCTCCTCCATTAGGTTACACCTTTGAAACTGTAAGCCATCAGTGTCAGGACTACTTGGAAAGTTTTTGCTAGTCAGGGACCGCCACAATGACACGGAGTGTCTATGTGTAAATAACTGAACAGTCCCATCACTCCTCAGTTCCTCACCAGAGATTAGCCTCTGAGAACCTCCAGCTGTGAGAACCAGGAGACCAGCACCAGGCAGGCGAGGAGGCATGGGGCTGGAGACAGAGATACAGAGAGGGCTTTGGGTCCAGCATCTGATATGACCCTCATTGAAATCAAAAGGGGGAAGGAGGAGGACACAGCATGGCGTAACAGAGCAGATTCTTGTAAGATCTACTGTTATGGTAAGTTCTTGCATAACTGTTCTATCTTTAATCGAGGGTATCGCCTCCACTAGGCCTCACCTTTGGAATGATTCCCAAGCAGTACAAAGCAGCAGGAAGGTGGCACAGTCTGATATGTAATCAGGACAGCAGACCTTGCAATACAGCAAGCCCAACATCAGCATGTCTATGAGAGACAATGTCTGAACTGTGATGTTTAGTGAAAGTGTGAACAGTACTCTATGTGGCTGCAGCACACATGTCAGCAGCGGAGACATTTTGAAGCAAGCAACCAAGTGTCCAAACCCCTTGTGGAGTGACAATAAACACCACCAGGAAGTTCCTTACCATACTTTCTATAACAGAATGTAATGCAATGTGCCAGCCACTTGGACAGGCATTGTTTAGACACAGGACTGCCCCCAAAAGGGTGAATAAAACAAAAAGCTGAGGACTTTCTGCACTCCTTGGTGCGAGCAATACAGTATCTTAGTAGTCTACATGCATCCAAAGTATGGCGCAGCACCCCACCCTAGTTGGCATGCTTGGGATAATGTACAAGAAAGTGTACTGTTTGATTATCAATACAAATTCCCATACCACCTCAGGCAGAAACTTAGGATTCATACACAGCGAGAGTCTGTCTTTATGAAAAATCAAACAACGAGGCACACATTAAAGCATGAAGCTCAGAAATCCTCTGGCGGGAGGTCACTGCAACTAAAACTGAGTTTTTCCAGGACAGGAAATATAAACAAAAACTTATGCACGCTCAAAAGGAGCAAATGTAAATCTCTCAAGAATGAAATTCAAGTCCCAAGGCGGGACTAGATTACGGATAGGAGGTTTCATATGAAGAATACCTCTCAGATATGTACAGGATGCTTCTAACTGGGAAACCATACGACCATCAACAGGGCACTAATAAAACTAACAAACAGCAATGGCTAAGTTAGCTGACATTTCCTTCAGCAGGTCTGCCTAGATGAAGCGTGATTGGGAGAAAAAACTGAGGAGTGATGGGCTTCCTATGTCATATTAGTGTAGACATTGCAAGTCACTGTGGGCACTCCCAGCTAGCAAAGTTTTCAAGTGGTCCTGATGCTGATACTTATAGTTCCAAAGGTGTGGCCTACTGGAGGAGATATGTTCAATGAAGGTCTAAATTTTGTAGGCTTTGTTCATAGGCAGTCAGATGGTATGGGCTATGCTAGCTGGGCTAGGATGAAGCATTCTGAGAGAAATCTTATGACATGCCCTTCCCAGACTTCCTCAGTTCAACCTTCTGTCCAAGTGTGTAGTATGAAAACACCCTCAGTAAAACCATATTTAACATTAAACAACACACGGTAACTCCCTACAGAAGAGAACTACAGTATATCAATATAGGACAGAAGATACCACAGAGAAAATACATTACTGAAGACTGGAAGTGACCTACTGCCTATGAATAGTGCCAACACACAACCAGAATTACTGGTAAACAAATGTACATAATTCAACTGTAACCATAGCTCTAGGGAGTGGTATACAGTTCACATCCACCACTCTGGTAGTTTCCTAGAGACCAGCAATTCATCATAAATCTTCACGCTGAACTCTGCCCACCACCTGGGTAGTATATCCTCAAGCTGTCCCATGACTTCAGGTCTTTGCCGCTCGAAGAAGGAATCTGTGTGCAACTTCCCAGGGGAGGTCAGGTGGGTTTTGTGGATGTGAACTATATACCACCCCTAGAAAGTACAGTTATTTAAGAACTTACCAAAAAGTAGATCTTCAGAGAGGAGCTCTTGACACGCTACACCATAAGGACTGCAGCTGGCAGGTGCCAGGACCTCACCGGAAGCGTCTAGCTAGCAGTCTATGGCGAGAACCACCCCTGACATCAGCCCGCCCCCCATCTGCCAATGGTATAAAGGGGCGGTGCCCCAGCCAACCTCAGTTCTCCTGCCAGAGACCCCAGCAAACTCAGAAATGGAGAACCGAGGAGGTTCCTCTGAAACGAGGAATGAAATAGCCAATGATGGAGAAACAGTTGCAGGAAGGTGGGGAGAGAAAGCAGTGCCTGCTGCAAGAGCTCCTCTCGAAGATCTGCTGTTATGGTAAGTTCTTACATAACTGTACTATCTCACTTTGAGGGAGTTCTTGCAGCAGGCTACCCCATAAGGACAGAGTTTGAAGAATTGGAAAGACTAACCCCTGTCAGCGGGAGGAGGCAAAAGTCTGCTGAAAATACTCATGAGAGTAGGCCTTGCAGGACAGCGAGGCCAAAGCCTGATCTGACGAGGCAATATCCAAACCGTGTGCGAATTAAGCCGTGTACAGAACTCCAAGTGGCAGCTGTGCAAATATCAGCCGCAGCCACATTTTTAATGGATGCAAAGGAGGTAGCCATACCCCTAGTAGAGTAGCCTTTGACCAGTCCCGACAAAGGCCTGTCATATCTCGTGCAGCAATAAACAATGGAGCTGACCAACCATTTTAGACAAAGTTTGCAGAAACAGGAGCCCCTTCAGTCTTTGGTAGAAAGAAACAAACAATTGGTCAGACTCCGGACAGCGTGGAGTGCGCTCAAGTAGTAACACAGCACCTGGTGAGCGTCCAGAGTATGAAGCAGAGCCTCCTTGATTAGAATACTCTGGGTAGTAAACTGGTAAGTGGATGTCCTGATTCAGTGTAAACTCAGACTCCACTTAGGCAAAAAACTTAGGATACGTTCCAAGGATCCTGTCCTTGTGAAAAACTAAATCTGGCTCTTTTCACATTACAGCATGAAGCTCAGAATTTCTCCAAGCATACATAATGGCAACTAAAATGAACACTTTCCTTGACAGAAAGCGTAGCTCTAACTCTGACGGTTCAAAGGGAGGCAATGCAAGTTTCTCCAACAGAAATATAGAGAACAGGGTCCATGATGTGAGGTTTGAGGTGAAGAATTCCCCACAAAAAGTGCAGGAAAGGTCCAGCTGGGCAAGTTTTGCCCTCTACAGGTGCATGATCAGTAGAGATGGCAGATAAATGCACCTGGAGGAATAGCTCAGCCCTGAGTTGGACAGAGAAAGGAGATACTCCAATAGAGAATTCACTGGACAGGTGAAGGGTCAAGATGGCGAACGGAGGTCCAAATGCAGAGCAGCTTCCACTTCACCACTTAGTGGCCCCTGAGGGCCGGCTTCCTTGTACAAGACATCTCTACCACTCTGGAAACAGGATGTGCAACTGCTTGGTCTGCAGGATCCATGCGTGCAGGTGCAGCTACTTGAGGTCCAGATGGACTAGGGTGCCCTGCTCCTGGGAGAGCAAATCTGAGCTCTGGGGCAGGAGGTTCCACTGCAACTGCTGAAGTAGAGAACCAAATCGGATGTTGCCAGTAGGAGCCACTAGGATCATCCCGGCTCCCTCAGACTGCAGTTTGAGAAGGACCCTCTGCAGTAATGGGAAGGGAGGAAGGCATACTGAAAAGTACAGTTACATAAGAATTTAGCATAACAATAGATCTTGAGAACAGCTCTTGCAGCAGGTTACACCATAAGGACAAAGCCAGCAGGCTACAGGACCCCACGGAAAACTTCTAGCTAGCTATACCCAGTGGGGAACTGCCCCATCATCAGCCCTGCCCCAAATACCTCATAAAAAGCGGGTCCCCAGCATCCTGCAGTTGTTCTGCGGAGACTCATGGCATAGCGATGTGATTCTGATGGGAGACCGAGGATCCGTTTCCAGAGGAAGGCAAATACAAATTTTTGTCTGAAAACTGTATGGAGAAAAGTAGACCTCCTGAGGGGAAGGTGGGAGGAAGTACCTGCTGCAAGAGCTGTTCTTGAAGATCTACTGTCACGGTAAGTTCTACGCACTGTACCATCTTACTCTCGAGAAACAGCTCTGCAGCAGGTTACACCATAAGGACTGAGTACCAAGTAGTACCAGAAAAAACTCAAACTTTGGGAGCAGGATGTCAAGAGGGAGAGAGGATCTCTAAGAAAGCAGACCCTGAAGGACTGAGAGTCCAAAACCTGCCCTGCGCCTGGAAGCAATGTCCAGGCTACAGTGCCAGATTAAAGTATCTACCATGCTCCAGGTAGCTGCTGCACATGTGAGGGAAGCTGACACGTTTCGCAGGAAGCGGATGAAATGGCTATTGCCTGGTGGAGTGACCCTTCACATGTCCAGGTAAAGGCTTATTTTTGTGCTGGTAGCAAAGGTGATACAATTCATCAACCACTTAGACACTGGAGCTCCTATCATTCTGTGAGTGAAGGATACAAAAGCTGATCGGTTTTCGGTGAGGCTTTGTCCTGCTCAGATAATATCAGAGTATTCTGTGAATGTCCAGGGTGTGGAGGAGTATTTGGGGAAGTAGACCGGCAAGTCTATGTCCTGATTGAGTGTAAGTTCTGACACTACCTTGGGAAGGAGCGTAGGATTACTTCTCAGCGACACCCTGTCCTTGTGAAAATTTAAATAGGGTTCCTTGCACGAGTGCATGAAGCTCCAAAAATACAGGTTACTCACCTGTAACAGAAGTTCTAGGAATGGTATATGTTGTTCATCCACTTATTGGCAGGTTCCTTGCGCTTTAAATCTTGCGGAAGGTCTTCAAGCTGGCTCCTCCCACCCACCGGGTGGTAAAACTCGGCTCACCCCATGGCCAGATCTGGCCCGCTGGAAGCTCAGGTTGTGCGTCGGGAAACCCGGGAGGTCGGGGTGGGTCGTGTGGAGGAGCAACATATACCATTCCTAGAAACTCTGTACAGGTGAGTAACCTGTATTTCAGGGACATGGATATGTTGTTCATCCACACTTATTGGCAGACTCCTAGCAGTTCTCTGGGAGGAGGAGGCAAGGCGCACCCCCAATACTTACTTGGGAAATAAGGACTGGAGAACAGGCCCCAAACCAGCATCCCGGCGTGACTCAAGGTCGATGTGGTAATGGGTAATAAAGGTGTGTGCTGACTTCAGGTAGCAGCCCTGCAGATTTCCTGGATAGGGACGCCCCTGGAAGCAGCCACCGATGCAGCAGTATGACAGGTAGAATGAGCTCTTATCCTCTGGGAGGCTCCATGCCCGCCAACTTATAGCAGCGATCTATGCAGGAGGTGACCCACCTGCCTATCGTCCGCTTGGCTGCAGGTCTGCCAGGTGACTGGCGTAGGTGACAAACAGCTGGCGAACCTCTCCAATTTCAGCCGTAGCTCCTTATAATAAGCAAGCGCCCTTCTAGGGTCCAGAGTATGGAGCCTATATTCGGCCTCCGAGGTGTGATTGGGGTAGAACACCGCAGAGTCAGCACCTGGTTAAGGTGAAACTCCGACACCACCTTCGGAAGGAATTTCGGGTGGAGGCAGGACAACCTTGTCCCTGTGGAAGACCAGGTAAGGAGACTCGATGCAAAGCGCTGGAGCTCTCCCATCCTTCTGGCTGACGTGATAGCCACCAAGAAGGCGGTCTTCCACGACAGGTGAGAGAGATCACACCTGTGCATTGGTTCGAATGGCTTGCCCATGAGCTTTGCCAGTACCAGCAGTAAATCCCACGGTGGAGGTTCTTGCGCCCGGAGGAAATGTGATCAAGGCCTTTGAACAGCCCGACCACCTTTCCTGCGCCACATGACTGCTTCGGCCGCCACGGTAAGCAGAGATGGCTGCCAGGTGCACCTTTAGGGTCGCCGACCTAAGCCCTTGGACTAGAAAGGACCATAAATAGTCAAAATGCTTGCCACAGAACAGGAGGAAGGGTCCAAGCCCTGTTCTGACACCAAATGGAGAATCTCTTCCATTTGAAGGCGTAGCATTTTCTGGTCGACTCACTTATGGGACGCCTCAACAACATTGAGGACCTCGTCGGAAAGACCCAAGGCCTGGAACCTAGCCGCCAGGAACCAGGCGTCAGGTGCAGGGATTGAAGGTCCGGATGGAACACCTTCCTGATTGACTGAAAGCAGGTCCGGAGGGCTGGAAGCTGCCTCGGGAGCCTGGAGCTGAGGCTGAGGAGATCTGGGTACCAGAACTGCGGGCCAGTCTGGGGCTATCAGGATCACCTGCGCCTTGTCCTCCTTGCTTTGAGAAGCACCTTGTGAATCAAGGAAATGGGAAAGGCGTGAAGAGGCCTGGGGTCCACAGCCTCGAGAAGGCATCCCCAGCGAGCCCTGCTGAGGCGGGGCATGAAACAGCCTCAGCTCGCGTTCTCCTGGAGGTAAACAGGTCCACCTGAGGTGTGCCCCAGTGGGAGAACAGATCTTGTACTACTCCGGCAGGAGAGACCATCGTGAGATGCAGCCCCTATCCGGCTCAGGGCATCGGCCAGGGTGTTGGAGGCTCCTGCCACATGAATGGCTAGGAGATCCGCCTCACGCTGCTTACGAGTGACCAAATGCAGAGCTTCCTTGCATAGAAGCATGGGCGGCGTCACGCCCTAGCAGTTCAGGTAGTACATGGTCGTGGTATTGTCCGTCTGGACTGGGACCACTTGACCCGGAGAAAGCGGACAAAAGCGGTGAGAGCTAGGCGGACAGCTCGGAGCTCCAGCAGGTTGATGTGGCATCGGACTCCGCGGGGACCAGAGGCCGTGCACTCGTGTTCCCCAGATGGGCACCCAACCCATCAGAGAGGCATCGGTCGATAGAGAGACCGTCGGCTCGGGGCGGACAAACAGGATGCCCTCCTGCAAATGGAATGGAACGGTCCACCACTGGAGGCGTTCCACATCTCCTGAGGTCACTATCACTAGCTGGTCCAAGGATCGCAGCGTTATGACCACTGGCTGGCCAGTCCCCACTGAAGGGGCGCATGTGCAGCGGGCCAACGGACCACGCTGGTACAGGCCGCCATGAGACCAGAAGGGTGCAGGAAGTCCCAGGCAGGCGCGATTGCCCAACCAGAAATGATTGGGCAAAGGAGTAGAACCTCGGCCCTGTCCGTCGGGAGTCATGCTCTGGCTCGAAGAAGTGAGCTCTGCCCGATGAACAGGATCACCTGCTTTGGCTCGAGTTCCAACTGCCTCGTTGATGAGAAGGCCAACTCGCAGAGCAAACCTGGAGGGCCAGATCTCTGGACCGCTCCACCTCCCGTCTGGAGGCTGCTATCAGTCTCGTCCAGGTCAGGTACACCGGACCCCTCGGCGCCACAGGAATGCTGTCACCACTGCCATGCATTTGGTGAAGACCCTGGGAGCTGGAGATAAGCGAAGGGCATGGCTCGGAACTGAAGAGGGATCCCTCCGCTCGAAAGCGAGGAATCTCCGATGTGACAGACGGATAGGGCGTGAAAGAGCGCGTCCTGTAGGTCCAGAGAGCAGAACCACATGCCGTGTTCCAGAGATGGTATTATCTGCGCCGGAGTGACCATTCTGAAGGTTCGAGACCTTAGGAACTTGTTCAGGTCGTGTAGGTCGAGAATGGGGCGCCAGCCCTCGTCCGTTCGAACCAGGAAATACCTGGACACGAACCCGGGTCTGAAGGGGTCCTCCACCTCCGTGATCACCTCCTTTTGGAGGAGGAGGCGATGTCGGCTCAGCGAGCTGCCAGTGAGGCTGCGGACTCCGAGGCCCCCAAGGTGCGGCGGCTCTGAAGGGCGGGGCCTGCTCGAATTCAGAGGTAGGCCTTTTCCCACCACCTCCAAGTACCCACCTGTCCGTGGTAACAGCGGACCAGGCGGAAAGGAAGTGTCTGGGCCGTCCCCCAGAGGGAACCAGGGTGAGGTGACAGGGATGGGAGACACCCCTCAGCCCGTCACTGGGCAGGCTTGGAGGAGGGACCAGCCGAGGAACCTCCTGGGCCTTACCTCCTGCTTCCTGTTGGAGGAAGCCGCGGCTTGGGCTTGGGATACCAAGGTCGAGCCTGCCTGGCCTAGCGTTGCTGGGCGGGCGCGCAGCATGGCGCAGAAGGATGAAAGGGCTTAGGCTGTGGCTTGGCGGCCTTTGTCCTTCTGAGCGGAAGAGACAGGAGTCCAAGGTAGCATTGGACTTCTCGATCCTCTGCAGGTGACCTTCCACCCCAGGGCCGAAGAGGTCAGTCCCCAAAAGGGAACATCCGCCAACTTGTGCTGGGTATCTGAAGTAAAGGTGGATATCCTCGCCAAGCCCGATGACGCATGGCCACTGCGGCCGCCACAGACCTGACACATGAGTCCCCGATGTCTAACGCAGTCTGGAGCTGCTGTTTAGCCACTGCCCTGCCCTGGTCCGCACCTGCCTGACGGTAGTCTGCAGATCTGGGAAGATGAGGACAACCTCATCCAGGGAGCCCAACAGGCGTGAGAAAAAATGTGTAAGGGGCGGCGAACTGGCTGTGAGCGAGGAGAGGAGCGCAGCATAGACTTTTTCGCCCGGCATAATCCAATTTCTTGGATTCCCTTGTCGGGAGGGTTTGTCCACATCCTGGCATTCAAACTGCGCTTGAGAAAACTCTGTCGAGTAACCAACCCCTAGAAGCGAGGGTGTTCACAAAAAACCGGACAGGGGAACGGTGGGGACCGCATACTTCCTACTAGCCAACCTGGCCGGGGCGCAGGACAGAAGCAGGGCGCTGCCAAAGTTCAAGGCCGGACCCACATGGCTTCAGCCACGGAAAGGCCTCCGTGGGAGAATCCCTCGGTCCAGAATCTCCGTGAGGGATACCTGGCCCGTTTAAAACGGGTTCGAGCTTCATCCGGTGGACTCGAGATGAGTCGAAGCAACCCTAAGAAGGACGAATGCATCGTCCATTGACTGTCCTCCGAGGACTCCAAGTCTATCGCTTGGAGAGAGGAGGAACCATCATCGGACTCAGAAGAGTCCTCAAAGAGCTACCTCGGCCTGAGCCACCTCCACCTGCCGAGGTTTATCAGGAGTGAGGGTGACCGACAGCCTATGGGGCAAACCCAAAGCCGACCGAGAATTTTGGTCGGAGCCCCAACTAATGGTTGTGGGGTGGAGGTTCCACCAGAATCGGTGGGGCAGCTGGAATTGGCTGAACAACCGGCCTGAGAACAGGCTCCTCGACTACAATGAGGGTTGTTCGGCTGCTCCGGTGACAGCCACTTAATGGCGGGGAAGGCGACTGGGTCGGCTTATTCCCGGTCAAAAGAGCTGTTACCACATAAGTTCCTCGTACCTCCAAGCGCAACTTGCGCGAAGCCTCCTCGTCCGAGGAGGAAAGCCAGCGGCGCCGCTGCCGGTGCCGAGACCGCCTATGGGACGGGATCGGTTGGACGCGAGGATGTCCAGACCGAGAGTCTCGACTAGGCCGAGGAAGGCGAGGAGAAGTGTCGGAAATTGGCACCCTCGACTCGGACGATCCCACCGCAAGGCTCCGAACCGGAGGCAATAGACGAGTCAGACGGGATCCTCAACTCCCACCGGGGAACCGGAGAGGGGATTTCAGCTTCTCCATCCGACAACCCGTCCAACAGGTCGAGAAAATCTCGACCGCGTCGATGGGAGTCTCGGCCAACTGGCCTGGCGGGGACACCATGAAGCCAGTGGCGAGAAGCTGAGGTCGACAAGTCGACTGTCGACAAGGAGGGATCTTTCCGCTCCCAAGAGCGCCGACGAGAGACTTACTTTGTTCTTTGGACCTGCAAGAAGGTCCCGAAGTTGGACCCTCACCTTTGGTCGAGAGGTCAGACAAAGCTCCTTAAAAGAAGCCGAGTAAGAGGCACCGAGAGAAGGCGGGGCAAATGCGCAGCAGAGGTAGCGGCCCGCCGCCTCCTCTTCGGCGATCATCTGCTCAAGCTGATCCGCCGACCCGCCACCACGGACACCGCCAATTGGGCCTCTTTAGATTTCACCGGTGGAATTCTTTTCTCGGGCCCCCAGTTGTAATCGGGCAGCCGGTCTTCAAGGACATAGGGCCAAAAGGAAGAGCACAAGTCGCAGGCCTGGGCGGGTCGTGCTCAAGGCCCAGGCAGTAGACCCACGTGGAGTGCGGATCCGTCCCTAGACATCTTCTGCCCGCAAGGGCACCTCCAAATCTGGGAGTCAATTTGTCCATCGAGCGCGAGGAGAAGAAGACCAAGTCTTTTGCAAAAACTTTTCAATTTCGAACTTTTCAAGAATTAGGAACCAGTCTTAAGCGCAACACGTTAAGGAGGGAACCTGAGCTTCCAAGCGGTAAGGAAGATCTGGCGTCATGGGGCGGGCGAGGTTTACCACCCGGGTGGGTGGGAGGAGCCAGCAAGACCTTCCTGCAAGATTTAAAGTGGCAAGGAACCTGCCAATAAGTGTGGATGAACAACATATCCATGTCCCTGGAATCCTCCTTGCTGAGGTGACTGCAACTAAAAGTAATACCTTCCATGAGAGTAGGCGTAGCTACAGATTCCACGGCTGGTTCAAGGGAGGCAGCATCAGCTACTCTAGTACAAAGAGAAGATCCCATGGAGGAACTGGTTCTCCAATGAGTGGCTTCAGGTAGAGAATGTCATGTAAGAAGCCCGTGATACCTCTAGCTGTGCTGGAGATTTTTGCCCAATTGGTGCATGATAGGCTGAAATAGCGCAGAGGTGCACCTTAAGGGAGGTGTGCCAACCCCATTTGGAATAAGGAAAAAGGGTAGTCCAGAACCGATTTTTCTGGACAGCTAAGTGGATCTAGACTCCATGCAGTAGCCCAGAGGCAGAATCTGCACCACTTCATGGCATAGGTGGCATGAGTTGAGGTTTCCTAGCCACCGCTAGGACATCTGCCATTCGTTGGACACTCTGTGGCTGAGAATGGCTATGTCTTTAGGAGCTAAGAGTGCAGGTTCAGAGACTTGAGGTGCGGGTGAACCAGCGACCCTTCTTCCTGGAACAGCAAGTGCGAGCTGACTGGAAGGGGATTGGTGAGTCTTGGCCAACTGATGAAGAAGAGGAAACCATATCTGTCTGGGCCAGAATAGCGCTACTATGATCATGGTCGCTCCTTCTGCCTGCAGCTTGAGGAAAACTCTCTGACTCAAAGGGAAAGCGTAGAGGAACCTGCCCGTACAAGAGCGGGACAACGCATCTCGCAGAAAACACGAGACCCTGAATCTAGCGAGCAGAAATTAGGCAGTTTTGCATTGTATGGGGATGCTAACAGGTCTAAAACTAGCATTCCCCACCTGCCGAACAACATTTCTACTACTGACCGAAGTAGTTCCCTTCGTGGGCGTTGGATCATGACCTGCTCAGAAGGTCTGCTGATATGTTGCAAACTCTGGGTACATGCACTGCAGCGAGAGTGATATGAGTGTTGCAGGGCCCAATTCCAAATTCTCATAGCCTCCGGCATAGTCGGTAGGAATGAATGCCCTTTGTTTTGATGTAGAACACCACTGAGGTGTTGTCTGTCTGAATCAGCAAGTGGCCGGGAATTTCTGAATTCAAAGCCTGAAGCACATACAGGACAGCACTCATCTCCAGAACACTGATGTGGAGATGTGTCTCCAATGGTGACCATGTGCCCTGTGTTCTTATGCTATTCAGATAGCGCCCAGTCTAACTCAAATGCATCTGTGGTGAGTGTCAGACAGGAACGGTGACGAAAGAGGACCCCTACTGAGAGGTGCTCCGAATGAGCCACCACTGTAGGGCTCTTACGATGGAATTGGGAATGGACACCAGGTGATCCAAGTGGTTTTGGTGTTGATCCCACTGGACTCTAAGGGTTCACTGAGGGACTCTCTTGTGAAAGCGAGAGGGAACTGTGCAATGGCGGCCGCCATGTGCCAGAGGAGGCGTAGTATGGTTCTTGCATGGACCTGCTTCCTCATACTGACTGTTAGAATCAGTGCTCGTAAGCATTCCACTTCATCTTCTGGCAGAAAGGCTCAGCCCTTGCTGGTATCTAGTACTGCACCAATGAACTGAAGTCTCTGTGTGGGAATCAACAAAGACTTTGAGGTTTAAAGTGATGCCCAGAGAGTCGAACAGAGTGTAGGTGTCCTGTAACGCCCAGTTCAGTTCCCCCTGAGACAGGGCCATGAGAAGCCAGTCATTCAGGTAGGGTAAGACAGAGTGACCTTGTCTCCTGAGGGCTGCCGTTACTACCATTAGGCATTTGGTGAACACCGTGGATGATGACAGGCCGAATGGGAGGGCCTGAAATTGGTAGTGGTGTCCTTGAAACTCGAACCAAGAATTTTCTGTGCGATGGAGCAATAGGGAGGTGGAGATAGGTGTCCTGCATGTCTAGTGAGGCTAGCCAAGCATTTGGTCTGAGCATTGGAATAAGGCCTGGAAAGGTGATCATTCGGAAGCAATTGTACGCTACCGAGGTGTTGAGGTCACCGAGATAGAGGATCGGGCGTAGATACCCCATCTTTTGGGAACCAGAAAGAGGTGGGGATAATATCCTTCCTCTCTCTGGTTCCAGGGTACCTCCTCTATGGCCTCCTTTTCTAGGAGAGCAGAGATCTCTTGTTGGATGAGTGCCGCATGCCGACTCGAATAATGGGAGTGCAAAGGTGGTCTTGATGGAGGATGCTCAAGGAACTCGACAGAGTGTCCTCTTTGGACGAGCTCTAGAACCCACTGATCCGATGTTATTCATTGTCACTCTAGAAGGTGGTGTGCAAAGCAATCCCCGACCTTCTCTTCCCTTTGATCCAGAGGAGGAGCGGGAGTCTGGAACAAGTCAGGCGGTGGTGGGGTTCTGTCCAGATGGCTGGGTGGGCTTTGCATTTCTTGCTCCCTGGCCTCCGAAAACCATGGTTGGCTTACAGTTGAAGTTGCCTCTGGACTGCTGGCCAGAATGGGGCTGCTGACCTTGTTTGTTTCAAGAATGGTTTGGGCCCTTATGAAGGGCTTCAGCCTTGGTCTGTACATGGCTTATACTGACCTGACAGCCTTACCAGCGTCTTGCAGCTTGGTGATGACCTTTTCCGATTCCTCCCAAATAAGACTGAACGTTGAACGGCACGTCCAAAATGCCCTCCTGGACATGGGTGTGAAGCCCAAGACCCTCAGCCAGAAGTGTCTTCTGAGGCACACAGCAGCTGCCGCCCCTAACAGCTGAATCTGCGGCATCATATGCAGCCGGAGAACCTGTGTCCACACGCGGAGCCAGTTTGAAAGAGTTTTAGGAGCTCTTCTTTCTTGTCTCCATCCAGAAGATCCTTGTCAAGATCCTGACCTTGGTCCCACAAGGCATTCTGAAATTTAACCATATGGGTCAAATAGTTCAGCTACGCATGGAACATGTAGCTGCAGTATACATCCATCTCGACATGGTGTCCAGCTGCTTGGACTCACGGTCCGGGGCTGCGTACTAAGATACCAAGGCCTTTGGAACTTCTCATGGGTGGTCGTAATGACTAAAGAGTCCACCACTGGTTGTTCCCCTAGGTAAGAATCCTCTGTAGGGGCTCTATACAGGCTGTCCGCTTTCTTAGGGACCGAGGTGAAGAGTATGGGCTTCCCAAGTGGCATTCGTGGCATCCTGAAAAGTGTTCACCAATGGTGGAACCACCACAGGCTCTGGATCTTTTAGTCTTAAGTACCGTGCCAGATGTTGTCTCTCTGGGTCCAGGTCCTCAGTGTCCCAGTTCATTTTCTTGGATATATGTCTCATTATATCCATAAATGAGGATCATCCAGGGTGATCTAGGGAGATCCCGGGGTCAAGTGAAGGGACACTGAACAGTGAAGGAGACCTGGAAGTGTCTGAGGTATCTGGATGGAACTCGTCAAGAGGAAGTCTCAGACCTCCTGGGAGATTTCTTAGGCCTATGGGCACCAAGCAAGTGGGGAGGGTCTGAGAACAGGACCGCTTCAGTTTATCTTTTCCATGTTTCTCCCAAGACCTGTCCCTAGGTGGTGCAGTGTTGCTGACCTGGGCGGAGAATTTTCCCTGAGGTTTTATGGGGACCACATCTTTTCTGACAGTCTCCCACCAGTAGGAGAATAACTCCTTGACCTCATCTATACTGAGGCCAGGCGACTACCCTGGCATCTGGTCTTTTCAGGCGCTGGGCCGGGGTCGGTCCTGAGGTACCGAGGTGCCAGTTGACGGGTCTTTGGGTGACCCTCGGAGTTGAGGGTATGGTCCTCCTCCTCGTCCCCCAACAGCTGGTCATCGGGTTTGCTGTGTGCCAACGTCCATGCCATCATCCTCCCTATGGGGCCTGTCGCCTGGTATCAGGTGTGATGGAGGGGCGCCTGTCTTAGGGGTTGACTCCTTGGGACGCATTATGTCATCTGGTTCCTCAACCGCTTAAAATACAATGCCTGTTTAAGGGATGTCAGGTCTGAGTTCCACTTGGCAGATGTTTCTTGGAGACAGATCTCTGGTCAGTGTCCGGCACGGTCCAGGAGTCAGGGCCTGCTCTGGCGGCAGACTTGAAATGTGCCTTGTGGTGCCTATCTAAACCAGTCATTTATTGGTCAACATGTGTGCCCTTCTCCCTGAGGTGCTCTGCCAGCACTGTATAACTTTTGAGAATACTCTTGGTGCAGTGAAGAGCGACAATGGCAGAGCCCTGTACTAGAAATGTTGCCCTTGTATGAAAAAGCATAGAAACAGATGATAATGATATGATGGGGGCTGTGTATATGTAGATGCATCCTGAAGATCTGATCTCTTGAAGTACTTGGCACACTGCTGCTATCAGTGGACCATAGCATTTCCATTTTTAAGTGTGCATACTTGATCCTCTTGTTGAGGCATCCAAGATCCACCACTGCTCTGAAACCTCCAGTCTTCTTTGAGGATGTTGAAGAAGATGGAGTAAAGGCCCCAGCTCCTTTGCTGCACCTGAATCTGATTGATAGCAATAAATATTTCTGAGGTGGTCTGTAGCAGCCTGGATCACCCATAACCTTGGCCAGAAGGTGAGATACTGGAAACTGTAAGAACACATCCTTTCTGGTAAATTTCAAAACTTGATGGAATAACCATTGGCTACAATGTTCAAAACCCAAAGATCCATAGTAAGTGCCACTCATCAGTCCACAACAAGCAACAATCTTGTGCCTAATGGAAACTGGGAACAAGAGATGGGCCCTCTATCAGTATGACTGGTCATTTGAAGCATTCTGCTGTCTTCAGCAGTGCCTTTGCCACTTCTGTTAAAGTGAAATGAGCTCTAGTTATACAAAAGTTTGGCCTTTGTCTTGCGAGAAGTTAGTGACATCCAGGATGGTACTGCCATGCTTTATGAAAGGAGCATCTTCCAACTGGTTTCCACTCCCAGGAGTGCTCTTTTCGAGTTTGACACCTGTTTGGCGACAGCCTCAGTTCTAATTCGAACAGCAGGTCCCTTTGAATGGCAGGGCCTTGAAGTTGTCTGGTGATCATGGGTGGGGCCAGTGAGTTCTATCAGAGCACAGGGCAGATTTCACTACATCTGCTAGAGCTCATATGTGGCATCTGCCAAAATGACTATCTACGATAACAGCAACATGGGAACTTCCGCTTCAGGCTGTGGGGGAGTTTGGCGTCCATGAGCCAAAAGCAATTACTCTAAAGACAAGCTGAAGCCAGCCCTGCTCTCATGGAGACTCCTGCCACCTCCTAATTTTTTTCATGACAGCCTTAAATTCCTTAGCAAGAGGGTCTTTAATGGCTGATATGCCTTAAGTGAGTCACAGTAAGGAAAAATAGGAGCTGGCCATGGTGGACTGGAACCTTGTATTGTACCTTTACTCTTGGGTTCCCTTTGATCTTGTTCCCTTCAGTGAAGCAACTGAAGATACAATGCTGTGGTTGTAAAATTGCCAAGATGGTCTGTGTTTGTCCAAAGTCTACGTTTATGGTGGTAAGGAGGTTCTGTCAAAACCACCAAAGCTATGCCTTTGGAGTGATTTTACCCTCAAAACACCTTCCAATATCCACCCATTGCTCAGGTAAGCATCGCTGGACTGTAACAAGATGGCAGTTGTGCTAACTGCACACACTCTGCTCCTTCCTTTCCCACTCAAATTTCTCCTCCATGACTTCTCTATTTATTCCTGCAAGTTTCTCATATTGAGTGGACTCCTATCACCTGCCTTCCGCCCCACACCGACACCAGCACAGAAACATAGAATCTGACTGGCAGATAACCGCTTGGCCCACCCAGTCTGCCCATTTCCTACCTAATGGATAAGCTGCAGATCCTAGTTAACCAGCAGCCTACTTCTTCTACCCCACCCCTAGAATTGCCTTATGACTGTCCATGCATGCCTGAATTCCACCACTGTTTTTGACTCCAACCTCCTCCGGAAGGCTGTTCCATGCATCCACAACCCTCTCTGTGAAAAATACTCCTTAAATTACCTCTGAGCCCCTTCTATCTTCAAATTGTGCCCCTTGTTCTTGCACATCTCTTTTTGAAAGATGCTACCCTCTTGGACTTTGTTGATTCCCTTGAGGTACTTGAATGTTTCTATCATGTCCCCCTCTCCCTACTTTCCTCGAGGCTATACATATTAAGCTCCTTTAGTCTCTCTTCATATGTCTTCCGGTGCAGACCCTGCATCATTTTAGTTGCCCTCCTCTGGACAGCTTCCATCCTGTCTATGTCTTTGCGGAGATTGGGTCTCCAGAACTGCCGCAGTACTCCAGATGGGATCTCACCAGCTGTCTGTACAGAGGATAATAACTTCCTGTTTTCTACTGGAGATGCCTCCCATGCATCCCAGTATCCCCCAGCCCTCCTTGCTGCCCTCTCACATTGCTTGCCCACCTTAGGTCATCTGATATGACTACCCCAGGTCCCTTTCCATTTTGTTGTTGTTAGTATCTCACCCCATTGTGTACTCTTCCCTTGGGTTTTGTTTCCCAGGTGCATTACCTTGCACTTCTTAGCACTGAATCTAAGCTGCCATACATTTGACCATTCCTCTAACCTTGCAAGTCCCTTCTCATCCTTTTCCACCCCACCCTGTGCATCAACTCTGTTGCAGATCTTTGTGTCACCTGCAAAGAGACATACTTTTCCTTCCAGTCCCTCTGCAATGTCGCTTATAAAGACATTGAAGAGGACCCGATCTAATACTGAACCCTGTGGTACCCACTAGTAACCCCTTTCTTCCAGAGTGGACTCCATTTACTATTACTCTCTGTGTCCTATTCTCCAGCCAATTCTTTACACAGGCTGTCATCTTGGGACCCACTCCCAGGCTGGCTAACTTGTATATTAATCTTTGTGTGGGACTGTGTCAAATGCCTTGCTAAAGTCTAGGCAGGCCATGTCCACAGCCCTACCTGATCTACTACTTTGGTCACTCAGTCAAAGAAATCTATCAGATTTGTCTGGCATGACCTTCCGCTGTGAATCCATGCTGCCTTGAGGTCCTGTGCCCTCTGGCCTCTAGATTCTTGACAATTCTTTCCTTCAGAAGTGATTCCATCATTTTCCCTACCACTGAGGTTAAACTAACAGGTCTGTAGTTTCCTGCTTCTGCCTTGCTCCCACTTTTGTGAAGGGAATCACATCTGCCTCCTCCAGTCCTCGGGTACCACCCCATCCTCCCATGATTTGTTAAAGAGGTAGTCAGTGGTGTCACTAGTTCTACCCTTAGTTCTTTTAGAATTCTGGGATGAACCCCATCAGGCCCCATTGCTTTGTCCACCTTCCAGTTTTAAGAGTTCTTTCAGAACCCTTTCTTCTGTAAATGGGCTGGTATCAACTTCTGTATCCAGAGTGTTTCTACTGTTTGTTTTAGGTACTTCCCCTCTTCCTTTGTAAATACTGAGCAAAATATTTGTTTAGTATCTCTGCCTTGCCACAGTCACCCTCTGCCCACCCTCCCTCCCTTTATCAAGCCTCACTATCCCTCCTTGGTCTTCCTTCGCTCCTGATGTACCTATAAAGGTTTTATCCCCTTAACTGAGTTGGCTATCTTTTCCTCGGTTTGGGCCTTTGCTGTTCTGACTGCCTTCCCAGCTTCCTTTTGCTTTAACTGATACAGTTCTCTGTCCTGCTCCTTCTGTGATTCCTTGTACTTTCTGAATGCTTTCTTTTTCTCTTGAACCCTCACTGCCACTTCCTTTGAGAACCATAGTGGTTTCTACATCATTTCATTTTGTTTATTTGCTTCACACAAGGCTTGTTACCTCTAGCTGGGAGTTTTATTATTCCCATTGTTCTTCCACCCTCCTTCCTGCCCATTTGCTAGTGCATTCCTTAGGCTCTCGCCCATTTTGGCAAAGTCAGCCCTCCTAAAGTCCATTACTTTTGCCTTTGTATGGCTTGACTCTATTGCTGTGTTTATTGTGAACCATACTGTTCGATGGTCACTAGTTCCCAGATAGCTACCCATCTCTACATCTGTGATCCTCTCTTCATCTCCATTTGAGAGAACCAGGTCTAAGATTGCTCCCTCTCGAGTGGGCTCCAATACTAGTTGTTTAAGGCATGCCCCTGTGGGCATCTAGAATAACCCCACTTTTCAAAGTGGCTGCTGCAACTGCACTCCAGTTAACATCTGGCATATTCAGATCACCATCAGCAATATCTCCTTTTCTGCCATTCTAAGTATACTTTCTATCATTTCCTTGTCCATTTCCTCCCCTGAGAAGGGGGTCTGTATACAACCCTGTGTGGATTGTGGTGCCATTGCTGCTCTCCAAATTTACCCAAGTGCTTCTTCTCCTCCTGTTTTCCCTTTTGTTCTGTTGCTTTGATCCTTCCCTATGTAAAGAGCTACTCCTCCTCCAATTTTACCCTCCCTGTCCCTCCTGTAGATAGTGTATCCTGGTATGTTTACGTCCCAGTCATAGTTTTGTGTACCATGTTTCTGTGACTGCCACGATATCCAGATGTTCCTCCTCCATCAAGGCCACTAATTCAGGAAGCTTGTTATTCAGACTACGGGCATTGGTACTCATTGCTCTCCATTTCTTGATAGCTTTACCTTCTTTTGCAGCATCCCCACTGACCTTTCTACCTCGGTCTTTTCTCATTTAGTACCCTGTTTTGTAAGGAGATGCTGGGATTTTCCTGCTGCTTATCAGTGCCTCCCCCTTGACTAGTTTAAAAGCTTGCCATTGAAGCATTTAAACCGATTGCTCAAAAGACTTGTTCCCTTCCTGGACAGATGCAGACCATCCTGCCAGTATAGGCTGGTGTCCTCCAGGTGGAACCCCAGTCCCAGTGAAGCCAAACCCTGTGCTCCACACCATTTTTCAACCATTCATTAAACTGCATGGTGCAAAGTACCTCGCCTCATTTATGCCATTGACAGGCAGCACCTCAGAGAAGGATACTGTGTGTGCTACTTGTCTTAGGCCCCTCCCAATTCTACAAGTCCTTCTGCACTGTTCTAATCTCATGATGAGCCAAGTCATTTGTCCCTAGGTGGACAATGGCGTCCGGCTCAGACTCGATGCAGCTGTTCTCGTGATCCTGATGATGCGCTTCCTGTCCTCTCAAGCCATGGCATCAGGCAGGCACCTTACTTCAGTTTTCCCTGCTCCCCGGGTTCATCCTCTAATAATTGAGTCCCCCACCAGGAGCTGCATCCTTTCCTTGTGGTGTCCTCTGCCTCCTTCCTGTGGGCCTCCTTGTGACAGTTGTCCTCAGCCTCCTTAGTCTCCTCTGCGGGTGCATCCATAGGGAGCTATGCTCCCCAGAATGGTGTATGGATTGTGGAGTGGAACAACTGACTGGGTGTGCCTCTGTTCCACCATCCTCACCCTCCCTGAGGCCACTGTGGTCCAACTGCTGTGCTTCTTCGCAACCTCTGAGGTAGTGGTGGTGGCTCTGGTGCTCCCTGGATGGGAAGGTTCCCTTCCTACCGGTCCAGTGTGGCCTGGGGAAGGTTCCTTACTACTGTCCAGTGTGGCCTGAGGCGGGCAACTTCCTCCCTCAGGGCAGAGATTGTCTGCAAATGGGGCAGCATCTCAGCCTCAGAAAGACTCCCGGAAGACTGCTGCCCCACAGACATTACATTGCACTACTCCCACATGTTTATCTACTTTTTTTTGTGTGTTGTGTGTGTGATTGGTTTGTTATATAGAAATATATATATTATACAATGTGTATGCTTCTATTGTCAGTGCAGTGTGCTAGAGAGGATATGACAGTGATATACCTTGCACCTTGAGAAATGATGTCAGAACCCAGGTATAAAGGAACTATTTCAGGGGTGGATGGGGTGAGGGGTGGGAAGAGGTTGGGCCTAAACTGTGCCCTCTCAAAACAATCAGCTAAAGTTCTGACCCACCGCTGCGATGAGTGCCTTCCTGTCAGCAAGATGCCCTACACAACAATTTGACAGAGAAAATACCCAGCTAATCAAACAGAGAAAATTCAGACATCCAAGTAAGACACAGATAAACCTCCCAGCCCCAAACAGCCTGGTGGTTTGTGCTCTGAAAGCAGTCAGCCCCAAAATAAGTCAGCTGTGCTTTAAACTCTTCCTGCACTGAAAATCTTAAGAATTGTAACAAATGTAAAGCTAGATCCACCTCCCTCTGTTGCTTGAAAGACTGTCTTTTCTTGATAATTCTAAGTTCCTTATTTCACCTTTCAGTTAGAAGTAGCCACCACCTGCAGAATATCTGCTACAAATCAAAGACAATTGTAAGGTTCACTCCCTCTGTTGTGAAACAACTTCGCTTTCTTGCAAATCCTATGTTCAGTATTGCAGCCCACTCCTTTAGTATCTGACATTTGTCCCTGTCCTCATTTTGTTGTGTAGCTTACTGTTTAATGTTCGTTTGCCCATTCTGCAATTCACTACATGGTAATTTACTGTTGGCAATTTTATTCTTTAGCGATCTTGAAATTGCACATTTTGTTACACTTATGTCCATAATACTGTATTATTTTATACACTGTACTTTGCATCTGTTCTATTCTCATCCCCTCCCCAGAACACATCTGGAAGCGGGCTGATACCAGCTCAGTTATGACTTTCCTGGTAAAGCGTTTTTAAAATGAATGCGCAGACTATGCGAAGAGGTTACTGCATATGAAGTGCTAAACAGGCCTCCAAAGGTGGCATCTGCAGCCTGTGTCACGGACAATGTAGGAATCCCCAATGTGCGAGGTTTGAGTGCAGACAACAATCCTTCGGATACTCTCCTGACCACCCCACCCCCTCAGGTCCTAACGATCGTCATAGAGCAGAGAAAAATTCTGCCCTTGAAGGAACTGGAGAGAGTGTGAGGGCTACAGCAGCCCTACAAAGCACTGCGTCCCTGGATTCCTGACCTGCAAGCAAAACTCACAAATAGCAGAAGCTGAAGTGATGAGTAAAATCCTTTGTGCTGCTGCAGCCTGCAGAGGCACATTCAGCAGAGCACCAGAACAGAAGAAAGTTGAAGAAATACATTGACTTCACTTGCTGAAAAGAAAGTAGTCCTGCAAGGTAGGAATCATCTACCAACTAGGACAGAATGAAAAGACTGCAGGAGTCTAGAAGGGGCAAGTCTCAAGACTTCTCTAACAGTCACTGACGGAGTCCCCAGTGTTCAATCCTGGGCCTCTATTATTCTCCATCTTCATCAATGAGTTGCCGCTGAACTGTGTGTGTGTGGGGAGAGCTTCAGCTCAGCTTTACGCAAATGATGCGTTACTATACAGATCACTGCATTGACATCTCTATTAAATCTGACCAAGAAAAGACTTCCAGCAGTTGGAATCCTGGTTCAAGGAGAACCTGCTGGTTTTGAATACTAACAAAATGAAAACAATGCTGTTCCACCACACCTCCTTCAATATGACCTCCCAGCCTCCACTGGTACTTACTACTTCCTCTGGGGTGCCTTTAGAAGGAGTGAGTTCCTTCAAATGTCTGGGCAAGACTCTTGATGAGCATCTATCTCATGAAGCGCATGCCAACTAATGTTATTAAAACAACTAATCCAAAACTTGGCCTCCCTATACCATCCACTACCTTACACCCCATACCGAGAAACTACTGCATCAACTACCCCTTCTCCCAGATCTGTTCTATGGGGCCCCAATAATTCACTCTGTCAAGACCTCTATTTCCCCAAACTAAAACAGGCCTATCACAGAATTGTACCCTTTGTGGCCCAAAGCTTCAGCTCAGGCCCATCACTCGACATACTCAACACCTTGGGCTGGCCATCCTTTGAGGCCATAATTGACTTCCCTGTACTTTGCACTGTCTTCAAACTCTTCTACCTTTCCTCCCCAACCATCCTCTCCAATCTGCTCATGCTAAAACCTTCCCCATGGACCCTCAGATCCTCCCACCTCCTTTACTAAACATACTCAAAACCCATTTAGCCGTGAGCAAAAGATCCTCTCTTCTGCAGTTCCTCATAAATGGAACAACCTCCATAGATCTGTTTTCATGAGTCTCTTCCTCTGTTCAAGAGACTCCACAAAAATTGTTCTTTCCACCTCCTACTTGTAATAACAGTAACTGTATCTAACCCTCTCCTGCCAACCTTCATCTCCCTCCCTCCTTCCCCCACTAGTCTGCTCCCCCCACCCTGATACTCATTCTTCTCCACACCTCACCCTCTCTGATTTCACCTCTCCATGCGTAACATGTAAAATAGTGTATTATACTAATGTATTTGCTACTGCTTAGTTCACTATGTACTTGTACCTTATTTCTATTACCCAGCCTTAAACTATGTAATCAATGCTGTGCTTTTGTTATTTTGATCTTCACTGGCTGTCATTATTGCTGTATCACTGTACTTACGTCTAGCAATGTTCGTATAATCATTATTCTCTCTATATGGATGGTCTATTCCCAGGTCACCCCTGAAAAGGGACAGGTCTGTCCCAGTGGGCCTCACCCAGTTATCAAAATTCAAATAAATAAACGGTTTCACCCTGTCCCAGCTAACAGGGGAGCACAGGCCATGCCATCAGACTGCCTACAGAAGCAGACACACAACCACATACTACCACTCTTCTATCCTGGGAACCAGTTTGCACAGTATGCCTTGACTAGTCTCAATTTATATAATAAATATTCTCCCCTATACACACACAAAATACACTCTGAGCAAAGGTGCCTTCAGCAGTATTGCAACAGTACTTAGCTAAATAAGTAAAAAAAAAAAAAACTAACAAAAAACACTAACCTGGTTTTCTTCTGAGAGTTCAGAAATCCTTTTCACATCACACTTATTTGCCACAATAATCAGAGGCTGAAACAAAAATTGTCACTAAATGCCAGATTCTAAAACCATCTGTTCTTCAAATTATATACCATATTCATGTCTCCTCCTTTTCCATAAACACCTACTTTGTTAGCGAACAGAGGTCTAATGCTTTTGAAGAGATCCAGCTGCTGCTCCAATGTGTGCCCACACTGCTCAGAGACATCCACAATGTACAGGACACCAGCCGAAGGTGAGCAAGCGCTAGTGATAGCCTGCATCTCAATAGTGTTTCTCTCTCCAGTGGGGTGGTCCAGAATACCTGGGAGTATCCACTACCTGTAACACAATGGTGCATTTAACTGTTAGACAAGCTGCGGTATTAGTAGAAGTGAAGTTTCAATTACCACAGCTAGTTTACATTAATAAAATCTGACAACATGTGGGACTTAAAGGGCTGCAGACAGGCTTTCACAGTTTGGCACGAAGTCATGCCAAGGAGTTGCCTGCCCAATGAGATAATAAAAATAACATTCACTACTTTCTGATTTTTAAGTAAATCGCACCTGAAAGCAGGACACCATATCTCAGTGGGCTTATTTGGTTAACAAATTTCAATAAATAAGTAAAGACATCTTAACCTTACATTGCCTGGCTTCTAACTTCTGTATACGAGCAGAGTGGTCACTGGAGTGCTGCAGTCAGCTCCTAAGATCAACACTTTGACATGGAGTCGATAGACGGGCAGCAGGCACTCTTTTAGGGATACTACCAGGATCGGGAAGGCGGGCTGTCTAAATGTACTTAAGAGTATCTTTGCTGGCAGTCCTACATATATGGTACTATAAAAATAGGGTCCTGACCTGTAACCATAGTTCTAGGAGTGGTATATAGTTCAAATCCACACACTGGCAGCAGTACCACTGTTAAGTGCTGATTTGCGGAACATCTTCAAGCTATGCTCCTCCACCACTGAGGTGGTACATCCCTAGACTCTGCCCCATGATGTCTGATCATGCATAATGCAAGCAGGGATCCAGTGTGCCACTTGCCTGGGGGGCCAGGTGGGTGCTGTGGACGTGAACTATATTACTCCCAGAACTACAGTTACAGTGTAAGCAACCTATTTTTCTAGGGGACTGGACACAGTTCATCATCCACACACTAGCAGACTTCCAGCAGTTTGCCAGGAGAAATAGGCAAAGCACGCAACCCTATCTGGCAAACAGAGACTGGAGAACCGAGGTCCCAAAAGCAGCATCCAGCAAGACTCAAGGTTGATGCTCTAGTGGGAGAAGAAAGTGTGTGCAGACTTCCAGGTAGCAGCCCTACAGACTTCCTTTATGGGGATGTCTCTCGAGGCAGAAGTATGTCTGGTGGAATGAGCACTAAGCCCTATGGAAGGCTCCCTACCAGCCAACCTATAGCAGAGGTCAATGCAGGATGTTATCTACCTGCCAATCATCTACTTTGCTTACAGTCTGCTAGACATGGTTTCAGCATTTGTCACAAACAGCTGGCAAGCCTCACCCTGAACTCCAGCTGTGCGCCCTTGTAATTAGGTGCCCTCCACACGTCCAGAGTATGGAGCCTGCGGTCGGCTTCCGAGGAAGGGCTGGCAAAATATATTCGGAGGTTCATCACTTGGTTAAGGTGGAACTCGATACAGCCTTTGGGTGGAACTTCAGGTGGGACCAAATGACGACCTCATCCTTGTGGAAGACCAGATAAGAAGACTCCACTGAGAGAGCCTGAGCTCGCTAATCCTTCTGGCCACCGTGAAGGCCACCTTCCATGACAAGTGCTACATCTCACACCTGTGAAGAGGTTCAAATGGCTTGCCCATGAGCACAGCCAGCACCAGCAACAGGTGCCCATGGTGGTGGTGGTTCATGCACTGAGGAACAGGTGGTCAAAGTCCTTTAAAATACACCACGCCACATTCTCCTGGGCCACCACTGGCATACCAGCCTGTGCCGGTATGCAGAGATGACTGCCAGGTGCACCTTGAGGGTCATCGCCTGAGTCCCAGCTGGGAGAAGGATCAGAGGTACTCTAGTATATTATCCACAGGGCAGACAAGGGGATCAAGTCTTTCCCCATAACCAAATGGAAGCGTTTCCATTTAAAGGTGCAAGTACCAGCAAGTTGATGCTTTTGGGATGCCTCCACAATGTGAAGCACTTCCTCTGACAGACTCTGGGCCTGGAACTCTAACCACTCAGAAACCAGGTCGTGAGGTGCAGGGCTGAAGGTCCAGGTGCAGGACTGTCCCCTGCCGCCTGGTCAATATGTCTGGAAGAAGAGAACACCATGAAGGCCTGCTGCTGAGGCTGAGGAGATCCAGGTACCAGAACTGTCGTGACCAGTCTGGAGCTATCAGGATCATCAGCGCCTTGTCTTTCAAGCCATGACCACCACCTTGTGGATAAAGGGAAGGAAGGGAGAGGCTTACATGAGGCCTGGGGTTGAGGGCCTCATGAAAGCGTCCCCATCATTGTCCAAGACTGGGGAGGGGTCACAAAACAGCCTCAGTTTTACATTCTCCTAGGAGGCAAACAGGTCTACAAGGTATATCCCACAGGAGAACAGGTGGTCCTCCACCTGAATGAGTCTCTCAACCAGTTGACAGTGTCTGCCAGCTGACTGTCTGCTCCAGCGACATGAATGGGCAGATCATCTGCACACAGGCTGTGCATGAGGGTTCAGGTGTGGAGGGCCTCGGACACAGGTGAAGTGTGTGTGTCCCGCCCTGCCTGTTCAGGCTGAACACGGTCATCGTGTTGTCCATCTAGACTTGCATGACCCGACCCTGACTAAAGGAGCGATTCCATCAGTGTGTAGCTACACTGCACAGAGCTCCAGCATACCAATGTGGTGATGGAACTCCCTGGGTGACCAAAACCACAACTTACTCTGAAGACAGCCACACCTGCAGGAAATAAAGCAACAGTGGCAGTACTAAATGGGCTTTATAAAGATGTTTATTGCCTCTGGCACAAGTTAAAGCAGTAACAGCAGCCCAAATGCTTGCACATAAACACTGCCATCAAGGACACTACCCAATGGGCTCTGTCATCCCCAGGGGTGCTCCCTACCCCACCAGAGGCGTGACCATCACTGAGAGCGATGGTCAGCTCTGGTCAGACAAATATGACTCCTTGCTCCATATGTTCCGAGATCAGCCACCACTAGATGGCATCCCACATCAGCCAGATCACTGTGACCAGCTGGTCCAAGTGTCCTTGGTGCTAGGGCCACTGACAGCCGAACTCCCACTGCAGGTGATGCACCCACCAGCAGACCCACTGGACCACACTGGTGCAGAACGAGTACCCTGCAGCTACAGTAAGTCCTGGGCAGGTGCGGGTGCCTAACCTGAAATGATCGGGCAAAGGAGGTAAGGAGTCTAGCTCTGCCATTTATTTATTTATTTAAGAGTTTTACCAGAAAGCATACTGAGCAGAGTACCGCTCGATTCAGATGCGCCTGGGGTGTTTACAAATGGTAAGGAGTACAGAAGTAACATACATAAATATAAGTGTGGTACAAGACAGTTGGCGAGACAGTCATACTTACAACATACAGGTATGATTTCAGCAAACATATGGATCTGTAAAAATATCCCAGTACTAAAAGGTGTACCCAGACCGTTAAATGCTGGAAGTTAGGTTGTGAGGGGTACTAGGGGAGGAGCAGGAAAACAGGAGCAGGATGTAGAGAAGTGAGTATTAAGAAGGGCATTCCGGTGTGGAGTGCTGGTGGCATGTCTAATGTCAGCTGCCAGGGAGTTCCATTATTTGGGCAACTGGAAGCTGAAGGTAGTTTGGCCAGACCGGGTGGATCTGTGCGGGATGTGAAGGAGCAGAGAGTCGATGTTCCTGAGAGCATAAGCTGGTGGGGAGGCTGTTAGGAGGACATCAGGTAGGAGGGACAGTCTGTGTCAAGAATTTGGCTGTGGTTCTAGCACAGTGTAGTATCCCCGGTTATGAGAGAAGGGAGATCCATGGACTGGTAGAGGTCACAGTGATGAGTGTTAGGAGGACGGTCCAAGGCGAACCTGCAGAAGGAGTTGAAGAGGGTCAAGCCTGGATAAGGAGGTTTGTGGGGTCACATGTGCAGATTACATCGCTGTAATCCATAATCGAGAACCATTTTGGACTATTGCTAGTCATGTTTGTTGCGGTAGAGGGCACCCAGCATGGGATGCAGTTTTTGTGAAGAGCATCTATGTGCGCAGAAAATCAAGGTACTGATCTAACCAGACACCATGAAGAACTGAATCACCTACAAGGGGATCGGTTCAGACTTGGCAGAGTTGATCAACAGACCAAAGTCTCTGCATGCCTGAAGGACCAGATCCTGGGCCACTCCATGGCTTCCCTGGACAACCAGTCATCCTGGCAGGGGAACACCCTGACACCCTTGCACGCAGGAAGGCTGCCACCACTGCCATGCACTTGGTGAAGACCCTGGAGCGCAAATGAGAGGCAGAGGGACAGGACCTGAAATGGATACAGAACCCTTCTGTGCAGAACCGAAGGTATGCCAGTGGAACAAACAGAACAGGATGTGGAAGAACATGTCCTGGAGATCCAAGGAGCAGAGCCACATATCCTGCTCCATGGATGTAATGACAGAGTTAAGAGTTACCATCTAGAACTTGTGCTTACTGAGATAGTGCAGATCCAGTATGTGGTGCCAGCCCCTCTCCCTTTCATTTGGGGCCAGGAAGTACATGCCCCTCCTTGCCAGGGCATCTGGGACACGGGCTATATAGCATCCTTCTCAACGAGCTGATCGGCGCCTCCCTTAGGTTAGACAGCATGTCCTGTGACACTGAAGACTCCCTTTGAGCATGGGATCGGTAAGGTCACGAAAGCCTCGAAATTCAGAGGCACCCTCTGCATACCATCTCAGAACCCACTTGTCCTTAGTAATGAGAGCAATGTAGCGAGAAGTGGTGAGGTGACACCCCCCTAACAGGTAGCTGGATCAGCTTTGGACGGGCACTGGACACAGAGGCCAGAGGGGCACCCTTCTCTTACCCCTGCCTCTTTGGCCCCTGTCCAGAGAACTTGGCCTTTGGACACCATGCTTTGGCATTGCCTCTGCTGGGGCTGGAAATGACTGACACCTGAAAGGCCTTCTTTTCTAGTTTCCGGCCTAGGGTCCTTCTGGGACCTAAGTCAGTGTCCAGAGTGGCACTGGGCTTCTCAATCCTAGTGAGACATCTTTCCACCCTGGGCCAAAGAGGTTAGTGCCCAGGAAAGGGACAGTGGCCAGCTTGTGTCGAGTTGTCCCTGCAATACATATGCAACGCCACTGCCATGCCACCAGCCCAGGAGACGCTTATGTCCAAGGCCATCTGAGCTGATGTTTAGGCAGCACCTGACTCTGATCTCTGACCAACTCCACTGGCAGCTGCTTTTCAGCAGGTAGCTGAGGAGATCATCCAGCACTCCCAACAGGGAGTGACAAAGTTAGCCATCATCATGACACAGCTTGCCTGAGATCAAGAAGGCAGCAGCATATACCTTCCTGGCCGGTGGTCAAGCTTATTTAACTTTTTGTCTGGGGACCCAGTTAGTGACAGGTCGCTTTGATTGTTTAAAATCCTGATGTTGAATAGGTATAAAACTCAGAAAAATCACCCCCATTCAAGTCAATAGGACACACACATGCAGCACTTTACTGACATCATCAAAACAGGGCTGACAAAAGTCATGGCCATAGGATAAGGAAGTTGCTCCATTTTTGATGGCAGGTCTGGGAATATAATATTTACGTAGAAGTAACTTTTTAAATAACAGTATCTGAAGAAGGATTTATACCCATCGACTCTTGGCCAGGACAGTTATATACGTTTCAGTGAGGGCTACAGCAAAACACTGAAGCTGCTATTTAAAGGGAAATGCCTACGCATAATCGGGACCCACCTCAGTGTGATGCAGGGCCCAATCAGCAGTTTCATAAACAGCAGCTTTTTTTTTTTTTTAACTGTGCCATATGTCATTTAAAATGTTATCTGTTTGATCCTCGCCCTCCTCACTGCCAGCATTTTAAAACTTAGAACCCTTCACGGCACACCTACAACCATCCACAGCTGTCCCCAGAATGATCGTCGGGCAGGGAGCAGCCGGGCGCATCCACAGGACCACTATCCAGGGAGCTTCTAACAGCTCCAGTTTAGAACCTATGGGTTTCAGTGCTATACCGAGAACAGGTACAGACTAGCAGGTGGGGCCTTTTCTGGGCCCTTTCTCTGGAACTCGCTTCCATCTGCTGTCTTAACCTGCCCTTCTATAGATGTATTTAAGCATTCTCTTAAATCCCACCTTGCCTCCTCCCAGTTCTGCACACATTCGAGCCCTCCCTCCTTAAGCATTTTGCTCACTCCTCTCCTACTCTATTTTATGTTACTCCTGCTCCTCAATCCTCCTGATCACTGCACATGTACACATCTCCCTCTTTCCCCTTTCTAATGTGCTGCCCCCTCCTACCTCTCTTCATGTTTACTCATGCACTCCTGCATCTTCCGCTGCCCTATTTTATTCTATTTGCTCCATCATCGACCTACCTTCCTTTATCCTGTTCCCTGACCGAATTCCATCTGCCTTTATTTCACCCTACTTTACTCGCCTCCCTCAGGTCAATCCTGAACAATCCATGATTTATGCTTTGCTGGGATTACCACCCTACATTCAGTTATTACTACTTTAGTGCCTGTATACTCTGCATCATTTGTATCTACTGCTCATGTGCCTTGCATATCCTGCTCATAAGTGGTTATCTTTTATGCTTTTTGCTTAGTGATTTGCAATTTACTTAACGCCTATTTTAATTTCATAGTCAGAACTACTGCAAAAGTGTTCTTATACACTTATCTTATGCCGTTATCTTTCCATTTCTGTACTTCCTTTGTACCCTCCTTGGGTCGCCCTGGAAAAAGGGACACTGTCTCAGTGGACCTACCCAGTCACCAAAATTCAAACAAATAAATAAAAGATCATGGTGACTAAAAGTACACTGTGCTCTATAGGAAACCCAGGTTAATGTTTCTTCCTGACTCCTATGCCATTGGAGCCTAGGGCATGCTCAAGGTGGGTGGGGAGCCCAGTCCCCCACTCTAGCAGCAACTCATGGGGACAGTATGGCACTTGACGACATCAGGTGAACACGAAACCATGGCACTTCACATCCTATGCACTGGACTCTTATCACTCACACTGGAGTCAGTAGAGGGAAGAAACTTACGTGGGGTAAAAAGGCACTCTGGATGCTAAATGAATACAGGGCCTCTGCCTCTCTACCTCACTAAGCTTGGAAATGCGCCCCAAAAAAAAAAAAAAAAAAAAAAACAGAACTTATTCCAAGCCATTGTCTGGGGACACTACGGGGGATGTTGTCATATGGGGCAGTGATCCAGACTGGCTGTGGACAGGCATGAGTTAATGCTTTGACCAGGAATGGGAAGGAATGGTCACTTGGTGAAAGCAGCAACCAGTGCTCGTTTAGAAGGAGAGTTAAAAAAAAAAATTAAAACAAAAAAAATCATAGGTGTACAACACATATGCTATATGTATGACCTTTGGCCATGGATTTTATTCACACAGATCCCCACCCCTCACAGAGTACATGAGCTGTTGACAATCACTCACCCTGCATGGGTGGATGATGAAGAGGCAGATGCTTACCATCCTGGCCAAAGGAAGGTGTACTCATGGCAGCCAAATCATCGGGGTTGGGATTGGGGGCTGGCCAGGCCAATAAAGGGAAAATGAAAATGTGTTGTATAGTGTGTATACGTTGTTCTTCATACAAATGAAATGTCTGGGACAGTTTCTTGACCAAAAAGAATTTATGTAACTGTGCAAAATACAACTGGAAAAGAGTACCCCTCCACACACACACACACACACACACACACACACACACACACACAGCTGAGTGCTTAACGTAGTTACCTGCCAGCGCAGATATCGGTAATCCATGTGTCCCACAAAGAGCGATTTGGTTGTGAAGGCATAAGGCTGTACTTCAACATCTGCTCTCGTCACCTTGGAGAAAGTTTACAACTTGGTTAATGAATGACCAACTAAAAAGTCTGTGCTGAGTCTGGTAAGTTTGGACTTTCTTATGTTATTGTTCTGCATTTCCTGTTTATACCTCATCATTCTCCATCACTTAGGAGATTTGAATAGAAACAGGATCCTTGTCATTTGGACATCTGCTCCCGCTGCTTGTCTACACAAAATGTTATAATTTTCCATTTGTGACAACATAATTTCCATGACAATCAATTAAGATGACATCACATGCAGACAAGCAGCAGAAGACATCTGAGGACAAGGATACTATTTACAAGCTGCTGCTCTTCATAAAGAAAAGGGTAGAATTAATATGGAAAATATGTGAGATGCAGAACTGTGTGTAGGCATTTTTCCCAGCTTCCACAGAAATATCAACGGCTCTTTAAACATATACACTTTCATCTTTGTACACTAAAACAAGCAAAAACCTAGCAAACTAAGCAGGGCCAAGCTGCCAATATCTTAATTGCTGCTGCTGTACTATGTCTCTAATATTAAAGTCAATTATTTCAGTCTCTATCAAAAACAAAACCTGCCTCCTACAAAGTGTCTCACTGTACCAAGCATAAGAGTCAGACACTAAGCTTTACTCTGAATTGTGTGGTTTTAGAAATTGCATGTTAAGCGCCCGAGCCCTTTGATTAGAGCGCCATATATACACAAATTGCCAACTGCCCTTGTTTACACTCCACTCACTTCCATGCTAAGAGTCATGCCATCTATTCTTAGTTAAATACCACCGCGTATATTACTGAGGCAACTTCGCAGTATACAGCGGTGGTTATTAAATAATGGCTTATTGTTTTGTGAGCAGAATTATCCAGGCATCAGCATAAAGCTTCTTTTAATTATTTCAGCTGGAGTTCCTTGAAAGCTTCAATAAACTGCACACTTTAGTTGGGGTTCCTTGAAACTTTAATGGCTTTAAGGAACTCAGACTAAGGATGTATTAAATTAAACAACAGTTCTTGACAAAGATTTTCAGAATCTTTTTTTTTTTTTTTTTTAACTCACACACAGTAAATATTTAAGTATTTCAAGTCCTCTCAACTGTGTTTGCCTGTAAGGTATCTGCTAAATGCTAGCAACATATTAACTCATGTTATATGCTTATCAAATTATGTACTAAAAATAAACATTTATATAGCTCATGATCTGTGCAACTAATATCTAACCACTTCTTGCAGAATAAAAAATAAACAAGAACTCAAGTCAAACACCTGGTTTATAAAGCTGGATTTGCCAACATTGGGATAGCCACACAACAGAAGAGTTCTGGTATTTGGATCGATGGTGGGCAGACGAGAAAGATGCTGACGTACTGTGAATAAGAACCAAAAAAATGCATGTTATACGCTTGTTCAATCTGCATGATTCCTACACCAGCATAACTGATTACTCAAAGACAACGCAACATGCATTATATTATTATATTATTGCATTAAGATAAGCAGACTGAAAAGAGCCAACTTGTTTACCAAGGGGTCATACTTTGAACCCAGTTTACAGCCAGGAGAAGAAATAAGCACAGGAAAAGAGCTCATGTGACTTGCTCAAGATCACACTACCAATGGCTATGCTGTGATCTGTACTGGACTGCCTGGCTAAAGGAAAACTTCCTACTTTCAGGAGATTTCTCCAATCGCACTTCTGTCATTCTTTACAAGTGGATAGCTACCGCCTCTTCTTTAAACAGGAAGGATATTTGAAATGCAAAGGCATCACACATGATGTCCTTCCTGAGCCACTGTACTTTGGCCAGTACAACATCTTCACTAGCTACCTGCTCACTACAATAACTTGAATTATAACCCCTCTGAAAACTGAATTACTATATGCATCTAAAAAATATATATGCATGTGTGTGTGTGCTGCAAAAACTTTGTTAATGCTGAGTTAGGGTCAAAGTGACAAACTCTGGGAAATGAGGCATTACGAAAACCTAACACCCCACCCTCCCAAACCAGGCAGGAGAGCAGGTGTGGTGTTACCTTGGGAAACCCTAATGCCCAACTTTGTCACTTTGACCCTAACTGGAGCATTAACAAAGCATTAAAGTTTTCTGCAACTTTTACTTCTTGAGACAGTATAATAGTATCCTTATTATACTGTGAGAACGCAGGGTCCTTGGACCCTGCACTCCCATCCTCCGTAGATACATATATGTACACAGCTGTGGAAGCACAGGGCCCTCCAGGCCCTGCGCTTCCATTTATAGGACAACAGTGACCAAATTGTTAGCAATAGCTGTCTATGTTACCCCCACCTCATGTACCCAGTACAGATATTTTGAATCCTCGCCAAAACGCAATTCTAGGCAACTGCAATGCCATTCCGTGTCACACGTGCAAAAACACATTTTGGCCAGGATTTAAAAAATAACAGCTGTGACATACATGAGATGGGGTACTAAGAAGGCTACGTTGAAAATCTGGGTAAAATATTTAACATTTCAAGATACGAGCAAGTGTTATGAAATTGCAAGGAATGACCATAACTTTGACTTTTTTCATATTTTGACCCCAAATTTTCAACACGGTCTTCTTATAACCCCACCTCATAAGCCCCATAGGTGGAAATTTTCAAATCTGTGCTAAACGCTATTCTGCATTATAAAAGCGAAACCCGTTTCAGCCAGGATGTGAACAGGACAGCTGTACTGCTCGTGAGTTGGTGTGAAAAATGGCTATGTTGAAAATTTGGAGTCAAAATATTGAAAATTATTAAAGTTGTACACGTGCATAGAAAAATGTCAAACATGTGTAACTCTGCCATTTCTCGAATTTTTCACCACATTTTCAACATGGCCTTTTGGACCCCACCTCACGAACACTGGCGGTGAAATTTCAATATTCGGTCCTGAAAGGTGATTTTGAACACCGAACCCACCTTCCAGGCCAGAGTAATGAAATGATGGTTGCAGGGATCCCAAAAGGCCATGTTGAAAATTTGGTGAAAAAATTCCAAAAATTAAAAAGTTACGAACATAAGTTCAAAATGCCATTAAAATACATTATACGGTACTTATCCGAATCCTCAGTTCACGGTTTGGCTTTGAAGACTGCAGATGTGTCAGTCCACAGAAGACAGCCTACAACCTTCATTGGTAAGTATAGGATATTGGGGATGGGGTGGGTGCAGCGGGACGAGGGATCATTTCCTTTTTCAGGTTTATTGAAAAAAAAAAAGATGAGGGGGACTGTTCTTTTTACAGGTTTTAATCAAAAGTGGCTCAGCTGGTAGCACACTCGCCTCAGAGGCTGGGATATCAGAAGGCTGTGGGTTCTATTCCTAACACCAGGCACTTGGGTTAAATCCAATATATTGACACTATAGTGCAGCATGAGGGGGTTGCTGCATTCCTGATGTGTTGTCTTTCAGATGGGACATTAAACCAATGTCCCATCTGCCTGTTCTAGAGGCAGTTCAGGTGGATGTTAAAGATCCCGTGGCGCTTCTCAAAAGAGTAGAGAATTTCCCTGGTGCCCTGGCCAAGTTCCCCCATTCACTAAACAAATACCACCAACAGCTTAATCTGGTTCAAGGTCATTGTCATTCATCTGTATCCCCCTCAGGCCTGAAAATAGGCACAACTTGTCTAGTGCACTTACCTGGTCAACAAAACTAAATAAAATAAAAGTACAGTTACTTAAGAACTTACTGCACAGTTTATCTTAGAGAGGCTCTTGCAGTAGGTAATAACCATTAGGACTATAAAGCCGTCCGGCACTAGGACAACAAAGAAACTTTAGCTAGCAGTGTCAGGCAGGCCCCGGGCATCATGTGCCAAACGCCAGCGTGACACTATATAGTGGGCAGTCCCCATGCCCGCCTCCAGTTCTCCCGCCAGAGACCCAAGAAGGTGCGGAAGGAGGGCTACTGGAGCCAAAGGAAGGCTAGAAAGAGAAAACAGCCACAGAAGCAGGGGAAGGTGGGAGGAAAGCAGTACCTACTGCAAGAGCCTCTTCAAGATCTACTGTTATGGCAAAATTCTTAGTAACTTACTAACTTACTTCAAGAGGGCTCTTGCAGTAGATAATAACCATTAGACGAGTCCCAAGTAGTGTAATTCAGACAAAGGCTGAAGCATGGGAGTCAGAAAGGTTTGCAGTAAGTACACAATTAGGACAGGAGACCCTGTAGGACAGCTAGTCCAAAGCCTGTTCTACGCTGAAAGGCAATGTCCAGACTGTAGAGTTTGGTAAAGGTGTGGACAGAGCTCCAAGTGGCTGCAGCACAAATATCAGAGGCAGAAGCATTCCTGAAACAATCAGTAGATGCAGCCATGCCTCTGGTTGAGTGGTGGGGCTTGGTGGTCTTCCCTCCTTTGGTTACATCATTTAAATATTTAGGTATTTGTTTAGATCTGAACCTCAGTATGGTTCCTCATATAGAGAAGCTGAGTAGTAAGATAAATCAAAAACTTGGTTTCCTTTATAGAAACATCAAGTCCTTGACACATAAGGCCCGTACACCATAGCCAAGCAAGTTCTATTTCCAGCTGTGGACTATGCTAGTACTGTATTTGTACACAGTAATCAGTTATTTGAGTCTAAATATAAATTCTCTATAACAACATCTGTAGGTTTGCCCTCCGTGCCCCATCCAGAACCCATCACTGCCAGTTATACATAAAATTGGGGGTACTTCTCTGGAGAGCGCCTAAAATGCTTGATAGCTAATTCTGTTTTTGTATTATAAGTTCTGGAGTTCCTCCAGTTCTATTAAACTCAGTGGTTGTTAAAGAATGTCACCGAACACAAGACGAAATGGCCTGACCCCTTATACTGTCCCAATTGTTAAACTTCAAATGAGTGAGAAAGCATTTACTTGGTATGCTACTTCTCTTTTAAATGAGTATGGAGACTCGATCCAGAAAGCACAATCTGTACTGCTCTTTAAACACTTATTGTTAAATGCTTTGTACTGTGATAATGTTCGTAAATGTGAATAATTGTTTGCTTATGTGAATTTGTATTATAATGTTCAGTGTCAGGCATGGCTGAAAAGGCAGTGCCCAGTCCATCTACTAGTTAAAAATAAAAACGAAACAAGTGCCCCTTGATTTCCCTTGGAAGGAGCTTGTTATACTTCTGATAACAAACATAATGCAGTTTGTCAGCCATTTGGATAAACATTGTTTGAAACTGACATACCTCTCTTTAGGGCACAAAGGAAATGAAAAGCTGATCCGTTTGCAAACTGACTTTATCCAGATTATGTAATAAAATTCTGTGCACATCGAGTGTGCAGAATAACTCACTGATTAGAATTTGATAGAAATTTGAGGAGGCAGTATAGCGCAGTGGTCTAAGGCTCTGAGCTGCAAATCTGGTAACATCCAGCAATCCAGACCTGGTTTCAATCCCACAGCTTCCACTTGCATACTGTGTGACCCTGAGCAAGTCACTTAACCTCCTTGTGCTCCCAGGTCGCTCCTGTAAGAAAGCTTCCAGCTTAGTGTGCTATACCTGATTAAACAACTAAATAAAAAAAAAAAAAAATGCTCAGGGTAATCTAGCTGGCAAGTGTATAGTCTGATTTAAAGTAAACTCAGAAAACACCTTTGGTAGAAACTTGGGGTTTGAACACAGAGCCATCTGATCTCTGAAAATCAAATAAGGCTCCTTACACATCAGGGCGTGATGCTGGAAATCCTTCGAGCAGAAGTAACAGCGACTAAAAGAACACTTTCCATGACGGGTAGCGAGGTTGGGCGGTTCAAGGAGGCAAGGTGAGCCTCAAGATAAAACTCAAATCCCATGGAGGAACAGGGTTCCTGATTTGGGTTTCAGATGGAGAATACCTTTCAGAAAGGTTTCGAGACCTCCAACTGAGCCAAAGTTTTGCCATTCACCGGAGTGTAGAGCAGAAATGGCAGACAAGTGTACCTTCAGAGTAGAGTAACTAAGGCCAAGGTCAGAGAAATGCAGCAGGTATTCCATGACCTGGGTGCAGGAGGGAAAAGGGGTCCCAATCCTTGACAGATGCCAAATGAATAATCTCTTGATTTCTTAGCATTGGTAATCCTTGTGGATGGCTTTCTGGCCTCACAAGAACCTGCACCACTCTGGAAGAACACCAAAACGTGCAACTGCTATGTCAGCAGGTGCCACGCATGAAGGTGAAGGGACCGGAGGCCTGCATGGACCAGCCTGCCCTGGTCTCGAGTCAGCAGGTTCTGGCAGAGAGGAAGGGGAACCAGAGGGTCCACTATCAACTGCTGGAGCAGAGGAAGCCACACTTGGCATGGCCAATAAGGCTATAAGGATCACAGGGCCCCTTCTTGTTGCAGTTTCAGAGTACCCTTTGCAATAGTGGAAAGGGAGGAAGGTGTACAAGAACCTCCCTGTCCAGCAAAGAGACAGTGCGTCTTGCCAGAAAACACCATGCCCGGGAACAAGCGAGCAGAAACAGGGTAGTTTCGTTGGATGGGAGGCAAACAGATCGAGATCTGGTGTCCCCACCAATCTGAAGAGATCTTCAGCTAATGACTGCCTCAGTTCCCCTGTGTGCCCTTGCCTGAGTGCAGCAGAGTGTCCACCAGGAGCTTTTGAACTCCTGGGACATTCACTGCCGTGAGCTGCAGGCTGTGCTGAACCGCCCATTGCCACATATGCATTGCTTCCCTGCACAGTGGATACGATCACGTGCCTCCCTGTTTGTTCAGGTACCAGACCATGCACATGTTGTCTGTCTATATCAAGAGGCCCTGGGAGGAGAAGAGGCTGAAAGGTTTGCAGGCGTAAAGTACAGCCTGCATTTCTTGCACCTGATGTGCAGAGATAGCTCCTGCTGGGACCAGGATCTCCTGTGTCCGGTGATCGCTGAGATGAGCGTACCAGCCCTGACTGGAAGGCATCCGTGTTCAGGGTCTGAGTCGGTGGAGGCATCTGAAAGGAACCCTCTGGTGAGGTTGGATAAATCCTGCCACCAGAGGAGGTCCCAATACATGGGGACTGGACACTAGAATCCTGTGATCAGGACAGTTTTCTAGTCCCACTGAACTCAGAGGGTCCACTGGGTAATCCACATGTGGAGCCTGGCCAGGCGGACAGTGGGGATAGTCGCTGCCATCAGTCCTAGAAGGCGTAGAACTGAGCGGGCTGAGGTCCATTGGATGGTTGTCACTTGAATGGCCTGCTGACACAGGGTTTCTGCCTGATCCAAAGGGAGGAATGCCTGACCTCGAGCCGTATCCAACACCCCCCAATGAACTGGAGGCATTGGGAAGGAGCAAACTGGGATTTGGGGTAGTTACCATGATCCCAACTTGTCTGAATAGATTCAGGGTAGTATGTGGCGAGGCCATCAGGCTCCCCACTCGATGGAGTGGACAGGATCCAGTTGTCAAGGTATGGGAAGCGTAAATCCTGGTGGCGTAAAGCTGCAGGCACCACCCCAGGCATCTGATGAAAACCCTGGGTCCGAAGACAGGCCAAAGGGAGTGCTTTGAACTGGAAGTGTTCCCCCTGGAAAGCAAAACAAAATGCTGGTAGGAAGGAACATAGGGATATGCAGGTAAGCATTCTGCACATCAAAGCATAAAAGCCAATGGCCCTGCTGCAGAATGGTCAGGAGATCCGGTAGGTCAACATGCAAACCTCTTGTACTCTACAAATAGGTTTAGAGTGCGGAGGTCCAGGATCGGACGAAAGTCCCAGTCTTTTTGGGGACCAGGAAGAAGTGGGAGTAAACCTTTTCCTTTCTGGGCCTGAGGAACAGGTCCTATGGCTGATTTTGTCAGAAGAGCCTGAATCTCTTCCCTGACGAGCAGAATGTGACCTTTTGGGTAGTGCGAGAGACCTGGAGGGTTTCTTGGAGGGCTCTCTACAAATTCGATGGTGTGACCTTGAAGCGACCAGCTGAAGGACCTAGGAGTCCATTGTTATCACCTCCCACTCGGCCAGCTGGTTGTCGAATCTGCCCCCTACTGGTTCCTCTTGAGCTGATGGCGGAGGCTGGGGGCTCTGTCACAAGTCAGGAGGTGGAGGAGCACCCACCCCAGCAGCCCTTTGGAACTTGGTTGGAGGGTGGGTCCGTCGACTAGGCCCGTTTGTTGGGGCCCTGAGCTGGCTGTTGCCTATTCCGAGCTTGTTGCTGGTGACAAAATGGTTGTTTTAGAAACAGAAATTGTTGGCAGAATAAGGACAGCTAGGCCCATCCAGTCTGCCAGCCGCGGCCCATATAACTATGGCTTCTGACCCTCCCTCTGTTTTACCTCTGTGGTTCCCCTATGCCGTCCCATGCATGTTTAACCAATCACAGTGCTTACTCCCACCTCTTGTGGAAGACCATTTCATGTGTACACCACACTCTCTGTGAAGAAAAACGTCCTCACATTCCCTCTTAACCTGCCACCTTCTAATTTCATGTCAGGCCCCTCGTTCTTGTACTTCTCCTGTATTGGAAAGGTTTCCTCTCTGTGCTGTTTATGCCCTTGAGGTACTTGAATGTTTTCTATCATCTCGTCCCCCAGCAAGTACATATCGAGGTCCCTTAATCCAGCCTCACACATTCTGGTGCAAGCCTGTACAATCTTAGTCGCCTTCTTTGGACCTTCTCCAACACGTTAATGTCCTTTGAAGAGTGTGGCCTCCAGAACTGCACACAGTACTCCATGTGAGGCCAGAACAGAGTTTATATAGCGGCAACACTACCTCCAGTCTTCTGCTGGGATGTTCCTCCCTAAGCACCCCAGCATGCCACTGGCCTTCCTGCTGCTCTTGTACTCTACATTGACATTTCAGGTCATCTAAAATAATAACCCCAGGTCCCTTTCTTCCTTGGTGAATGTCAGCATCCCCCAAATCCTGTAGCTCTACGCCAGAGTTTCTATGCCCCAGGTGTATAAGTTTGCACTTCTTTGAATTAAACCTCAGGTGCCACTCCTCAGATCATTTCTCAAGCTCCATAGAGTCCTCCATCATTTTCTCCACCCTTCTGGAGTATCCATTCTGTTACAGATCTTGGTGTCATTTGCAAACAGGCAGACCTTTCCCTTCAGGCCCCTCTGCAATGTCACTGATGAAGACACTCAACAGGACTGGCCCAGGGACTAATCCCTGAGGTACCCCGCTGGTCATCCCCTCCCCAGATTATACCCCATTTATCACCACCCTCTGCCTCCTGTCTATTAGCCAGTTCCCAACACAGTTTACCAGCTTGTCTCCATGCCCAGACTACCCATCTTGCTAACCAGCGTCTTATGTGGGTGTTGAAGGCTTTGCTGAAGTCAAGGTATGCAACGTCCACCACACACCACCCCCCGATTTACTTCCTTCGTCACCCAGTCAAAAAATCTATCAGATTCGTCCGACACAACCTACCCACTGTGAAACCATGCTGCCTACAGTCCTGGGCACTAATGGTTCTAGATGTCCCACTATCCCTTCCTTAAGCAGTGCCTCCATGATCTTCTCCACTGAAGGTGAGGCTGACTGGCCTATAGTTCCCACCTCCCTCCCTACTGCGGATTGTGTAGGGGTCACATGTGCCCTACCCCAATCCTCTGGTGCCACTCCTGTGTTGAGGCTGCCAAAGGTTCTGCTAACTGCAGCCCCTTAATATCCTCACTATATGCCGCCTGGCCTCAATTGTCCACCTTCAATTTAGTGAGCTCCTGCAGGACTCTCTCTCCTGTGAATGGGCTGTTGTCCACCTGTCTCTCCGCCCGGCATCTGTTGCATGGCTTTGGTCCCTGTCCCACCCCTCTTCCTGAATATTGAACAGAAGTATTTATTCAGTATTTCTGCCTTATCCATGTCTCCCTCCTTACCCCCTGCCTCCCCTTGCACCAACAATCCTCCTGGTTTTCTACTTTCGCTGATGTACCTGTGAATGTCTGTCCCTCTTTCACTGTCTGCGCTAATCCTCCCAGTACGCACCTTTGCTCTCCCTACAGCTCTACCAGCTTCCTTAGACACTAGTACACTTCCTGTCCTCCTCTCTTGGGTCTCCTTATATTTTCTGAACCCCTGCCTTTTTGAGCCCTTACTTTGTCTGCCACCTCTTTTGAGAACCATAGTGGCCTTTTTCTCTTACCTTTGATACCAATCTGATGCATTGGTCTGTCACTTCCACTATGGCTCATTTTGGGTTCTCCCACTGCTTTCCATCCCTTCCTATCCCCCATTTCTCCACGGCTATTTTGATAGCTCTCCCCATTTCAGTGAAGTCTGCCTTTTGAAATCAAAACCTTGACCTAGCGTGACATGACTGTCCCTGTTCCCATGCTGAACCACACTATATGGTGATTGCTGGATCCCAGTTGCTCTTCTACCCAGACATCTGCGACTCTATCCCTGTTGGTCATTACTTGATCCAGAATCGCCATGTCCCTGGTGGGATCAAGCACAAGCTGCCAGAGTCCTGCCTCCTATTGGAATCTAGGATGCTCTCTGCTTCTGGCTGAAACTGCTGCCTGGCAAGTCCAATCCACTCCAGCATATTGAAACCCCCATCAGCAGAATTTCACCTTTCATTGCCATCGCGTGTTTTCATCCACTAGCTCCCTGTCCACTTCCTCTCCCTGTCCTGGAGGCCTGTATATCACCCCTGTGCACCTGCTGTGCCATTTCCAGGTTCAAAGGGTGGCCTACATTGCCTCAGCCTCCCCTGCTTACCCTGTATCTGTTATGCCTTTATACCTCTCTGATATACAGGAGACCCCTCCTTTTTTTTTTTTTTTTTTTTTTTTAAACACCTCATCCCTCCTGGGCAGAGCATAGCCCAGTACACTGATTTCCCACCCATGATTTGCAGTGTACCAGGTTTCCGTTATTACTACTATGTCCAGCTGTGCCTCTACTATCAATGTCTTCAGAAAGCATATTTCTCAGGCTGCGGGCATTCGTTACCATGGCCTTCTATGCTGTGCATTTTAGATTACTCCCTCTGCCCTCCCTCCTTGCTACTGCCTCTGCGATCCTATCAATACGTTCCATCCCTCCATGTCGTGCTTCCTGGGATGTACTTGACCTCTCTGTCCTTCCTGCTAGGTTCCCTAAAGTAACTCCCTGACAATTGAGTCCCCCACCAGTATAAGATTCCTCCTCCTCCTCTGGGCTCCATCACAGAGGACCGCTCATCCACCCTTGTCTCAGCTGCAGGTACACCTGTGGGGTTGTCCTGCTCCTCCAGAACAGTGTAGAAGTTAGTTAGCTGGACTGGTTGGGGATGCTTCAGACCCCCTCCCTCACCCTCCCAGAGCCCACCGTGATCCAACTCCTCCTCCTGGACATCCTATGAGGTTTAGGTTATGGACCCAGTCGCCTCTGGGTGGGGATAAAAGCCCCTGTAACATGGCCAACTCATCTGGAGACAGCGACTTCCTCCCTCAACCCAGAGAGGTGCCTGCAGATAGGGGCAGCATCACAGCCTCCAGAACGCCTCCCTGAAGACAGCCGCTCACAACCACTGCACCACTTCCATTATGTTTGTTATAGCCGTCCCGCTTAGCCTTTTAGTTCCAAGAATGACATACAGATCTAACAGCACTCCTTACAATTTAAATTGTTCGGCACAAATTACTAAGCCTTCCCAGATCAGCTAGACAGCACAACCCCTAAAAAGAAATACTAAACACTCCCGTATTAATTAGATGACACAGTCCCTGACTTTTCAAGGCCTAAACGTAAACCATATTGTTGTTTTGTCTCATCGCTCTCTTTGCTTTCTCTTCCACTCTCCTCCTCATCTTTGAAGTAGTACCTCCTGGTCGGAGGAAGGAAGATGTACCTTTATCTTATTTAATGTAATGCTACCAGTTATCCTTCTGCTCAAAGTTGTTCCATATATGTTGAATCTAAACATGTAATAACCCCCTACAAGGGGTACACTATAACAGAATCATTCATAACAAGCTTATTCCCATCAATACACTCCCAACAGACTTTCATGAGCATATTGTACATAACACAGTTTGACTCCAGATATCCAACTATTATCCTTGATTTTGCAAGCACTGCCTGGCTACCTTCTGTGATTCACCACCTCCTGGTCCAATTTACAGCAGGAAGGTGTCACACCTTCCTGTGTAACTCTATAAAGCTAGATGAGCTGGGGGCCGGTTTTGGCTTAAGTGTTGGAGCAGTACATGGACTGCACAGAGCACAGTGCCTTGCCACTGTCCTGGAGCACCATGATTATGCCTTTGCGTCACCACCGAAAGGACAGGACCCCTAAAGGGGCATCCTGAATGGCCGATTGGACACAAGGGGCCAGACAAGATGGCTGCAGCCTGGAGTACCTGCGCATACTAATGGCTGTGGCAGCACTCCTGGTAGAGGAGTCTACGCGTCATAGGTCAGCGTAGAGTGACAGCAGGAGATTTCTGCAGTTCTGACTGAGCGATTTTGGATTTAGCCTCAAAATCGGGCAGTGCCTCAATTTCAATTTCAAATGTCCCAAAATGGATTTCTGGAACACTACTGTGTGTGCCAGGTAATTCAGTGCTCTAAGAGCCAGACTGGAGGAGGAATACACCTTGCATCCAAATTGGTCTACTTGCTGTGACTCCTTATCTGAAGCAGAAGTGCTTATGTGTTTAGGCATGGCCATTATGTCATGGGCTGTATTAATGGCAGAGTTTGCTTTGGGGTGAGAGCAGAGGTGGTCTTTACACTCTGGGGCCCGATGCAGTCTATCAGCTTTTGGCGACTGCAGCCGATGAGAGCTGCTGCCAGACCGTGGAAGCCAGATCCTCATGTGGTCCAATACACGGAGGGATGAGCAAAGGGGACAGCTCGGCATGTCCAGATGTTCCACCAATCTCTTGCATTGGCGGTCCTGGTCCTCAGTCTTCCAAACATTTGGCTCCTGAATCTGTCGGAGGATCTCTTAGATTCTTTAGGTTTGGGATCCTCTGAAGTGGGGGTCTCAAATCCTGAAGCAGAGGAGTCAGAGTTAGTTGTTAAACCCTCACTGAATGCTTAATGTAACCTTGAATTTGGTAATTCACCAAAGCTAGTTCATGGTTTGCCCTTTATATTATCCTGATTTTATCTACCACTGTATTAACCCTCGCTGTAAGTTAAATGTTTTGCTTCAAGTCATCTCTCGACTGTTGTATGTAACTGGGCCGCTTCTGTAAGCAGGCAGCAATGCTCACACATCTGGTTGCCACTGGTCTAGTTCTAAGACCAGCTGGGTCTGGGCAGTGGACCACCAGAACTACAAAGTCTCCCAAAGTCCACCTGAGGCTGAGGCGGAGGAGGAGGCAGGGCTGACACACTGGCAGGCAACCCTGTAAAGAGCAATGTCAGGTAGCCAGTTTTGGGGTGGCGACAGCCTGAAGTCATGTAAGGCGAATAGCCTGGCGTCGGTACACCAGCATGGGTACCCTGCATGTGATATCCTCGGGCAAATACCCTGGCTAAGGGTAGTGTGGCACAGGAAAATCTGGTGTTGGAAAGCCCAGCAAAGGGCCCAGCGGTGGAGCCAATGGATCTACTGAGGCTCTGACGGCGGATAACATGGTGGGATATGACAGGAGGAGCGAAGGCCCTATCAGTGGTCCCAATGACAGGAGGCCAGTGCAGGTCCCGAAAAAGAGGCTGAAGGACCTGACGGGGGCCCGGACGGAGGGTCTGAAGGGCCCAGCAACGTCAGGTCCGGCATCGGAACAATCAGTGGAGGTTCCAGCAATGGCCCCAAAGGGCAGAGGTTCCACGGGTCTGGGGGCGGTGGGCGGCTCAGGTCAGGGGCCTGTGGTGCAGGGAGACGTTGGCTCCCCGGGAGGACCAATGTCAGGCATTCCAGCTCCAGCAATAGGGGGTGCATCAGGCGGATGCTCCTCTTCCAGCTTCCATGTCTTGGGGAGCCAGGAGGTACCACTGGTGGAGGCGGTGAAGGAGGGGACGAATCTTCTGGGGTGAGCTGCCGCTGGTAGCAGCATCGCTGATCCTGAGGATCGGTGTCAGGCCTGTTACTGGGACTGACAAAAGTGCAGCGGCTGTGCAGATGTCAGAGGAGCTGGTGTCCAACTTATCAGCCAGGGCCGGGTGTTCCTCAGAGGAGCAGATGACCGACTTACTGGCCGTGCCACCAGACTTAGACCCTGAGGTTTTGAGGGGCGTAAGGGTGGCGGAGGTCTCCGATGGATCAGAGGTGCCCACCTGAACTGTGACCAGCTCAGGTTGGGGGTGGGGGCGCCGAAGGCTGCTCAAACAAGGAGGAGCAGGCTTGGCCAGTGGAGCGTGCAGCGCGCAGAGACGCTTGTCACCCGCCACCCGAGGGAGGTCCACGGACGGAAGGAGACCGATCACTGTCCTGGTGCTTCTCCTTGTCCTTCTTCTTGTGGGAGTCAGAAAACCCTCCAGTGAGAAGGATGATCCCACAGCTTCTGCAGCTCCTTCTCCATGCAAGACATCTTTAGTTTGAGAATGGGCTTCCAGGGTCTGTTGGTGGTGTTTCCATGTGGCCTGGTTTAATTTCTGACAAACCTCACAGTCCCTGGTCTTGTGCTCTGGGCCCAGGCAGAAGAGGCAGGGCCCTTGCTGCAGCCACATCAAAAGAGCAGGGCCATTCTCGATGCACCTACAGGTGGCATGCCTTAGTCAGCTAGTTTTGGAAACCCACTGGGAGGGAGCAATCTTGGACCTGGTACTCTCAAATGGGATGGAGAGAGGATCTCAGATCAAGAAGTGACCACCAAACAGTGTGGTTCACGATAAACCTAGCTGTGAGTCAAGCCATACAAAAGTGAAGGTACTGGACTTCAGGAGGCTGATTTTGTCAAACAGGAGAGTGCCTCAGAAATGCACTAGCAAACAGACAAGAAGAAGAGGTGGAGCAACAATGGAGAAACATCAAAACTGCCATCACACAGGCAACAAACCTTTGTGTGAAAGCAAATAAATTAAAACAAAAGAAAAAAACACTACGGTTCTCAAAAGAATTGGCAGGGAAGGTTAGAGAGAAAGATAGCATTCAGGAAGTATAAGGAAACACAGAAGGAGCAGAACAGAGAACTATACCAGTTAAAGCAGAAGGAAGCAGGAAGACAGTCAGAATAGCAAAGGCCCAAACCAAGGAAAAGATAGCCAACTCGGTTAAGAAGTGGATAAAACCTTTCATGGGTACCTCTAGGGGCAAAGAAAGACTAAGGCAGGGATACTGAGGCTGAATAAAGAGGAGGGTAGGTGGGCAGAACGGGACAGTGAAAAACAGGGATACTAAACAAATACTTTTGCTCAGTATTCATAAAGGAAGAGCAGGGGAGGCACCTAATCCAGTCAATTGAAGCACTCTGGATAGGGAGTTGATAACAGTCCTTGCACAGAAGAAAGGGTTCTGAAAGACCTCCTGAAACTGAAGGTGGATAAAGCAATGGGCTGGATAGGATTCACCCAGAATTCTAAAAGAACTAGGGGAGAACTAGTAACACCACTGACTATCCTTTTAATAAATCATGGGAGGATGGTGTGGTACCGAGGAGTGGAGGATGCGATTCCCCTTCACAAAAGTGGGAGCAAGACAGATGCAGGAAACTACAGACCTGTCAGTTTGACCTCAGTAGTAGGGAAAATGACTGAATCACTTCTGAAGCAAAGAAATGTTGAATACCTAGAGGCCAGTGGGCACAGGACCCAAGGCAGCATGTAGTCACAGCAGGGACGGTCATGTCAGACGAATCTAATCGATTTCTTTGACTGGGTGACCAAAGTAGTAGACTAGGGAGGGCTGGAGACATGGTCTACCTAGACTTTAGCAAGGCATTTGACACAGTCCCGCACAAAAGATTAATAAACAAATTAGCCGGGCGGAGCCTGGCAGCCAAAATGGTGGCACACTAACTCCTGCAGGAGACACCCCTATGAACCCTAGCAGCCCATCCAAGGACGCCCAGTTGGGAGTTCGGCGCCTCTAAGAGCAAGCTTTCAATGTCGGATCACCAGATCTTCTAAATAAGCCATTTTTTTGTTGGAATCTGAGGCAGATTGCATTCCACGCCAGTGCCAACAACCCGGGCCTAGCTGCGCCTTACACTCTCTACAGGCCAAGATTTAAGCGCCACCCGAGCTTCGAGCTCCCAACCTGACACACAGCGAACAGGCAACAATCCAAAGTCAGCAGGGAGGCAATGGCCTTCTCCACCACCTCAGCTGGCCCAAGACATTGCAAATATGACGGCGATGTTAAGCAAAGTTTTACAAGACATTGCGGAACTAAAGCAGGCATCTACACAAATAAATGAGGAGTTACGATGTTAGCTCTTTGGGTGGAGGGCTCCGAAAAGGTTATAAAGCAGCAAGCTGAGCAAATTTCACAACACGACAGACACCTGAGGGAACATCATGGCCAGATTCAGTACTTACTCTCCAAAGATGATGACATGGAAACTAGAACTCTGAGATGGAACATCAAATTTTGGGCATTCCAGAAGGAATGGAGGGCAGGGGCAAGATATCCTTTCTGGAGGATGAGTTGCCAGCGATGCTAGGGCTGGAGCTCGAGGCCTGCCAGAGATCGAGTAGCTCACCACACACTTGCTCCCAAACCAGGAGAGCGCCTCGCCCAATATTGTGCAAATTTCTATGATACCCAGTGAAGAGCGCCTACCTCCGCCTAGTCAGAGAACTAAAAACCCTCACATAGCAAGGATGCTCCATCCAGCTTTACCAAGATTTCTCTCAGGAGCTAAAGGCGGAGAAGAGCATACGAGAGGTGAAACAGCAACTTTACAAGTTAGGTATTTCCACCTTGCTCAGATATCCAGCGCAGCTAAGAATCCAGTATAATGGTATCTTTCACATGTTTAGCAACCCTGAGACGTGGAACACTTTCTGCAAAACATACAATTTTCAGGCAGGTGCATGACCAAATCCCCGCAACTTTCGAGTAGCAGTAATAGACCGCACAGGAGAACTCCCCAATATCCATGGACACTCGCGCTGGACCAATATCCATGGACCAAGCACTGCACTGAAAGACACAGAACCAGGGGGCCTGGCAGATAGCTCAACGGGTTGTTCGAGGAAGCCTGGGAGGGATACACCAAGTAAAAAATCGATGGCCAAGAAGAACAGATCAAGGAGCCGCCAGAGATTGCAAATCCTGTTGGATGACAGCACGATATCCCCAGCAGCTATGCCAATTAGGTGTCCAACAGATATGAACCTTTGGGGTCCTGTGCTGCAAGCCCTGGATTTAACAAAGAATTTGGATCGCCCGACGCCAGAAGATCTTACGGACCAGAGTCTGCTCACAGACTGGACCCCACATTGTGCCAGACTGGGCCTAACGCAAGGGGGAGCTGCCGACCAAGCAACAACTGCCAAGATGACTCAGGGTTCTGACCATTTTTTCCTGCCCAGCTCGCTGGGCATCAAGGGCTATGGAGGGGTTGAGCTATTCTCCCATCCTCCCTCTTGCCAGTAAACATACAGGGGCTGGAACTCCAAGTTAGGCTGGCACCCGACCAGAATTTTGTGTTTGGCAGGTTATGGACGTGGAGGCAATATTTGGGGCCTGCCCGGCTTCCTATGCCAGATGGCCTAAAGCTTGCCATGGTGTTTTGGTGAATCATGTTAGGTGATTTCTAAATGCAGGAGAGAGAGAGTGCAAAGTTTTTTTTTTTTTCTGTTTTGCACAGCACTCTCAAGGCTCACTCCATAAGAGAGCGCATCCCCCTCTAGTGGTTATAAAGGGAACTATCTCTGATCTGGAATGTCTTATTTGTTTAATCATGTTGTCAGTTTCTCAGTTTTAAGGTTCAAAGATTGCTGCTTATAATCTGATGCTCTCTGCACGGTGAGTTTAGCGGGGTTCACGGGCCCTATTTCGGTCAAGTAGCAGAGTTGGTTACACTATCTGATGATAGTTAAATTGGCGGTTCCTGGTAAATTACCAGGCCCGCGCTCAGGAGGGGTTCTCTTGATCATGGACCAAATCCATCTGTAATGGTCAGATCATATAAGGAGAGTCTTTTAGGCAAAGGTATGGTACAAGGAGAATGGTATGGAAAGGTAAAACAAAAGTTGCTACAGGGACTACAGCGTCAATATGTGAATTGATCTGCAGTGTATGTGGGGACTGCAGAATTACAAGGGGAAGACAGGAGAAGGGATTAAGGGGTTGATTCAAAGGACAAGCTTCCTGTATATAGACTTCTTGGTTTCCTGGCAATTAGGTGGGTACCTCGGTATTACTGACCGACATAACTCATGGCAGGTAAGGATATGGTGATGGCTACCTCTTGGAATGTGAGGGGCCTGAACTCACCCATTAAACGTAAGAAAGTACTGCCAGACTTATATCCCTGAGAACTCGGATAGCCTTCTTACAGGAAACTAAGCTAAATCATATGGAAGCTCAAAAACTAAGGCAGTAATGGTGGGCTGGGAGGTCCACAGTGTGGCTAACAAAACTAAAGGTGGGGTAGCTATATTGTGTCATAAAACTTAAAATGGACTCTGCAAGAACAAAGGGCTGACAAAGGGGAGATGGGTATTAGCCAAAGTAGGCACCCACACAGGAATATAGTATTAGCTAACATTTCGCCCCAAATGGACACCCCGATTTCTTTCATAAACTCTCACAAGATCTATTGGAGTTGACGGCAGGGAGGTTGACATTCTTCTGGGGGATTTTAACTTGACAGTGGACTCCTCCTGGATAGATCTAATTCCAAGCCAGCGCACATCCCGATCTATTAGGGCTTTAAAGGATATGCTATCCCTGCACAATCTGCAAGACATATGGAGAGTAGCCCACCGGTCGAGAGGGACTATACCTATTTCTCTGAAGCTAAACAAGTTGCAAGTAGGTTAGACTATTGGTTTATCTCCCAAACATTATAAATAAGGTAATGGATGTTACAATAGCCCTCTTATAGATCTCAGACCACGCCCATTGACATTAGCCTGGGACCCTTTGTCCCTTCTACTTGGTCAGTTAGTTGGAGGCTAGACCTCATTGTTGCAAGAGACAGACTTTAAAGAATGGCTTAAAGGAGGTTAGAACCTTTTCTCTGACAATCCGCTGGGTCTGCAAATGCAGCAGCCATCTGGGAGGCTTTAAAGCCACGATCAGAGGTCACATTATTAGCTATGCCGCCTACGTAGGAAGCAGAGAGAAAATAAAGCTAGGGAACTGGAGAGGGCATTGGGAGAGAAAGAAGGCCTGTACAAGAAGGACCCACTAAACCCAAAACCCAGACCTGCTGCATGACCTCCTGGCCCTACAAATGAAATTGAATATGCTAGCGTCTAGAAAAGCAGAACTACAAATTTTAATATTTAAACACAAATACTGGGCAGGGGGAGAAAAAGCTGGGAAACTCCTAGCATTCCAGCTAGAAAAACAACAAGCCGAGAGGCACACAGCCCAACTACGGGACAATAAGGGGGAAAACATAGTAAACCAGAGGTCATTAACCAACTCAAGCTGTCTTTCTACAAAACCTTGTACAGCTCCCATACTACCTGGGACTAGTCCAAATTTGAGGAGTTTATGGCAGGTACACAGCTTCCTAGGCTCACAGACGCCCAGAGAGACCAACTAGAGATGCCCATTGAGATACAAGAAATAAGGAGGCAATTCAAAAGATGGCCCTAAAAAGCTCCAGGGAGATGGGTTATCTGTTGATTTTTAAGTAATACCAGAGATAGTATCATCCTCTGAGGGATATGTTACAAAAGTTGGCTCAGGAGATTCTCCCGCCACCCTCAGGGAGGCGATTATCACAGTCTTCCAAAAGAAGGTAAAGACCACACCCTACCTACAACCTATACGCCCATTGCATTGATTAACGCAGACACCACAATTCTAGCTAAGGTATTAGCAGCTAGATTGGAAAAATCCTTCCCTGTTTGATTCACACTTCCCAAGTGGGCGTTGAGAAGGGCTGTGCCAGTTCTGATCACATTAAATCCTTAATCTCCCTTGTACAGAAGGTAGAAAGCCCTACTCCAGCAGCCACTATATTGGTAGATTTTGAGAAGGCCTTGATTCAGTAGAGTGGATTTTCTCCATAAGAAGCTGCTGCACTACAACTCTGGGGATATGTTCAGGGCTGGGTCAAACACTTACTGGTCACCTACAGCCAGACTGCTAACTAATGATATACTCTAGAACCATTCGAATTGCATAGGGCACTAGGCAGGATGTCCCTCTCCCGTTGTTGTTTGTGCTGGTCATAGAAGCCCTGGCAAGTGCTCTGAGGAACATCAAATATTATAGGTATCACGGTAGGCTCTGAGTCATCATGCACTATATATACTGTCGATGGTCTCATTCTAACAGACGATTTTCAATCCACGCTGAACATATTGTGAAGTTATTACAATCTTTGCTAGCATCTCAGGCCTTAGGATTAATCAAGATAAAACAGAAGTCCTTTCCTAAATAAGCAGCTTTCATCCGAAGATATGTCAGCAGTGGGCTTGGTTAGGGCTAAAGCAGGCATTAAGTATCTAGCATTAGGGTAAATGCCAATGTGTCTTCCCTACGGAGACCAACTTCTCTCCATTAATTGATCGCCTCAAGGTAGAAACTCAAAGGTGGAAACAGTTGAACCTCTCTCCCCGAGAAAGTGGCAGCAATTAAAATGATGATTGCTCGAGGGTGCTCTCCATACTATCCACCTTCCAATTGAGATCCCCAAGAAATGGTTTCAATTACTGGACAATTTAATGTGGGACAATAAAACCCGAGATATAATACAGCCAAACTCTGAGCTCCGTGGAACAAGGGTGGGTGGTGCCTTCCACATTTTCAACACTATGCATATGCGTTCTCAGCAGCAGCCACATGTAGACTGCTTTGGAAATACTTCTGACTTGCCAGCATGGGAATCAATAGAGAGGATGGCCCTGCATGGGACCCATCTAATTGGATATATGGTAACCCCTCCCTCCAATTTTCATTTTGGCTTACAATAAAAGCAGCTCACAAGGACTGGCAACAAGTGAGGGCCATAAGTAACTCCTGTTTGAACCTGGGAAACACACTCCTTTTATGGAATAACCCTGGCTGGACCATTGACCATAAACCCTTTACTGGGAGAGCTGGAAGGGAAGCAGATCAACACTGTACAAGATATACTAATGGGGATGGCCATACCATAGATAGTTTTACTTTTCGGAAAGGGAAGTACAACTTGGGGCCCAGTGATTTTGGAGATATCTTCAAATAAGACGTTTATTCATCCTGGTTGAAAGAGGGTGCATGTGTATGATATGCCAAAGCAATGGCAAAACCAAGCAAAACAAATTGCTTTTAGATAGCTGGCTACAATCACAGAAAAGCCTGGCAGGCCGTGTTATAGGTTCATGAGGGTTCTTATCAGATCCATCCCTACCCGCCAAGCAAGATGGCAGCTTATGTTGAACCTTTCCTTTAGTGAAGATGCCTGGCAAAGTGGCTGATTGATAGCAAAAACCTGTGGGGACCCCAGAAATTTCTTTATCCAAAATCAAATAAGACACCTCTGGTACCATACTCCAGTAGTACTAAAGAAAATGAATTTACTTATGAGCGATATGTGCTGGAGATGTAATGTGGCTGGAGCAGACTTACTTCATATATTGTGGCAATGTGATCCCATTCGTCCTTTCTGGTCAGAAATACTTACATGTTGTTCTCCCAAATACTGGGACAAAAGGTCCCTACCTCCCTAGTGTTTGGATTCTGGGCTCTCACCCACTGAACTCAGACCATCGAGCCCCATCTGTCATGGCTCATACAAGCCTCAGTAGAAGCCAAGACAGTTTACTTTTATGTAGATGGAGGACTAGAGATGTACCTTCACTCACGGCTTGGTTAGTAGCCATAGCTAATTTGACTAGTTTTTCTAAGCTGTCTCATTTGGCTGCAGCATCTCATGAGCCTTCTCAGACAAATGGGATCCATTTATGTAGTACCTTCAGTATATACCCTCATTCTATAAACCCTTTGGGTAAACATATGTTAAAGCCACCTTGAGTGGTCCAAGCCTCATATCTTCCCACCCTCTGTTGATAATAGTGTACAGAGTATGAGAACCCCCAGTACCCCACCCTGTAAGTAACAACCCAGTCCCATGTCATGTCCGTGATTTCTTCCACTCCCTTCCAAGTATTGTGAAATAACTGTGAATACCTTACTATGTTACCTGTATGTTGTTGTTGCACCGGGTGCGCCCCTGAAAAGGGACCTCTCAGGGCCCAGTGGAGCCCTCGGTCATTAAATTCAATAAATAAATATGTTACAGTCGTAAAGTCTGAATGGAATGTAACACTCATATATGCACTGTGATATATGCCTCGCCTCTATAACATAACAGAATATCTAACTGCAAAAAAAAATAAGCCAGCCTGGGAATGGGTCCCAGAGCGTAGCCTGGTAAAACACTGGCTGGACAACAGGACACAGAGGGTAATACTAAACTGAGTCCACAGTGATGAAAGGGGGTTATTAGTGGGATACATGAGGGTTCACATTAACCCTGGGGCCAGTCCTTTTAATGTCTTTATAGGTGACATTGCAGAAGGACTGGAAGGAAAAGTATGTCTCTTTGCAGATGACACAAAGATCTGCAACAGGGTTGATACACAAGGTGGAGTGGAAAGGATGAGAAGGGACTTGGCAAGGTTGGAGGAATGGTCAAATGTATGGCAGCTCAGATTCAACACAAAAAGTGCAAAGTAATGCACCTGGGAAACAAAACCCAAGGAAGAGTACACAATGGGGATGAGATACTGACAACAACAAAATGGAAAGGGACCTGGGGTAGTTATATCAGATGACCTAAAGGTGGGCAAGCAATGTGAGAAGGCAGTAAGGAGGGCTGGGGGTATACTGGGATGTATGAGGAGAGGCATCACCAGTAGAAAACAGGAAGTTGTTGTCCCTCTGTACAGACAGTTGTTAAGACCACATCTGGAGTACTGCATGCAGTTCTGAGACCCCATCTCCAAGAAGGACATAGGATGGAGGCTGTCCAGAGGAGGGCAACCAAAATGGTGCAGGGTCTGCACCAGAAAAACATATGAAGAAAGACTAAAGGAGCTTAATATGTATAGCCTCGAGGAAAGGAGGAGAGGGGATATGATAGAAACTTTCAAGTACCTCAAGGAATCAACAAAGTCCAAGAGGGTAGCATCTTTCAGAAAAGATGTGCAAGAACAAGGAGGCACAATTTGAAGATAGAGGGGACAGCGCAGAGGTAACATGAGGAAGTATTTCTTCACAGAGAGGGTTGTAGATGCATCGAACAGCCTTCCTGTGGAGGACGTGGAGTCAAAAACAGTGGGGAATTTAAGAATGCATGGGACAGACATAAGACAATTCTAGTTGGGGGCAGGAGGAAGTAGGCTGTTGGTTAACTAAGATCAGCACCTTATCCGTTAGGCAGGAAATGGGCAGACTAGGTGGGCCAAGCGGTCCTTATCTGCCATCAAATTCTATGTTTCTATGTTTCTAATTCTATGAATGGCCATCCTTGTAGGGAGCCAACTACCGCAGGAATCGCACTTATTCTTATGCGACTCTGAAGGCGTTGGAGAAGACGTGCACAAAAAGGTAATACTTTAACACGCTTTTTAATAAATAAATAAAATCGGAGTAATACTCATCTGAAAATGGTAGTCGACTGAAGCAGCATTCTCCACAAAGTCCGATGTGAGCAGGTCAACAGCAAGAAAGAACTGGATGGCTGCGTGGGGACCTCCCACTATATAGTGTCACGCTGAGGTCAGTCACGTGACATCGGGTGAGTAGTCCCCGCCAGACACTGCTAGCTAAAGTTTTCCATGTGGTCCTAGTGCCCGATGGCTCTAGTCCTAATGGTTATTACCTACTGCAAGAGCCTCCTCTTGAAGAAGGATCATAAATTTTGGGACACTGGGATTAGGCTCCCCAGTGTCCCACACTGCTAGGGGCGGGGAGGCTTGTAATGCTAACACAGGAATTGGGCACCCGATGCTGGCTACATAATAAAACAATGGGTTGGGGGGGGGGCATCAGACACCGGGTGGGCATCTCTGTGTCTGATTATGTAAATACATAAAATAAATAAACCAGGGACTAGGAGCGGCAATCGAAGGGTGGGAGGTGCCACTAGACACCAGGAAGCGGCAGCTCACAACTGTATTTCTGGCCCTAATTGTGAAAAACAAACACCAAAATCTAGCAAAATGGGGCCCATTTAGCTGGTTCTGGTGTTCGATTTGAAAGTCACATTTTATGCATTTTCCACACATTTTAGTTTATGGAATAAACAAACAAAGCAGCGAGTCACGAAAAAGTTTTTCTCTCACGAAAAAGGAACAGGTGTCACGAGATAGAATCCTTTTTCATGAGATCAAATCCTTTGTCGAACTTTCTCCCTCTATCCTGAAAATTCTGGGATCTTCCCATTGAAAAACAATAGGAAATAAAAATGTAATAACTTTGCAACAGATTAATATTTTTCACAAAACAAATGCATGTTTGTTCTGTTACCCAAGTTGTTTCTACATAAAGAAAAATATACACACCAAAATTCCACGCCGTCCTAGGCACAAGGCGATTAGAAAAAACAGCAAAAATTGCAACTTTGTGACTTTTGCACTGTCCAGATCTCAGAACTCAAACATTTGAACACTCGAAACTTGCCATGGCAAGAGATCTACCCACAGGGCAGCACATACCACATTTTGAGCAAATCTACGGATTGGTTGCAAGTTATTATGCTACTCAACCCTAACTATAGTGGCACTATTGCGCCACTATAATATATATCACACACACATATACAAAATTTTGGCTTGAAGTCCTCTCGTCTCACCTCTCAGCCATGCTACTGCCAGCCCTCACCCCCACTCATGCCCTCGGGTCCCTCGACTCCTGTCAATTACTAACCCCAGGCGCAGGACCAATAGCAAAGCTGCCTTCTCACACCACTTTCCTAAGCTCTGGAATGATCTCCCCATCAAATTCACCACTCCTCCTCCACCCCTTCCTATCTACCGCCCTGGCAAACTTCCTCACGGTGAATGCTCCTACACTTGACACCCACAAGTGTCAGGTCCACCCCACCCCTGACTGCCTGATCAGCAGCACCTAGCTTTCACCTCATAAGCTGGCTCATATATTTTTGCCCAACTCTGCACTTGTCTCATGCCTGGTCTCATCCTGTCCCAATATGCACTTAGTATTCTATGTTGTATTCTGCCTCAGTGATTTACTACTATATGTGCTATGTGCCTCAAAGAAATGTCATTCTATAGTACTATGTTCTAAATGTTCCAAGTGTTATTCTTACTGTAACTTTACACAATGGGCTGGATATTCAAAGGGTTGCGCCTGCGCAATCCGAAATGCGCCATTCTGCCATATTCAGCAGGAGGCAGTTGCACCCCAAGTCAAGCTGAGCAACAGCGCAATGCTAATGAAGGCATGCTGAACTGGAGGGAGGAACCATGCATAAACTGCACAGCCCGATATTCAGCGGCTGTGCAGAGTGTCTGGAGCAACCCCAACCTGTGCCTGCACAACTTTGAGCCAAAAAAAAAAAGGAGTAGTCGAGGCCACCCACAGGTGAGCTGCGCATTGCAGGGCGCAACACAGCAGCTGCCACCTGTGGGTGGCCTCAACGTACTCCCTGTGCCCCGCCAGCCCAATCGCGGGCATGGCACCCCCTCCCCAACTGGCCCGATCGCGGGCAAAGGGTAAAAATCCCCCTCCCCCGACTGGCCCGGTCGCGGGCATAAGTAGAAATAAACCCCCACCAGCCCAATCGCGGGCAAAAGTGTAAAATAAAACCACCCCACCAGCCTGATCGCCCCCAGAACATATATCCTGGTGGTCCAGTGGACCTCGAGCCCGATCGCAGGCTGCAAAGTGTTCAACCCGCCCCCGAACATATCCCTGGTGATCTAGTGGCCCCACCCCGTCAGCATCCCACCCGCCTGCCTCGCCGACTGACTGCCCAGTAGGGCTGCCGCCCATTGGTGCAGAGCAAGAGCCAATGGCGTGCAGCCCCCACCGTACATAAGGCAGTCCAGATATGTGAATGAATTAATTCCTCTCCCCAGTAATCTCTGTTATAACTGTAGCCAGAATCTCGGGGCAGTGCAAATTGGTGCCACTTTCACGGCTGGGTCAGTGCACAAAAAAAAAAGTTAAGTGTGACCCTGTTATATGATTCAGTGATGCACTATCCAACTAGACATGGTGGTCCTTGATGCCTTCTGACTTCTCTTCCTTTGCTGTGAAGGATAAAAAGCCCAGGTCCAGTGGAAGTAGTCTGTGTGCTGGACAGTATTTGTATTTTATGGCTCATCTCAAATCAAGGCAATTCCACTTTCATTCCAATTCACTGATTATGTGGGCAAATGAAGGAATATCAATTTCTAATTGACAGTTTAGAGTACCTAAATAAGAATGGTCTGCAGGATGACAGGCAACATGGGCTTGTGGTGGGAAGGTTGTGACAAATGAATCTAATCACATTTTTGACTGGGTCACTACGGAACTAGACAGAGAACACCAGTGGACCTCCTCTACTTCAGTTTCAGTAAGGCCTTTGATTTGGTACCGCTTTAACCGCCTGCTGAAAAGTTGGAGGACCTGGGTGCAGCCAAGTGCATAGTCAGTTGGGTAGGTAATTGGCCTAAGGACAGAAAGTACAGTAGTGGTCAGCAGGGTGAGGTCTGATGAAGAGCGGTCAGTAGTTCTGTGCCCCAAGGCTCAGTGTTGGGGCCAGTCCTGTTTAATGCCTTTCTCAGGGACAGTGGCACAAGTATGTATTTAGGACAAAGTTGCCTATTCGCGGACAATACCAAGCTAGGAGGAAGGGTTGACAGTGAGGAGGCGGTTAAGGACCTACAAAAAGACCTACAGAGGCTGGAAAGATGGTCCAATGTCTAGTAGTTGAAGTTCAACGCCAAAAACTGTAAGGTGATGCAGTTTGGCAAAGGGAACCTAATGAAAGAATACCACCTCAACAGAGTCCAGCTCAGCGCCACACAGGAAGAGTGGGATCTAGGTGTCATCATAAGCAGCACCTTTAACAGCAAGCCAATGCTAGGTACATAGGAGGATTCAACAGCAGGAGGAAGGAGGTAATACTGTCACTCTACAGGTCCCCTGGTAAGGCCCCATCTGGAGTACTGTGTCCAGTTTGGAGTCCACATCTGAAAATAATATATAAACAGGTTGGAGGCTGTCCAGAGAAGAGCGACCAAAATGATCCAGGGCTTTCAAGGGCACTCATATGAGGAATGTCTAGAAGCATTAAATAGGTTCTCACTGGAGACAAGGAGGAGAGGGAGACATGATTGAAACATACAAGTTCCTGAGAGGAATAAATAAGGTACCATCCTCGGACCTGTTCAACAGAGTCTCCGACTAACACTAGAAGGCACGAGTAGAAGTTTGAGGTTGGGGGCTTCAAGAGTGAGCTTAGGTAACACTGTTTTACAGAAAGAGTCATGGAGCCATGGAATAAACTACCAGCTGAGGTAGTGGAAGCAAAATCCGTGACATCATTCAAGCTGGGGTGGGACAAAGCTAAGAAGCGATCAAAAGCAACAGGAGCAGTAGGAGGCAACAGGCGGGGGCAGGGGTTAGGTCCTGGGATCCAAGAAGGTCCAAGGAACACACAGGCAGACTAGATGGACCCTTGGTCTCCTTCTGCCATCTTTTTCCTAGGTTTCTCCAAAATTCTGTATTGACCCTGGAAACAAATTTTGGCATAGTCCGTAGTTTTACTTTCTCCTTAAAAAAAAAAAATGCACTGCTCGTTAATGGAAAAAGAGCTGTCAGTTCTCCAGCCTATGGTGCTTATGTGATAGCCAGTTCACAGAAAGGAATTACAGCTACACTGATCACAGAGGCTCAGAAGTGGTCTCTGTGGAATTCCAGACTTGACTGGCAGTCATTTGAGTAATACTGCCTTGAAGGATCAGGAGATGTGGATGAGCACATAATGGTTAGGTCAAACAGCAAAGTGAAGCTAACACTGCAACATCTATTCTAAGGGTCACAGGACTGAGACCAAGTTGAAGCCCATTTGAGGAAATCCAAAACACTAGCCACAGTGACTGGGAAAGCATGATCGAGGTCATTAAGGAACCCCAGGTAACATTTCCATATACAATTACATGCCTTATTAATGAAGGAATTTCTGGACTGTGAAAAGACCTGCACTACCTACTGGAAGTAACCAAAGTTTTAAAGCACCCCATTCACTATCAAAAGCTGCAAGCCTGAGGTTGCAAGATTTATGTCCTGGCAGGGCCCTGTGTCAGCAGGTCTGTCTGAACTGCTAGCGGCAAAGGGTACAGTCTTCTGGGCCTGTATGGTACTGAAAGTATAACTGGAGCCCAATCCAAGATGGCTTTGTGTGTGCCCCTGCTCCAAACTCTGACTGAGGGAAAAGCAAAGTATGTCTTGCTGGACCAGGGAGGCTAAATGCATCTGATACGTATGTTGTGCTGTCTCCTACTCTCACACAACATGCAAGCCTGTGACAGTGTTTGGACACAAAAATATCCATCCAGAGGCAATCCCAATGCTGAGATACTTACTGGAAAATGCCATACTTCTGATACCGTTCTTTCCAGTGACACTACATTCCAGCTGAGCCAGCCACGCCCTGTGAATAAAAGATCCCCAGAGATGCACTGTTAGATGGAAGCAGAGATAGTGCTCCACCCAGGAAAGCAGGTGTTTTCATTTCCCTAACCGTCCCGATGACAGGTATCACATCACAAGCAAATCGGGCACCAATGCCCCCAAAACCACCACTACCTGTAAGACTGGCTGACTGATGTCCCAAGGTCATGGCTCAATGTCCCATGG